>JAKCOX010000020.1:9692856-10400356 GCA_022605575.1 Laterallus jamaicensis coturniculus
TCTCCAGGAACTTTGCTTAAAACGATTAAAAATAAGCAGGAAAGTGCCGGGGGGGAGGCTGTGAGAGCGGCTTCTATCCGGGGGGGCTCCCGCCTCTCCTTTTTGGGGCTGTTTCGCCCCTTTTCTGGCCTCTGCCCCCAGCCCGGGGCGGAGGGAGGAGGAGGGGGGGGGGTGTACTTGTGTCTGTGTGTGTAGCGGCTTTATTATGGTTTGTGGGGTTTTTCACCCCCCCCCCGATTTATACCGAGATTAAATGAGATTTTTTTTTTCCCCCCACCTTTATTTATTTTAATTAAATAAAGAAGCGGGGCGGCGAGGGGGATGTCCACGTACTTCCCCACCCCCCTCCCCTCCCTGCCCCCCCCCCAGGGGCGCCCAGACTGGGTGTAGAAGGGAAAAATAGGTTTAAAAATATATATATCTAATTGGTAAATAAATCGTAAGAGAAGTAAAAGTTGGGCTGGGCGCGGGGAAGAGCCCAAACCTGGGGGAGGGGGTACCCCATAACACCCAAACCTGGGGAGGCAGCGCGGGGGGGGGTACCCCATAACACCCCCCCCTACTCCTTCCCCCCCCCCCCCAGGAGCTCGGCTTCTCCCGCCCGGCTGGGAGAAACGGGACGTTGGGCTAAATGGGGGGCGGCTCCTCTCGCCGCCTTCCTTTTCACCCTATTTTTAAATTTCGGGCGAGGCGGGGCCCGCGGGGAGGGAGGGAGGGAAGGGGGACCCTCCTCCCCCTCTCGCTGAAAGGCCGCTTTGTCCGCGGTGGGGCCGTGGGAGAGGGCCCGCCGGCACTTCCCCCTCACCCCTTGGCGGGAGGGGATGGAGGGGGGGGACCCGCACGTACCTCAGCCCGCGCCGGGCGGGGTGAAGGCTTTCACCCCCGCGGATAATAAAGGGTAGGGGGGTCGGTAGGGCGGATCCCCCCCCCCCCCGTTCCCTAGTCACACCTCCGGCAGCTTCCCCGGAGCGGGAGGGGAGGAAGGGAAGGGAAGGGAAGGGAAGGGGAGGGGGGGGGGGGACCCGCGGCCGCTTCCCCCCGCCAACCGCCGCCAGCTCCGAGCGGGAGAGCGCGGGGGAGCCTAGAAACGGCGGCGGGGCGCTCCCCCGCCGCCCCGCCAACGCAGCGAAAGGGGAGAGCGGGGAGCCTAGAAACCGCCGCCTGTTTACCCCGCCGGTGAATGGCAGGCCGGCTGACCAATGAGCGGCGCCGACGGGTGGCAGGCCCGCCCCGGCCGCGCGCAGAGAACAATGCGTGTTTCATGGCCCCGCCGCCGCCGTTTCCCTCCCCCCCCCGGTTTATTTTTCTGTTTCCCTCCCCGCCCCGCGCTCGCGCTCCCCCCTTTTCTTTAATTTTTTTTAAATTTTTTTTTTTTTTTTTTCCTCTTAAGCGCCGCCGATCCGCGCGCGGGGCCGGCCGGAGAAGGGGGGGGGGGGGGGGGGGCGGGAAGGAGAAGGGAGAGGGAGGAGGAGGAGGAGGAGGGGGGGGTGTGGAGGCGATGCCGCAGCTCGGCGGGGCCCCGCCGCTCCATGGCGCGGCCTGCCGCGTCGCTCCCCGCGTTGCCCCTGAGGAGCGGAGCGGAGCGGAGCCGGGCGGCGGGCAGGGCGGCGAGCCGGCACCCCCCGCCCCAGCCCCCGCGCCGCCACCATGCCCCGCGACCAGGCGGCCTGACCGCGCCGAGGTAGGACCCCCCTCCCCTCCTATCCCAACCCTCCTTTCTCATCCACCGGCCCGGCCGGCTGGGGCGGGGGGCGTCTCGTCCCTTCTACAGCCCCCCTGCCCCAGTCCCGGGGTGCTTCCCCCGCCGCTCAGCCGCTTCCCCCCTCTGCTCCTTTCAGTGTCTACGAGCTGGGAGCCAGCCGCTCCCGCAGCCGCGGGGTGAGACTCGCCCCGCTCAGCCCCGCACAGTTCAGCTCAGTCCTCAGCTTCCCCCCGAGTGAAAAAAAAGAGAGAAAAGCCAAGAAAAAGGGGCCGGCAGGGTTCTCCTCGCTATTTTCCATCTTTCCCTTCTCTTTTTTGTTAATTATTTCTTGGCCCGGTAGCGCAGCACCACCAACAAAACACCCCCCCCCCCTCCAACCACCACCCACCACCCCCCCTTCCTCCCCCGCGCTGGCAGCGGCCGGCGAGGAGCCGGGAAGGGCGGCGGAGCCGGAGCGGAGCGGCGGCTCCCGGGGGCTCCGGGAGCACAAAAAAAGAGACAAAACCCACCTTATTCCCCGCCGCGTTGATTATTTTCTCGCTATCCTGGTGCAAAACACCCGGCGTGCGGGGGGAAGCGTTTCACCGGGCTGCAAGTACGAGTATATAGATATATCTCTTTAATTTTTACCTGTATGCGTCGGGGTTGTTTTTTCCCCCTCTCTGGGAAATGGTACGTGGATTGTTTTTTTCCGCTCGGGAAAAAAAACAAAACGGGAGGGGAAAAGAACCCCAAACCTCAGGCAGCGATTAGGAACCCTGGGAATGGAGAGAGAAGGAGAAAAAAAACCTAAAACAACCCAGAAACGGGTGCTGGGAGAGCGATGCCGCCGCCGAAGCCCTTTCCTCGGCGGGCGCTGGTTCCCGCTGCCGCGGCAGCTCCCGGCGGGGGTAAAGCGGCTCCGCGGGGAAAGGCAAAGAAGTGGGGAGAAAAAGAGGGGAATTAGGGTGGTTGTTTCGGGGTTGGGCTTTTTTTTTTGGGGGGGGGGGGGGGGTTGTTTAGGGCTTTTTTTTCCCGCTGCGCTCCGTGGAGAAGCGCGATGCCGCTTCCCCCCCGCGCCCCGGTCCCCGCCGGAGCCGGGTTGCGGGTCCGTCCCCGGCCCGGTTTTGGCTGGGATAAATCTACTCTTTTTTTTTTTATCCCCCTAAAAAATTTATTTTTAAGTACTTTTAATGTTTTTTTTTTCCCCCGCTCTTTGGCGCGAGTGTTGTTTGGATTATTTCCCCGCCGCCTTTCCCTATCTTCCCCCCCCCCCGTCGGGGAGATGAGGGTGGGTTATGGGGGGTATTTATGGATGTGGGAGAAAGAGGGGGGGGACGGGACAGGTTGGCTTATCGCCCCCCCCCTTTTTTTCTCTCTTGCAGGCTGCGCCGAGACCGCCGCGCCGGGGCTGGCTCCCTGCACCCGCGCCATGGGACGCTTGGACGCCTTATTTTTGAAAACCATCTGATTTTTTGGGGGAGGAGGAGGAGGAGGAGGGGGGAGGTGGGGGGCGGGAGGGGGGGGGGGAAGGCGGTGGCGGGCACCGACAGCGATCCGGGAGACTCCTTGAAGCCGGCGAGTGGATGATGGATGGCCGAGATTTCGGGCCCCCCCCGCTCGGTGCACGGCCCCCCCTCCGCTGCTCTCCGGGCTGGCCATGGAGAGCCACCGCCTGGGAGCCACCGGCCGCCTGGCCCCCGCCGCCGGTCCCATGGCCCGCCGGGCTCCCCGCCGCCCTCCAACCCGGCAAGTTCCTCCCATCGAGCATCAGTCTCCACTCGCACCCGGGTAAGGCTCCGCGGAACCCCCCTTCCCCACCACCCACCACCACCTCGGGCATCACCCCTTCCCTCTCCTCCACCTTCGCGGGCAGCGGCGGGTGCTGCGGACCCTCGGGGCCGGCAGCCGTGGGGGCTTTAAGCGCCAAAAAAAACCCCCCCATAATATATTACGCGTGTGTTCCGCAGGGTTTTTTCTGCTTGTCCTGGCTTTGGTTCGAGGGAAAGAAAAGGGAGAAGAAAGGGGAAAGAGGGAACGGGGAGAATAACAAGGGAACGGGGGAAAAAATAAATAGGAAAATGGTGGAAAAAATTTTTTTTAAATTGCTAAAAAGCTCCCCCCGCCCCCCGCCCGGGTTTGTTGGCACCGGGAAAAATCCCCGCCGAGGCGGCCGCGGGTGTTGGGTGGAATAAACCCGGTTTTCGGGAGAGAGCCGGCTCGGGTTGCGGAGGGGATTTGGGCTGCGCAGCCCCGCCGGGCGCTCCGCGGCCAGGCTAAACCTCCACCCCCCCTCCTCCCCGGGCTGGGAAAAGGGACAAAACGGGGCAATTTGGGTGATGTCCCTGGGCGCTGAGGCTGGAGGCGGCACAGCCGTGCCCAGCTCCGGGCAGCGCTGCGGGCAGCGCGGGCTCTGCTGAGCTGCGCTTGTGGTTTTATTCGCTTGGGTTTTTATTTTATTTTTTTTTTCGGTAATTATTATTTTTAACTTAAAAAAAACCAAAACTTGCGTGCGGGGACTTCTCCCCTCATTTTTTTAAACATTTTTCACCTCGGCTCGTTCCATCCCCCGGGCAGCTCCACGGCGACTTCTCTTTATTTCCGAAAAAAAAAAAAAAAAAAAAAATTTAAAAAAGCAGACCTGGAAATATACAAGGCTTATTCCTTTTTCCTCAGTCAGCTTTTTATTTATTTACGTAAATGACTTCTCCTTTTTGGAGGGATTTTCATTCCCCTTCCTTTCCGAGCTCCCTTTTCCCAGCTGCTCGCAGGGTGGGATAACGCTGGGTCCGGCAGCCGCCTTGCCCGCTGGTTTGCCGGGCTGTTGCCGAGCCTTTCCCTAGGAGGACACGAGGGATGTCTGACCGCTTGATTTCCCTCTCTGCCTCTTTTATTTCTATTTTTTTTTTTGCCTCTCTCCCCCTTTCCTTTCTTTCCCCTGGGCGTGGAGAGGTGACTCGGAGTTTACTTTAGGCGTTGGGAGGGTGACAGGTTTTGCAATAATAAACCTGCTTTTCTCCCAGCCGCCCGGGCTGAATGGCTTTGAAATTCCCAAACCCGATTGCCGACATCTGCGGAGAAGGAAGCTGCGAAACCGAGCGAAAAAGATTTATTAGTTTTAGACTAGGTGGCAGTGCCAATTTCCCAGGTGCGAGGAGGAGAGGTGTAAAGGGAACGGCTAGGAAGCGAGCACATGGGCAAACACCTTTTTTCCTTCCCTTTTGTCTGTCTTTTGGGGTTTTTTTTTTAGATTACTTTTTTTTTTTTGTTCAGGGTATTTTATTTTATTTTTTCCCTTCCTCCATCTCCTGCTAAAGCAGGATCTGACCTCTGCAAAAATTCGCCTGGACAATCTCAAGCCAAACCGACCATGGGGGTGTTGTTAGTTTTTAAAATTATTATTATTATTAATTTTTTTTTATTGGGTGATTTATATTTTTTTTTCCTCCCCCCTTCTTGTTTTTCCTTGCTCTCCCCACCCACCCTTCCCAAATTTCCTTTTCTGGTGCTTCCCTGAAATCCAGGAGGCTCCGAGCTGCGGCTGAGCCGATAAAGCCTTGCTCTCCCTGCTGCTGTCCGGGAGCTTTCCCGCTGCGCCACAAACCCTTGGAGCTGGGACCCAGCCTTGGATTTCGCGCTTCTCAGAGAGCGAATCCTTTTTTGCCCCTGATCCTTCCAATTTTCTCTTTTTATTCAACGTGTTATTTTTATTTTCCTTTCTCCAAAACCTTTGGAAAAATCCCCTTTACTCTGCCTGTACCTCTGCGGTGCCCGGTGCTCCCCGGCGTGATCGGAGCAAAGCTCGCTCAGCGCGGCTTCGGCATGGCCGTTCCCAACACACTGTATTCAAAAGATCTGGGTATTAACAGCCAAATCTTCCATTACACAGTGGCAGAGGGATATATATATATTTTATTAACACCTTTAACTGTATCGTTGGGATTGAGGATTGCTGCCCGCTACGGAGGGGCCCTTTGTAGGGTGGCGTTCCCAGTGTCCGTGCGTGGTTTGGTTGGTGGGGGGGTGGTTTGGATTAGGGGTTGTTTTTTTGGTTTTTTTGGTGGCTGTTGTGTTGTTTTGGGTTGGTTTTGCTCTCAAGAGGGGTTCGGAGGGGTGGAAAGCAAAGGCTTGTGCAAGGGGTTAAGGAAAGTGGGCAGGAGGTGAAGCCTTTAAATAGAGCCAGTTCAAACCGATCTTTAAATACCGCCGGGCCGAAGAGGGAGACTGTTGAATCCATCCCAGCGTTCTCCTAAAATAAATACGCCCCTGTAAAAATAGCACGATTGGCCATATTTGAGAATCCAGTTATCGCCGGCACCGACTCCTTATTTTTCTCATCCCCGTTGCTCATTACAGCCGCCCGGGCGCTGCCCCAGCGCCGAATTACGGGCGCCTGGGCCGTGGCCAGTGACCCCCGGACCCTTGGCTCTTCTCTGGGGGGGTTTCTGTTTCATAGTGGCGCTTTGGCTGCCCCTGTGCAGGCCCAGGGGATGGGGACAGAAGCCCCTTTGTTGGAAGCGCAGGGAGGGAGGAGTGAGCTAGAGGCCTGGGCAGGAGGCGGCCCAGCCGTCGGCTGTGGGGCTGCCATCCCGTGTTCCCCTCTGTGCTCTTGGGCATTGCCATAACCTCGAGGAGGGTATGTGGGGAGGATTTGGCAGCCGGGAAGCAGCGGGATGCTCCCAAAGGCCCTCTCCGAAAACTGGGGGAGGAAGGTGACTGTTTGCAATGGAATTTCGTCCCTGGCAGCAGCGCAGCTTGCTGGGAAGACTGTGTAGAAAGAGGCTGCAGTGGCTGGAGCTGGGTGGTTGAGTCCATGGAAGCGGTTGCTCGCTCCACTCTGCAGCTCAAAATACAGGGGAGTTTATAGCTTTGCTCCTACCCTACCCCCACTGCCTTCGGCTCCGAGTGAGTGTCCCGGTCTCGGCTCCATCCGCGTCAGGCGCGTTGTTCTTGGCAGCTTCTGTGTTTTGGGGGAGGTGGAAAAGTCTCCCTCAGACTCAGTTGCGAAGGGCTGGCTGCTCTGTGAACCGCCTCTGTCCCTGGCAGCGGCTCTGCGTGCGAGCAAACATCATCCAGATGCAGGAAAAAAAAAAACCCCAAGACTCTCTGAGTTTTGAACAATAACAATAATAAAAAAGGAAATCTGCCCTGTGCCGTGTGCTGAGGTATCCTTTCGTGGGTGGGATGCGTACGGGGGTGGCTCCTGGAGCAGATGTTTGTTTGTGTAGAAGGATGCCCACCCTCTTCCCATTAAAATACGCTTTGGGAAACTCTTCCCCGGTGCCCAGGGAAAAGGGTCACACCTGTACGAGCAGAGCAGAGCTGGCTCTGTGTTAAATCCAGCTCAGGAGCGGTGGCTGAAAGGAAAAGCGGTCAGGCGGAGGGGGAGAGATTTTTGGTTCCCTTGCTCTCAGGCTTCCACATTAGCATGTGCATTCAAATGCAGGGATTTAAGGCTGATCGGAAACCATCCGCTGCTTCCAGGCCTGCTGTGCCCAGGGAGAAGTTTTCCAGACAGCTGGGCCAGGTATGAGCGTAGGGAAAAAAAAAAAAAGAAGGAATAAATCCTTCCCTTCCCCCCCCCCCCCCCCCCCCCCCCCCCAAGGATAGCTTTGCTGTGCCAGCAAAATCCCACTGTAGCCATCCTTATAATGGCAAAATTGTGCTTCTGCTGAGGCGGCAGATTTTGCAGAGGAGGCCTTGCTGTCGGTGCTGCCAGCAGAAGCACAATTTGCTCGTCTAAACTGCATCAATACTAAAATCCCTTCCGCTGATAGGAGACACCGCCGATGCCCATCTATCCCCTCCCCATAGCTGGGCCTGGGGAGGAGGCGGGGGGGGGGCGCGCTCCTGGACCAGCCGTGGGATTTTGGCCGCGGCGATGCGGCTCTTTTTTTGGTCACGTTTTTATGCTGGGAGGAAAATACCATCGGTGTTTAATGGCCCTTGAAATCGCCGTTCCCCCCTCCCTGCCCGCCCAGGGGGTGGTGCGAGGGGCTGAGCACGGGGGGCTCCTTGGGGCAGGGTCTCCAAGGCCGGGTAACACCGGGAGGAATGCAGACTGGCCAGAGACCTGCCTGGGGAGATTTTTCTCCTCTGTTGAGGCCCCGGTGAAATTAGATGCTTTTCCATAGATGTTTCCAGGCGGAGCAGTGAGTGTCCTTGTCCCGGCAGGGCTCGGGGAGGTGGTGCTGGTCTGCCTTGGGCAGGGATGGTTGTGCTCGGACCTGTGGTGCTCTCTTGTTCACACACGGTGTCCCTGGGGGTGGAGGAAGCACTTGGCCCTTAAGCGATGCCCCTGCAGATCCCTTGGGCCAACTTGTAGGCTGTGAGCAAGCCAGGAGCAGCCTCTTCGTTTTTGCACTGGGGACGAAACAGAGGGGACAAAAAGGGGCTTCAGTGTTTTTGGGTCTCCCCCTATGTGTTCCTGGGGTGCTGGGACCCTTTTCCCCTCATGTCCTGGTGGTTTCCTCTGGTGGTTGGGTGGGTTGTGGGGTGGCACCTCCATCCTGCAGGAGGGGAGGGAAGGGCCGTCCGCCTTGTCCCCCGGCTCTCACTGAAGTTCCCATCCCAAGTGGCAGTAGGGGTGCTGGGCTGGGACTGCCGATGAGAACCCAAGGGCCAATGTGGTGACGCAGACTTGGCTCGGAGCACAGTCCTGAGGGATTCTCCTCTGTGAGGGTTTCTAATACCTTCCCCAGCTGAGCCAGCGGGAGCCTGACTCTGCCCTGGGTACCTTGTGCTGGTAGAGATGTGCTTTACTAGCGCTGCTTCCAGCACCGTTTCTCCCACCCCAAGCTATCCTTGGCCCCTACCCAGCACCAAGCCTCCTGGGTGGGGTTGGACAGCCACCGGTCCCAGTCGTGACTGATGGTGTGCCAGTGAAAATTTGATCCGGAGGATGTGCCAGTGCTATAAATCCTAGCTGGGGATGGCATGGGGCACTGGGCAGGTCCCCAGCGTTGGGGACAGGCTCCTTGCTCTTTCCCAGCACAGCAGCTGTTGGAGAAATGGAAATTGCCGGGAATTAATCTCTCTGCAGACGCGGTTAGCAGAGCAGCGCTTTCGTAAGGGAAATTTTAGATCTCCTTCCTAGGATAACCCAGGGTAAAAGCTGAAATTAGTTTATAATTACATAGTAAATAACCCCCCATCTTGTCATTTCACCATCTTCTGATGAATATGGAAATGAACATTGTTAAGGGGAATTAACGTCGTTACGGCAGCCTTCCAGGTGAGCGCCTTGCGGCTCAGCTGCGACCGGCGGGAGGGTGTCGGATCACCTCCTGTAGCTGGGGTTAGCACTCGACGAGTTGAAACAAGGCTCCGTGTGTTTTCAGCGTGTACTAAACTGGTCCAGTTAAAGCTTCGGGCAGGAGGTGGTGCCGGGAATCGGGGCCAGCCTGGCATGTGCTGACACGAAAGCTGCCTTGCCGGGACGAGGAGGAGATGTTGGTCTGGGTTAGGTAACGCGATCCAGCATTGCCTGCTCGAGGTGCTGAGGACAAGGGCGCGCTTTGTTCTGCCTCGCTGCTGTGAAATGGAGAGCACCGTGGGCCCTGAACCCACCCGAAAATGCGGGCAAGCATGGGGAAGGCGAGGAGCTGAGGGCAGCCGCGAGGTCCCTGCCTGCACAGCAGCGCTGCGTCCAGCTGCCGCAGCCCCTCGCTGGCTTTTCCAGCCAGGGATGCTCTTTAAAAAGCAGAGTTTGGGAGGGAAGCGCTTCTGCGTGGCTCCCCTGCCAAGTGCTGCCTCTCCCCAGCCATGAGTATTTGGGGGTTTCTTCCCCTCCCAGCCCCATGTTTGTGGCTGGCTTTGCTCTGGGGAGTGAAGGCACAGCTGGATGTCGGCAGGTATCGCGACGCACCCACCGGCTGGGGAAGAAAAGCCACCTCTCTCTGCTATTTATTTCCTTATCGTTTGCTTTTCTCCAGCTGCTAAATACCGAGGCAACGGCAGGCACACAAACCCTCCTTCCCCATCCCTGGCTGGGGAGGACAGTGCGGCGGGAGCCCCGTGCTGTACGGCAGCGCCGCAGCGGTGACAGTTGGGCTCTTTCCCCACGCCGCGAGGATCAGCTGTTGGGTGCACAATATGCTCTGGTTTCCCTCTCCAGCTGTTCCCGCTGATGGTTATGGGAAGCGAAAGGTATCTGAGGAGAGTTTGGGATCGCTGGACCGGGGAGGTGATGGGCAGCGAGGTGGGGGTTATGGGTGGGCTCGATGTGCGAGGCTGCGTTGTGTTTAAACCCAGCAAGGTCTGAAATGGTGGCAAAAGAGTGAAGTGACCTTGGGAATAAATTCTATTGCCGGCGTAGCGGTGGCCAAAGAGCCATTTTGAGGGAGCTGGATGCTGGCAGGCAAACCGAACATGGTGGGCTCGGAGCAAGGGAAAGGAGCAACATAGTCTGTGTGGGAGAGAAAGTGCCTTTCAGGGGAGTGGCGGGGATGTTAGGGCACTCGGACTGGTCACTCTGGATCTCTCTCATCCCTGGTAACTCCTGTGAAGGTTGCTCTTGCTTCTGCCGCCATCCATCTTACCCTGCCGCGCTGCTGCGAGCGAAGATCCTGGTTTATGTTTGGTGGTTAGATATGTTGCCCGTGCTTCCCTTTCACCCCCCATCCCCTCTCAGCAGAATTCCTTGTGGCTTGAATACGCTTTTAATACAGTCGGTTTAATTGCTTTTAATTAAAAACAAATAAAAAATACTAATTGAAGTGGTCGGTGTGCTGAGGAGAAAGGGGTTGGGAAGGGGTTCGGCTCTCCGCTGCTTGCGGGCAGTGCTGGGAGCGGTGTGCGAATGCCACAGCCCCCGTGTTATCCCCCAGCAGCCTGTGTAACACCGGTGTTTTGTGTCCTGCGAGGTGAGAAAGCATCCCACATGCCATGTCACACGCAAGCTAAGCGGATAATACTCCAGCGAGTAAAGATCCAGGCAGGCTAGTGAAGATGGGTGCAGGCACCTTGCCGGAGTGGCGGTGAAAGCCCAGCGCGGCTTCGCCCTGGCCGAGCTGTGCTGCACAGGCACGCCGTGCCGGGCTCCCGGTGTGCGCAGCAGCATGCCGGGGGTTTCCCTTCGAGATCCCGGCGCTGCAGCGGGGCTTTCTCCCTAATGAGATTAGCCACACAAAGCAGCGATTCTTCTGCTGCTTTTAATGGATGTTTCGGGGGTTTGTGTGGGATCGGAAATTCCTGCTTTCATCAGATGAGCCCGCTCTGTGACTGTGTTGTGGACGGATCTTCCTTTCCTCAGCTTCAGGGCTGACATTCATATTGGTGTGGGTGTTTTAGGTGTTTTTCTCCTTCTACCCCCCCTCTCTCCACTCCATGTCTCCCGTCCTTCCCAGCCCCAGCTATGATTTTATCTTCTTTCCTGCTTTGAATCTCAACATCATCCCAAGCTGCTACCATCTTGTGAAGGACATGAAAGCTGGGGGGCTTTCCCCGGCCAGGCTCATGCAGCTGGGAGGAAGGAGCAATGTGAAAGTCACTCTCAGACTGTTCTTGCAGGTGCTCCTTGGTCTCTGGAGCTGGAATGTGCAGACACACACATGTGTGCCTGTACACACGCGGGGCATCCATCTAGTGCTCCACCTGACGGAGGGCTGGCTGTCCCTGCCTGGTGGACAGGTTGGCAGTTGCCCAAGGACTGTGCTTCAATTTGAATACAGATTTGCATAATTCATCAGGAATTAAAGCACACCGCCATAATATCTGCCCCTGTGTTTATCTCCTGATAGCAGCAGAGGGGAGGTGTGCGGTGTCAGGCGTTTGCTGGCTGTAGAGACCTCTTCACTTCACGGCTTGGTGCTTTTTCAGTGCGGGAAGGATGGCGTGGGCTGATGTTTGGGAGGGTGTGGGAAGTGCAGGAGCTTCTGGAAGGAAAAAGGACTGAACGTGGGGTTAGGAGTAAAGGCTGGGCATAGGCTGAGCTTTTGAGCCTGGTTTCCCTAAGGAAAAGAGGCTTATGGGATTGTGGGCTGTCTGTGGATCTCATTCTTTGACCTCCCTAAATGGCTGCAGCCCGTTGCTGAATTGTGTCCAGGTTGGTTTTGTTCCCTGCAGATGCTGTGGAGGTCAGTGCTGAGGGCTGGCAGAGGGATATGTTCGCCCTTGTGGCACACAGAGCAGTACTGGTGGGTGCCTCTGGCTTCACTTTGCAGTTGCCCTATCCTGACCACGCCATATCCAAGTGTGAGTGGTGAATCTGGGGCCCATCAGACATGGTTGGGTCATCGAAGACACCTTCGCTCCAGCCCTGGGTAGGGTCTTTCGTGGAGCTGGTTCCCTCTTGATGCTGTGACCACTGTGTCATGTGGTGGTTGCTGACCGTTGGCCGAGCATCTGTGTATTGGTGTTGCAGTGTTCAGGTCTGAGTGGCGTGCTGTGCTGCTCCGTGCCTCAGTTTCCCTTTGCAGTGACACCCCCACTTTGCAGGACGCCCCGAGGTGCTGAGTGACGGCAGCTGCTTTGCAAACAAGAAGGTTTAAAATAAGCAGCGACAGAGCCCGTGTCTCCCAGGGCTTTGAGTCATCCCAGCTCGTGCTGACTGCGCCTGGCAGGGGCCTGGGAGGCAACACAAACCCACGTCCAGCCACCAGCTCCCTGCCAGATACTAGTTATGGGGTGGCTGGTTGGGTTTCGGTGGTGGCACTCCCGGCAAAGCAGTTTGAGCTGTTGTGGGGAGATGCCACCTCTCTGGTGGCCCTGGTGAAACCTGTGGCTTGGGGACTAGCAGTCGGGCCAGCTGATTTCTGGGAGGAGGGACGAGGTGAGGAGCCCTGTCTGGCTTTGGGTTTGTGGAGGCTCCTTCTAGCACACCTGGACTTGGTCCCTTTGGGTGCCTGTCTGTATCTTGTGGCAGTGGCCTTGAGATGCCATCCCAGCATGTGCGCTCTGCAGAGCATCCCTGTGCCCGTGGAGCCGTGTCACACTCCCCACCAGATGTGACCGCAGCGGTGGCGTGGTGGGGACTGTCCTCTCTGAGACACCTCACCATGCTGTATGGGAGGACAGACAGGGACAAAACCTGGGGGGCAATCCCACAGTGATCCACCACCCCATGTAGAGGGAAAGGCAGCCAGATCAGTGGCCAGCCTTGGCTGGCACTGGGAAGCCGAGGGGAGGAGGGGACAGATGACATTTACCTTTCGGTGGGCGCCCGGCGTGTCTGCAGGGCTGGCTGCTGCCCATCACGCTGCGGTGTTTTAATTTCTCAATGGGATGGCAGGGAGATAATGCTGCACGGTCCCATTTAACCTGCTGGTGACCTGGTCTTAAGTCATTGTGGCTGAAAATAGACCGTGTTCCCTCCAGGGCACGGCTAATGGTGCTGGGAAAGCTGGGATCGCTCTTTGAAGGCTGATTTAATTGCTGCTGGCAGGCACTTGGTGCAGGTGATGTGGGGACCGGCACCCTGTGCCATCCCACAATAACCTCCCCCCCAGCCGAGCGACTGGAGTTCTGGCTCTGGCAGCGAAGGGTAACGAGCTCTTTTCTAACGAAGGCACGGGATGGCGGCTCAGAGCCAAGGCGGGGGTGTTGCTGGGTTAATTGCCCGGGCAGGACTGGGCCCACGGTGGGGAGCAGGGGCTCGGATGTTTGTGTCCTGGCTGCTGCACCGAGTTTGGGTGATTTTAAAAAAAAATAAGTAAATGGAACAAGTTAAATTTCTGTGCTGAGAAAGGAGGGGGAGGACATGCGCCCCGTGCCAGGAGCAGTGAGCCATAGGGCCTCTGTACCACTGCTGGTGGCTGGAGGGGCCTCACTGTGATGGATGCACCAGAGCAAATGGTGTTCTCTTAGAAAATAGGGAGGTGAAGGCAAGACTGCAATCCAGCAGCCAGGTTCTGTGTTCCTGGGGATGCTGCTAATCAGTTTAGGAGTTCAAATGATGTTGTTTTAATTTTGGTGGAGCATCTTGGTAAATGTGGAGCTGAAGTCGCTGAGTCGCTCTGGGATATTGAGGAAGGCTGTGTAGTTGTGTGGTGAGAGCCTGGAGGTTTTGGTGGACCCCTGTTGGGGTGTCAGGTTTAATTACACCAGTGGGAAAAGAGACATCCGACATGGTGGGGGATTTTAGACTGGGGGTGCAGAGGAGAAGCTTCTGCTGTGGCAGTGACCCAGGAGCGTGGACACTGGTTTGAGTGTGTCAGGATTGAGGTGGCACCATGTTGGTGCTTTCCAGGCCATTGTTGGAGGCTGCGCAGATGAGCTGCATGTCATGGTGAAGGTCTTAACAGGATGATTTTCATCCTGGCCCTTCCAGCTGGAGGAAAAGCCACCTTCCCTCTGCCAGAAGGAGTCGTGTGCCCACCTGGATGGCTTCTGGCTGCACCCACAGCAATCAGGGAGCTGGTGGGTGACCTCATGGGAGATCTTCAGGGCATCTCACCAGTGTCCTCCTCCCATGGCCCCAAGCCCTGAAGCACTGGTGTATCTTGGAGTGCATTTGCTCTCTTGAACTGTGAGAGATGAGTCTGTAGGGTGCCCAGGGCAGAACCAGGGAGTGAGCGCCAGTCTCTTGCGTGCTTGCAGCCACTTCTTCCTATTTTCTCCTCCTCTGCCACCTCCAGGGGCGTTGGGGCAGTTCCATCACTCGGGCAAGGAGGAAGTGCACAGCAGGGCCTAGACTGGTGATACTTTCATGGGCTTTTTGGTGTGCAGTGGCTGTGGGACTCTGTCTGGCAGCCTGGCAGCTCTGTGATTCAGGGAGGAGGGCAGCAGGGCATTGGCACAGCGTGTTGGTTGCAGGAGGCTCGCTGGAAACCCGAGGGTCGCGCACGGCAGCGGCGTTCCTGTGCTGACGCAGCTGTGAGCAATAGTAAATGTTGAGCAAGAGCCACTTAAAAATAAAGCAGCCTGGACACAGATTCCCATGTGGAATGAAATAAAATTAAAAGAAACAATAGAGAGCTGCTGGGGGGGATGGAGGAGGAGGGGGAGAGGAATTCGCCTCGGCTTTTAAGGTGGTGATTTTGCAGCTGAAGGGAAGTGGTACGACTGTGTTTGTGCCAGCAAGGGCTGGGGGCACAGACCCCCCCCCCAGAAGATGCTGCTGTCTCTGAGCTCACCAGGGCTCTTAGAAGATGAAGCAAGGAGTTGAATTTTCTGGGTCCGGGGGATGAGATCGAAGACCCTCAGGGGCTGTAGAAAACTGAGGCTGTAAGTTAAGGCTTTGAAGCAGCTGCCAGCCCTGTGGCCCTGGGTGTAAATCCGGTAGGGTCACATTTTGGGGTGGTGGGCTGTGATGGCGGCAGTGGGTTGGGGCTGCAGGGACAAGGACTGGCCACCACTGCAGCCCAGGCACATCTGATCCAGGGGCTTTGGTTTCAGCCTGGCATGTTTGGAGGCTCGTATCGCTGCTGTCTCGTGTGTGGCACGGAGTCAAGGTGGCTCGGGTGCCTCGGGTGTCACCAGAGCCGCCCTGGCAGACAGGGGAGGAGGCGGCAAAGATTTACGCTGTCAGCACTCCTGGCTCTCAGCTGTTTGCAGCCATAAATGTGCGCACGAGGAATAGCGCCAGCCGTGCCTCGCTGTGCTGCACGCTCCCGCCTTACGGGACAGGGATGGGGAGGTGTGTGCTGGAGCGGGGGGGGCGGCCCAAAAAGAGTCTCCCCTGGGAAGCTGCTGCTTCCGCAGGGAGAGGATCGGGGATGCATCTACAATAGTGAACATGGACTGGTATGGTGACCACTCTGTGGTACCTGGCAGCCGTTGGGACCTCGCTGTGCTTGGACATCTCCCGGGTTCACCTCCCTCCCTGCTGGGAAAAGGGGACAGGGGATGTCTCAGGATGTAAGTGTTTATCCAGCTGCGTGTGGCATGGACTGGTGTCCCAGTTGGCTGCTGGTGAGGCACTGCAAGCTGGACTGGGGAAGAGGTGACTGTGCTCCTGGCTAAGGGTGGCCATGGCTGCTGGTGCCTTTCAGGGTTCAAGCCGCCTGCAGAGACCCCGGCTGCAGTGGGGCTGCACATCCCCAAGCCCCGAAAACATCCCCTGGAAATGAACCCAAGTCCTTGCTGCGGTGTTTCCCAGCCTCTCTGGGCTCGGACTGGAAGGTCTGCAGGGACAAGCTTTTCGGCTCAGTCCTCCTTGTGCTCACAGCTCCTTGCGCAGCGCTGCGTGGTGCCAGCCAGCTTCCTGGCAGTGTGTCTGTCCGTCCGTCGCGGCCCTGGGAGGAGGGGTGGAAATGAAGGCAGTTGGAAATATTTCATAAGTGGCAGGAACCCATAACGGGCAGATGGCAGATGGGGGAGAGTTACTTCATCTCTCCCGGGGTGCTGGAGGCTACAGGTCTTCTGCTGACGGGGCTGTGGCTTCTTGGGCGAAAAGGGCTCGTGCCTGGGGCTTGGTTTTGGGGTTGCACTTTGTACCCAGCATCACACGTGGCTGCTTGCTTGCCCATCCGGGCTGCCGGGGCTGTCAGGCGGCTGCATCCTGTTGCGTGATGCCCTTCGATGTGACAGTAGGGACCTGAGAGCTGTCCCTGGGCACGAGCGGAGGCTCTGCAGATGCTGCTTCTCCCTGGAGCATTGGTGCTGCTGGCTGGATTGGAAAACCCAGAGCTGGACTGGCAGCACGGGGAGTGAATTCTCTGTTGGGTGGTGCCTGCGTTGCTCCTGTTTGCTGTCCGTGGCCCTTCATGGGTGCCCAAGTGAGCAGTCACCTCTGTGCTGGAACGGCAGCAGGCATGGAGGGCAACACTGGGAAGCTGTGGAGGTGCTGTCTGGTCGCCTGCAGCCGGGCTGGGGCGGAGCTGTTTTCCCGGAGCTGATACATATGTCTCATCAGTAGTGTAGTCTGGCTCCTCGGACAGAGCCTCGTCCGCAGAAGCGATGCTTTCAGCTCCAGCGTGTCCCCTCCAGCGTGTCCCCCTCCTCCTTGGCTCTTTCACAACCCAGGCTTGGCTGGCTCAGCCAGCTGGGGCTGAATTTCAGGCCCAGGGACCTGGGGGTAGGTGGGTGGCCAAGATGGAGAGAGCCCATGAGTTAGTAACTCCAAGCGACCGGCAGCCCACTCCGCTGGACAGGTCTCCCACCTCCTTTAACCACCTCAGCCAGGTGATGGTTTCTGGTGGCTCCCTCTTCCTGAGGAGCTGTGGGCAAACCCCGAGCAGGCTGAGCACGTGGGGCCTGTTTCCGTCCCGCTTCCCCCGGCGTGACCTCCAGCCTCCAGACGTTTGGTGTGCGGTTTGTGTGGTTGCTGGTATCTCACCTCCCCACCAGTCACATCCCCTCTTGGTGGTGAGTCACCCAACCATACCTCTTCCCCCAGTGCCGTTCAGGAGAGCTGAGCCAAGATGAAGATGTTTTCAACTGGGCTGACGCATCTGCACCCGCCAAGTTCCTCTCATAACAGCCCTTAGTGATTTGTATCTCAGTTGTGTAAAGGGGGGGGATAGGTTTTAAAAGCCCATCTTGGAGCTGGGAAGGAGGGGACGGGCGTGCCTGTCCCCTCCATGCTCAACCACTACACCCACTGGATTACCCCAGCAGAAAACCAGCAGGGATGTGTGTTTTAGCTGCTGGTGCTCACCTTCCTGCGGGGTTAAGGTGTCTTGTAGGACGATCTCTGTGCCCCTTAAAAGCTGTTAGCCTCTGAGGTGGACTGCTTCAAATTATTTGCTCCCATGCCTACAGAGCATTTGTGTGGGATTCATGTTGGTGGTACCTTTCCTAGGTGGCCAGTGGCCGTGCTGATGGGCATGGCAGGGAAAGGGGATGCAGCCGGTGTGGTGCTGGCTGCACTGCCAGCTTGTGCCTCCTTGGCTGTGCCGTGGTGCAAGCCTGCCTCTGGGGAAGCAGTCAGCTGGAGGAGCGTGGCTCAGCCTGCTGAGACCTGTCGGCGTGTCCCTGAGCAAAAAGGGATCTTGCGCTGGTTCAGCAAATGCTTTGGCCCCGGGCAGATGGAGATAGTTGTGGTTTCTCCCTTTCCCCTCCCTTTCCTTTTTGGCAGAAACCCATGGTTGGGGTGAGTTGTGCGTTGCTCACTGCGGTAGAGTTTCTCCCCTTGGCATCGCTTTCTGGCGTGGAGATCCAAGGAGGGAGCGACTTGCCCGCGGCCGCCTCCTGCAAATGCAGCTACTTTGCGCGTGAAGGAGCAAGCTTCTCCTGGTCCTGCCTGGGGGAGCAGGGCAGCAGGTTTCAGGCTGTGTGCAAGCCTTATGCCAGTCCAGCGTTGCTGCTGGAGGGCTGTATGGAAGGAGGGATGTGCTGGTGGTGCCTCAGGGCTGGATTTGCATTGGGTTCATCCCCAGGAAAGCTGTGGCTCAGATCCCTCCTCCCTGGCCCAGCTTTGGTTCCTGGAAGGGAATAGGACAGGTGGATAGAGCCTGGGCAGCTTTGGGGCTGCCTGCTGTGAGGTGGCTTTGGGGCTTGCTGGTGGCACCCGCTCAGTTTTGCTGCTGCTCCCCAGCCAGGGCTGGAGACATATCCCTTGGGGTCCTCAACCTGTCCCCATGAACCTCTTCCCAACTCAGACTACACCTGAAGCTGCCTGTCTCTGCTCTGCTTCCTGCTTCCGTGCAGTGGCTACAAAACCTTTGTGACAGCTCATCTTAGGCTGGGCAGCTGGAGAGGATTTTGTCTGCTTTTTGCCCACTGACATCCACAGTCCCTTGTCCCCTTATTCTTTAAGCCGACCTTCCCACTCCTCATCCTGCATCCCTGGGCTGCGGCCGGGTGCTGGTGGTGGGATATGACTGTGCTGTTTGTGGGGGAGCCCCGGAGCGACTTGGACTGGGGTTGATGCAGAGTTATCCCTGAGTAAGGTAAGATGCTGCAGGCGGTGAACTGCCCCAGTAGGACCAGGGGTGTAACTGGTACCACAACCAGTAGCTTCAGCCTTGTGCAGGTGTCCCTGTGTTGGATGACAGGGCTGGATCATATTCCCTTCCTGGAGCTCTGCAGGTGGCTCCGTGTCCTTGCACTGTCTGCAAGTGGGGATGCACCTTGTGCATCTGCTCATGGTGGTGTCTGCAGCATGGGATGCGTCTCACTGCAATCTCCATGCCGGTGTTCTCATCAGCTGCAGCTGGCATGGGGGTCTGGCTGGGAGAAGGGGCTTGCGTGGTGATTTCTAGGGTGGGGGCTGCTGGGCTGGCATGACACGGGGTGCTCCAGGGCATTTGCCATGCCACAACCATGTGCTCTGCCAGATGGGACTCGTGTTCCCTCGGAAATGTGTCGCTCCTGCTGCAGGCGCTGGCTCGCAGCCAGCCCAGCCATGCCGGAGCGGTGTGGTGGAGGTGCCACGGCCGAGGCAAACGCGCTGTGGAGCGGAGCTGCTCACAGCAATCCGGGGTCGGTGCCCCTGGGTACTGCCCAATGCTCCCCACCCCTGGAAATAAGAACGTGTGTTTGGAAGTGCTCAGGTATAAAAGGTTTTGGGGTTCCCAGGGAGAAGTGTGTGTATGCTCAGTGCCTTCACAGCACCCAGTGCAAGATTAAATGGGAATTTTACCTGCTCTGTTTGAGCTCCCCTGGTCCTGCCGCTGGAGGGTTGGCTTGTACAGGTGATGCTGCTGGGAACTGTCGGGCGATGGATCCGGGCCAGGAGCTGTGCGGAGCACCGTGTCGGTGAAGCACATGGGCCGGGATACAAACATGTATGTGAAAAGAGATCCCGGCTGTCTAAATAATGTGAAATATTGACTAGCTCTCACAGATGGTGCTCCACGTGCAGCTTTGGGGACTGAACTTCTCTGTCTCCTGTTGGGTTTTGGTGTGATGTTGTTTTGATCCGTTTGGGTGCTGGAGTCTTGGCGAAACTCGTGGCCTGGGTGCTTATGGTGGGATTGTTGAATTTTGGGCAGGTTCACTGCTAGTCGGTTCTGAGGGGAAGAGAGGAGGGTTGCAAAGGGCTTGACCAGCTCCTTCAGAGTCTGCTGATGGCTTTTAATAAGTTTTTAAATGATGGCACCAACCGGAAAGCTGGTTCTCACAGGGCGTTGGGGTTTGTAGTGTGTGTGGGTGCCGTTCGGTGGCAGTGTTGCAGAGGAATTGCTGCCTGTAGCTGAGAGCTTGCGTTACTACGGCTGTTACAGGGATCGTATTCACTGATGAAATACTGGTGATGATTGCTTGCGTGAGGACGTTGCTGTGGGGCCCGCTCTCAGAGGAGGTGGCCCCAACATCCAGGACATAATCCTAACCGCTGACAACAGGCCCTTGGGGACATAGTGTCTTCTCTCAGCTCATGGATGGATGGTGGGTTTTCTGTTCTGTTTTGCCTTCTTATGGGATGAGATGCTAATTTTGGATACAGGAAACTCCACATTCTGAGAGCTGCCATGGAGGAGTCTCTCGCCTTTTCCCCAGAGCCTGTACCCAGTGCCGGGCAGCTGCGGCAGGGACAAGGCTCTGTTGGCAGAGCTGTGCCAGCAAGAGTGCCTTATCGCTGTCCAGGAAGCGTGTTGGGGAGTGTCCTCACTCACAGGTCGCTGTATGTGTGATGAATCACCTCACCGCCCAGGTGGTTTAGCTGCTCTGCCTGCAGGAGTGGGCTGTGCTGCAGCAGCAGCATGCTCCTGAGTAGAGGAGCTGAGGGACCCCAGGTACCTGAAGTGGGGGCCCTGAGCAGCGGTCCTCACAGTGGGCTGTGTGTGTTGCTTCCACGCGTCCTCCCAGCAGCTGCTCCTGGCACACGAGGGACCGGCAGCCACAACAGTCTGTGCTCCGGCAGGTCTCATTCCAAGGCAGCGTGTCGCTTGGGCTGAAACATATTTCCCTCTTCTGTTTCCCATTTGCTGCAGGCTTTTCCCATCTGCCTAACGGGCTCTACCCATCGTACATACCCCTGAGCCACCTCGAGCCCCCCAGCACCGGCAGTCCTCTCCTAGCCCAGCTGGGTCAGCACAGCCTCTTCGAGTCACAGAAAGGTGAGTCTGGGGCCCCGCTCGCCCTTCCCCTGTCTCCCCCTCTGCTCGCCCTGTCCTTTGTGCTTGCTTGGCCACTGGAGCTGCTGGATGCTGGGATGCTGAGGGTGAAGGGTGGGAACCCTTGGGGTTATCCTCCAGGGATATTTCCTGGTCTTGGCAGTGCCAGGGTCTGGGATGTGGCTGCACTGTAGGGAGCCTGGCCAAGTCCTTCTTTGACGCCCCTCAAGTGCTGTTGCACCACAAAGCTCAGCATGCATCAGAGATAGGGCTGTCCTGCATCCCACCTGCGCCATGTGGAGCTACTTGCGTGGTCTCCTCTTCCCTCACTGTTGCTGAGACATCCTTGAAACCCATTCCCTCCTGGTTTGCCACCTCTCTTCTGTCTCTCTTGGACTTGAAGGGGTTGGAGACCCCATGGTAATACTGTTTGCTTTTGTTCTGCAGATGGGTTCTACCTGTCTGGCCATGCAGGCCAGTCCGCTTTGCACCCGCAGCCTCCGCTCTCGAGGACTGCAGGTGGCCACACGCCAAGCACTCTGCTCCGGGAAAAGGACCTTGGGCAGCTGCACAAGAGCTCGAAAGAAGGCCTGAAGGATCCCAGTGGGAAGGAACGGGCATGCCGGAGCGATCTGTCCCTGCCCTTTGCCAAGAAGGAGGGCAAGCCGAAGGAGGAGCCCCGTCCCCGCAGCGTGGTAGACCTCACGCAGGACACCAAGCCTGACAATGACCGGAAAGTGAGTGTGGTGGAGAAGGCGGTGAAGGTCGGTGAGCGTCTCTCGCCCTTCCTGGCTGAGCACATGCCAAATCGGGGGGTGGGCAGTGGGGAACCCAAGTCCAAGAACCCGCTGCAGAGCTCTTCCCTCAGCAACTGCAACGGCAGTGGGGACCCTATGCTGAAGGTCCTGGGTGCCGAGCAGGACCGCTGTGCCAAGGATCCTGCTCGGCATGATGAGAACATGAGGCCTTCCACGCATGCCCATGCTGAGCGGCTGAAGCGAGGGGAGCCCCTCCTGCCCTCCATGGGCACTTTGCACGTCTCCTGCAGCTGCCCGTCCCCGCACCCCTCGCAGCCAGGGAAAATGATGCCGGCCACAACATTCCCTCCACAGCCCGTCCATTCCAGCATGTACACCATCTTCCCGCCGGCCAAGGAGCTGGGGAGGGAGCACAAAGTCATCGCCCCCACCTTTGTGCCTTCGGTCGAAGCCTATGACGAGAGGAGTGGGCCCATCCAGATAGCCTCACAGGCCCGCGACAACAAGGTGAAGGACAAGGAACTTGGCAAGGTGGGGGTGCTGCAGTCGCCCACGGAGCGGTGCCTCGCAGACACCTCCCGCACACTCTTGTCCCAGGACTTTTCTTGCCACAGTGATGCCAAAAGGATGGAGGCTCTGCGGGAGAAGGGCTCGGTGATCAGGGCGAACTCCATGGCACTGAAGAGACAGGTCACTTCGGAGCCCTTCCTCAACCGCACGGGGCTGGGCTCCCCGGAGAGCAGGGAGTTTCTGGCATCCAAGGACTTGCTGAAGCCGAGTCCGGAGGCAGAGCATCGCCCCTGTGAGCGGGAACGCTTCCAGCGATCCAGCTCCAAAGAAGCAGCAAAGGTCTATGGCACTTTGGACTCCTCACGGCAGCACCTGGACCATGGTCAGCTGAAACCACCTGAGCAAAAGTGGAAGCCCTTTGAGATGGGCAACTTTGCCACTACGCAGATGGCGGTGCTGGCTGCGCAGCACAACCACGTCACGAGGGCAGAAGAGGAAGCCAAGAAGGTCTACCTTGACCCCAGTGGCTTGCCACGGACCTCAGTGGTGGGCTCGCGGGGCACTGCAGATGTCCTCCACCCCGCCTCCCATGGTGAAGGGTCGGCTATGCAGAGTCTCATCAAGTACAGTGGCAGCTTTGCCAAGGAGACCGCATCCCGGCAGAGCTGTGGCAAGAAGAGCCCCTTTGGTGGCTTGGGCAACATGAAGTTGGACTCTTCGCAGCTGGGTGCCTCTAAAGTGCAGCAGCTGCTGTCACAGCAGCCAGCGAAGCAGCTGAAGAGGGACCCCGAGAGACCCGAGAGTGCCAAATCCTTCGGCCGCGAGAGCATCGGCTCCCAAGGCGAGGTGGAGGTGAGGCACTTGCCTGTTGGCATTGCCGTGGCTGTGGCCCGGCAGAAGGACAACAGCAGCAGCAGCAGCAGCAGCAAACTGGGGCCCAGCTTGGCAGACCGGGATCGCTCAATGTCTCTCAGCAGCATCAAAGGTAGGTTCCCCAGACCTGTCTTGGTCCTTCCCTTGGGATCTGTTCGCTGGGGAGTGCAGCCACCCGATGCAGGTGATGGGGCATCAGCTGAGTTCTGCGTCCTCCGCTCTCCTTACCTCCTGTTCCCAATGCAGGGCACACTGAAATTAGGAGTGAGATTGCCCATGCAAGAGGGAGGCCTCTTTGCCCCATGCCATCCCGTCTGCCCACCTCCAAGGACAACCCTTCTCCATGCGTTTGATCCCTGTTAGTGAAGGGAGCGACAGAGAAACCCCATAATCCACCTCTGTGCTGGGTTTATGCTCATGGGTTTGATTTAAGCCACAGTACTGGCAGGAGGGGGGATGGCTCCGGAGAGTTCCAGTGCTCTGCCTGCCTTGTGTAGCAATATAATGCTTCCTGGCGCTTGGCTCTGGCATTCCAAGGAGCGATGATGCCAATGCAAGTGACCAGCGAGCGATGCTTGCCTGCTTTTAGCCTTCACCTCCTGTTGTTTTTCCCCTTTGCCCCCCCCCTCCCCAAACCTCAGTGGCAAGAGGCCATTTCTCCCAGCCACCAGCCCCTCTCTCCCTGTTCCCATCGCCTCCTGTCGCCCTCCCTGCGGCTGGGCGGGACCCCACCGAGGACCTCGTGGGCAGCACAGGGAGCTGTTTGTTCAGCCCTTCAGTCGTCCCAGACCCTCCCAGCTTGCGTTAAATGTAATTTACTGAGCCGAACTAAAAGGCTGCAAACAAGGGTTGAATTCTGGCAGGCCTCCGGGCTTGTTGCTAAGTGATGTGGTTGGCTTTCAGACAGAAAACAAGACTGCTTTTCTCCTCCTCTCACCCCCCCCAAATGCTTGCCCCCCTTTTGTGTGCTGGGAGATATTCGTCTAATAACATTAGCTTGCTTGCGCTGAGTGGACGGTGCTTGAATGTTTAGACCTTTTAAGAAGGAGAAAGCAGGCTTTAGTTGGCTAATCTGTAGTATTTGGCAAGTAAAATGCAAGTATTTAGTGCTGGGCATTGGTTGTCAAGGAAACGGGCCTAAGCCTTTCCTCTGTGCATAACTGATTGAATTTTTCTATGCGGTCTGTGCGTCATCTTCATATATATGGACAAACTGATCATTCACTGTCCGGACAATCATCAGTCTGTACAGAAAAGGGACTGTCCTGTTGGCAGGATTGGGGGCTAGGAGGGAATTAGACAAATAAGAGAGTGTGTGTTTGGATGGGGAATGAGGAGAAGATGATAAACCTGTCTGTAAATACTGGAGCGCGAGCGCTGTAGATAGGAGAGGGAGGAGTGGAGGGAAAATAACAAAATGATGTGTTTCTATTAAAAGGCTGGTGGGGAGTGGGGGTTTGGCTCAGCTTGTGCCAAGGAGCAGAGGGAGGCTGCGAGTTATCCAAGGGTTTGCTCCATATTGCTGACACTGAAGGGGCAGTTGGGGAAAATCAATAGGAAAAGAGGCTCCAAGGAGATGGAACCTGGGCTAGGGGGTGAAGAGGGATTTGTGTGCGAGTTGGGATGCTGGTGGAGAGGCCAGGAGAGAAGCTGAGGCTTTGGAGTGATTTGTGAACCCCAGTGCATCGTGCTGTGCAGGGTGGGTAGTAAAACTGAGCAACAGGAGCTGCGTAGGGAATCATTCAGCACATCAAGGAGGGGCTGGCTGGGGATGGCCGCTGCCTGCGGTGTCCTGGCAGGCTGTGAGGGAAATGTGGTGACCCTGCAGAGTCCTTTGGGAAGAAGAGGTATGTGCCAGGTTTTAAAGCATCTTCGCTCTTTGCCTGAAGCCAGTGGAAGGAGCCTTGGGGCGAGGAGCTGGGAGAGATCTTGTCTTGTTCCTGGATTCCTTCTGACAGTAAAAGCTGAGGGAATTGGAGACTTGACAGCAAAAAAAAAACCCAACCGTGGGCTGTCCAGGTCTGTGCAAATACACAGTGAGCCCTCCTTGAAAAGCCTGCCTGTCAGCAGGCTAGACTTCATGTTCTGAGATGCTTTCCCGTGTGCCAAACCTTATCCGGACGGGAGAACGAGGACCCTGGGAAGGGCTGCTGGGAGCCAGGGTGCAGCCGTGCGAGGCCGTGCTGCACCGCTGAGCCCTGCGGGGTGCAGAGCACTGCCTGGGCTGAGGATGTGCTGTCAGGGGGCACAGAGAACAGGGAGAAGCCAACTTCTTCCTCCTGGCACTGTTAGACCAGCCATCAACTTGCTGCCAGCAGGGCTGGGATTGAGGAGTGGGTCGTGGCACTGAAGCCTAACGTGGAGAGGAGCAATGGCAATTGTGGATATGCATATGCAAGAAAGAAGCTGGGGAAAAACTGGGGAAAGGAAGCCTAAAACCAGACAGCTGGAGTGAAGACCTTGGATGAAATAAGAGCAGTGTGGCCCTGATTCCTGGTCCTGGTGGGGCCAGCGTGGAGGTGCTGTTTGCTCCCGTGAATGTGCTTCCTAACCTCTCGCACTTGGAGCTGCTGCCCTGCCAGGCTGTGTTTGCAAGAGCTGTTCTGATTCTGGACGAGCTGTTTCTCCATCCAGGCCCCCTTTTTGGACTCTTGCCCTCATCTGCCATATGTGCCCCTGCCTTGCCAGACCCTTTCTTGTTGCGTGGCTTCAGGGGGGGTGGATGCAGTTTCCCACTAATGGGTTGAGTTACGGAGCAGAGCACACTGTGAGGGTCCGTAGTGCTGGTTCTGCCTGCTCCAGAACTTACCCAGTCTGCCCAGACTGGTTTGCAAGAGCAGAAAGGGTGGAGATAAACCCCCCTCCCTGGGAGATGTGCCAAGCAGTTTCATGTGGTTTGGTGCAGGGATTTATCTGGGCCTCATCTCCTTCTGGGGTAGAAAATCTGCTGCTGTCCTTCAGCAAAAAGGGTCCCGTTGGTCCTGCTGCTCGCAGGCTGGTGGCTGTCATGTCCTGGGAGACCGACCTGACATGGCAAGTGGGTCCCTTGAAGCCTTGAAGACATGGATATCAAACCATGTGCACATGGGTGCTACTAGGAGCTGCCTTAGTGAGAATATCTTGATCACACAGGCAGCCTTGCCCTGTCCTTTAGGGCTTGAACCTGATACAGTCTTGGGGACACTGGCTCCCAGGGTGCTGCCTTTCCATGCCCAGAGGAGAGGGGACAGCTTTCCCCGGACTGCTTCTTGTGTCTGATGGTGCTGGGTTGTCTCCTAGGGCACGGACGCTCAGAAGATGACTGTGGGGATGAGAGAAGCCGCCACCGTGACAGCCATCTCCTGGCTGGGCGCTTGGAGAGGGATCAGGAGAAGCTGCTCAGGTGAGGGTTGGAGGGAGATGGGGGTCTTTTGCGACAGTGCCACAAGCTGTACTGAGGACAGCCTGTCCAGAGAGGGGACAGGCTGGCATCCATCCTGGTGAAGTTGCTGGTACCAGCCTCGCTGGTGTGGAGAGGAGCGCTGAGTTGGGTACCGTGGGGTTATAGGCAGGTTCTCATGGACTGCTGCAAATCCATACGTGCTCCAGTGGGATGGAGAGATGAGATGTTTTGTTCTGGACATGATGTTAACCATCTCCATCACAGCTCTCCTTGAGTGTCTGACCCTGGTTTGCAGACACAGTCATCCTGCAGACTGGTCCATACTGGGCTCCTCTGGCTGTGCAGTAACCTGCACCTCTCAGGTCCTCCCTCACTCTCTCTCTTGCCTCCTCCTCCACCAGAGAGAGCAAGGAGCTGGCAGATTTTGCCCGGATACACCCTTCCAGCTGCACCACGAACGGTTTGAACTCCAACCTCATGGTCACGGGAGGCCCAGCCCTGACAGGCTCTGGGCGCTGGTCTGCAGACCCGGCTTCGCACTTGGCAGCCCACCCCTGGCTCCCCAGGACCGGGAGCCCCTCCATGTGGCTGGCTGGCCATCCCTACGGTGAGTGCCTTGGAGGGAGTGGTGTGTCTCTGGGCTGTTCATACAGATGCTATCCAGGGGGACATGTTGCTAAGTACCCAGTGAGGCTTCTATCAGCTTGCAGGGGAAAGTGAAGGGGAGGTATTTTGGAGCAGTCAAATGGTAGATGACTTCTTGCATGGGTGGGAGCTGCCTGCAACCCCCTGAGTTGTGATCGGTGTTTCTTCTTCCAGGACTTGGTCACCCTTCCCTGCACCAGGGCATGACTCCAGGCTTCCCCCCTGCCATGGGGGGAGCTCTCCCTTCTGCCTACCAGTTTGCCAGAGACCCGCAGTCAGGGCAGCTTGTTGTGATCCCCAGCGAGCACTTGCCACACTTCGGTAAGTGGCCCTGAAGGCCATGCTTTGACAGCTATGGAGGAAACAGGCTTTGGAGAGGGCTAGGTAGGAGTGTATGTACCCATGGGGACCAGCAGCTCGAGGGTGGGTATGAGCTGGCTTCTTGGTAAGTGTGTTTCAGAGATGGAAATGTATAACCTTCAGCAGTGGATCCTCACTCCCTGCAAGACCCTGTAAACTTTGGGTCCTTGGTTAGGAGAAACGGCGTGGGGGCTCAGCCAGGGACAGTCAAATCAAGCAAGTCAGATGGCCCAGGACCTGTGGGGTGGTGGGAGTGAGGTTGCCAAGGGGAAGATGGCACCCTTTGTCCCTCTGCATTTCCAGATGCATTTCTTTTAGCCTTGTATTTGGCATCCCCCACACCCTGGGAGTGGAGTAGGGACAGTTGCCCTCAGCGATCCTGAGTCCTCTAGCCGTGCCCATTCTCCTGCCCCTCTGACTGCATCTCTGCTCATTCCCCAGCGGAGCTGATGGACCGTGCCCCCCCACTGTGGCCTGCCATGTACCCCCCGACCAGGAGCTCCCTCCAGCATGCTCACCAGCTCCAGCTCCTCTCCCATCAGCAGCTGCTGCGGCAGCATGAGCTATACATCCTGCAGCAGCAAGCCGCTCACGCCATGGAGCTACAGAGGAGCGCCCAGCTTGTGGTACGTTTTCAAGAGCTTCTTGCTTGGATGTGAAACGAGCCTGAAGTGTCTGGGGGGAAGAAGCAGCTGTGGCTGTGTTGCAGGTGTGTCTCAAGGGTATACGGATGCAGGGAGAGGTCTGGTCCCTGCATCCTGCAGAATTGGGGTGAGTTTTGGAGGAGTTGGGTGTAGAGCTGTTGATCAGTGCTGTCAGGAGAGCTGCCCAGCAGCAGCATGACCGTGATTCCTTCCCTTGGAAATGTGTCTGTTTAGTTGAGTGTCTCTTCCCTGGGGATGTGTCTGACCAGTTCATCCCTGGTCACCTCCAAAGCAGCTCAGAAAAGGAGCTGCAACACTGGCCACAGTCACCCTGGGTCCTGGAGGCATCTCCCATGTACCAAATGATTTTGGAAGCTGTGAGCTTTCACTTCAGTGATGAGTACCCGATGGATTTTTATAGTGGTCACCTGGTTTTCAGCCTTAATTTTACATGTTCTTGCTGGGCTGAGACTCAGAAGTGGAAATGGTTTGCTTTGGGAATGGTTTGCTTTGGGTGCAAGTGAAAGTGAGACACCCTTCACGTGACTCCCGGAGCCAGGAATTTGTAAAGAAAGCTGTCACAGATGGTGACACCCTCCATTAGGTTGGCCTTAAAATGGTGTTGGGCTGAGGAACATGTGCTTTATTCCAGCCCATGTGTTGATAAGACCATGTTTTGAGTTGGTTTGTTGGCAGAGCTGAGCTTTCCAGGGGCACCCAGAGATGTTGTGTTGAGTTTTTGCTTTGCTCTTGTCGCAGGAGAGGTTGAAGGCGAACGAGCAGCGTGCAGATATGGAAGAGAAGGTGACGAAACGGAGCCTGGACAGTGCCAAATCAGGCCTTTCCTCCTCTGCCTCGGGACTGGTGCACCGAAAACCACCTGTGCTGTCTCCCAGCGCCTCCACATCCTACAGCAAGGCTGTGAGTCCACCTCCCCTCTCTCCCAGGGCCTCACCCGTGTCTGTGCTCAAAGCTGAGGTGATCCAAAAGATGGAGGAACCACCTTCGCAGCCAGCCTACTCCTACCCTGCCACCCCCAGCTCCCATCCTTCCAGCCCGCCCCCTGCCTCTCCACCCCCTGCCCCTGCCATCCCTCCAAAGGAAGAGGCGCCCGAAACTGTGGAGAAGAAAGACCTGGAGCTGGAAAAAGAGGCTGCTGGTCCATATCAGACCTTGTTCCCAGGTAAGAGAGCCCTGCTTTGGCAGAGTCCCATTGTGTTTGTGCCTGCCTCCTTGTTTCTCCTCAGCTCTTTCCTGCTTCCATCCCTTCCCTTAGAGAAAACCATGTAGCTCCTGTAAAAGGCAGGGGAAAGGCAAGAACCAGGGGTGGTGTGATGGACTTGGATTGATGCCTAGGTCTTAGAGGCACCTGGAGCTGTAGGCTCTTGTTTTCCCTTGGGTTAAGCCTGGGTTGGTTCCTCCAGGGCTGAAGTCTCAGTGAGAGAAGGATGCGGGAAATAGATCTCTCTCCAGTTGCCAGGAGAATGCTGGAAATGGGCAGAAGGGACCTCTGGTGTGTTGATTCCTCTTGGCCAGGAGAGAGGTGCCCAAAGCAGCCAGTGCTTCCAGTTAGGAAGAGATGAGAGATGAAGAGAACCCATCTCTATGCCTTAGTGAGAGAGATGCTTTGGAGACCTGGCCATTACAAGACCTGTCTCTTCTGATGTCTTGCAGAGATCCCGCCAGGATACCCATTCCAGTCCCTGCCTCCCTCCTTTGGAAGACACTACCCCTACCTCCTCCAGCCCACGGCAGCATCTGATGCAGATGGCCTGGCTCCTGATGTCCCACTGCCTGCTGAAGGCTCTGAGCACATGGAACTTTCCCCAGAGGTCAAACCCATCCACCTATCTCCGTCCAAAATGCTAGAGCCCATCCAAGCAGCGGCAGAAGAGGAGTCCTTGGAAGAGAGGGTGAAATCAGAGGTGCAGATGGAGGAAAGCCAAGAAGGCATCTGTGAGCAGGACATGGGGCCTCTGAACATCACCACCTCTGCTGCCGTCCCAGTGCAGAACGTGGACAATTGCAATCTCCTCTTGCATCAAGGCGAAGCCCTGGGTGCTATGGAGCAGGACCAGGAGGACCTTCAGAGCTGCCCACCTCCTTACCAAGTTGTGGCCTGCCCTGCAGAAGCAGAGGCTCAGGCAGAGGCTGGGAGTGGAGCAGAAACCTGCTCTGTGCACATGGACTATGACGGTTCGCTCGTGCACGCTGAGAACGAGCCACCTGAGATGGACTTGACGCCCCAGCGGGAGGAAACCTCTGTAGCTATGGATCTGCAGAGCGCCGATGTGCCCCGGGGGAGGGAGTTCCCCAGCCTGCCCCCTGAGGAGGGGGAGCAGGGGCCAGAGATCCCTTCCTACACGGAAGAGGCAATCTCTTGCCAAATCCCATCTCTGGACATCAAGCCGGGCGACCCTCTGGCTGGGATGAACGCTTTGGTGGCTGCCACAGAAATGCCTCAGGCTTGTTCCTTGTTGACTACTGCCAGCATCACTCCGTCCCAGGTGAAGGTGGAGGTGTTACCTGACCAGGCCTTGGAGCACTCCTTCCTGCAAGGGATCACTTTGCTGAGTGAAATTGCAGAGATGGAGCTGGAGAAACGGAAGCAAGAAATGCAGAGTAAGTTGTAAGTGTGTGCTCTGGCCAGCCTGGGGCCAGCTTGAGGCTCCCTGCACACTGTCCCTGCGCTGTCTGGGCAGAGGAGACACAGGTGGCATCTCTTGCAACCTCAGCCAGGCAGCAAGGAGAGCATTGCCCTGAGTGGCAGGAGTGGCCGGTACTTTGGATGGGATTGGAGCGCAGGGGGTTTGTTGCAGAAGGCTGAGCTACGTGTGGCTCTTGTACTGCTCTCCCCTTCCAAAGGCCCTCGCCATGTCTAGACAGTTTGTGGTATGTGTAGCGGAACCAGAGCCCCACTTGCCGAGAGCTGCCAGGGTAACACCCTTCTGGCAGGCACCGAGTCTGCCGTCTGTTGGGGTTTGGCACAAGAGGCCCCAGTAGCTCCAGATGATGCTTTCCAAGAGCTTGGCAGGTCCTGAAAAGCTCTCACCTTCCAGTAACTTCCTGAGGTGAGACGTGGTGGGAACTGCCAGTTGCACCATGGCTGGGTACAACAGGAGATCTCATGTGGGTTGGGGAGCCAAGGGTGACTAGGAGGCTCCTTGGACTGCCATGGTCCAGAAAGGGACACGAGCCTCTCCTTGTGCCTGCTGAAGGAGCAGTCTTGGAAGGTGAACTTCTGTAACTCTTTTTCCCCCTGTCTTCAGCAGGTCCAGAGAGTTTCCCTGTCCGGCCAACACTAGAGAGTTTGCTGGCTGCCAGCACCCACATGCTCATGGAAGTACTTTCCACCCCCTTTATGGAAAGTCTGAAAACCATCCGGCTGCCTCGCGAGCTGAATCCCAACAAAAAGTACAGCTGGATGCAGAAGAAAGATGAGCCCGTAAGTAGCTCTTAGCGTGGCTGAGCTGGAAAAGCCACAGTGCATCCGCTGGCCGCAGCTCGCTCCCCGTGCCTCAGTTTGCCACCCGGCTCGTGCTGCGCGGCAGTCGATGCAGCGTGGTTCATCTTCCTCCCTCGTTGGTGAATCAACACCATTGATCTCAGCAGGACCCTCGGCAGCCCTAGGAGTGGTGCTTGTAGTACAGAGCCGGCAGGAGCTCCTGTGGTACTGCTTGGGTTGAGGGGGGATAAATAAAGGTAGTGGTGGGAGAGTTTTCCCTTAGTTTGTTTCTTTGCTGACTCTTCCCCATGGGAGAGACTGACAAATTCTTCTCTACCCAGCAAGTAAGTGTTTCAAGGCAGGGAATAGTTTGATCTTTTTAAATAGAAGAGACTCCATGGGTGTATTTTATCCTCCAGGTTCTTTCCCTCCCAGGCTCCTTCAGAGCCTTTCCCATGCATAAGCCACTGAACCTCTTTGTGTGGCCGGTTTTGCTTGGGTACCGCTCCGGGCTTGTGCTTCTTGTGGGTGAGGGTGCTCTGCTCTGCTGTGAGCATGGGTGGCTTCCCTGCCAGGCTGCAGATCTTGGCCATTGCAGGGACACCCCAGGTGTGCACCACCCTTGTCTAAGTGGGGACGTGGACATGTCCTGACCTTCTCTCCCCCTCTTGCCTCCCCACCCAGATGTATTCCATCAAATCGGCCATCGAGAACATGGATGCGATGGAGCTGGACTACAGGATGAGGCTGGCTGAGCTGCAGCGGCGTTACAAGGAGAAGCAGCGGGAGCTGGTGAAGCTGCAGCGCCGCAGGGACTCTGAGTAAGTCACAGTCTGCTCACTTGATCTTTCTTTTTCCAGCTGGGCACTTTCACTGCCTCTCAGACCAGGAGAGAAAGCAGCCCTCCATCCCTCCCTGTCTCTTCTCCTCTTCTCCTGGTACGGCCCTGCCAGAGCTTTGCACAACACACTCCTAGGCTATGTGACACGACAACCCCATCACTGGTGAATGCAGCTGGGAGACCGTATTAGAGACAACCTTGGCTTCAGCAGCTCAGTTTAGCAGTTTGGTGACAGGCAAAGGTTCTGGGTTGGCTCCCATTCTTGCTTGCTTTCTTTTTAATTTTTTTTCAGCTTTTTTTTTTTTTTGATTTATTTGCTTCCCCCTCTCTCCCCTAGTTTGTTTTGCTTTTCTTGGTTGCAAAATTTGATTTGGCTTTTTTTTTTTTTTCCTTTTCCCCTTTTTTTTTTGGTTTGTTTTTTTTTTTGTGTTGCCTTGGTTAACAGTGAAGCGTGTGGTTTTTTTAAAGGGAAAAGCATGACGAGAAAAGTAGAAGCTTGGCAAGAAGAGGCCCTGGAAGGCCCAGGAAGAGGAAACTTGGATCAAGCGCTCTGTCACCCATTAAGGAGAGAGGGAAGAGTGACAGCAAGAGTGGAAAGTAAGGCTGGAATTTGGGGAAGATGGGAAAAATGGCAGGGTCGCTGCACCAGGGTCTTTACTTGGGGAAGAGCGGCTTGGATGCAGCGGGGGCTCGCTGTGGCGTTCTCTCAGCAGGCTGGTCTCTGGCAGTGGTGGTGTTGTGGAAGTGTGTGTACTCTTAACGTGAGCGTGTCCTTGCAGTGAGAACATGGTGCCAGCCTCCTCCCTCCCCGCTGGTGAAGCACGTGTCTGTGGTGTTGGGTACAAGTAGGACAGGCTGAGTTGAGCGGCGGTGAGGTGATGCGGAGCAGCCGGCTGGGCAGGGGCCTAGAGGTGTGCTCTTGGCGTCGGGGAGTGTGGCCTTGTGTGCTTTCAGGAGAGCAGGCGGTGCAGGCGGGTGCTGTAGGACTGATTGCAGGGATGCTGATGTCAGAGACTGGAAGGACAGCGCTTTTCAGGTTGCCTGCTTCATAGGGTCTCTCTTTCCGCTGTGTTTCTGCTGTCTTAATCTGTTCCCTTCATCAATGGGAGTTGGTTTCGCCTGAGCTCTCTCTTCCAAGTGCCCAGACAATTCCGTCCTCAGCTTGCTTCTCTTTTGCAAGTCCAGTTGCTGTTGTGTGGATCCCTGTATCTCACCACCATTGGCCCTCTAACCACTCACAGGTGGCCAGGAGACCCCAGTGGAAAGGCATCTCTGAGCTGCCTCCCTGCGTGCTGGGTATTTCTGCAAATGTCCTTTGAACACTACAAATGAGATCCAGGTGCCCAGCTCCCACTGACCACTGAAAGTCTGTCCCCTTGGTAGCTCTGTGAGATGCTGTTCTTGTTTGGAGGTGCCCAGAGGTGGCTGGAGTTGTGCATGTGTGTGTGCATGAATGTGTTGTGTGTGCATGTTCCCACATCGCAGGAGTGCTTCAGCAGCGTGACCTGGGAGGTGGAGGTGCACCCTCAGCCAACACTCAAGGCCTGAGGTGTTGGTTTAGCTGTTTGTGGAGGTCAGCAGAGAGGACGGAGGGGAGGGGAAATGCCTGGAAGCTGAGGAGGAGGCTGCCCCATGTCAGTGGCTTTGCAGTGGTGGTATGGCCTGGGCCAGCAGGCTTCGCGTGAAGGATGCGTCCTATGAGAGCTTGTAACGGAGGCTTGGTAGACGTCATGAGGTGCTGACTGATCAACCATCAGATAGTTCCGGGTGACAGCTGGGGAGCAGTGGAAGATGTGCTTACAGTCTCACCTACTTTATTATTTTTTTATTATTATTTATTTACTCTCTCTTTTCCCCCCAAATCCCAAAGCGAGACCAAAGACGCAGATCAGGAATGCCTCTCGCGTAGAAGCCAGGCTTGTAAAGCAGCCTGCCTGTCCTTCGAGCGAGCCAGTCCCTGCAGTGCCCTTGTCCTTCCATGTCACCTTTCGTGGCAGTTCCTCATCACCTCCTTGCTCGTAGGCAAGCAACCAGAGCAAGTGTTTGAGCAGTGAGGCACCTCCTTGGGCTTCAAGAAGCTCTCTCTGCACCTACAGAGTCCATGAAAGCAGGGGTGGGAAAACACCTACAGGGCCAGCTCAACTGTCTGTCCTTCCCTTTGCTGCTCTGTACCAAATCAGGCACTTTCAGTGGCCACGACACTAGTTACTTCCTTTAAGAGACCACTAGGCAGGTCTCTGATTCCAGACACTCTCATCCGTACTGGTGGCCAGGAGCGTGCAAGAAGGGCTCTTTGGCATTCCTGTTTGGTGGAAAACCCTGTCCAAACTGCTGTCACTTCACAGTGGACTTGGCTCCCACTGAGGATCCCTGCTCTCCTAGGAGAACTTAACCTCAATTTTGAGCTTGGTGGGGATCATAGGGGGAAAAAGCACCCCACCTTGACCCATCCTGTGCTTGGCTTGCAGACTGAACAAGTCCTTGTTGCTCTCCGAAGACTCTGAGACTGGTGAGGGCATGAAGAAGAGGCACAAAGGGGCCCTCCCGGAGGAGGATGAGGATGTGGAGAGCAGCAGTGGCAAGATGAAAGGGAGGAACCAGAGCTGGGAAGAGCATGATGCGGCTCCCAGCTTTTCAAACGAGGTCAGTGCCCTCATGGGAAACACGGAGCCACAGGCCAAAAGCAGATCTCTTCCCTGCTTCACTAGTGTTGCCTTGCGCTGGGTAACTCCTAATTTTAGAGCATCTGCTCACAGTTCACAGGGGTTTAGAAGCTCTTCCTGAGACGAGTGTCAGGCAGAGCTGCTCTGAATCCCAAGCAGGGCTTGTCTTACCCCTTTGCCTGTCAAGATAGTGGAGGGGAACAGGCTTCTGAAGGGGGGGATGAAAGGGAGTGCAAGATCACTAGTTTAAATGCAGGGTTTTCTTCCACCACTGTTGAGGCAACGAGATATATAGTGGAGCTTTAAGCTGCTGCTGAAATCCCAAATGCATCCAAGCAAAGTGCTGAGTTCCAGCTGTTGTTATCTGGCTGGGGCACATGTAAAGTATATTTACTTTTTTCAAGAAGTGAGAAAATACTGAAAAGGACCCAACAGCCCTGGCTGTAATGTGGTGGTGCTGATGCTCTGCTGAGAGGTATTTGGGTCTTTTTGGCATCCCAGGCTCTGGAGCAGGTTGATGATGTGGAAATCTGTATTTATTGGGCTGGGGTTTTGGGTAAAGAAGATTTTTAATCCTTGTGAGTTAGAGAAAAGCTTGTAAAACCAACCTGAACATATCCTAAAAGCCAGAAGGTGCTGCAAAAAAAGAACTCCAAAACATGTTGTTCTATGAACATCTTTCTTTTGGAAGAACATTCCATTTTTTTGAGTTAGCCGTGTGATTTTTGTAGCTCTCGATAAGGGTAAAGCTGTGCTGTTTGCTGACATCTTCCTCTCCTTCCTCCCTAGCATCATGGTGAGTTATGGCAACTGGGGCTTGAGACCATCATTTTGAGGCCTTATTAACTAGCGTACATGAGAGACTCTTATGAGGGCTGGTAAAATCACTCAGGTCTGCCCATGATACCTGCTCTGTATTCACCCATGTCTCTTCCTTCCATCCCAGCAGTTAAAGCTTAAGAAGAAGAAGGTGCCATCGGATCAGGAACAGCTGGCCAGCAAGCTTGACAAGGCCTTGTCACTTACCAAACAAGACAAGCTCAAATCCCCCTTCAAGTTTGCTGACAGCTCTGGGGGAAAGACGAAAACTAGTGGAGGTGGCAGCAGGTACCTCCCATCCCATGAGGCTCTGCCAAGCAAGGAGGAGAAAAAGAGCCTGGCCAAGAACCTGGGCCTGTCACTGAAAACCACCAAGGAAGGTAAAAATAAAGTGGCTGCCAAAATTAAGAAGATGGAGATGGGGTTAAAAGTCAAAAATCAGCTCAAGGTTTCCCATTCACCAGCAATATCTGAAGTTAGCAGCTACTCCTATAGTAAGTAATTCCTCATTTATCTCTTCCTACAGTGTAATCCCTTGTGGGGGCTGGTTGTGGGGGTTTCTGGTCTCACGCAAGGAGATGGGCCTGGGTTTGCTCATGAGAGAAAGGTGACTTCTCCCCAGTGAATCAACACTGCTGTGTCTTGGTGAGCATGAGTTGACTGTCCAACCTGCTATCCCAGAGGTAGCTGACATGACCATCTTTCTTCTTGGCCTGTGTCGTGCCAGTCACCAGTGGGGAAAAACGCTTTAAAAAATGAGTTGACCCACATTCTTGCTTTTGGTGGGAGTAGACACTCTCCATCTGCTTGTCAGATGAGGACTCTAAGCCTCTGCTCCAGGAGGTGGTTAACAGTTGACTTTTGAGGTCCTTGTTGAGTTGAGTAAAAATGGTCTTAGGATGCCGTGGAGTCAGTTGGAGAAAGCAAAGGCTGCCAGGAGGCACTGATGTTCGTAAACGTCCTCCTGCCCTTCAGTGTTGTGGCTTGGTTCCTGGCTCACTGTGCTCAGGCTTCCCATCTGTCTCATCAGCATTTGGCTCCATCCCAGCATCCTCTGTACCCAATTGCCATTGCTGAACCCAAAGTGCAACCAAGGAGAAGGTCCCTGCAGCTGAGCAGAGCTGGGGACTCCTGTTACCGAATGAAAAAGCTGAACTGCAGGTGGTGTTGGGAAGGCAGCAGAATCAGAGGTAGAAGAGTCATTAATGGCTCAGGCAGACAGTGGGCAGAGAGCACTGAGGGAATTGGGAATTTATGGGCTGAGGCCCAGTTGGGTAATTGTCTTTGCTCACTTGCATACGCATCTTCTCCTTTGGTTGCAGCTATTTACGTCCCATGTTAAAAACATTATGGGGTGTTTGTATGCATAACAAATGTATCTCTTGGTGCAACACTGGTTCCGAAATTCCGCTAATGAGGAAGATGATGAGCTAGTGATTCTCCAACTGAACAAATGTTTGGCATGAAATTAGCTATTTAGGTGGCAAAATAGGAGCCATTGTGTCCACTGGTCTTGAACGCAGCCTTTGGCTGGTTGTGCTCTACACACCACCCAGCAGTTTTGCTCTTCGGTGTACTTCACTCCCAAGGACAGATGCACAAGCCCTAAACTGGGAGCTCTGGAGCTAATAGAAGCACAGGCTGTTGCTGAAGCAAAAAGCCTTGGCTTCTGGTGGAGGGAGCTTTTGCCGTGCCTTGGCACTTGGCACTCCAGTTCCATGAACAAAACCTCCCTCCCAGACCTAAGGGAGTTGCTGTTTCACCCCTCTCCTCCCCATTGAGTCTCCTGGTGCAGGAATGTACCTGTTTGCTTCATGAATCTTGGCACAGGTGGATTGTTGCCAGTGAGGAGCCTGCTCTGAAATGGTTCAGCTTTGATGCGTGGTTTTTCAGCTGCGTGCAGGATTAAGGGAAGGGCTTCAGCCTGTCTTCTGGTCACTCAGGCGTGATGGATTTGGGGAGGCAGGTCGAGCATATGGCAGCACCTCCCGTGACTGGTGGACTGCTCTTGTGGAGGAGGAGAAATGGGACTGAGGCCAAGTCCTTCTGCCTCCTAACCTCATGATTTTCTAGCTTGAATCGTGAAAACCTTCGGCATAGATCCAGAGGGCGAGCTGCAAATGCCGTTCCCACAGATTTTAACAGAAGTCAGACGCCCAGAATCATTTGCGTATCTGGGCTTTGGGTCTCCTAAACTTGCTATGCCTCGTTCCTTCATCTCCACAACCAGCACAATGGAGGTGGGGAGTGATGCCTGACCTAGGGTGACACTGTTGAGCATCTGCATGCTGCTCACAGGCTGGAATGGTCCCTGCTGCAATGTCCATAACGTTGTGAAGCTGACGATGCATTCATGAGCCAGTAGGTTACAATTCATTCTGGCTTTTATTGTGTCCAGGGGTACCATATACTTCTCGTTCCACTCATCAGATGCCAGAAGGGACCGCTGGATAATATCTCGCTGTCCATGGGCCTTGGCAGCTTTGTAAAGCTGCAGTTTACAGACCAAGATGCTGCTTGGTCCCTGCTCTGTTTCAGTATACTTTGTATTGCAAAGTGCAGAGCGCCTGGGGTGGCACGGGGTGGTTTGACATTTGGAGGTAGACATGTTGTCTGCTTTGGCAGCTGGGCTTGCTCCTGCTGCCCATGTCAAAAACCCTCTGGGAGAGTGGGTTTGTGTAGAAAAGGAGATTTAGGTCAGAGTGTTGAATGTAGCTGTGGTTAAGTCTTAATTCAGGTCGATGGCCCTGTTCTTAGCATCGCTGTGCTTTCTTTGGTGGACATCTTCATAGTGGAAATGCCTACCTCAGTTTTCTGCTCCTGAGCTGAAAACACTCCTCAGATCTTGTCTTAAGGAAAGGCAGTTGTTCGGCCAAGGAGGAGAGTGTCTATTTCTGACCAAAAGAAGGGAATATGTATTTCTGTGTTTATTTGGCTCTCAGTTGTTGAGCCCGAGACTTAGGGTGATAGAAGAGTCTGGTGTTGGGGACATGGCAGCACACGTCCCCTCCTGCAGCCATTTGACCCTCTCAGTTTACAGCTTCTTCACAAAGAAACACACTGAAGTGCCCCCCCAAGAAAAACCCACCCAGAAACCCCCAGACCCCCATTCTCTGACATAACGCTCTTCCCACCCACTTTGACCACAGATACGGACTCGGAGGAGGAGGAGGAGGGATCCCTGAGGGACGAGTGGCCGGCACAGCCCCCGTCTGCCCCCAAGCCGCGGCCTCCCAGTCTCTACAACACGGCGGCCAGGAAGGGTGGCCGAGCGGCCGGTGGTCCAAAGGCTGCCCCCCGCAGTGTCACGGCCGGGAGGCCGCTGAAGCCAAAGGCGGCAGCAGGCCGAAAGCAGCCCTTCTGCCTGCTGCTGCGGGAGGCCGAGGCAGGATCTTCCTTCAGCGACTCCTCGGAGGACTCGTTCGATCAAGGTTACTAGCTTATAGCAAACGCAACCCCAAACGCACCCTTCCACCATGTCTGTGTGGGAGCAGGCAGGGTGGGGGGCTAGAGCAAGCAAGGGGGCTGGGGTCAGCCATTTTGATGGTCGGAGCAAGGGTGGCCATCTTTGTTCTTGGCAGCGTAGCCTGCTTTATCAGCCCGACATTTATTTTTTATCCTTTTTGTACCTGTATCATTGTGATATTATTACCAGCTGGCTCTTTTAGAGCTTTTATACCAACTGGGGTTTAGCGTTCACCTCTCCCTGCTTTCCTGTTCCCTTCCTCCCTTCAGTTTTTCCCCTCACTTTCTTCCTTGCTGCCACCACCACCATTATATTATTATTATTATTGCTTTTATTTCCTATTATTTTATTTTGGCATGGGCCTTGTAGAGGTTTGGAAGGAGGTTTGGTTTTTTATTTTTTGTTCTTCTTTAATTGCTTCCTTTTCTTTTCCTTTTTTTTCCCTTTGATCTCTTTCTTTTTCCTTTTTTTAATACCGGGATACTGTTGTGTGGCCGTGTGACTTGATGTTTGTACTGCGATTTGGTATACCAAGCTTTATTAAACATATCGAGTTCATTTTTAACTAAACCTGTGTACCTTGTCTCTCTTGCTGTGTCTCTTATCAGGCGATTAGGTTGCCGCTTCACTTCATCCTGCTCTGCATCCCCCTCCTGCTCCCACTCCCCATGAGTAGAACTGGAATTAACCTAGTCTGGGGTACTCTCTATTATTCAAATATCCCTGCTGCCTTTGTCCAGATAAAGCTTAGGCTTTTCCCTCCCAACCCCTTTTAATTTCATTTTTATTTTGTTTGCCCAGTTTTCGGTTGGGTTTTTTCTCTTTTTTTTTCAGTTTGTTTCCTCTGTTGACAGACTCTTGAGGCACACCAGTAAACATGAAGGCGCTTGGTCCTTGTTGCTGCTGCAGGAGGGTGCTGGGTGTAAGGTCCCTATTATTTAATTGCCAGAAAATTTTTCTTTTCCACTTCTTAAAATGTATATGGCAAGTTTTTATGTCTCTTTTTGGCTGGTAATACTCTTTCAGATGCCCAGATGTAACCCATGGTGTTCAAGGATGTGGCAATTACTGCATTAAATTTGACTCTGCAGTTTTCCTCACCCTCACCCTAATTTTTTTCTTGCAGCTTTTTTTTTCCCATTCTTTTCTTTTTTTTTTTTTTTTTTTGGTTAGCCTGTCATTAGTACTTCAGTGAGAAAAGAGATTACTTGAGACTTTTCCTCCAGAGACACAAGGGGTTTCTGTTTTAGAGCGCACTCATTAAATAATAATCATGGGGAAAGGTCATTTTAATGAGCTCTTGGCTCCCAAAAGAAAGTAGCTCATCTGGGCTGAATGCTAAGCAAGAGCATCCCCAGTTGTTATCATCTACCTTACACAGCAGATCTGGATGTAGCACAGCAAAAGCTTTTTAGTATTTCACACTGCTCAGACGGCTGTTAATTGAAAATGGGCTCGATAGTTTTGCTTTTGTTTTGTTTTTCTTAGTTTTTTTGATGTTAATCTCCTCCATGCACCTGTTTGTTTTTTCGTCCCTGCAAACCCAACCTCCAAAGAAAGATAATTTAAGCTAAAAAAATAAATTATCAAACACAGCAGAAAGATACAGAATGCTGATTTGGTTTGATGTGGCTCTGGGATGGACCCACCAATGCATTTGAAAGAAAACCCAAAATAGAGAACTGTGTTTCAAAGAGAAAAAAAGAAAGAAATTCTTTAGAGAACTCAAAAAGTTGTGGGGATCGTGGATTTTATGTAAGTGTGAGATCGCCACATTTCCATGAAGAGTCTGTGTTAACTTCCATTCTTCCCTTCCCTGTTCCTTCCTGCATCTTTTCTTTGTTTATTTTGCTGCTGTTGGAAATTTTGAGGATATCAATCCCTTTTTGGTGCCAAGTTCTTCAGGGATTTTGGGGTTTGCTTTTTGGTTTTGCTCCAGGTAAGCAGATAGGTAACTTGCCCCTAATTGGCTTTGTCTATTTTTCCAAGTAACCTGTCTGCTTAAAGAAAAAAAAGTAATATCCCAGTTTTATGGGATAAAGTTTGGGGTGGGGAAGGGATATGGGAGGAGGTTGGGGAATCTGAAACAAATGGGGAAATGCATTGTCAAACCCTCTGGGGTGTCATAGAATGGTGGGGAAACCAAAGATGCAAAACCTCCTGGGGTGGGAGGTGGGCATGGGAGGTGGGGAGGGAGGTGGGGAGGGATTATTGATTACCATTTTTGGGTTTTTCTGCAAATGACTTTTTTTTTGGGGGTTGTTCTTTCTCAGAAGCATTACTTGAAGGGATATTTGGGTAATAGGGTTTCTAATGGCTTTCCCTGATACTAAACCGATTAATAACCTCAGCTTTTCTAGAAGTGCTCGCTTTCTCCTTGCAGCTGCTTGACCAACCCTTTCACCCCTGCCCCTATCCATGATGCTTTGAATGTCTGTGTCGGTCTCTTGCATTTGCTCTCACGCTGCACTAAAGAAGCAAAGTGGTTGGCTGGTTGTAGGGCAGACACTTCTCAGCGAGGGTCACTAGCCATGAACCTGAACCTTGACCATTGTTATGTAGGTAGGCAAAATCACTTTTCTTTATGTCATCTGTCAGCCTCAGATGTTTCGATGTTACCTCCCTGAATAATGACACGTAGCTCTTTGCATTCTCTTGGTTATTTTTAATTTTGAAGATGATTGCTGTCCACTTTTGACTTTCCTCTGTCCATGAAGAGTCTTGCATGGAAGATTTGCTTGTGTGTTTGTGTTTGAGGACTCCAGAAATGCTTTACTATTTGCAGATCACCTTTTCGAGAACCCCCTTAACCCAGTGAAAGGAAGGATTTGCAGATGGGTCCAAGATGAGAGGGCACTGGACTGTCTGCAGAGGCTCTGCCGCTGTCCTTAAAGGTTCTGGGGCGTGATGCAGACTGTCCTTAGTATCAGGGAATCTGGCTGGCCATGGCCCTGCCTGTACATCTGTCAGAGGTAGCTGCAGGAAGACCTGTTTACATCTGGTTTGAGATAGAAGAGACAGGGACACGTGCTTTCTTGCAGACCAAACACCATGTTGCCATTCTGATAATGGGCAAAACCTGTGGTCTTTCATCCAGTGGCCTTGGAGAGGAAAACTGCTGATGTGGGCCAAAGCCACGGGAGACCTTTGAAAACCATCAGATAGGTAATACCATGAGCTTTGTGAGGCTGAAGACCAGTACTTCCCCCTCCTCAATATTCTATTTTCCCTGAAAAATGATTACCATCTTCCCTGCTGTCCTTGCCCTGACTTGGAAGATTATTTTTATCCCAATGAAAAAAAAAACCCCAATCCAAGGATAACCTGTTCCCTACACAGTCATTCCTATGCAATAGTTGTAATATTTTTAATTTTCTAAGTACTTCTGGAGTCAACAGCACAGCACATATGGGGGCGGGGGGGGAAAATCTTCCAATGATGAGAATTGGCTTATTTGACAAAAAGAAAAAGTATAATCTTCAATTGGATGTTCAAAAATAAGTAACCTCCAGAATTTGGACAGATCACACAAATCAGACGTCAATGACCCAGTAGCTGTCTAAAGTCTGCCTGTACTTAGCCTGCTTTGTATGCTGTAGGCCTGCTTGGTGTTACGAGAAAATCATGCTATTTTTTTTACAATGTGAAATGACTCTGTTTAAGTGTGTGTTTTTACTCCCCTCCCCTTCCCAAGCCTTTCCCTTCCACACCCCCTCCCTCAACCCATCTTGTTACATCAGTCTTTAAAACCCAAATTGCTTAAACCCATTTCTGTTCCATCATTATCAAATCTTCATTTACCGCTCTCCTACAGCAAAATACCATGGCAGCTTAGCTGTTAAAAGCAATGAGAAAGATCAGTGCTTTTCATTTGGTTTGGGGTTTAATTTAACGCAGGTAAAAATTTGAGGAAAAAGAAAATATCTCTTTTATCTGGCATCAGTAGCATTTCAGTCTGAATTTATTGTTTGTTTTGGCTGTGGAGTTGTATGTACACTTGTGGTTGCGTGTGTGGGTATATACACACATATACGTGCTCTCAAAAATGGCAATTAGAAAGTACTTTTAATTTTGAATACTTTGGCTCAGTGTTAACAGAACTTCTGTTGAAGGAAAAAATAATTTTGTAAAATGTCTTTTTCCCCCACTTGTGAACTAAAAAAAAAAATCACTTTTTCAGGTGGAAAAAATTGAGGCTTTCATTGTGTTAAGGCATCTGTGTGTACTTCATTTTAAGCCCACACATAATTTGGGTACAGCAGGAGTAAAACTCCTGCTTCGCACTAAATACAGGTATTACTGTCTCTCCAAGAAGCTGTGCAGATGGCCATAGAGCACCAGCATCTTACTTGCCACCCTGACCATAAATTTGGGGGAGGTCTTAGTTTAGAAGCACATGGGTTTGGCACAGGTTCCCAGACGTGTTCTTTTTGTTTCACTTGTTAGCTTTCCTCCCTTGGAAAAGGAGGAGCAGGGATTGTGCTGCACACCTTAGAGTGGTTAGCAAAATAATACCCTCACCACAAGATGTGGAGGAGGATAGACCGGTGCTGTGAATGTATTAAAATGTGCTTATTTTCAGGCTGAAAACTGAATCTTGTGCAGATAGAAAGATAAGTGTTTGGGTAAAAACGCTGACAAGAGGCGAGCGTTGGTTGTCTCTCCATAGTGTGACACGGTGTATTTCAAAGAGGTTAGAGCTATTGTATCATACATTTCCTATAGCATGAGTAATAGCTGCTTTCATCCTGGCTCTTCAGTCTGTTTCACCTTGGTGCATTTGGAACAGCGTAGCTGCTGGGTACCTGAGTGCCCTGGCACGTGTAGTATCTAAAGCAGGAGCGGTGCTGCCCGTGCTCCACACAGCCCCTGGGCAGTTTGGGCAGCTGAGCCAAGGGTGCTGCGAGGGGTCTGTGTGGGACAGGTCATGGAGGGATTTCCCTGCAAACATTCCCCTCTTAGGGCTTGTTTCCCTCCCCATGTTCTCACTGAGTTGCTCTCTGCTCAGCCAGCTCTCTAGGTCTGGCATGAGAACCTGTAAAGATTGATTTCTTTTTTTTTCCCCTGATTTTGCTGAGAATTATTAAATTTTGGAGCCATATGGGATGTGTGGAAGGGGTCTCAGTACCCCACAATGCGTTATTGAACTCAGGCACGGTTTTGCTTCTTCGCTGGCAGGTGGTTTCTGCCTCTCAGAATAGCCAAGTTCATCTGGATTTGTTTTCCTTTTGGCAAAAAGTGGTAGAAAACCAGCAGTTTGTGCCCCCTTTTTGGGGAGGGGGAGGAATATGATCCTAATTTGCTGTGGATTTTTATTTTTCCTTCTTTTGCATGTGGCTTTTATGCAAGTAGTGAGCAGGGCTGTGGATTTCTTGGTATTTATTGCAGGACTGTGGGTTTAGGAGCTTTTTTTTTTTTTTAATATCACAAGGAGCAAGTCTGAGCAACTGAAATGAGGAAGGGCTTTTTATGTGGTGAAATATTAGTATTCTGTGACAGTCTGATGATGTATGCTGCAGAGAAAGGCTTGCCTTGTTAAAAAAAAATTATAATAATAAAAAAATAGCCAGCTATTGCTTCAGTTGATAAAATGCAGGGATGAGAGCACTGCTTTTTGATAACTCCTGCTATTTCTGATGTCACAGAAAAATAATCCGAAGTAGAAAAATAACACTGTGCTGGGGTGGTGGGGTTTTTATTTTGAGCAACCTAGTGTTGAGGACGTTTTTATCCATCCCGGGGGGCATATGTGAAAAGAAAAGGATTTTCATGTTCATTCCAGCTCATTTTGAAGGGATCTGGTTTCTCATTTGGCTGGCTCTCAGGTGTGGGGGTAGCAGCTAGTGGGGGAGCTGGCGAGTAGGCTTCAGCTGGGGAGAGCAAGGCTCCTGCTAGTGGTGGAAATTTTCCGGCAACCTCCCTGATCCTACTTAAGCCCTCAATTTCAAGAGAAATGAAATATCTTTTCCAGACCCTCTAAATTTTTTTCCCCCTTTCCCAATTTAAAATAAATAAACAAAGAGATAAATATGTGCTCCTATATGTGTGTGTATATGTACGTGTGTGGTGTGCGTGGCTCTTGCTCACCGGCACTAACCGGATGAGATGCTGGTAAAATTAATTGCCTTTGAGCTGATGACAGACTCTTGGGAAGTGCTGTAGGAAGAGAGAGGTGCCACTCTCAGAGCATCAAGCCCCAAAATACCTGCTGTACGCACACTGTAAAGGAAAATCCCAGCCCACTGCTCTCTGCGGGTGTCAGCCGAGGCAGGCAGCAAGGCTGGTTTCTTTGCCAGAATTAGAATTTGGGCTGTGGGCAGCTTTTCCTGCCTTGTGCCAAGCTGGGCTTCCCTAGGCTGAGCTATAGAGAGGGAAGTGAAAGGCAGGGAGACTTTCGAGGCAGAGCATTGAAACACTCCTCCTTGTCTCCAACACTACCTACACTTTCCCCCCTTGTGCATTCCAAATCCATTGCTTTCAAATGATTATTTCCCTCCCTCCCTTTGCATTTTTGCCTCCTGCCCTTTCCTCCTCTCTGTGTCCTCCTCGCCTCCCACCATGGCGCAGGCTGATCTCTGGTATTCCCCTTCCACGCTGATCTCTGATTCTGATTACGCTAATGGATTTTGCTATGGAAGAAGAGGTGGTGGGTGGGAGGGGAATCCCACAGCTCCAAGGTTGGGATTTTCAAAGGAATTAAGTTTTTAATTCCTTCTGAAAGCTGCAGGGAAAGGGTGCATGGTGTCCTTTTCAGATCTCTGCCAACACCCTCCTCTTCCCTCCCTTGCCTTGAATGGGTCCTCTTTGCTGTACCCTGTGTTACCATGTCCTTCAGGGGTGGTGGTAGGCAGGGTGGTAGCGCCTTTATGGCTGCAAAGACACGGGTGTGTCTCTGACCAACATCTTCTAGCCCAGCTCATGGGTGGCTCAGTGCTGCTTATGTGAGCGATGAGCAGCAGGAGAGTGTATCGGTTTGGGTTGGAAGTGTGGCTCATGCACAACTCCGTGAGATTTGTAACGGGCTCCCTCTTTTCTGCGTGCTAGATTCTAGCTCAGAGGAAGAGGAAGAGGAGGATGAAGAGGAAGAGGAGGAAGCGGAGGACTACGGGATGGATGGCAGCGACAGGCTTTCATCGCCTGCCCTTGATGAGAGCGGCCTGGGCCTTCTAGCAAGGTTTGCTGCCAGCGCAATGCCCAGCCCCATCGTTCCCCCTCCACTGTCCATCATTCAGCTGGAGGCCAAGCAGAAGGCGAAGAAGAAGGAGGAGCGGCAGAGCCTCATGGGTGAGTTGTGTAGTTAGGGTTGGTCATGGGGGGCAAGGTAGGAGGTTCAGGAGGTCCAACAGTGCTGCAAGGGTGCAGGTTGTTACCGAGACACCGATGATTTTGTCTGCTTGGTCCTGATGATGAAGGCAGGGGAATCGCCTGGTAAGAAAACAGGAACCAGTCATGGATATGGCAGGTTTAGCACCCATGGCCATGGCTTCCCTAGGCAAGGTTTCCTATGGCTGTCTCAGAGTTTCTTTTTTTCCTCCCTGGTTAATCCTGAGCAGTCAAGCTGCAGAGGCAAGTGATGGGATACTGTGTCCCCTTGGACAGAGTGCTGAGGGCAGTGACGTGCTGTTCTGTTTTAGGGAAGGAAGCGTGTGCTACATGCAGCTGATCTTAGATACCCAGGAGAAGCAGAGATACCCAAGCAGAAGAAAAACCCCCTTGGTCAGCTTCCTCATAGAAACTGGCCAGCGGGACTTGGAATGTGCATTCCTTCCTCTGCTCACGTTTGCAGTGCCAGACCCTGGGTTTCTGTCCCCATGTCTCAGTTTCAGTGTGTTGCACATTAATTGGCAGTTAGATTTCTTCCCCTCCCTGTGTCCTGCTGCACAGGTGCCTGTTGGTGACATTGTTCCCGGTCAGACAGATCTACATGGGCTCCATTTATAAATTCTCTATTAATATTTATTAAGTGATAATGGAATTTATAGTGTGCTTCAAAATGGGAAAGGACGTCTTCCTTGGGAACCAGGCTTGCTTTAGCATGGTTTCCATGCTCTATGAGGCTTCTGCCAGCTTGTTCCAACAGCTTCTGTTAAGCATTTATCATCTTGTAACCTGCCCTCCTTGAAACTGGAAGCATCTAGAAATCGTCTCACATGGCAGTGAGAGAGGAGAAGGGGTGTTCTAATTTCCAGGGGGGTTTTCATTTTGAGCTTTGCCAGCTTTGGTTTTAACAGGCTTGCTCTTTTCCTGCTTGTGCTGGGGCTGTCTCAGGGGAAGAGGTTTGGGTAGAAGATGAGAGCAGGTTCCTGCAGCCTGAATTTACCCAGGAAAGTGAGCATATTTTGCGGAGGACTGAGAGAAGACGCTCTCCATGTTTGTCCCTTGGACATTCTCATTTCCACATGAATGTAGCTTGGGCCTGTATGTCCTTTCTCAGAGGGCTTCCACAAGCAGTGCTTATCACAGCAGAGGCTGTTGGCTGTTTGTGCTTGAGCAGAGATGCTGCTGAGCGAGGCCCCATTTCAGGTCTTGGTCTGGAGGCAGAGTCGTGCAGCTGTGTGTGTGGAGACGGCAGGTCTGCAGCAGGTTGGAGGAGGATACAAGAGAGACCTTTGGTTGATGCTCTTTTTTGGAGAGGGAGAACCAGGTTCTGCTGGTGTTCCTACACATCTTCAGAAGTGCTGTGCCATGCCATCCCATGAGGTCCATTGCCTTGGAAAATAAATGGATTTAGAAAATTCAAGCTCAGTCTCTTGTTCCAAATAGACTTACTGCATGATCTTGGCAAATTTCTTCCTGGCTGTTTGTACCCCTCTGATGGCACAGTGCCTGTGCAGCCACAGAGTTTTTCCTACCTCCTGTTAGTGTCACTGAGTGTGTAGGTCCTGCCTCACTTTCCTTTCTGCCCCTGGAAATGTACAGTCTTGCTCTCCTTTATCGGGTTCTGGAGAGAGAAATACACTGAAGGTGGTGAACACCTTGGCATTGCTACAGTATTTCAGGCCTCTGGGTACTGCTGTGCTTGTGGTGCTGAGCTGGGGCCAAGGTGAGGGGATTTCCATTTGCCATAGACAAAAGATCACGTACCTGTCTTGACTTTAAAGGCGATTACCTGAGCCAATGAAAAGACCTGTGGTGTCTGATGGCCAATGGGAAAAAAATAAGCTTGAAAACTGGGTTTATTCAACTCATTAAAGAGATCCTTCTCCTGAAACAAAGGTGAGACCGGAGAGGACTCTCACCAGGAGGGGAGGAACACTTGTCTTGTGGGGTTCATGCTTTACTTCTGCCAAGCAACTCTTTTTTTGTGGAGGGATAAATGTTAGAGCATCTTTTCTCTTCAGAGCTTCCCTGCAGGGTTTTGGTTGTGGGAGAAGGGAGAAGATGGAGGCAGGAAACACGCTGAAGCACACTGCCTGAATGGGTGCGCTCTGGTTTGGTTCAGGGGAGACTTATTTTCAAGGAAGCCGCTGTTCATGGGGTGGAAATACAGATCTGAGGGATGTGCTGACTGGAAAGGGGAGCAAGGAACAGGCACAGCATCTCCCATGGATCCCAAAAGCTTCCAGCAGGATGTGGTCCCTCTTGTCTCAACCAGGGCTTTGACTGATGGTTAAATGCTTTACACCTAGGCACAGAGTTTGAATACACTGACTCTGAGAGTGAGATCAAGATCAGGAAGAAGTCGCCCTCAGGGCTGCTGCGGGGAAAGAAGGGGCCGTTGGAGGCAAGCAACATCCCGCCAAGCCAGGCCACCAGCAGCCTCGACTCCGGATCGGGGAGCACTGACAAGGCCAAGCTCGGGTCTGAGAAGGGCCGCAAGCTGAAGAAATTCAAGTCCCCCAAGGACCTGAGCTTTGAGTTTGGGCTGGAGGCCAGTGATGATGACCTGTGGAACCGGCGCCGGAGTGAGCGGATCTTCCTCCATGATGCTACCACATCCTCAGCGATGCTGACTCCCGCAGCGCCTGCCAGCTCCACTCCTGTGTCCAAGCCTGCACGCTGTGGCAAAGGGGCACCCATGAGCCCCAAAAAGGAGGGCAGCAAGGGGAAGGAGAGGAAGGAACTAAGCAAGGTGAGGAATGTGTTGGCAAAACCGATGTGGGACACTGGGGTGACGAGGGTGAGGGGAGGGCAATTAACATCAGTGAACTAATGGCTGGTTGAATGTCATCCTACTTGTGCACAACCTGCTTTTCTCCACCTTTCTGCTCTCCCTGGGTCCGGGTCTTTACCAGTCCTCTCTTTACTGATGGAAGTGTTTTTATTTTTAGCAGCGGAAGAAGGGTAAAGAAACACCCTGTTGCTCTTCCTCCTCGTCCATGTCTCCTCCTGGCATCCCTAGCTCCCCATCTGATGTTCGTGTCAGCCTGGCGAGTGCCCTGGGCTCCAACAAGAAGAGCAAAGCCAAAGTGAAAGCCAAGGAGGTGAAAAAAGAGGTGAGAGCCTGGTTCTAGTCTGGGTAAACTGGAAGGTTGTTGCCAGAGCCCTGCTCTTTTCCTGGGCTGTTGCATTGTGAGGGAGGGAAAACAGACACCTGGGTTTTGCTGGGTGTGTTACAGGCAAACTGCTGGTTTGAGTAGCCTAAAATCTAAGGAAGACTATCAGGTAGTACCTGCTGCTACCATCTGGTGTTTGACCTCATCCCTCAAATTAATGAGCAGTTGGGGAGAGGCTTCATGGCCAGCAAGGACCCAGGAGATGGTGATGGAGTGGTCCTGCTCTGCACTGGGTGAGCCAGGTCACCCCTGGTTTCTGCTCCATTACTGTAGCCTGTCTCATGAGACACAGTACTGTGTTTTCTCACATGATTTATCAGGGCGGTGCTTATGGTCTGCATGTAACAGCAAGAAATGGGTTGTGGGGCTTTGAGAAGAAATTGGAACAGTGCCTGCTGCCTGTTGAGTGAAGACAGGGTCTCAGGAGCACTGTGCAGAGAGATGGTGAAGGCAAAGCAGAGCTACAGCTGTCTGCTCCATGGAATCTCTCCTAACCTCCAGGAGTGAGATGTGGCTAGGAGTTAAGTAGTTTTTTGTCTTCAGTCAATGATGCTTGGGAGTAAACTCAGAAAAGTAAAAGGTTTTATTCAACCAAAAAGCAAGTTTGGGTGTGATTAATGTTGCTGAGCGTGCTGACAAATGTTTGTCCCGATATCCTCAGGTTATTTGTTGCTGGAGGAAGGTGAGATGGGATCAGACTGTCGCCTGTTGTCATCCTGCTGACATGCTGTTTTCTCTCCTGCAGAACCGAGGGAAGGGAGGAGCTGTCAGCAAGCTCATGGAGAGCATGGCAGCAGAGGAGGATTTTGAACCCAACCAAGACAGCAGCTTCTCAGAGGATGAGAACATCCCACTGAGCATGCTGGTTGAGCGACCGCCCACACCAGGTGAGGGCAGGAGGGGCCGGGGGGCTAATTGTACAAGTAGAGGTACTGGGTAAGGTTCCCAGGGCTTTTTGGAGGAGGACTGTGCTGCTTTCATGTTCCTCATCCAGAGCTATGAGGTGGGGATACCACTTCTCCAGTCAATTTGGCTAGCCAAAACTGAGTCTTATCCCAGTGGCCCACTGTGACGTCTAGATGAAGCCCAGTCTCTGAGCTGCACTTTGCTTATTTACTGGTGTATTATTATTGTCAAAAGGGGGAACTTTTTATTACTGCTGCCCAGAGGGCAAAGTTCTCCTCTGCCAGGAGTCAGCCAGAGAGAGCAAGCCTTTTTGCAATGGCCTCGCTGGCCTGTTCCTAGGGAAGGGTGATGCTGGAAGTGGGAGGCTTCCTTCTCCCCTTGCAGTGCTTTCTCATGTATGGTGCTCTCTAATCCCCATCTTGCTCCAACACCTCACAGCTCCCCGCTCCTGCATAATTGACAAGGATGAGCTGAAGGACGGTCTGCGTGTCCTCATCCCCATGGATGACAAGCTGCTCTATGCTGGGCATGTCAAGACGGTGCATTCACCAGACATGTGAGTTGAAGGGCTACTGTATCCACCTGGGCTCTGCCAGTGAGTGGGAACGTAGCTGATGCAGGGATCAGTTTGGGGTTGTGTAGATCTGGCTGGAGAGAGGCTGACATCATCTGGCAGGGAGGGAAGGACAGTTCAGTCTGGTTTTATCAGCACTGAGGAAAATCCAATTACCTCTCATTAAATGCTCTCAACTAAACTGGTGGTAGGGCTCAGAGCAAGGTGTTAGCTCTGGGGGGTGATGTCCTTTGGCATGCCATGTCTGACCAGGCCTTTGTGTTTCAGATACCGTGTGGTGGTGGAAGGTGAGAGAGGAAACCGTCCCCACATCTACTGCTTGGAGCAGCTCTTGCAGGAAGCGGTATGTGAGGCCAGAGGGTGCCTGAGCCCTGCTTTGCGGTGGAGGAGGCTAGCTGGAAGCTTTCCCTTTCCCCAGCTGGGGCTGAAGGGGTGCTCTGGTCCTGCCTCTGGCTGGTGTGGACGGAGCTCCCCTTGTTGTGGATCAGTGCCCCGTGGTTGAGCTCCCTGACTGGTAATGGGCACTAGGCCTGTATATCAGCAGGGATGGTCCTTCATGCTGCCCTGGGAGCAGATAGGAGGTCATTTCCCAGCAGGGAAACTCCCTTGCCTTCTCCAGAGCTGCTTTGCTACATGCCAAGTGTGGTGAAACAGTCTGTGCGAGTGCCAAGAATGTCAGTAACTGCCTTTCTCTTGCAGATCATCGATGTGAAACCACCTTCAGTGCGATTCCTGCCCGAGGGCACGAGGATTGCAGCCTACTGGAGCCAACAGTATCGCTGCCTTTACCCAGGGACAGTTGTCCGAGGTAAGGCCACCCTGGCTGCTCTGTGCTGTGAGCCAGGGATGTCTCAGTCCTGTGTGTCCCGAGAGACGACAGGCTTGTCTGGGGAAGCTCTGAGTTCTGCTATGAGTATCCTGGAGGTCAGAGCCTGTCCTGTTCCCCTCCTCTGGGTCATGCCCAATTCAATCATGATGGTTTAGTAACATCCCGTTAGTCCAGGAGATGCTTTCTCATTGTGTGGTGTGATGTTGATGCAGGAAGGGAGGGTGGGAGCACAGCCTACTTCTCTTGGAAGGAAGGTGAAGAGCAGCCGCAGGGGAAAGAGGTGTGAGTTCAGCCTGGGATGGTGGTTCTGTTCCAGAGCAGTGCTGCTGACTGGGAAATTTTACACTGGGTTTAGAATTATCTGGGACTTTTCCACTGCAGAGCAAGCCTTCTGTGCTCTCCCTGCACAGCCTAGGAAAGGTGGGGAAAGGATACCTTGGAACAGGTGCAGGATCCCTGTCCTCCCACATGTCCCCACTACCCTGATGAGGGATTTGTACTTCACATTTGTCCCTAATCCCATCTTCTGCTCCCCCGACTCACAGGAACCCTGGATCTGGAGGAAGATGGTGATCTCATCACAGTAGAGTTTGATGATGGGGACACAGGACGTATCCCACTGTCTCACATTCGGCTTCTCCCACCTGACTACAAGATCCAGTGTGAGTTTTGCTGTTGAGTTTTTTGTATGATGCTTCCCACTATGAAATGTAGGGAGTTTCAGGCCACCAGCCTCTGAGATTTTGGGCTGAGTTCACAGGCTATCAGTCACAAAGATTGCACCATCGATTATGGACATGCAGAACTGAGGTGGGATATAACCCACAGGGAGAAAGGCCTGGTCCAGAATTGGTGGGAATATGTTCCCTGTGTCACATCTCTGTTGTTTGTGTTATTTGACTGAGTTTGACTCTCTCTGACCTGTTCCAGGTGCTGAGCCTTCCCCGGCCCTTTTGGTGCCCAGCACCAAGCGTCGTAGCCGTAAATCCAGCAAAGACACTGGAGAAGGAAAAGAGGGAACTGCACTGGGGTCAGAGGAGCCCGTGTCGAAGGGCAAAGGGCGAGGGAGAAAGCCAAGTGTCAAGGTGAAAGCTGGTAGGTTGTCATCACTGCCAGACCTGGAGTTGAGGTTCCCCACCGAGTGGGGACTGAGATACAGCTGTTACTTGAGGCAAGGTTTGGAGGGGAATGGATGCACTGCTTGAGTGCAGAGCATCCATGCATCAGCTTACTCTGCCATGGCTGCAGCTTGCAGGAGTCTGGCTCAAAAACTGGCTTGTACTTCGAGAGCCTCCTCCTGTCTGTCAGCGCTGCAGAGCAGGGTCCCTTTATCAGCTGGGCATCTTAGCCCAGGTGCCAAAGGTGCAGGAGAGCTGCAGTTTGGCTCCCACTGCAGTTGAAGCAGCATCACTGGGCATTGCTCATCGGCTGCTTGCAGATCCTGGCATTTTGCCAGGCTGATTAGTAAGGCTGTTCAGTGAGCGGGGAGGACCTGTGTCTCTGTGGGCAGTCAGGAGCAAGACACCCTTGGCCACAAACCAATCAGCATTTGTGTCTGGTTGTGTCTGAGCTCATGGTGTCCATCTGGATGGATACCATCATGCCTTTGTGTGTCTTCCCCTCTGCAGAAGAGGCCACCTTGCCAGAAGAGAAGGATCAGGTTGAATCTTCCCCTGTTACTTCTTCAGTCCCAGAGAAGCCAGCTTGCTTGGGCAAGGCAAGCATGAAGGGGTCACGAAAATCGCAGCCGCTGCCGGCTGGAGGCTCTCCTGTCCCCACAGAGGAAAAGCGCTCGAAAGCCAGCAAAATGAAGATCTCCACTAAGCTGCACAGCTCTCCACAGCCCGCTTACCAGCCTGCTGTGTTTGGCAGCATCCTCGGCACGGAGCCCTACAGTGACCTTCCGGGGACGCTGGCGGCCTTTGGCTCCAGCGAAGCTTCAGCATCAAAAGCCAAGGCCAAGAAAGGGCGGCCTACAGAAGAGACGCAGGAGTTTGGCACCATGGTCAAGGCTCAGAGGAAGCATGACAATGAAATCCTGATCAAGCTGGACCATGAGGGAGTGATGTCTCCAAAGACAAAGAAGATGAAGGAGGCGATGAGGATGTTGGAGGACTCAAACCTGGCCAGTCGCAGGGATGGCAAGAGTCTGTTGGGACTGGGTTATTCCCCTGCAGTGGGTGCGGAGGGCAAGCAGAAATCTTCCCGAGCCAAAGCAGCTGAGGGAGATGCTTCCCCTGCCAGCTTTGGAGGAAAGTTTGATGGCTCAGCAGAGAGCCTCAGTGCTTCAAAGGACCAGGAAGAAAAGGCAGCAGCTCCAGCAGCTGTGGAGGAGTCTGAGAGCAACAGCAGTGACAGCAGCTCAGAGTCAGAGGGAGAAGAGGAGGCTGAGAAGAACCAAGGAGAAGCCCAGGACAGCAGCTCAACGAGCTCGAGAGCATCCACCCCTCTCTCTTCCTCCAACTCCTCCTCCTCTTCCTCTTCTAGCAGTAGCTCCTCTTCCTCCTCTTCCTCCTCCTCTTCCTCCGCCTCATCGACCTCTTCTTCTTCAAGCTCCAGCTCTTCTTCCTCCTCCACTACGGATGAAGACTCCTCCTGTAGCTCTGACGATGAAGTAGCTGAGGCCCAGCCAAGTTCCTCAGTGCAGCAAACCCTCCCACCCAAGCAAACCAAACAGGCAGGGAAATCCCGTGCGTCCTCCCACCCCCAGAACCAGAAACAGCCGGCGCAGCAGCCGGTGCAACAGCCGGCACCGCAGCAGAGCGGCAACAAGAGCAGGCCCAAAAAACGTGAGGGCATCCACCTGCCCACCACCAAGGAGCTGGCCAAGCGCCAGCGACTGCCGTCAGTGGAGAACAGGCCCAAGATTGCCGCTTTCCTCCCCGCGCGGCAGCTGTGGAAGTGGTTCGGGAAACCCACGCAGGTAAACAGAGCCTCTCCTGCCACTCCACAGAGCTCTGTGCTCGTGTTTGCCTTGTGGTGCCTCTTAACTCGTGCCCTTTCCCTTCTCCTGGGGTGGAGAAACTCTGCTGGCATGGTGTGTCCCCCAGCCAGGGTCTCCTGTTTGCCAGGAGATTGGGGTTGGCCTTCACTGTGTCTGTGGGAGCCATCCTGTGTGATGTGTCCCTCTGCCCCATTTCCTGTGGGAATAGCTGTAGGCACTGTGAATCTGCTGACAGCAAAGGGTGGGATGTGGGACAGGACAAGCAGAGGTGGGTGGGGGAAACCTGGGTGATCCCTGGCTGCTCACCTGGGTGTGATCCTCTCTTGGCAGAGACGAGGAATGAAAGGCAAGGCCAGGAAGCTCTTCTACAAGGCCATTGTCCGGGGCAAGGAGATAATCCGCATTGGAGACTGTGCAGTATTCCTCTCAGCCGGCCGTCCCAACCTGCCCTACATTGGTCGGATCCAGAGCATGTGGGAGTCGTGGGGGAACAACATGGTGGTCCGAGTCAAATGGTTTTATCACCCAGAAGAAACCAACCCTGGGAAGAAACTCAACGAAGGCAAGGTAGGCTGGTCTCCTTTGCCAAGAGGGCTGTGAAGCTGCTTGTTCCCTTGTGCTTCCAAGGATGAGGAAAACAGCCATGGTCTTATTTGTTACTGGCACTGTAATGGAAATGGTCCCAGTATTACACGTTATGAGGGCTCCCCCCTGGAGCTGGATTGAGTCTTCTGCAGTGTGAAAATGACTGACCTGGTGCTCGGAGACACTGAGCATTGCAGGGGTGTGCTGGGTCCTTCACAGCAGCTCTTGGTGTTCCATTACCTGTGGGTGGGGATGGAGGTTGTGAAGGCACGTGTGCTGGGCGGGAGGTGATGGCATGGGAAACCAACCACTGTGCCTGCTCTTCATTGCTCTTTCCTCTTTCTCTCGGGCACAGCGCTGGGATCAGAAATCAGGCAGGAGTCTGTCCACTGCTTTGCAGGCATCCAACCAGAGGAAGGACTTTATGGAGGTTGGTGTGGTTGGGGCAGGGCTGGGAGGGGATGCTGGGGGTCCCGTCACACATGCTGCTGGAGAAGTACCCCCCGAGCTTCTCTGGCTCTTACTTTTTGCCTCAGCTGCTGAGGCCGCAGTACCCAGGACTGTGGATGGGTGTCTCTGGGAAGGTGGGAGTGGCTGCAGGTGTTGGAAGGAATAGAGGGCTGGTATTCATCACCCATCCTTGCATCTGCATCATCGAAGTGAGGGTGACAAACTCAGGTGCCGTATTGCTGTCTGTGCTCTCTCAGCAGCTGTGGCGTTCCCATTGGTGGGAGCTGAGTGGGAACCAGGGCTCAGGTTTGATGTGCTGGACAGGTGTGTCCACGCTGCCCGTGGGCCCATACAGGTTCCTAGTGCCACTCCCCTTGGTCTGTCAGTGGGGATGAGTGGGGTGTTGTGCTTGGGAGCAAGCACAAGCCCTGGCCAGTTGTGGTGGATGGTTTTCTGCATGTTGAAGATGGGGCTGGCAATGCTGTGAGGTCTGATTTCTCCTTTCCATCTCCCTCCTTCTGTTCCTGTGATGCAGCGAGCTCTCTACCAGTCCTCTCACGTGGATGAAAACGATGTCCAGACCATCTCACACAAGTGTCTTGTTGTCGGTCTGGATCAGTATGAGCAGATGCTCAAGACAAAGAAATACCAAGACAGTGAGGACCTCTACTACCTTGCAGGGACCTATGAGCCCACCACGGGCATGATCTTCAACACCGACGGGGTCCCTGTCATCTGCTGACCGCCCAGGGGACACGTGCCACCCCTGGGAAGGGATGGGACAAACCTGAGGACGTGCCTGTTCAGACGACATGATTGTTTCTTTCAATGCTCATGACTTCTGTGTCACACTACAGACAGGAGAGCGCGAGAGACACGAGGAGGAGGGAGAGGGCTGAAGAAAGGGGTTGGGGAAGCAGTTACAGGACTTGAGGAAGATGCCATTGGGGTAGGGGGTGGTGGTGCTTGAACCCCCAAGGCTCTTCTGGAAGTGGCTTTAAGTAAGGTGACACTTGACCAACTTCTCCCTTCCTCCTTTTGGTCCAGGAAAGCACATGGGTCTCATGATCATTTCACCAGCGGGACTCCCCCCTGGCAGGAGGGATCCCTTTTGTGTCATTTGCCCCCATCAGTAACTCAGAAGACGCCAGTACGTGGAAGGACACCCAGAGCCTTCTGCGTAGGCTCCTCTCCGTCCTTTTATTTCCTTTCCTGCTTAGTTCCGCATGACCCTTTAGGAAGGACAGGGTGAAAGAGAAAGGAGATGAGTCTCTCTCAGCGCCTCGTCTCGATCCTCTCAGCGCCTTTTTGTGGTTCCCTTTCCCTGGAGGCCCCTGGCTGGCAGAACAGAGCACAAAGGGGCAGTGCTGGCCCCAGTACGGAGGTGGCAGAAGAGGTTCTCCAGACTGGGAGGAGCTGCGTGGAAGACAACATCCAGTCTGAGCTGCCTTCCCACTGCCTCAAACAGCCTGAACCTGCCTTTCCCATGCATCCCTCCTGCCTTGCAAAGGCACTGGGGGGAGCAAGCGTGTGGCTGAGGGGGGTGACACTTGGTGAACAAAGAACGTCTTGGAGTGTGCACTGAAGGCGGGGCCGGAAATAATTGGGGAAAACTGCTTCTCAGTGCTTGGAGCAGAGGAGATGACAGGCCATTGGATTTTGGCATCCCTCACCCATGCCTTGCTCAAGCAGAGATACGGAGCTGCTGGGAAGCCCTCGTCCCCTTGTTTGAAGGGAACGGGGCAGGCAGAGCGTGAAGCCCAGCCGTGCCTGCCTGTGGCATTGCCACAGCCAGAGCCCCTCTGCCAGCTTGGGCTCAGGGAGGGGACAGTTCAGCTTGCTCCATCCAGGCTCCCTGAGAGCCGCCGCCTCCTCCCTCTGCGGAGCTGATGTTCTGTCTCACTCCGCTGAGCACACGCCGGACCCTCGGCATCACCACCACCATCCCCACACCAGGCTTACCCCTGGCTGGAGGGGAGGTCAGAGGAGAACCACGTAACAATGCACCATCCTTGCACTTAAAACAAGAATAAACTCCAAGAGACGCACTGATCTTTGCAACTACCGACTCGCACTACAGATCGCTGGGACGCAGAGCGGGGCCCAGCTTGCTTAGGAGCCACGGCCCAGGCTCCGGTGGGGAGATGCTTAAGGACAGATTGGAAACTATCCGCCTTGGTACCGGCTACGTACCAGAGACTGGAGGCCGGGGCTCAGGGGAGAGGGACGCTCCCCCCTCCCCACAAAGTTACCCCTCATCCTTTAAATGAACCACATGGTGCTGAGCTCGTACCATCTCCACCCCGGGCCACCGGTTGCCTCGGCGCGGCGGATAGCGACGGTTCTATCCTGTACAGTTTTAATGTACCAAAAGACTCTTTAGCCCTCCTGTATTATAAGTCTTTAAATGGATTCAACTTTTTAATTATAAATATAAATATAAATATATATATATAAATATAAACTTTTTAAAACTGTGAAAAAAAAATTATGAAATTATAAAAAAAAAAAAGAAAAAAAAAGACAGAACTGAACACAGTCTGACCTTTAGAATATTATTTTTTATTTCCTGTTGGATTGTGATTGTAAATGATCTGGGAACAGGCACACCCCCCCCACCCCCCACCCCCCACGCTCAAAGTGTACTGTACTTCTAGAAGCAATTGGTGTGAGCATATTTTAAAGAGAGAGAAAGAGAGAGCGCGCGCGAGAGAGAGAGATTTTATGCTAATGTTAAATAGAAAGCACTTAAAACCCACTGCCTTCTATGGAACACAAGGATATTTCAGACAATCGAGAGGAAAGGAGAAGCCAGGTTTTTGTCTTCTTTTTTTTTCTTTTTTTTTTCTTTTTTTTTTCCTGGAGGGGGGGGGGGTTTCGTTTCGTTTTCCTGTTTTTTGTTTCAAACAATTTTTTGGCATTCTGTTTGTTGGAGAACTCTGTGTGATCTTTTTTCATAAAAAAAAAACAACAAAAAACCGACAGCAAAAAAAAAATTAATTGAAAAAAAAAAAAACCAACAAAAAAAAAAACCAAACCAATGCGATGAAGCATCTTTTCTTTGTCTCGCCTGTCCTGGCTGCGGGGGTTTTTCCTCTCCCTGTGGTAGCAATGGGGGGTTTTTTGGCTTGGTCCCCTGCCATATGTTTGGGGAAAGACCCAACCCTGGTCCTGTGAGGCTATTTGGGGACTTTGTGGGTTGGCCTTTGGGACCCCGGCCTTTGGGACCCCAGAGCAGAGGTTCCTGCTTGCTGGGATGGCAGGCAGCGTGAGTCCTTCCCCTGGGACTCTGGTACCCCGAGCGCTGCGGGATGATGTGTTGTTAAGGGTGAGACGCTGCGTTTGCTCTTCGTGGTGGGAGCTGAGTTTCAAACAGATGGGTGCTCGGCAGGGCCAGGGGGTCCCTCCTGCTCCTGCCACCCTTGGGCTTTGCTTCCTCAGGAGGTGGCACCCACTGACTTGGGGCACAGTAGGGTGCAGCCGGTCCCAAAAAAGCAGCAGCCTGTGGTGCTGGCACCTCCTCCAGATGGTTTCTGCTCTGGTCAGCCTGGTCTCCATCCAGCTTGCTGTCTGCAAAGACCTGGCCACAGTTTTCAGGGTGTGATGGGACCCAGGTGACTGAGGGACCCCTGGAGAGGGGGAGCAGCACAAGGGGCACCCCGAGACCGCAGATGACAGGCACCCCGCATCACTCTAGCCAGTGCCAGCACCAGTGGCATGGCTAATGACCAGGCAGTGTTGCAGAGACATTTGCTCTGGTGGCAGCTTCATTTATGTCCCTTCAATGAGTCCTGAAATTTGGCAGTTGCCCACAGGTAGCATCCGCAGTGCCGTGGCCTCAAGACCACCCCATTGGGGGTCATCGCCCTACCTGCTTGCAATGGGGCAGACCCAAGTGTGGGGTTGGGGGGGGGAGGCAAGGCCCTGCCTCTTTTGCAGTTGGGGGTTGGGGGGCAAAAACAAGACACAGCCAAAAATGAGTGGTTTGGGGTTTTCTTTTTCCAACCAGCAGAAGTGAACTGACTTACACAGCGATTGGTGTATTTGGGGAGGGATCAAGACTTTGGGAAGTCTCAGTGAAACCTGCAGCACCATCAGGGAAAGCTGAGACCCACCTTCCCAGAGCCACCAGGGACTGAAGGGGCACTTCCTTCCTCTCTTGCTCCTCCTCTTCGTCACCAGCCCTCCGTCATCCTTCTCCCCGGTGCTGGTCCTATTCCCTTTGGGATTTGGCAGTATTTTCTTCCTCCTGGCAATGGCTTGGCTCAAACAGAAGACCCACACGACCCCCTCTCCACCAGAGTACCGCACATTGCTGATGGGGAGTCCCCAAGAGCAATGGGACTGTCCCCAGGGTCGAGGACTGTCACCCCAAGAAGTGGTCCTGGCTGGGATGCCATGGACCCAAGCCAACAGGATGCTGGTCCCGGCCCACCACAGGGCAGCTTTCCAGCTCTGGGCTCCCTCCCTGAAGAAGGTCATGGGTCGAGGGGGGTGGTAGAGACCATGGTAGGAAGCAGGTCCCATCCTGTCCCCATCGCCCCGCCCTGGAGCTCAGTACCCCAGTGTAAAGGAGCTGTTGGAGGTTTCAGTGTAGAAGCAGGTGCTGTGGGATGTACTGGTGAGGCTATAGGCAAAATAGGCCACGGCTGAGCCCAGCGTCAAGCCTGTCATGTAGGACACAGTCATGGTGTTCCCTGTGGGAAGGGACACAGGGTGTCAGGGTACTCAGGACACCCTGCATGGGATTCCTGGGAGGGCTTGGTCCTACCTGCCAGCTCACGCTGCTCAGGGCTCACTTTGCCAGCGGCCAAGATCATAGGGACGCTGCCGAAGTAGCCATTGGTGATGCCCATGAGGAGGGAGAAGATGCAGGGCCAGGCAGGGTGGCCAAAGGTGGGCCTCCCGTTGGGGTAGACACACATGATGAAAAGGGGGATGAAGACCACACGTAGGCAGGAGTAGATGAGAAGGTGGGTCCCTCTCCAGTCATAGGGCAAGGCAGCCAGGATCTGTGGTGAGGGGCAGAGACAATGCTTGGGGGGGAGGCCTGGGGAGAGCAACATCGTGCACAAAATGGGGCAGCAAGGAGAAGACGAGATGGTGGCAAGACCATCTCCTGCAGGAGCCCAACCTCAGGCATGCCAGTGAGCAGCCTCACACTAGTTAGATGCCCATGGTGTGGAGATGACCCTTGGTGGAGCCACGTGGCTTAGAAAGAGGCAAGAAGGAGGCATGGTGGAAAGGACACATCCATCCCCACCATACAGAGCTGGCCTTTTTCCTACCTTGCCAACGAAGTCGGAGAGGTTGAAGATGGCCATGATGAGGATGGGGAGCCATTCCCCCAATGTGCAGTTGTGGATCTCTGACTCCAGCCCGGGAAAGAGGCACAGCGTGATGAAGTAGGTCATGGCAATGGACAGCATGTAGGCCCAGATGAGCCGGGACACAACGTAGCGGTGGAGCAGCATGTCTGGCAGGGATGGGCAGCACAGCTCAGCCAAAAACCACAGCCTTACCCCTTACAAGGCCTGAAACTCTTGCCTGCACCCTAACAGTGGCTTCCAAAGACATGGGTGCCTCATGTTCATGGGTGCATTGAGAAGGGGATGCTGACCCTTCCCCAAAGCCCTGGGCCACCAATTGCTAATTCTGCCTCAGAAAATGCTGTGAAACCACCCTGTTGGCATGGCTTGTCGTTCCCCCCCCCAAGACAACTACCCACCTCTGAAGCTGGGCCAACTCCTCTTGATTTTGGGCCGAGGGACATCAAAGCGCATGTAGGTGCCGCTGCCAGCCAGCTCAGCTTCAGGGTCTGGGCTGCCCTGGGGGGAGCTCGGCTGTCCCCGTGGTTGATTCTCCTACATGGAGCAGAGGGTATGCCAGTGCTGAGCTCCAGTGAAAAGAGGCACCCCAGGGGCCATCGAGGGAACCTCCCTGCCCTGGCTTACAAATCGGACATCCTCGGAAGTAACATCATGGTGGACGCGGTAGCCGGTCCCACGGTCACCAGCCCCCCGGGCCGCAGGGAGACCCTTGCGGGAGCAGGCGGTGTAGTAGCGGACGAAGCGGGTGCGCTTCACCAGGAGGTGGAGGATGAAGCAGGTCAGCTCCATGCCGATGGAAATGAAGAAGAAGATGACCGTGTTCTCCTTCTCATCTGACAGCAGCAGCTTGGTGAAAATGCGGCTGAGCGAGATGATGACCCCAGCAGTGCCTGGTGGCATGGGAGAGCCATCAGCACCAGGGCCTGCTGAGCCCAAACAGCTTAGGGACCCCCCCCCAAGAAGCCCCTCACTGCTTGGAGGTGATACCTCCAGATGCAGAGGAGTTAGAAACGGGGATTTTTAGGGCAGTGGAGCCAGGTCCTGGCAGACACCCCCCACCCCCCACCCTGATGTGGCAGCTTAACTTATCAGACACACCGGGGTGCTGGGGAGCATGCTGGGGTGTCCTTGGGGGGGTGACAACCTGGCCAGGCTGCGCTGGGGACAGCGGGGTCCCAGGAAGAGGAGCAGGAGGGTCCCCCCCGATCAAGCCCACGCGGTCAGGCCCCGGCAGCGGATGCAGGTACTTACTCTCGCCCGTCATCACCCCCTGCGTGTAGCGCTTGGGCAGCAGCCCTGTGTAGCCGTAGAAGCTGGATTGCTGCACTTGAGGAGAGATGTGCAGAGGAGAGATGGAGGGATTATTGCTGCAGCCCAAACACCGTGGAGGGAAAGAAACCCTGGTGCGGGCCCACGCACCGTGCCACCCAGGAGCTGCACCCTTCCTGACAGCTGATGCAGTGCCCAAGGGTCTCTTGCCCCAAAAGTGGGAGGGATTTTTTGCTCCCTGGATGCCCCCAACCATGGCTGTTCCCACCAGTAGTGGCCCCTCAGGTGCAAGGGCTTGGGAAGCCACCACAGAGGCCCAAATGACAAAGCCATCATGGTGGCCAAGGTCAGCAGTGTCAGGGACCAAGGCATGGCTTGATGTTGGTGGCCCCAGCCAGTCTTGTGCCTGTACAGAGGTGGAGGGGATGGAGCAGGGACACGGATCAGTTCTTAGGGATCAGAGAAAGAGGTTGTCCCAGGAAACCATAGCTCTTTGGGATGGCTGCATTGCCACCCCAGTCTGAAGGGCTGTGCCTGCCCCAGGCCTGGCTGTCGTCCCGCATACCTGTGCAGCCGAAGGCCACCACCCCGACAGCCACCAGGTTGATGGCGTAGGCTTGCCTGCGCGTGAAGAGCTCCAGCCACACGTCACAGATGCTGACGAAGAGCAGGGGCACCAGGGCGAAGAGGTAGCCTGCAGGCAGGAGATGGAGGTGCATGGGGTGTGGGGGGGCTGGCAGCATAGGGCAGACTGACAGGGTCTGCTGGGAGTCCCACTCACCCACAGAGATCCGGGTGTGCAAGCTCAGCAGCTCCACCAGCGCGTTGTTGAGGATGACAGCCACCAAGGCCACCAGGATGTAGGTGAGGCTCATATCGAAGACAATGGAGGTCCCTGTGGAGAGGCAGGTGATGGGGGATGGTGGTGGTGGGGGGGTCCAGCTTCCCTGGAAGCAGGACTGAGCTTTCCCTGAGTTTGGAGTGGCTGGGAAGTGCTGCAGCTGCTGGAGACCTACCTGGGTATTTGTGGTGCAGGTAGTCCACATCAGTAATAAAACTGTTGTACGGCAGGAGAAATCCCACCCCGGCCAGCAACATGGCAAAGTAAATCCCATGGTATCGATCCTGGGGCTCAGGATCCTCAGAAACTGCCCCAAAAGGGGAAAGACAGAGAAAAGACATGACAGTGGCACTGCTGCACCCGCGGGACCTGCAGCAGACCCCGGCCATGGGGTGACAAACGGTGCTTCAACACCCCTATCTCTCACAGCATCCCACCAGCATCAAACAGCCCCGTGCCCTGTGGATCTCATGGATGAATGGCCCCAGCCCTGAGAAACTCCTTCCCTAAATAAAGGCACTTCTAGGAGAGACCCAGGAGGCAGGAGAACACCCAGGCTTTGGGGGTAGAGGAGGTTTAATGGCAACCAAATAACCTGTGAGCCAGGCAGTGCAAGGAAGAGCCGAAGTGAAGGTGCAGGAGGGGTTGGAGTGTGGAAGCGGACAGGGCTGCCCTGGGATGGGCTAAATCCCCTGGGGCATCGCTGAGCCCTGCCCAGGGCTGGGTGAACCTGCAAGCCAGAGGTGAGCTGGGCAGGTGAGCTGGGATGTGAAGCCTCAGCTCCTTGCCTACCCACAGAGTCCCCTGCCATGGGACCCTTCACACAGGTACAAACAGGTCTGGAAAAGAGGTGTTAGGAAACCCAGGGAGCTCCTAAATGGGTTGGAAACCATCAGGGAACCTGGCTCCTGGGCTGGAGCCGTGCCTGTCCTCACCCGGCTCCATGAAGGTGAGGACGCCCTTGGCCTGGCTGCCCCGCTGCAGCTCGTCCTCCTCCAGCTGGTAGCTGTCGAAGCTGAAGCTCATCACCACGTTCCCCTCCGGTGTCCCTGCTGGGCTCAGCTCCTTGAAGCGCTCGGCTCCCACCGAGCCCATCACGGGTGACCTGGGAGGGAGAGCAGTGACAACCCCGGGCATAGCTCCTGTCCCCTCCCCAGGGTGATGCCCGGGGTCTGCAAGGGATGGATGGCACGCAGGTGGCCCTGAGCCTCCGTTGCTGCAGCCCCTCTGGATCTACCACCCAGAAAGATGCTTTTCCTGAGCAGAGTGGGGTCCCTTGACCCCTCACAGGGCAGGAGTTTGGATTTGGGGTGATGAGTGGTGGTCAGGGGGGTCTGTGCCAGCCACCCCAAAGGCACAGCACTCACCCCAGCCTGGGTCAGGACCTCACCAGGATGCTACCAACACCAAATGCAACCACACTTCGTACAAGCAATGAGGGAAGTGAATGGTGAAACCCAGGGCAGCTGTGGGAAGCTCCTGTCTGCCTCCCCCCCCCACGCCCTGCCCCAGCACACACTTACTGCTCCTTAGGCCTTTTATCAGCATCTCTGCTGGGGCAGAGGCACCAGCCAGGGCAAACCCCCCTCCTGCAGCCCTTTCACAGAGAGGATGGGATGCAGCCTGGATTTTAAGGTATTTCAGCTGTGCTCCTCTGAGGGACCACGACACAGCAGGGAGATGCTCAGAGAGACCCTCAGCAGCAGCCTGAGAGGCTCCACACCAAATGCATCCCAAAACGAGCTCCTAAAACATCTGACATCTCCCCAGCAACCCTATCAGAGCCACCCAAAATGTGGTTGATCTCTCTGGGGCCACCCCAGCCCAGGCCCTGGGGAGCAGCCCGGGGGCTGCTCTGTACTACCGGCGCCAGTCGCTAGATGCCAGCCTGCTTCTGCGCCCGCGGACCACCCAGCCGGCCGGGGAGGGGAAAGGCCTCCTCCAAGGCAGCAGGTTGAGGCAGGCAAGGGAATAAAAAATCAGACAGTGATTTCTCTGGTCTTCCTGCCAGATGTAGCTTTTTCAGGAGCAGAGAGATTTTCCAGCATCTCCCCAGCTGCCAGGGTGGGTCGGATGCTGGGGGACCCCGGGGTGGGTGGGAAATGTGGTACCCACATCCCTGCAAACACAACCACTGAGCATCTGCTCGCTGTAGGGACGGTGGCACAAAGCAGCACTGCCTCGGCCCCCAAGGCTGTGCAGAGGCCTGGAGAGGGCCAGGCTGGGGTCCCCACCCAGCAGCACACCGGGGTGGGCCCACCCTCCCCATCCTGGAGCACTGCTGGCAGAGCAGCACAGCAGGACTCGTTTGGGCTGGGAACACCGCTCCATCCCATTGCTCACAGAGGAGCTGGCTGTGATCCCCTCCACCAACCACCCTCCTGTGCCTGATGCCACCCCAGGCAGTGAAAACCCAGTGGGAAGCATCTCCTGGGATGCGGGAAAACCCGCTGCAGGGTTTCCCATGGCAGAGATCCCAGCTGGGGAACACGCTGGCTGGAAACACCAGCACCCACTGGGGCCCAAACTTCTTGAATCCACGGGGCTGGAAGCAGAGCAGGATGTGCTGCACAGCCACGGTGCGGGGCCATCCCTCCAGCACCCAGCCACAGCCTGGTCTCAGCATCCCCGTGCCACCCGATTTCCCCCATCCCTTTGGGTTTACACCCACCTACACAGGAGAGAACGGGGCCTTGCCGCTCCTCCGGGCCCAGGGTGGGAGGGGAGGGGGTCCTCCATCACAACCAGGGGTGGGAGGTCTCACCCAGGGACAAGGCACTAGCAGAGCCAGGCACAGCAGGAGACACCCCCCCCACCCCCCCCCCATCCCATTGCCGGGTGACCCCCGGGCAGTGCAGAACTACCCCCCTCTCCCACCCCCCCTCTTCCCCCACCCCCGTCAAGGCAGAGAAAGGATTTTTTCCCCCAGCAAAAAGGTTCCCCGACATCTTGCAAGCAGCGAAGTTGCAGAAGCCAGCAGGGATCCAATAACCCCCGTGCTGGGGCCGAAGGGAAAGCTCCTGGCCGGGAGGAGCGGGGAGGAATCCCGGCCGCGCCCGGGGGAGGATGCTCGGGAGCCCGGGGGAGGATGCTCGGGAGCCCGGGGGAGGATGCTCGGGAGCCCGGGGGAGGATGCTCGGGAGCCCGGGGGGGCAGCGGGTCGGGGGAGGCGTCTCCCCGCACCTCGCCCCCTGCACGCAGACGGTGCCGGCCGAGCCCAACAGGTCGGTGCCGGCTCTTACCTCCCTCCGCCGCGGCGGCTCTGCGGCACCAGCGCTGCGCCCGCCCCGCTCAGCACCCGCGGCCGCCGGCCCCCGGCCCCGCCATGCCGGAGCCTCCTCCGGGGGAGGGGAAGGGGAAGGGGAGGGGGGCGCGGAGCGGAGCGGAGCCGGGGGGAGGCCGGCAGAGCGAGTGCGGCGGCTGCGAGCGAGGAGCGGAGGCGGCCCCGGCCCTGCCTCCCGCCCGCCCGCATCTTCCCGCCTCCCCATCACTCCACCTCCGCTCCCTCCGGGCCCCTCCCGGGGGTCACCCCGAGCCCCCCCGCCAGCCCCGGGCTGCCAGGCGAGGCCCCCGGGGGCGGCATGAAAGGTTTTACTGGCGAACGAAGCACATCCATAGCCCTGTCTATAGGTAACGCCTATAGGCACAGCCTGCGGGTACCTCCTATGGGCTCTTTGCAGGGTTTCAGGGGGCTAATTGCAAAGAGGTTAATTAGGAAGGAAGCCCTGGTAATTTCAGTTAGGATGTGAGCTTTGCAGGGACAGGTGCTTCCCCCCTGCACACAGTCTTGGTGTAAGGGGCCGGCAGGGTCAGCATGAGCTGGCTGGATGGACAGACGGATGGATGGACAGATGGACAGACTGCAGCTCTGGCTAGCAGGACGCAGCAACCCCCTATTCCCGGGTTTTGGGGAAGGAAGAGCAAGGAGTGTCTCTGCCCCCAGCACAGCCAGGGCTTGGAAGCAGAGAAAGGGAACCAACGCTGTGGGGAGGAGGGGACATCTGTCCAGGGAGAGGACGCGTGTCCCCAAGCAGGGTGTACCAGGCAGGCACACCACAGGTGTCCCCACCCCTCCCAAGCTGGGCGAGCTGGCCAAGGCTGCAGGCGACATCACAGGGATGCGCTGCCGTCGGGGTTTTCTTCCAGGAGGAGGGAGACGGGACACAGCAGATGCCCCCTCCCACCAAGCTGGGGGACAGCCCTGGGGCACCCTCTGGGCTCTCCCCACCCATAGCGTGGGAGGCTGGCGGCTGCGGGGAGGAGGAGAGGCTCCTCTCCTCTCTCCATGGCTGCAGCGCCGGGCTGTGCGTTACAAGCTCCTCGCAGTCAATAAACGCTGCGCAAATCGGTGTGTGGGGCCCGGGGATGCGCTCCCACCGGAGGAAACCGGGAGACAGGACCGGCTGCGCTCTGCCGGGAGCAGGGGAGGGGGGGGCGCAAAAGGGGCCCCGGCAAATTCATCGCGGGGAGGAGAGCCGGCCAGGTGGAAATTTCCATCTTCTCTCCTTGGCTCTGTAAGAGCTGGAGCTTGGCTCCCAGCGAGCCAGACCGCGGTGCTGAGCTCTGCCCAGCGCCGGGGCTCAGCTTTCCCTGCGAGGCTCAGTGCACTAGTGCAAGGCGCAGGGGGGATTTTTTTTGGGGGGGGAGGAGTGTAGCGTGTAGTGGTGGTTTCTTCAGCTCTAAGGCGATGGCAGTACCAGGGTCACAACAAGGCATTATAAAGCCTCCAAGCAGCTGGCTCCTCTCAGGGTTTGGCCCTTTGCCCTACGTCAGAGCCCATCATCACCCCCCCTTCCAGGTACCTTGGAAATGAAAGCAAAGGAAGTGGCTGTGATGGGGGTTCCCCAGTCACCCCTGCCATGGTGGTGGGGGGGGGGGGGTTGGCACCCAGATGGTGCGAGTGCTCTGCAGAAAAGAGCAGGATGAGCTGCAGCATATGTGCGCTCGCCTTTTAGCGGCGCGCCGGCGGGGCCCCGCTGCCAGCATTACTCACCGATTCCCACAGGGATTCTCCCCAGGAGCTGGGTCTCCCCATCCCAAAGCCCCACGTATGGAGCTGGGAGTGGGTGGAGGGGGGTGTCCTGTAAAAGCAACCGAGCTCAAGGGGAGCATCTTGGCTCCCAAACATCCCCCCGAGGCTCAGGGAGATGCTGTGACCAACCCCCTCGTGGCAAACAGCAAGGCTGTGATCGTCCTGTCCAAACTCACGGTACCCCCTGACCCCTCTTTGGGGATCTGATCAATGTTTACCAATATCTGAAGTGTGGGACACAGGGGGAAATGGCCAGCCTCTTCCCAGGGGTCTGTGGAGACAGGACAAGGGGCGATGGCTTCAAGTTAGGCAGGGGAGTGGGACTCGATGATCTCTGGAGGCCTCTTCCACCCCCTACAACTCTGTGAGTCTGGGAATCCCTGGTTCTGGGACAGGGATGTTCCCTTTCTGCTGTTTCTTCTATGGGTCCAAGGGTGGGACATAATGGGGAGACAGAGGAAATTGCTACAGCTTTTGGGGGGAGAAGGTGAACCCACCACGGTGAACATCACTGAGAGTGCTCTCCCTGCCTTTCCCACCCCCGAGGGCAGTGTCAGACCCAAATGGCACCATCCAACCTCCCAAAATGTCAAAGCTCTGCCTTGGGAACAGGGTTTAAGTGCCCCCTCTAAGCTGCCTCTGCCCGACGGGGGCACAGGGGGTGGGAAGGGGGCAGGCCCATCAGCTGGGCTCTCCCTCAGTTTTGCTGGGCTCTTCAATTTTTTAAGCTGCTCTTGAATAATTCAGCTTTGATGTAGCTGGTTCGAGGTTGGTGAGCTCGGGTGCTCCTTGGGTTTCTGCTTGACCCACTTTAACAGCCAGGAAAACCTGCCAGGCGTGATGCTCCGAGCGTGTGGGGCAAAGCTGGCCCTGACCCCCTGCTCCCCACAGCAGGAGGGACACAGCCCCATCCCAGGGGTCTCCCCTTGCACCCCCACACCCATCTGCAGAGCACCCCTTCCCCAAACCACAGCTTTTAGAGGTATTTCTCTAAATAAATAAGCCATGTGCATCCTGGCTGCATCTGTCAGAGCAGCCGGAGGGATTTGCTCAGCTCCATGAACCAGCTCACACCCCACGGCTGCCTCTCCACGGCTCCTTGCTACTCTGAGCCTTACCTCGCTGCTTTCCCGGAGCCTGGTCGAACGCTGATTAATCCCACAGGCTGGAATAAGATGCTGATGATTCATTTGGCTGGGATATGTTGGATTAGGATGGGCTCCAGAAATCCCTGGTGCTGTGTTTTTCTCATGCCCTTCCAGCGAAGCTGGGTTGCGTTAAACCATTGCTGCTGCAAAGGTGAAGAGGGGGAGAGTCCTTTTAGGTGGCTGTGTCCCACCACACTGCCAAAACCCCCACCACTGTAAACCCCTGGGGACCCTGGGAAGGAGCTGTCCCTGCTGTCCTCCTCTCCTCAAAACAGGCACAGCCACAAACTGACCCTCACTTAAACAGTGTCAAACCCAAGCTGGGCTCACCCTGCCAGGGTTCCCCAGGCTTTCTGTGCCCCATGCCATGTCCATCCCCACCCCCACCCCTCACCCCAACCCCTGGTGCTCCTGGGAGTGCTGTGCATCCATCTCTTCCACTTCATTGGGATGGGAGGCCATTCCTGAGCCTGCAATCCCCTCTTGGAAAAGCTCCTTTAAATAGCAGCGCAGCCTTCGCATCCTTCCCCAGGGGCTGCTCCCAGAGTGCTGGCCCAGCGTGCGGTACCAGCACCGGGAGCATCCTTGGCAGCGCCGGCTTTGCATGGAGACGATGGGGATTAAGCAGGGAAGTCGCTTGGCTGGTGTCACGCTTGGGGGATTATCGGGGCCTGTGAGAAGTGGGGAGTAGCCAGGGAGTTTGTTCAGTGGCAGCAGAGGGGTTTGTCACAATCCGATTGCAGGTGAACAGAAATCCCGGGCGCTGGCAGGAGCTCGGCACTGGAGGCCACTGGGATTAACTGGGTTTTCCCCAAGCTCTGCGACAGGGCTGGGTTGGGAAGGAGAAGTTGCTCTGAGCCCAAAGCGTTGGGTTTAAATGCTCTGGGGGGGGGATGCAGGGGCTGAGTTAGAGATGGGAACCTCAGCTTCAGGGCACTTAGCTCTCATCCCAAGGCCAAGGGCCAACTTCTTCCAGGCGGATGCCCCAATTCTCCTGCAAGGGGTGACTTTGTGCACCTCTCCCACCCCCAAATCAGTGAGACCAGCCTGGGAGAGCTGGAGAAAGCCAGAGAGAAACCCAGAGAGAACCCCAGAGTCTTTGCACACCCCCCCTCCCCTTTCTTTGTTAGAAGAGCTTTGCATCCATCACTAATTAATCCAAGATGAGCTGCTAATTCATCTCCTTGATTGCAACTCTGCATAATTGCTGCACGCAGAGGCAGGGCGGGAGGCAGGGATGAGAGAGGAGACAGTCAGTGGAGGGCACGGAGGAAACAGCGGCCGGGGAGGGTCGGCTCCTCTCGCTCCCACCCCCAGTGCTACTGGTGGGCTCAGGTTGAGAGGTGTTCCTCTGGAAGGACAAAACGGTGATGGTCATCCTTGGATGGGGTTTGGGTTTCTCACCCCACACCAGGCTCACTGAGGGCTCTGTCATCAGCCACAAAGCCTGAGCCCCTCCAACGACGAGGAGACCACCGGTTAGAGGCAACATGAGCCCTTTGGCTCTTCCCACACTGTGAGCACAGGCTGCCCCCTCTCCGTGCTTCGTGTTTTCCAGCATCCAAGTGCCTGTCAGTAGGTTTCAGAGTGAACGCTCTGCCATCACATCCCCCAGAGCCAACACTCAAGGCTTCTCCCCCACCCAGCAAGTACATTAGACCCCACAGCCATGAAGACTGTGAACAACCCCCCATTCCCCCTGGATGAGCTCCAGGCAGGCCTGCTGGCAAGGCACTCCCTCCACAAGCAGCCCAGCAAGGAGCAGAGCCCCCAGCTGAGCCCCCCAAGCTCAGTGGGGCAAAAATTCGCTTTTCCAAAGCTGCTCCCATGGCACTCCAAGAGGCGGGTGGGCACCCAGGGCGGGCACCCAGGGCGGGCAGGGATGTGCCCTTCTCACCCCTGCCATGCAGGCAGGAGCCAAATCAGCACCAAGATTGGCTGGTGGGATATTTTGCCACCCTCTTCTCCCTCCACTCACATCCAACCCATAGATTCCCCCCCACCCCCCAATCCCTGGTTTAACACCTCCACGTATCTCCAGCACCCCAAAAGCTGAGTGACAGGGCAGCAAACAGCAGCAGGCAGGGCGGCCCCACGCTCCCTATTCACGTTTCACCCCACAAAAGGAAAGAGCTACTTTCAGCTCCAGCCTTTTCTCTAGGAAAAATGCAGGTCCCTGCCTGGAGGCCCCTTCCCTGGGCTGAAAGGGGGCTTGGGAGGCCCCTGGCTGCCCCAACCACCCTTCTTAATCAACGGGGGCATGCGTGAAGCCTAATGCCATCGCACTATTGACACACAGGGCGTGATAAACGCCTTACTGGGGATTTGCATAAGCTCAGGGAGGGAGGAAGAACGTGGAGAAAAGTGTCCACAATGGGAAAGTAAATGCATTAAAGTGCTTAGGGAAAAAAATATCTGATAAAGGAATAAACCAGTTAAGGGAATATATTACTCGCAGCCCCGGTTATTCAAATCCTGCCTTATAGGAAATCCTCTTAAAGCGATCACCTGATTGTGTGTTAAATTCCTAATTGAATAAGAAAAGAATGATGTATTTTTTTTTCCCTAAAGGCACAGAGATGGGAACTGGTGGGGATGTTGGTGGCGGAGGGGTCCCGAGGCAGCAGCAGCATCCAGGAGGGGTATAAGGGGAGATGTGGGGGCCAGGGAGGGATGCCCTGGGAAGGCTGTGACACCTCTGAGGGCAAAGGAGCTTTGTTGGGGGAGTTGAAGAGTGATGGGAGGAGAAGATCCCGGTGCTTCTCCAGCCCTGGTTGCTGTGACAGCACAGGGCTCTCTGGGGATGAAAAAGCATCAACCCCTGGCCCGGGAGCCCCAGGGAGCCCAGCTACCGCTGCCACACGGGATTGAGGGGCAGGCACGTGTCCAAATCCTGCTCTGGGGTAATCCCCTGCTGACACAGGTCCTGCAGAAGATGCTTGGTCCCCCCACCTCCCAGTCTCTCCCCCCCTGTTTCCCAGCCAGGGCTGAGGGCGATGCCTGCACGGGCTCTCCTGCCTGCGCTGCCCTTCCCCCGCCTGGGAGCTATAAATAAAGATGCAAAAAAATAAAAAGCAAATAAAAGGAGGGGAAGAAAAAAAAAAAAAAAGCATCACCTGGCACTCGAGAGTCAATGGAGAGCAGGGGGGGGCTGACACACACCAACCCTAAGCCTGCGCTGGGGCGGGGAGGGGGGGAAGCATAGAAAAAGAAAGAGAAGAGCTAAAAATAGCCCTGGGAGCAGCTTTCTTCCTGGAGATCGTTTTTCTACACGGCCCTTTGGTTTCATAAACAGGATTATTTATTTATTTATTCCACCCCCTACCCCTTCGCTCCACTCTCTATTTATTTATTTTTCCTTTCACCCAATGCCCCCGCTTTACCTATCCCCCACCTCTTAAAAGCAAGTGGGGAAAAAAAACCAAAAAACCCACCCAACAAATCCCCCAAACTCCCAAAACCAAAGAAAAAAACCCCCAAACCACCAAACCCTGAACCCAAACCAACCCCCAAACACCTCCCTCCCCCCCCCCCCCCCCCACTCCCCCGATGGCTCAACACAGGCTGGCGCTGTTACAGCTCTTTATAGGTAATTGAATATCCCAGAGTGCATCTGCTAATGCAAACTCCAATATAAATAAGCGGCAGCGAGCTCGGGGAGGGCAGAGGCGGCAGCTGAGAAAACAAAGCGAGCGGAGCCCAGCAAACCCCAGCCGAGCTCAGGGGCTGCTTGGGGCTGCCAGGGGCTTTTTATTAGGCAGAATTAGATTGCCAAGGCCAGGCTGAGGTCCCACTCCCGGGCCAAAGGAGCTGGCAGCGTGCAGGGAGACGGTTATCGAGTTATCCCTCATCACAGCACACTTTCTAGAGCCAAGCTGTGCCTGGCAGCAGGGTACAAAGCCGCCTCCTTACCCCCATTCCCAGGGGACTCCTCTGTCTCCGGGAGCTTCTCGCCCTGTTCCCAAACTCCACCTTTATAGAGGAGCGTGTGACTTTGGACCATGCACATCTCCAGCAGTGTCTGTACCTCCTCGAGCCAGCATCCTCCAGCAGCAGCCAGGGACATCAGGGATGACAGGAGCAGTTCCTGTGAGCCTGCACAGCCCATCGTTCCACCTTTCCCCCGTGTGCACTGTTTTGTTTCCAAGCAGACTTTTAATAACTAATTTCAGATGGGGAAGAGAAACAGCTACATCCTGACCTCTCGAAGTGCAAAACTGCCTCTCGGCCTGGGAGACATCACAGGCTGAAAGCTGCTTCCCCTCCGAAGCGTTGAGGAAAGGCGGTGACGCCTCCCGGCTCTGCCCGCTTGCGTTGGGGGAACTGTTTTGGGGGGAGAAGATGCGTTTTGCGATCGCACGGTGCCCGTGCAGGGCAGGCACGGGGGGGCTGAAGGGCCGGGGGTCCTGGCGCTGAGACACTCTCCCCCCCCCCCCCCCCCCGTACCCCGCTGTTGCGCAGGGAGGGGGCACAGCGCAGGGTTTGTGTTTCCTTACAAACCAGACCCGCCGCAGCTGAGCCGAGAGCAGAGGGTGCGGGACAGGAGGGGGACAGAGCTCTGCCAGCCCCGCTCCCCTCCGCCCCAGGACGCCGGGTTTAGCCCCAGTTTTAAAAGCCACAATACAATTCGTTCAGGGAAGCACGGCAGAGGAGCGGCACAGCCCCCGGCGAAGGGACACAGCTAAAAACACCACGGCTTTGCTATGGCCCCTTTCCACGGCCCCTCCCAGCCCCCCAGCCCCGCACAACGCAGAGAAGCGCCTTCTCCAGCCCCTCAGCAGCAGCCTTCCCCCCCCCCCCCCCCCCCCCCCGTGAGCGGCTTTGGCCGAGGGCAAACACAGGCCGCTTTTACTCATCCCCCCACCCCTTCCCGTATCTCGTTCGGCTCCGAGTCACCGAGCGGGTACCGGGGCGCTGCGGAGCTCTGCGGCGGGTACCGGCGCAGAGATGCTCCGAGCGGCACCGGGGGAAGGAGCCAGGGGAGATGGGAGCGGGGGGAAGTGGGAGGGGAGGGGGAAGGGGCCGGGCCGGGGGCTGCCCCGCACCACCATCTAGCGGCTGCGCGGCGGCAGAGCGCGGCCCCCCGGCCCCAGCCCCGCGCAGGAGGGTCCCGGCTTCCCCTCCGCAGAGAACAAGCCACCCAACGGGAAGGGGCTAGAGATGGGTAAGGAGGGGCGGAGGGGGGCACCCAGCCCCATTCAGGGACGGGTGCTGAGCCCGCAAAGGTGGCACAGCCTGAACGTGGTTGAAGACACGGGGGTCCGTGCCCCACGCTGCACCCTAGCACACATCACAGCCCCACGCTGCACCCCTGCACACATCACAACCTGCACAAACACATATCTCTCTCCCTCCTCTCCCCAGGCCATCCTTGCCCAGCAGAACAGCACACAGGGTAGCAAAACACTGCTTAACCCCCCCCGCCTCTCTTATGGATTTGCCTGGGCTAAGCAACACCCCCACCCCCCCCACCCTTGGGGTTTTTTTTTAAGCAAACAACAAAGCAACCACCCAAAACCCTCCAAGAGCAGCAAATCACAAACCCAAACCCACACCCCAAGGTGCTGAACAGCAGGCACCAGACTTCCCCACTCCAGCAGGCTGGGCAGAAAGCCCTCATTAACTGACATTGCACCATTAATTAGCTGCAGAAGTCCCTGCCAAGGGCTTGGAGAACCACATCCAAAACCTTTGCTGAGACCCACACGGGGCCAGGTTAGATGGGGTTAGGTGTGTGCTCAGGGACAGGATTCAGCCAGAACAGAGGCAGGATCTGAGTGGGGATGATGCTCACCCCCACCCGCTGCTCCCCCAGCATCGGCTTTCTACCCTCTTGCTCTGAAAACCAGCGACACTGTTAAAAGGGGCTTGCTGCAAACCAGGGTACAAGCCTGCCAGAACTGCTCTGCCAGGTACTTCTGCTCCCAGCTGCACGCTCAGCACCACCCCAAAGCTGGGCTCTTCAGCCCAGAGTTGTGCTCCTGGCTCTGAGCACAGGCCTGAGTCCCATGTCATGAGCACAGAAAAGCAGCAGAGGCTCTGAGTGCCTGGTAACTTGGTGGCTGACCACAGCACTGCTAAATCCAAAAGCCTCCTCAGCACACCAGGGGGGAGCGTGCCAGGAAGGGAAACAGGCATGAGGCCCATGCCTACCCTTGTAATAAGACAAGTAACTGGAGATGAGATCTCTCAGCCCCTTCCCTGGGAGTTCAGGCCTAATGTGCCAGACTCAGCAGAGACATCAGTCTGAGCGCAGCCCGTTCAGGGCTGGGTTTGAGCCATTATTTGGGTTTTTTTCCCTGTGCTTGCTGGAGAATATCCTGCAGCGCAGTGATTTATGCACTGGGCAGGAGCACAGGGACAGCCAGACCTCCCGCTGCATCACCGGGGCTGCACGACCGCATCCGTCCAGGGGACAGCAGAGCTGTTGGCACGACCACTGCAGCTGGACGTTGCCACCACTTACTGAACCCGCCAGCTGCTTCTCTCAGAATCTCTGGCTGCTCCAGGCAGAAGAGGGGAAACGTCACCAGCAGCCGAATAAACAGTTTAGAAACGCTGATCCCAGCCAGCAGGACGTGTTTCGCCCGCAGCAAATGGAGGCCCAGGCAGGCAGCGCCGGCAGGACAGCATCGCCCTCCAGAGCTGGATCAGGCTTCCTCTGCTCTGGCCTCGCTGCAAAGCCATCACGCAGGAGAACAAGGAGCCTCATCTCGGCGCGCTCAACTGTCGCTAGCAAGAGGGGAAAGGCTTTTTCTTCTCTTATCCACCCCCATCAGAGCGTTTATCGCAGCCTTGCAAAGGGAAGGATGCAGATGGAGGCAGGAGATGCCCCCGCACCCATCCAACTCCTGATCTTCCTCCTGTGCTCGAAGGAGAGAAGTGACAAGCTCGGAGTGACAGCACAGGGAGCTTATCTGAAGCCCTGGGTCAGGTGCAACCCAAAAAAAGAAAGAATAAAGGAAATTACCTAAACTCACCTGAGGAGCAGGAGAAAACACACACACAAGCACAAGTCCTAAGAGCAGCTTTAAGAGAGGAAACTTGTATTTGCAAGCTAAATGTGGCAGGAGAAACTCAGCTTGTCCTTCCCCAGTCCCTGCAACACCCAAGCTGATGGTGTCTTTTGAGAACCACCTCAAAGCCCAGCTGGGATCGAGGGCTTATTACTGTTGGCATTTTGGTTTGGACCAGAGAGTACAGAACACAGGTAGCATCACCCTGATCTTATCCAGCCCCATCTCCAAGCAGGAAACAAAAGGAAGAAGACACAGAATACTTATCACAACACAGATTTAATTTCTTAGGCAGTTATAAAATTACAAAGAGCGATGGGCCAGCAGTGAGCCAGACACTTGGTGAGGTGGAATGTTAGACAGATTTTTCCACTTATCAACACAGATACCGAACAGAGTGAGCGAGCACTGCAGCACGCAGGGGTTGGGTCTTTCCCCAGGTGAGGAAGCAAAAGGCAAGAGCAAATAGATCCAAGGAGACAAAGGGTTGAGGTGACGCTTCCTAGAAACCCAGAGCTACGGGAACAACGCACGGCTCCTGAGAAAAGAGTCTGACACATGCAGAGGCAGCACAGGGGGAGGCAGCGTAGAGGGCGCTGGAGCTGCGGGGTCAAAGCCACAGCACCGAGGTACCGGTGGCAAGCACAACCGTGGCCATGGGCAAGCCAGAATGAAAAGCTTCTTGTCCGTTATTCTCCAGTCAGTGTAAGATGTAGGATGAGATTTGCCAATCTGAGGAGTGTTAAAATGAAGGCATGTCATGGTTAGAAAAATAGGAATTTACTGAATTCCTTTGGTTGTGCAACTGGAATCTGAAAGGGTTTATTTACAGTCAGAGCCATGCTTTCTTCATTGCAAGCCTTCCACGGCGCAGCACAGATTCCAGGGAAAGAAAGGCCTGCTCTGCACATGTGGAGAGGACACTGCCTCGCTCTCAGGTGTTAACAGGTTAAATAAAGGTGACTGTCAGCCAGGACAGCCGGAGCACAAAAGAAACCTCCCCAAATCTCCACAGCGATTAATCCCCACCAATGCTTTGGACAAAGACTCTTGTTGCTCTGAACGGTAGCAGAGCATCTGCACGCACAGCCAGTATACTGAACAGCTTGGTAACCTTCAAGAGAAGAAATTCTACCACCTTACTGCATGTTGCTTTGGTGCTAATGCCATCACTAGAGACGAGAAAGCAGGACATGGGACGTAACAGTGCTCCCAGATGGGCTTCCCAGGGCTCTACGCTACTCACCGGCTGGCAGGCCTTCAGTTCATTCCTCCCTTTCTGCTATTACACATAGGTCAGATGCAGGTTTCCTCTGGGGAGACGCCTGCCACTGCACAAAGACTCTTCTCAGGTATTTATTTGCACCCAGGCTTGAGGGTCCCTCACCTGCTGCAGGGAACTGGTCCGAGGAACCTGCTCCAGCAAGACCAGCGTCTCGGGAGGGACAGCTCTCACTAACCTCCTGATGCTTCTCACTTCCTCCCCCTCTGCCAGGCCCAGCCTCTTCACCACCAGATTGGTATCTAGCACTTGTATTTTGGAAACAGTGACATGAGAAGAGACCAGAAGTGATAAAAGCTTTCTGCCTCAGAACCAGAAAGACAGCGTGGGGCAGACAGACAGATGTCAGACAGCAGCAGAGCACGCACACACTCACTACCTACTTGCACACAGAGAGAAACAGCTCCTTCCCTATAGTACTCCCTGGGAACAGATCCCACTGCAATCTAAGACCTGAGTTTAGGATTCCAAGTTTCTAAGTGTCCCCACCCCCTCCCCAGCTTTGGTTGTTTCTGTCATCTCTCTCTGCCCCAGTCCCTCTGCCCAGTTAAAAAGCTATGGAGAAGTACAGTCTGTACCTAGAGAGAGACACACTGTCAGGGAACAAACACTGTCCTTCCCAGGAAGGTCAGTCTAAAGCCAGAGGGGCTGTGGGGGTGTTCCCATATCATATGACTGGAAGCCCACAGCACGGGGCTGGAGCCTCCTTGGCTTTGCCCTAGGGAATCCAGGGCTGTTACACCATCAAGAGACGAGTTTAGAGACGGCCTGATCCACAGAGCGCAGCAGTGCAATGGGAAGCTGCATCCTCACCTGAGTACAGAGCAAACAAACAGCATTTCTGGCATGTTGAAGGAAAACAAACCTCCAAACACCTTTTTTCATTGGGATGAAACCCCAACCTGAAAGGCTGTACCTTTGGTAGCATAACATGAGAGGTGGTTACTGAGGGCCCAAGGCCCTCAGAGGGAAATGATATTAGTCATATTTTATCTGAGAAAAAGTTCACATCCTCATGCAATGAGCTCAAGACAAACTACTGCAACCACTCAAAGAGACTGTCAGCGGGGACCAGAAGCCACCTGCTCCACCCTACCAGCTCCATGCTGGTCACTAACCCCACAATATTAACACTTCTGCTCTCCAAAATGTTTTTCCCAGTTTCAACAAAGATGACAGGCATTTTATCTGGCTTCCAGTGTCTACTGAAAAGAGAACCAAGCAGGGCATAGCAGCTCAACAGTCAGCCTGTGGCTCAGGAGCATACTGCAGCATACGGAAGACACAAACACAGTGAATACAGCATCTCCAACTCACCTGTGGAAGACAAGGTGTTAAAGTTAAGAAGGGGGTAAAATTAGCACAGTAAGTGTCCTCAATTTTTAGCAGGAGTCATCAGCAATGACATCATGGGATCTACCTTCCTATGTAACACAGCCTTTGTTACACTCCAGAGTTGTAAGACTTGTGTGCTTAGCAGACTTGTGTTGCTGTGTTTATCCCTAACTCTGCTGTGGGGTCTATGCCAAGCCTCCAAGTATGTTATCAGGAATGTTAACAGCTTTAGTCTGGAAGGAGCAGACATCTGAGAGCTCCCGGGCGGTTCCGTTTGCCAGCAAAGCCCCTCTGAGCTTTTATTGACTTTGAGACTTGTATTTTACTGGGCAGTTACGAGTTCCACATCACAGCCAGTAGCACTTGAAGTTAAAATTAGTAATTCCAGCCCATGGAATTTAGCTGTCAGCCAGAGCTCAACGTCAAGAGACTAAGTGACATTTCAGCTCGACTCAGTGGTTTGCTTTGAACGTGCTGGGTTCTGGAGAGGACACCACAAACTGCCCCAACCAGCTACTTGGGACAGGCAAGGGTTTCTGGTGAATAAACAAGCCTGATCCCTTCCTTCCCATGTGAGAACACCTTTCCATACACAGACTTACAGTAGCCTCACTGACACACAGAGAGCTCTCTTGGCAGGGACTGCCACCGTCTTCTGCACTTCTGGAGGAATGGGAAGCCCACCAGCCCACACAGGGCTTTGGGGACAAAGACCCCTGCCTGCTATTGCTGGAGAGAAGACTTGGTAACTCCATCAAATCCTAGAGCACATGGCTGTCCAGCTGTGGTAGGGAGTTCACACCTAGCCCAAGTCATCAGCTGCTGTCCTCCTCTCAAGACCTGCAGTTTCCTTCTCTGCAAGCAGTCACTGGAGAGGAAGGAAGCGACTCCCACTGATACACAAAAGGCAAAGCAGGCTCATTTTGGCAAAGGAAAGTAACACTCACCAAGTCCTTTGCTAATCACTTGCTCACTAACTGTTATCCAAGACCTAAGAGAAGGCACATTACAACCCTAAAAATAGTCTGCAGCACTGCTCAGCCTTGGAAAGCGCTAGTCAGGGTCAGGGCAGTTAAGGATTTATTCCAAAAGTGCCAAAGAGACAACCAGTTTTTGGAGTGTATTGCAGGAGGTACTCTGGTGAGAGGGGGCAATAAGAGAAGGAAAAAAGAAAGAGTAAAAAGAGAAAAGCACTGTTATGCCACAGGAGAGAACCCAGAAGAAACTTAACTTTTCAAAAATCATTCATATGTACATCAGTACCTGGGGAAAAAAAAACCCAAACAAGTTTTTGTCACTATTAGAGCAGTACACTCAGCCACAGACTGAGGAGAAGCAGGAGCAGAGAGCTACGCCTTCCAGCTGAAAACCTTAAGGCTGTTTGAGGAGCAGAACTGCCATACTCTACAGGGACTTTCATCCTGCCTGACAGAATCCTTGCTTTGAAAAATTTAAAAAAGTATATAAAAAAAAAGTTATTGCTACTCTGCCAAGGAAATAAGACAATCTACAGGAGAGAGAGAAAGTGCATTCCAAGTCTTCCCTAAAAAAACCCCCAAGTTTCTCAGCCACTATGGGCTACAGACACCCAAGTACTAAAAAGGGCACAAACAAGCCTCTAGGCAAGTCTCCATCCTAGCAGGAATTTCTTTCCTTCCCTGTAAAGGCACTTTCTATATTCTATATCCTTATGCAGGGAAACACTTGCAGTTTTCCATCTCAACAAACAGAACAGTCCCACAAATACACAACATTCAGAAGGAATTTTAATTAACAAAATGGTCCAGGGAAGGGGAGGGAGAACCCCAAAAAAAAAAACCACCAGGCCATTGCATTTGGAAGGTTGCATGTCAGTCACTAGGTATGCCTGCAAGCCCATGCACAGGAAACCATTTGGACCTTTGTCAGTGCAGAACTAGTCTCAGCTTCCAGAACCACTTCTCTACTCCTTCCTTATATAAGCTAAATATTATATACATATATAAAAAAAATACAAACTTGAGTTTGTTATAAAGTGGCTTCTCTCTCTCCCCCTCCTATGCTTGCTCGGCACATGAAGGCATGCAAAGCTAGTAGGCTCTGAGGGCTGCACAAACAGCAGGTTTTGGCAACAAAAAAATAAACACAGCTAAAATAGATAAGCAAGATTAAAAGCCACTGAATTGAAAACCATATATTTTTCCAACTGTATAGAATTAGAACTACAGCTACGACTTAAAACTGTAAGAGTCTGTCATCCTCTCTCCCAACTCATGTCAAAGTTCATAGCAGCATAACACGAGATTCCTCAAGAAACATCAAGCCAGTGTTCTCTGCTTCAGGAGTGAGTTCACAGGTCAAAGTTCAGTCTGTCCGAAGGATCATGGGGGGATGCTCACTGTCTTCGTCCAATCTAAGTGAGTTGGTTTCATCTTCCAGGCAAGCTCCACCCACAGCACCCAGGTCATCTGTATAGGCTGCAGAGAAAGGAAGGAGCAGTTGGGGGATCAGCAGCACAAACAAAGGTTGGAACTGAAGGATTAGAACCCAAGAGCCAGATGTTGCTTGCAATGGTTTCACTGACAGCCCACACTGACATCCAACTGTTCATCTGACCATGACCCTCTGAGCCACAAGCAGTTTATAATTCAACTACTACAAAATTCAACTACTCTGTGCACTTGCAACACGCTGGTGCTTTGGCCAGGCTAGATGTTTTCCTTAAATTAAGATTATTAGTTGTAAAACTGAGATGTTTCTCTTCATCTCCACCCATGTGTTTACAGCTGCAACTGCAGTACTGATGCTATACCTGCAGACTGTCCTTCCTCTGCAGCTGAAGCAGCGAGTGACCCAAGTGCCATCAAAGATGGTGAATGGTGCACTCAGAGCTGTGGCATTTCAACCAAATTCTCATCCTCTCAATTTAATGGAGCAGTCAATCAGGCTAAAAGGTCACTGCTCCCATAAAGGAATGTCAGGAGCAGTTATCAATCTTGTTAAAAAAACCCAACAGGCTACAGTTAAGATGCTTTGCATGAGGTCTGGGTGCAGAACTCCAGGATGAAAGAATTGTGTTAGGACATCTCAGGAGCCATCTGGCAAGCACTGCAACCATCAGTACAGTAACTAATCACAATTCAAGACAGAGTTCTACCCAGAAAGCAGCAAAGACAACTACCCCATCAACAGGAAGCTTCACAGGTGCTCTTTCCCTACCGCTCACCAGCGTGTCACATCACCCCTGCAGTTAGGAAAAGCTCAGTGCTGAAGCAGATGAGCTCACGCAGCCATCTAGAAATGAAGCAACAGGCAGAGGTGCTCCCTGCCCCATTTCCAGCCTCCTCCTTACCATGCCTTGTGGGTGAGGAAGGCACATATGTACCTTTAGTCACAGCAGCACTGTACGTCTGCGCTACCAACGGCCGGTCATGGGATGCAGACTCCAGAATTTCGTTGGCTGGCTCCATACTGCCATCAAGCCTACCAAGCAGAGAGAAGTCAGCTGGAGAGGTGATCTACCTGCATGCAATTCAGCTTGACTGCTACAGAAGAATTTCTCATTAGACATGCAAGAATAATACATGCAACAGGAGGAATTTGGTCCCTCTCTTCCAGAAGGCATCTGACAACACTTCAATTACAGACTGTCTGTTGAGTTCTGTCCACAAGAGAAGCAGTTGCTTCACAGACAAACTAAAAAACCCCCTAGTGAAGGTGTTGGAGCATTTCAGAGATGAAGAACTTGACAAAAACTCCCCTCCAAGACATCACTTCGTCTACAAGTGAATCTAGAGGCCATAAAGTGTTCAGAAGTAGTATGTTTTTTTACAAGTATTACACATTGATCAAAGCTGCAGGTCTGAATTACCCCTGTGAGCTATCAGCTTTAAGTCTATGGTTGACCATGTAAGTAATCTGACTACATTACCTTAGCTTTTCTTGCCAAGCCTTATAAAACAAAGTAATAATGCCTCATCTCTTCCTGAAGGGTTCTACAGTCCTGGCACAGAACATCAGTGGGCTGGCCTCTCTGCCAGGAAGCTTAATAAGGACACCAGGAGAGAGAACGCAGAAAGTTTCATAGGCCAGATTCCCCTCTGAAGTCAGAGTAACACCTCTCTCTGTAAGCACTTCATTTAGTGATGAAGAGGATGGTGTCAGCCGTTTCAAGTTCTCCTTTAAGTAACTCAACTCAAACTGCCAAGTAAGAGGAAAAAGGATCATAGAGCTAACAGCGATTGATCCTTCACTGCCATCAGACAGTGTTGGGTTTCTGCTGGTAAAGCGCTGCTCCGTGTAGTAGAGACTAGGAAGGAAAGCCCAGGGGAATTCTTCAGTTACTCGTTCATGTCAGAGGTCTGGGTAAGATTAAAGGAGTGAGCTGTTCTAAGTTAGAGTGTTGCAGAATGGAACAGAGTTTAAGAACAAACTGGACTTGGTGAAAAGAGTAAGACACACCAGTCCCCAGCGAGTGTCGACTTACTTGTGCTGCTTCATCAGCGTGCACTCTCCTCCTTCCTGGGGGTCCAGGTTGTACATGTAGAGATACCCATCGGCAGCTCCCACCAATAAACGGGGGATCTTCTGAATTCTAGGAAGGTGTAGGGGAGAGCAACAGATTCATTACAACTTCAGTTTTTTGTATCAGCACACTCTCCTCCCCTCCCATGATTTCAAGCTGTTATTTTCCACACTCTTAGCTTCTAGACAGAGAACACTGTTAACAGTTAGAGCACCTAAGAATGAACTGTGCATAGAAAAAGTAGGCATAATGACATTTTGGGGCTAATTGGATGCCACAGGAATCAAAAACAACATCCTGTTACCAAGCTTTGTACCACCCCACAGACAAATATTCTGATGGCAAGTATTTACTTATTTCAGAAATGTTACATGACTAAATTATTGCTTAAATGGTGCTCTGAGATCAGAGGAGAGGGAGCACAGACATGAAGTCAATTTAGCACAAGAACTATAAAACCCCTCCAAAATGAGTTCACTATCACACAGAATCACAGAGTTGTAGGGGTTGGAAGGGACCTTGAGAGATCATTGGGTCCAACCTCCCTGCCAAAGCAGGGTCCCTCGCTCATACTGCACAGATATCACTCAGCTTATTGCTTTGGTAGCTGTACCAAGTGGGACCTGCCTTTGGTGAAGACAGAATAAAGATTAGTTAGTCCTCAAAATTAACCTTAATGAATGCTATTCTGTTTTAGAGACAAGAATAACATGAATTTGGTTTCAAAAACTTCTTTAATGGTTAGTCTGGATTGCCTAATTTTGCAATTCACTAACACGACATGCAGTATCACTCCCCCCAGCACTCATGGAAGCAAGCATCCCAAGCCCATAGGTTTGGTCTCAACCTTTTTCTTTGAAAATTAAGAGACATCTTTAAACAACACTAGGAAGTAGGCTATTCTCATTAGCTAACACTTAGCTAGTGTTAGCTAAGTAGAATAAATGAGAATATTATGCCTTTCTGTCCTCCCTTCACAGGGCTGCGAGGTGTTAGCTCTAACATACTCCTCATAACCCAGAAGAGGCTTTGAAATGCTTGGAGGTTATCACTGCGTACTACCCATACTGCTGGAGAGGAGGTTATGTTCTAGATCAGCCTCTCCAGAGCCCAACTAGGCTCCCAGTGGGGTGCTGAGGGCAGGCTGGGTTTCTCTACTCACGTGGCAAGTGCACAGATGTTTTTGTGCCCACAGAAGGGCAGGCGGACTGTAGCAAAGGCTCTACCCTGGTTGAACATCTCTGTTACTTGAGAGGGCAGATAGCTTGTTGAGGCCATCAGCACTTTTCCAAAGTAACCAGTCCAGGTTGTAGGCTCTTCCTGAGGTCTAGAAGGCAGAAGGAAGAAAATATGATCAGCTTTGCATTCTTCACTTTAGAAAGATGCATAAACACTTGGAAATATATTTTTTAAAGATACTAATCAGCTACTTGCTTCTCTTCTGACATAGCTAACACCCTTGAGAACTCTAATGCACTTCATTTATGCTACAGGGCACAGTGTGCCCCACAATACTCCCAGTGTGTTATTTAAGCATGTTTCATTGTAAACTGATACTTCTGCTTATAAAACTGCATTTCATAAGGTTCGTTATACAAGCAGAAGGTCTACTGGAAAGCGCTACGTGTCAAGCCTTATTTCAAGTGTTTATCACTAGAATTGTTTCCAACAACTTCTACAGAAACCTAAGAAAGACTGTCCTCTCAACTCATAAATAGGAACACTTTATAATCTGGTGCCTTTTAAAGGCCTGTAGGCATCTGGAAGGCATTGCTAAGATAGCTCGTCCCATACGGGTGTCAGAGGAGGTGAAACAGAAACACATATGTAACTGAAATCACTGAGCTGCTGTGCCAAGGATGGCCAATGTTCCTTTGGCAGAAATACCTCTCCTATTCACCAGGAGGACATGCAGCTCAGCTGCAGTTGCTGATTCTTATGCCCTCTACAGAAGCATTCAAAAGAAGTCTGACTACCCTTTGGAGAACTCATTTCGTGGAGCACAACTGATTTTAAAGCCTTTTCCTTGAAAAATTTAAGGCACCTCTGGAACCTACTTTTCTTTCACAGTCTCAAGTTTGAAGATATGCACTGTCTCTGTGTTACTGGACGCAGACAGAAACATGCCATCCATGCTGAAAGCCAAGGAACAGATGCTCACACACCTAGGGGAAAAAGGAAAAACAGTGAGGCATTGTTTTTGATGTCCTTACTGCACCAATGGTGTAAGAAGGAACCTAGTGTTAGCTAAGTAGAATGGGCTTAAATGAGAATATCACTTCATTTCAGAAGGCAGGAGCCTTTCTGCACATTCAGCTCTAAGGAGCTGTATAATGTTCACACACACTGTACTGAGAGAGCTGGGGAGACTGTGTCTGCATGTTAAGACTCACCTGCTCTTCTGTCAGCAATCGCAGGTGAATCACAATTGCACCAAAGTATTTGGCTTAATTAATAGTTACACAGATTTGTCAGTCACCAGAGCTTTGCAAATCAGAAGAAAGAACCTTTCCATAACAAGCATTCTAATTCTCCAGTATCTTCTTAAAGCATTTCAAGAGCAAGATTCCCCATTAACAGTGTTCAACTCTGATGTGTAACAGATATGGGGGAGTCAGTACCAATCCAAATTCAGTCCTACTTCTCTATCAAGTACAGGAGAGCTACAGAGCGAGTACTGCCACAAACCACAGTAACATTTCACAACAGCCAGTGATCACAGCACTAGCAGGATTTAGAAGGAGAGCAAGAGTATTAGATGTACTGCCTCCAAGTGCTGTAAGAATATTCTCTCTCTTACAAAAGGCGACCCACTTTAAACAATTTCCCTCACCAATACATTTTTAAAAGGCAAGAGGGAGCACAATTCTGACAGGATTGATTTGTAGAACAGTCAAGTCCAAAAGAGTGAAATTGGAAGACATTCAAGCTGAAACTGTTATAAATGTACAGGCAGGGATGAATAAAGATGAAAATAAGCAAAAATCCAGATGCCCTCTCAATTGTGGAACATACTGGAGATCTACTGTAAGGAATAAGCTTCAGATAATTAGCCCAATTGAACTTTACCTCTTCACTCCCCTCCGGAATTCAAAGAGTTTCTGCCCCTCTGGAATGGAAAACACTCTTATTACTGTCCCCTGTAAAGAAGAAGAAAAGAAGGCATCTTTCATTTCAAGTTTGTTCAGTGTGTATTAGCTCTAATGAGCAGGGTACAGCGACAAGCAGCAAGCCATTCTGCTCTTCATTTACTGCTGCACTTGTGCAACACACTAGGATGAAATATTCATGGAGCTTGGTGGTAGGATGTGTTTGAAGACTAGAGAAACAAGAGGTGGGAGCTGTGCATCAACAAGCTATGCATCCAGAACAGCCCTTATCAGATCTGATCATGAAAGTGACCACCAGACAAGTACAGTCACCTGGATATGGCTATGCCTTTATCTGATGCAATCAGCTGCACCTTGTTATTCTAAGCTTATTACTCAAAGAGCAGAGACTCCAGACTTTCAGATTTATACAATATAGACAATTTGTCATCATGTGCCAACGACTGACAAGACACTTTGACACTTCTCTCTCTATTCTGACTTGGTCTTGTTTTCATTAAGACCAGCAAGAGACAAACAACTTCTAACAAGCATCCTTCAATAAAGGAAGAAATACCTAGAGGATTACAGCCAGATTAAAATGTGTTTGTTTAAATGACATTATTATCCAACATTACATAGCATATAAATTGTGTTGAATATCGTTAGCCATTATAATTGTAGAACCTTCTTTTTTGGCACTTGTAGGTGGAACTGTGTGTGCTTAAGCTTACTGAAATGGCTTAGAAGCAAATGTCATTTTTATTGCTGTCAGGAAGTCAATAAAAAGCCACCTTACCTTTTCTGAGGCAGTGGCAAGTTTTGTACCACTTGCATCAAAAGCCAAAGCAGCCAAGGGACTATCATGAGCTGGGATCATATTGGCAGCTCTCTGCAGGAGTGAATCGATAAAATACAGCCTTAGTAGAGTCCAGGTTAAGAGCTACATGCTTGCAGCTTAAGACTGCATATTTAAGAGCATTCAAGGCAAATAGGGGTCTTACTTTAAGGACTACAGCTTCAATATCTGTTTCAGTAACTGCTAAGTACATAAAATTATCACTGAAGCACGTGCTTAGAGAGCACAAGCAGCAGAAGGACACTTGAAATACAGTCAAATTGAAGTTACTTTGCTTTGTTCCACCCATTTGCCTAACTACTCCACACATCTAATATTAGCATTTAGCTTTTGCAGACATTCTGTGAAGCCTTGCCATAAGAGATTCTGAAAAGTGATGTGGAGGAACCTAACTGAGCATCTAGTAATTCCTCTCTGAGGAAGTCACTTCCAAAACTACCTCTTTAGACGTGGAAACAGCATTCACAAAGATCCTTACCAGATTGATGGTGTCAAAGACTTGTACTTCTCCAATAGTTGCACTTCCTGGGTAGGCCAGATAGCAGTTGTCATTGTTTATTGATAAAGCACACAACCCTAGAAGGGATGCAGACACAGAATCACAAAGATGCAAATTCCAAGACTTACACAGCAAAGCTTTGTGATGCTATGCTTGAATAGTAAAGGTAACTTAAGTTATCCTCACAAGGCATCAACAGAAACAGAACAAGGATGAGTAATCCCAAAGTCAACCTGTAACTTCTGTTCAATAGTTTAACATGCTGAAGTTTAATATAAAGTAGAAAAGGGTGAATACCAACAGGATTACTGTAACTATCAAGCAGCAGAATTTCCCATGTCTGCCATGACTCCTACAGCACTAACATGACAAAGCCTCTGGGTATACTATGTGCTGACAAAGTCCACTTTATCTCAACTACTTCTTTCTAGCATTTCAGCACATCCACTCTAATAAGAGGCTAAAAAAACCTGGGAGCCTGCTATTTGTTCTCAAAAACCTCACCTGAATAAAATGGATAGAGAAGTGGATAGCCAGTCACTCATGTATTTAATTGTTACTTCTATTTGAAAGTGAAATGAACAGTGCTATGGTTCCCCATAGGAAAAATCATACACTGACACTGCAGTCAGGTTTCAGAGTTACACCAGCTTTTAGCAGCACACTTACCTGCAGGATTGGGAGGTGTCTCCCTGATTGTATGTAATACCTTCATGTCTCTTATGTTGTGTATGTAAAGCGACTCTTCCAGACATACTATCAGCCTCTGGATATGGGAAAGAGGACACAATACTAAGATCAAACTGGAGTTTATATTACTTTTTTTTTTTAAGGTTTGATAAATTATCCAAAATGCAGTATGTACCTTGCAATAGAGGAAAGGCTGTACCCACCTGATGGGAAGAAATAAGAGTCTGACAGAGGATACACAAGACACACCCTTTGAGAGGCTTCAACCGTGCAATACTACGCTTGGTCACTTGAGCAGACCAGTGTGCTTGACTTCTCTCAACCACATTAGCACAAATTGATTTCAATTAAAACAATTTACATTATAGTTTAAGGCAGCAACCTTCATTTGAAGCTATTTAATTCTTATTCTGTACCTATCCTTATGCATTCCCCTGCCTCAAGAGGCCAATTCACATGTAGGGATTATTTTCTGCTTTGGCTAAACAGAAAAACACACAAGACTTTTTTTAACCATTCATAGAGCCTATTGCTGAATCATTGGTGAGGTTTTGGGTTTTTAAACCTTTTAAGTTCTTCAACATCTCATGACATCTCATTCAAGGGGGGATGGATTAAAGCTAAAGGAAGGAAGGTTTAGATTAGATATTAGGGGGAAGTTTTTTACAGAAAGAGTGGTGAGGGGCTGGAACAGGCTGCCCAGAGAAGTAGTGGATGCCCCATACCTGGAAGTGTTCAAGTCCAGGTTGGATGGGGCCCTGGGCAACCTTGTGTAGCTCCAGGCCTGAGGTTGGTGTCCCTGCCTGTGGCAGGGGGGTTGGAGCTCTGTGATCCTTGGGGTCCCTTCCAACCCATGCCATGCTATGATTCTATGACACTTTTGCAGACTACATCTGGATGGCTAACAAGAGGTTACTCATTTAATGCTACTCAGCTATGGCAGAAGTCAAGTTTGCCACTCTTTCTCTTACGGCTTTAAACAGGAATTCAACCCTCCCACACCTGACTTTGGGGATGGGAACAGACATTAAAAAAGATTTTCTCCTTTGGATGCCACTGACTCTACTTTACATGAGCTGGCTGAAGGCAGGTAGGTCTGTATCTGCCAAAGAGCCTATTAATGATTTATTAATTCAGGAAAAGAGAGTTGCAGACACTTAACTAAAAGTGTAACCAGTTAAATGATTCTTTTAAAAATTAATATTTTTTTAAGGAATTCAGCAAACTGGATTAAACCCATAAAAATTGAATAGCTAATAACCAAATTGAGGCCTGTGCAGAAATTGCCAGTGTCACATACTTTCATAGTTAGGATATGGGATGATTCACACCAGAAGGGACCTCAGGAGGTCACTAGTCCAACCTCCAGCTCAAAGCGTGCACAGCTTACTCAGGGCACTTTCCTAAGTAAATACATAAACACAGAACCAAAAATACTTAACCAAATCAGAGTACTGAAATTTCAGAGTACTGAAATTCCACAAGGAAGCTACAGTTGGAAAAGGAGAAGTTAATTTCAAATAGCAATTCTGTCCCTAAAGGAAAAGGCACCAACCAGCAGAAGACATGCCAGAATAAGATCTGCAACCCCTTCCCATATTTTTACCTAGTCAGAATTACTACTCACCTGTCTATTGAGTTTGACAGCCAAGATGGTGTTGGAGTAACTGTAGTTGCAAATCTCTGTCCCCTTCTTAAAGTGACAAACTTTCAGCTTGCGTGGAGCTTTAAGGCTAACTATGGCCACCAGACTACTGGAGAAGAGTCTCTCCACAATGCACACATCTTCTGTGTCAGCTGAGAGGGAAGGAGGGGAAAATACAGAGGCAGATTTCAGGGAAGAGGAATGCTGCACATCAACAGGAAATCCTGTCTAAGAAAACACAGTCTAACACCACATAAGTTATGCCACAACAGCTCACACTCAAGGTGGGTTAAGTCTTTAAAGCAGCTCAGCTACACAGTAAATGCTGGTTTACAGAGTTCCCCCACAGGTGTAAAGCCACATGACACCTCAGAGCAGAGCATCTACCTCCCACCCTGCCCAAGATCCAGGAGTAAAAAAGAAAATTGCTACAGATACAAAAAAAAAGCATAGCAAATTATCAAATATCAGAATCTTACAATCTTCTCTTACCTCTGCAGAAATCCAGGAAAACAAAGGGAGGGCTGTGTGTGTGTGTGTTTTGTTCTTAATGCTACCTTATGCATAGAAGGGTTTTAATGACTAGAAAACCTGGAGTTTCCACACACCTCTCCATGAGGAAAGGTTGTTGCACTCAAACAGCATTACTTCTGTACTACTATGGAAGCACTGGGGGGGCAAAGGAGGAACACAAGTCACCATTCAAAAGGTGGGGAAGATAGCAGGAGGGAGGAGAGCCCGGGGTGGCTGACACACAGGACACTGCGCTGCCATCCAGAGCCCTGGCCAGGCTGGAGAGCTGGGCAGGGAGAGACCAGATGGGGTTCAACAAAAGCAGAGAGAGAGAGTCTGGCACCTGGGGAGGAACAACCCCATGTATCAGGACAGGCTGGGGGTGACCTGCTGGGAAGAGCTCTGTGGAGAAGGACCTGGGGGTCCTGGTTGATGACAGGGTGGCCATGAGCCAGCAGTGTGCCCTGGGGGCTGAGAGAGACAATGGGATCCTGGGGGCATCAGGAGGAGTGTGGGCAGCAGGTCACAGGAGGGGATCCTCCCCCTCTGCTCTGCCCTGGTCAGGCCCCACCTGGAGTGTTGTGTCCAGTGCTGGGCTCCCTGGGATAAAAAGGACAGGGATCTCCTGGAGAGAGTCCAGAGAAGGGCTATGGAGATGATGAAGGGCCTGGAACATCTATCCTGAGAGGAAAGGCTGAGAGAGCTGGGGCTGTTCAGCCTGGAGAGAAGAAGACTGAGGGGGGACCTGATCAATGTTTATCAATAACTTAAGTATGGGGTGCAGGGGGAATCAGCCAGCCCCTTTTCAGTGTCTGTGGGGACAGGACAAGGGGCAATGGCTGCAAATTGGAGCCCAGGAAGTTCCACACCAACATGGGGAGGAACTTTTCCCCAGTGAGGGTGAGGGAGCCCTGGGACAGGCTGCCCAGGGGGTGTGGAGTCTCCTTCTCTGGAGAGATTCCAGCCCCGTCTGGACGCCGACCTGTGCAGTATGAGCTGGGGAGCTGCTTTGGCAGGGGGGTTGGACCCCAGGAGCTCTCGAGGTCCCTTCCAACCCCTGCAGCTCTGTGGTTCTGTGATCTCTGGCAAAGCAACACTTGAGAGCACTTGATTATAGTGCAGCACTGAACCAAGCTGGTGGGAGTTTGAGTCCCACCACCAGTCACCCTGGCAAGTCTGCTTCTCCCTTCCCAGCCCCTGAAGCTCCTCCCCAAAAGCCCCAGAGACACAGGGGACACTGTTTTCACAGCAGGAGAAAACTGGAGAGAGTTTTACCACTCTGCAGCTCTCCCACAGCTCCCAGCTACATCTGCCCTTCCATTACAAAGCTGAAGCAAGACAAGCTACTTGAGGCTTTGGCCTTGGGCCATCTGAACAACCCAACTTTTCAGAAGTCAGAATCTGGATTAGCTCAATGCTTAACACATTGCAAACCATAAAACTGTCAGGGGGGGAGAGGACAAAAAAAAAGTGCAGCTTCTTTCTGCAGGCTTCTGTTTTGGCCAAGAGACACATTAAATAATTGGCACCAATCTCATCACCAATGACAGAAATTCCCTGAAAAAAAATTCTGCCCAACAAACTCAGCATATGACAATGTCACCACTGTGTGGCATGTCTGCTTTGTAAGTGCTTCTTCTGGGCAGCTATTTCAAGAAAAAGAACAGAAAATATTTAATGTTCTACAACCTTTTGAGAGAGGGAGAACAAGAGAGAAATAGCCTCCTTATGGAAGGGGAGAGGGTTTAGACTAGGCATTTTCAGTATGCTATGCAACAGAATTGACTTTTATCTAAATCTCATATTTAATATGGTGCTTTTCCAGAGAAGACAAAACAGCTCACAGAGGCTTTGAAAATTCAATTTCCTCACTTTTGCAGCAGGGATAATGCATTTCAGCAGTGGCTTTGTTTTCAAGGAATTGTTCTCCATTTTCCTGATGCCACACACAACACATGAAAAAGTAATTAAATAAAAATAAATCCCCTTCAATAAAATTATGCACAGACTTTCAAACACATAGGTCCCTGTTCCTGGAATCAGACTATCAGCATAAAAGATTCTCAAATGCTTTACAGTACAGGTTATCAGCTTTCCATCTGGAGTCCTTTGTAGTGAGGGCATCCTTTCACATGAAACAGAAGACCAGCACAGAGGCTCAAAAACCACAATGTGAGAGATCCTGGGCAAGCACAACTGCTTTTCCCATTCAGGGGCAGATGTGTTCAGACAGCTTCTGGGGTTTGGTGCTCTCCCAGGCAGGCAGTGGAACTGGTATTTTGGAAGAGGAACAGCAGCTGACTTCTTCAGATGGAAGAAGTGCTGTCCTCTGCTGCACTGATGGGAAACCTAGGCAGCAGGGAAGGCACACATGAAGAGCACTATCAAGAACCAGGCAGTCACAGGCAGAAATAAAAAAAAACACCTTTCAGCAAAGGGAAACACTTCAAAGGTGCAGACAATTTTTCAGTCTCACTGAAAAAAAGATCTACTATAATACAGAAAGTTCCCTTTAGAGAAAGGCTTTGTGATGGGCTTTTAAATAAATTCACTTGAAAAATACAAGATGAGCCACTGTTCCTTTGTCCTCCCCTAACAGGAAGGTGATAAAAATCTCTTCAAGGCTGCCAACTCCTGTGTGCTTCTAGTGAGCAACCACTTGGGTAGAGCACTAGGCTACACTGCACATCCCATCCCCAGCTTACCTGGATTAATCATACATTTAGAAGCACTAAATCCTACAGCAATGCTGCTGACAGGCTTTTACATTTGGTTTTTTTTCCCCCTTTCCATGAGTGATCATCACCAGAAACTCAGATTCAAAATGCAGGAAGAACAAAAAGAACTGCAAAATTGTTTAAGTATCAGCAGTGAAGGGAGAACAAACACACACATAACAAGATTACAGTTTCATAAACAGAAGCATGTAGCATCCCAGACAAGAGCTGGTTAGGACCAGCTAGATTATGATCAGCTATGCTTTTATTCCATTTTCAGTCCAAGAACACGAAGCATGTTACAAGCATTCATTAAGCCTTAAAGCACCCTCCAATCTCACACTGATCTTTTACAGGGGATCAGCTGAGCAGGGAGTTAGGGGATTTGTACAGAGCCACTGCAGAAGTCAGTGATGGGAGTAGACAAACACACTCCCCTTGTTTTCTTTTCTCTCAATCACAAGAGAGCTGGGCCCCATTCTGTAGTTCAGTTTACACCCCTACACAAGAACTGGCAGATGAATCTTGCAAAAGAGGGGGAAAGGTCCTTAAAAGTGCTCACTCACTAAAAAAAAAGATCTTTAGACTCACTGAAACTAAAAACTGGGAGGTGGGAGGCACATGTGTGGGAGACCTCAGGACACCTTTCTTTGCAGAAAGGCATAGGAAGCCCTTCACCCTTGTATCAGGTTTTAAATGGGCATGGTTTGCAAGCCCAAGACCAAAAACCATTTAACTGCATACAAAAAAATAAAGATTTCAAATACTCAGATCTGCTGCAGACTCTGCATGCAGAGGTCAAGACAGGCTGGCTTACAGAGGTTAAACAATCAGGTTTTCTACTAAACATTACCCCACATTCCCTGCTCTGTATTTACAGATTTATCACTCATTAAAGAAAACTTACAGTATCAAAGAGGTTAAGCCAATAACAGACATCCCAAACCAGTTTGTAGACAAGACCCAGAAGACTTTGAAGACAGAACTGGCATGAGCAGGTCTAAATTCTAACCTCAGCTGTTCTGTCAGCTTATTGCAAGACTTTGAGCAAGGCACTTTATCCACTCTGTACTTTTTCTTTCAAGGACTACCTAGAAGCAGCAGTCCTGCAAAGGTCAGTTCAGTGCCCCCCAGTGTGTTTATTCAGTGTCTTGTGTAACAGGAATCATCTTCTCTGAAGTCTCCTGGGGTGATACCAGGCCAGACACTGTAAGTGCCTAACATACTGCAGAGGTCAGGTACCCAAACTCAACGGCAGAGAATGGAATTCAACCCACCGATTAACCAGTCCAACCTGACCGTGACTCAAAGAGGCAACAGAATTGAACCTGACCACAGGTGCCCAGTTTGAACCTCACAGTGACTCCTCTCCACTGACTGTACACACAATCATGATGCTGGCACCTCAGACAGTATGGTGTGTGTGATTCAGCTCACCATTTTCAAATTTAAAATGCCAAAAGGTCAGGTCACTTAGGGGATGGAGTCTGAAGACAGGTCTGTTGGGTGGCATGATACACCATGATCCTCCTGTGAATGCTGACATCATAACTACTGGTACCAGCTGTTCACATGGAATTTACCAGAAAGCAAGGCTACTCATGCAGAGTGTTTATAGTTTGCTTAGAGACTTCCCTTTTTTTGAACTGCTGAGAAAACAGGGGATACCATTTCATCTCATATCCTCCTCAACTGTGACCAGCCCTGAGGAGTTATGGGAATACAGACTATTCACCCTTTTGGATGAGGAAATCAGCAGCTATCATGTTAAAAAAGTATTTTCCTAACAGCAAAGACTACAATTACAGACAACCAAGGCTTGGTGGATATTTTTTATTCCTTAAACTTGATAACCATGTATCAGTGGTTTCCTGCCCCAACAGCCAATGTAAAGACCCAGAAGAGACTCTCTCACACCAGTATTTTTTTCCCCCCAATGTTCAGCTACTCCATAAGCTGGCTCTTGGACATAAAATTAGAGAAGTAAAGAGTTCTTTTCTTCTCATAGCTATTACCACATTTCACAACACATCAGCTACATTTAAAATACAGAACACTGATACAGTTTTACCCAGCCAGCAGTCAACTGTTTTATATTTGTGTGATATTACATCATACACTTAAGGTTCCTCCTACCTCAATTTCAAATCACCTGTGAAAAAGGGAAATGTGTCTTATTCTTCTCAAATTAAGCCAACTGAGGGGATAAAGAAAAAAAAAAAAAGAGAAGATACTCACTGCATTCATAGATCTGCTCTAATTTGTCCACAGAAGAAAGAGAGAAGAATTTGTAGCCTGATTTACTGCCAACTGCAAGGGATCTGAAAAAGAAACAAACCAGTCAGGAACACAAACTACATCAGTTGTGAATTACCCTCAGTCAGATTCCTACCCTATTCTACAACGCTAGTTGGGTTAGCTCAGTAAGGGAAGGAATAAAAAGCCACAACTGACACCAAGAGCTTTGTCCACCCAAAAGGCCAAAGAGCTGCAGAATGACCCCTGGTGTAGAATCCTGCTTTATGTTTTATCAGAGTTCACAGCTTGATGTGAGCAAACTGCCCAATTCATACTGGTGATTTCCCCACACAAACTGTAAGTTTTGGTGGGGGGCAAAGATGAAAACTTGAATGTTATGCAAACCAATTACATCATTGCCTCCTCATCAATTCAAGGCAATCATCATTGCCTTGAAGTGACCTTCAAGGCCTTTTAAACTGGCATTTTCTGGGGATATTTTGCTCTTTATACTGTAACCTTCCTGAACCACTCCAAAAGAGCTTGCTTATGAAAAACAAAAAAAAAGAGGAATTAAAGACTGCCAACTCTAAATTTCTCTGGTTTTATTTGAGGATATTCTAGCACCTCCAAAGAACATTGTTAGGTCTCAGTCTTACAAATAGAATTAATCATAGAATGGCAAGGGTTGGAAGGGACCCCAAGGATCATACAGCTCCAACCCCCCTGCCACAGGCAGGGACACCAACCTCAGGCCTGGAGCTACACAAGGTTGCCCAGGGCCCCATCCAACCTGGCCTTGAACACCCCCAGGGATGGGGCACCCACCCCCTCTCTGGGCAGCCTGTTCCAGCCCCTCACCACTCTTTCTGTAAAAAACTTCCCCCTAATATCCAACCTAACCCTTCCCTCCTTTAGCTTTAATCCATCCCCCTTGTCCTGCCATTATCTGCCCTTTGAAAAAGTTGATTCCCCTCCTGTTTATAATCTCCCTTCAGGGACTGGCAGGCTGCAATGAGGTCCCCCCGCAGCCTTCTCTTCTCCAGGCTGAACCAGCCCAGCTCCCTCAGCCTCTCTTTGTAGGGCAGGTGCTCCAGCCCTCTGAGCATCTTCATGGCTCCTCTGACCCCTCTCCAACAGCCCCACATCTTTCTTGTACTGGGGGTCCCAGCTCTGGACACAGGACTCCAGCTGGGGCCTCCCAAGGGCAGAATCACGAGGACAAATACTCATGCCGAATCTTTGATCAGAAGCACCCTCTTAAAAATGCTAGTCACTGATGTTAAACAGATTTTAACAATAGTAGAACACTAAAAAAACCTGACTACAAACCCTTCTTTCCTCCATTACTCAATTTTCACACTTAGCTCACAGCCCATTTAATTGCTTTTCCAGTCAGAGTCAAAGACAGGTCTTAAATTTTAAGCTAGAAAAGCCTCTAGGCTTGTCCTGCAGGTCTTGACACATCAAGGCAGCAGACAATGGCACATTCTTATTACCCCCTCCCCACGTGGGGGATGATTTTATGCCACAGAGAAAGAAAATTAACAGTCAATACAGTTGTGGAGAAGTGTTTTAGTATGCTTATAATTCATATATTTCTTACTGCCAGAATACAGGGAGAAAAACTAATTAAATTCCAATAAAATGTATTTGGATATGCCAAACTGGGGAGGGGGGAGTCATTCAATCCAAGGCTCAAATGCAACCCCACCAGTCAGCCTGCCAAAATGCCCTTCTGAACTCAGCAAGATGATTCTCTGGAATTCAGATGTGCTACCAATTAGTTCTGTGTTTGGAATAATAATCCAGATTCCTAGATTTCTTGCCTTTTCTGTATTTTTGCTCCAAAGCTAGCCCCTTTTCAACTTCAATGTACCCAGAAAGTTAAAATTTACCCCTGAAATGAAGAGCCTAAGCTAGAAAATCAGATGCTACATGACAGTATTTTTCCCTAGTAGAGAAAGCCATACAACTGGCACAGTTTGGCTAAGAAATTCTATTTGAAAACGTTTAAAGAGTCAAACTAAAATATGCACCATGCAGCAGAGAGAAGTAAGCCTTCCCTGATTCAATAACCAAGATATATTAAAAAAGTCTATTAGGCTTTGAGACAGAGAAGCAACTATAAAACAAAATTTTGATGCTGCTCCTCTAATTCACCTTAGAAACACTGAATTTAATTTTACTTCAGACAAAAATCAGTATGTTCAGCAGACTGGATCTGATTGTCACCAAAGATCCTTCAGTGTTTTTCCTCAACTACTTTTGTACAACTCAATGAAAATCCAAATTCTATGAAAAAATTCAAAACTAATTCAGAAAAAAAGTTAAGTTTTTCTTAGATCACCTGCTGCTTCCTCTAAAAGAAAGTTTCATGAAGAATGACATTGAAACTGTCACTTTACAAAGGTAAGCAAACACTCAACTGAGGTAAAAGTAAATGGTCACAAGACTCCTTGCCATATAAATGATCCAGGAAAGACAGAGGATGATTTCCTCCCAGAGAATTCCACATAGCAGCTATCTGTGAGTGTATTACTAGGCGGAATTGATTCCTTCATTGTACTTACAGCTTTAAATACAGAGTATTGCTGGCTCACTGTTTGCTGACAGCATCACTGAAACCAGTAAGAGCAGCGTTTTTCTCATCCTACCAAGCACCTATACCTCCTTTACATAAGCTTTAGACAATGGCAAAAAGCAAGTTGTGCTCATGATAGAGATCATTAGATTGATCAGAAGCTAAAATGAAGCAGCACAGAACGGACCTTTCTACCCACAGCAGCTGCTTTTTGTTACTTCTTTCAGGGATCAAGGTGATAAAGTCAGAAATCATTTGTTTAGACAGGACAGTTTGAGTTGGGATAATTAAACCTGTTTCAGTATACAAGCACAACTGCAAAACAAACCTTTTTTTTCTTCTGGAACAGCATTCTTGGCTTTGAAGGGTTTGGGGTTGTTTGGGTTTTTGTTGGGTGTTGGTTTTTTCCCTCCCTTTAATGTACTCTCAAATTACTTCTTATGAAACTACTAGAAAAAGGCTTTTTATATGTAATAAGAGAACTTGCTAGGCTGAGTTATACCAGCATAATCATAATGATTTAAATCCCTCATCTTCCCCCGCACCGATATTACACTTAAGCCCTTAAGACACCTGGTAGCTATCTAAATGAACAAAGCCCACAAAACAAGTCTCTCACTAAAATTACCTCACCCCCCAAAAAAATGTGCAACCATATGGGGAAGAAATATGATCAATAAGCCATTCAGCTACTGCTCAAACAGACAGTGGCCAACAAGAAGATACTGTAGTTTATCAGAAGCCCCTTTTACAATGTGGGTGTTATGCTTTATTATCACCAATTTTCAGAAGCTGATGAGGGACTGAAATTGGAAATAAAAATCAATATCCAAAAAATTGCCTTTTTTTCCTTCTAACATTATGCTACACACAGGGGTTTTTTTTAGCTTTATTATGTGTAGTCTCTATTACCCACCTTAGATTGTAGACTTTGAGCTATTTCGTCATCAAGGTTGTCTACTCAGTATGAAATTGCCAATACAGCTGTGATTTATGAAACTGTGTTTACCCACTTTTTTCCCCAAAGATAATACTGTACTCTGATCCAAGACTACATAAATCTTGAAAGTATTTTCAAGAGTAGCTGTCATAAATAATTAAAACTAACTACAAAGCTGGGAGGGGTGGCTGACACACAGGACACTGTGCTGCCATCCAGAGCCCTGGCCAGGCTGGAGAGCTGGGCAGGGAGAGACCAGATGAGATTCAACAACAGCAAGTGGAGAGTCTGGCATCTGGGGAGGAACAACCACATGGATCAGGACAGGCTGGGGGTGACCTGCTGGAGAAGAGCTCTGTGGAGAAGGACCTGGGGGTGCTGGTGGGTGACAGGGTGGCCATGAGCCAGCAGTGTGCCCTGGGGGCTGAGAGAGACAATGGGATCCTGGGGGGCATCAGGAGGAGTGTGGGCAGCAGGTCACAGGAGGGGATCCTCCCCCTCTGCTCTGCCCTGGTCAGGCCCCACCTGGAGTGTTGTGTCCAGTGCTGGGCTCCCTGGGATAAAAAGGACAGGGATCTCCTGGAGAGAGTCCAGAGAAGGGCTATGGAGATGATGAAGGGCCTGGAGCATCTCCCCTGTGAGGAAAGGCTGAGAGAGCTGGGGCTGTTCAGCCTGGAGAGAAGAAGACTGAGGGGGGACCTGATCAATGTTTATCAGTATCTTAAGTATGGGGTGTAGGGGGAATTGGCCAGCCCCTTTTCAGTGTCTGTGGGGACAGGACAAGGGGCAATGGCTGCAAATTGGAGCCCAGGAATTTCCACACCAACATGGGGAGGAACTTTTCCCCAGTGAGGGTGAGGGAGCCCTGGAACAGGCCGCCCAGGGGGTGTGGAGTCTCCTTCTCTGGAGAGATTCCAGACCCATCTGGACACCGACCTGTGCAGTATGAGCTGGGGAGCTGCTTTGGCAGGGGGGTTGGACCCCATGAGCTCTCAAGGTCCCTTCCAGCCCCTACAACTCTGTGATTCATCAAGCAAGCAGCATTAGGAAGTATTTCACATGCTCGTTCCAAGATGCTGGCACTCACTGGAAGTGCACTCACACAGAGTGGGAAATCAGCTGGTTCAATCTCTCTGGCTCTTTAGAAACAAGTTTTTTCAGATGGCTTAGAAGCACACAGGTTTTCTTTTGCTTCTTTAATATACATACAGAAGGAAGAAAACCTGTTTTTCCCTTCCTGTATCATAAAGGACCTTAACTATTAATCAGAAATATTCTACATTAATCAGAAAGAAGCTACTATGGGCAGTGCCCTCAGATTAAAATCAATAGCAGCTGCAGTCTAAACAGGACTCCAGAAGTCATTACTATTTTAGAGTTAATTAAACCTACTTTAATTACAACACAGTCTTACTATACTAATGCTCCACTTCAATACCAATATAAGTAAAATTCCAAAGACAAAACCTTTTGTGAACAAAGGCTTGTGATGAAGAGGGAGAAAATAATAAAAGGAAAAAAAAATATCAATGAAGTGACATAAGAAAAGAATCACAAGCCAACTGACCTTGCTTCATTTCCCCCTCCCAAAAGTCAGCTGAAACCAAAGTCCTAACATCTTACAGACATGTCTTAATAGAAAGATCAAGAAAGCAATTATTTTGGACAAGAGCTAGCTACAGAAACTCACACGTTCAACAGATTTGTCAGCAACACCCTGACAGCCCACAGGAGATTTTCCCATTGTTCTATTATTAAAAGAAAACCAACACAAAGTTAAATCTGCTCCAGCAAAAGGAGACCACACTTGCTCATCACTTAACATGCAGCAGGAGAGCTGTTCATAACTCAAGTAGCATCCCTTCTCTCAGGCCAACCCCCCCATATGAGTTGTCAGGCACCGAGGTACTGTTCCTCTGGTCCAGATTCCCCAGGTGAGCCCACCTGAGCTGCTATCCTCCACTACCACAACAGCAAGTAACATGACATACAATGGCTTCTCTTGGCTCTCTTCCCCCCCACCCCCCCTCAAGACTGATGTGATTGTTCTTCCCTCCCCATTTTATTTTGGTTTGTTTTGGTTTAGTTTTAAAGCCTTCTTGGGGATACAGAGCAACCCTGTCCTCAAGGATCACAGGTGAAAGATGCCTGAAGCTAGGAGAAGCAGAGCCAGGAGGGAATGCTCAGCACCTAGCCCTTGTTTCCTAGCACCTAGCCCTTTTTTCTATCCCTACAAGCAGCTTACTCCAGAGATTCAAACAGCACATAGCAAAGGAACCAGAATACAACTTCTGCAACATGAAGCACACCACACAACCTCAGAGGAATCAGCATTTGCTCAGAACATAGAATTAAATTGATTTGTTTGGGGGTAGGGGGGAGGAGGAGGGCAGGATTAAATCAGAAAGAACAGATACACAGACTGATACTTGCCACAAGTAACTCCAGGCACTAATGAAAGCAGAGATTAAAGATGACCTTGCAAATGAGGTGTTTTCACTAAAGTGCAAACACAAGGCTTCCTTTTGTCCTGTCATCAGGACCCTGTTTTCAAAACTACAGCAACTATTTTGTTCCCAAGTATTATTTTTTAAAAAGGCAACTGAATCTCCTCTACTGTCTGTTGACTTGCATTCTTTTCACATTCTAATTTAAGTTTTTCCAAAGACATTTCTCTGGAAATGTTTGTCTAACAATTAAAATTTTACCTATTTTATAAATACATATAAAGCTCTGAGATCTTGGGAGTTATGCTTTGCTTAAAAAGGTACAAAATTCTATTTTATTACACATTTATGAGCTTTAAAGGTGGATTGAGTTTGGAAGGTGAGCACAACTTTTCAGAAGTTATGTGTGCTCAGTTTTAGTAGTTCTCTTAGAAATAACCCAAACAGCACTCAGGTTTAAACAGTACTTCCTACTGAGTATCTATCATTAAAGATTTCCAGCTGCTAAAACATACTTAGCACCATGTTTCACTAGGATACCTGAATCCTGATCAGTTACTTCACTTCCATCTGCAAGCTAGATCTTCTGCCTGTCACAGAATGCCAGTCATGCTGAGTTGTGCAATGACTGATTCACTGGGGAAGAGGGCTAGGTCCAAAACAAGCACACTAACATCTCCTGAAAATGACCTTCTCCATGCTTTTACTTAATGAAAACATACTATATCAAAGAGAAGCCACAAACCAACCCCTTCTGCTGCATCATAGGTGGAGTGTTTCCAGGCAAAGTTCCAGTCCCAGCCAATAATTCAAAACTCTCATGTAAATAAAGCTCAGAGCAATGTGGAATAAAGAGGCAAGGGAACACTTGCCATAGTGTAGATACTGCTCCAAGAGAAAGTGTCACTACATAAAGCATCTGTGAATTAATATTAAAAAAGAAAAAAAGAGTTAAGTTTGGGGAAAACAAACTACTAATAGAAGGAGAGAGGGCATCTGCCTCAATGGCAACAACTGGGAAAGGCAACAGCAACTTCTGTGTTGACAGCATTATTCTACCTACCAGCAATCCCTTTTCATAGAATCATCGAATGGCAAGGGTTGGAAGGGACCCCAAGGATCACAGAGCTCCAACCCCCCTGCCACAGGCAGGGACACCAACCTCAGGCCTGGAGCTACACAAGGTTGGCCAGGGCCCCATCCAACCTGGCCCTGAACACCCCCAGGGATGGGGCACCCACCCCCTCTCTGGGCAGCCTGTTCCAGCCCCTCACCACTCTCTCTGTAAAGAACTTCCCCCTAATATCCAGAGACTAAAAGCCACCATGAAGCTCATCTCCTTCCTACAGGAGATAATTAATTACCAACCCTTCATAAAGCCTAGAAAAAGTTAGCTTAACACCTATTTTAACCAGCAACAAGTACCATCTTTTCCTAATACAAAGCAATAGGCTCTGCTGTCTAGGTGAGCAAGACTCATATAAGCATGAGTGGAACTGTCACACTGTTAAGCTGCAGGTAAAAAGCTTTCAGTGTAACAACGTTGCACCCATCTCATTTATTCTCCAGTTCTGTCAGCAGTTTTGTCTAGTTACTGAATCATACCATGGCCTGGGTTGGGAGGGACCCCAGGGATCACAGAGCTCCAACCCCCCTGCCACAGGCAGGGCCACCAACCTCAGGCCTGGAGCTACACAAGGTTGCCCAGGGCCCCATCCAACCTGGCCTTACTGAAGCACACCTTAACACACCATGCAAGCTCTACTGACTTGAAGGCATAAACAAAGCTTATCTTTCATATACTGGCTGAAAGAATATGCATTTGTTTACCTTGCCTGTCTGGAGAAGGACTCCAGTTACCTGTAATCTAAGTTGAGAAGGAATAAACTTTCTGAGGCTCAGCATGGAAAGTGGAATTTGTTTCCAACATGTTCTTTTCAGCTCTTCTCATGGTGATATGCTAGATATATAAAATATTACACTAATAAGCCCAGAGAGATGACTTCTTGTTTCTATATTAAAAGAAGAAACTAAGGGATCATGGGGAGGGGGGAAAAGTAAAAATAAAATCAAGCAAACTGCAGCTTAAAGAACTGACACAACCCCTAAATCCTACTCAGTTTAACAACTAGTATGCAACTGGGTTATGTGGGTCACTTACCACATCAGACAAGTGGTTTAGTAAGAAGGTGCTCACAAAGACACCTGCAAGACTTGTTTTATACTTACTACACTTTTCTTCAGTGGTTTTGAAGAAATCTCTTCAAGACACTAATGGAAAGAAGGAATATTTATTCCACATCATCCAACCATCTCCTTTTTCTCAAAGTAAGTGGCCTTTCATATTATTAGCATAATTCTGAGACAAAAATATGAACAGGAGCCTTTTTATGTTTATGCAGCTTCTATAATTCTGAGAATTGCATAGTAGTCTGTAAAGAATCTGAAAAATATTCCAAAATGATATGAAAAACCTAATATCCCAAGACAGTGAATTGCAAGGACAAATGGGCCAGGTCTGGGTCACCAAGAGATACACCACCAAAATTCTCAGTGAATTTCAGGGTGCTTTATATATAATATTTTAAAAAAATAAATCTACCTGCACAATATACACTAAAGTGCTAAATACATCCTCCCCAAAATCAGCTACAGCACAGAAACTTAAGAAAATGACTATTTACAAAAATGAAATGGGAAAAATAGTGAAGCCTACACAGTTGAGGAAAGAAATAGTTAGCAAGTTGTTCCTTCCCTGCTCCCCAAACTCCAGGTTAAAAAGGAATCATGCTTTACTCCTCCTTGGAGAAAGAGTTCAAGGCATACAAGCTGAAGAAGACCCAGATAAGCTTGTATCACTTTTGCTTTCTCTTTACTTCTGTCTTGGGTTTGCTCTCAAATCCAGGACTCAGGTCTCTTGTTAAAGAGAAATATGAGGGGTTTTGTCACAACTCAGAGATCTTTAAATACATACAGCTCTCCACAGAGAGCACCTGGAAACAGGCTGCTGCTTTAAGGACAAATAGCAAAGCTTTTAGATCACCACATTGGACAGGGCAGTTTAACCTCAAAAACTTATATAATGACCATTATAAACTGCCAAAGAAAGAGGTGACAGATTTCCTAATTATCATGACTTGTTTTATCTAGTAATAGGAAAAAAAATGGCTGGTATCTCAGCAAAACACAGGCATGTTTTATACACACCAAAAGGGTGAGCTCCATATAGCACTGTGAAAAAACACACAAGGTAGTTGCAAAAGTCTCTGGCTCAAATCAATACCCAGATAATCATTTACTTACAAACACAGAGAAGGCTATTGCATCCCCTCCCATCATTTAACCTCAGCTATTTTCTGTTATAGCCTCTTGTCTCAAGTCTATCCAGCTCCACTTGCTCATCCCTATCCCCAACAAAGCCTACAAAAGCAAGCAGTGTTTCCTTCTGCAACGTGACCTTTCTCCTCAATCTTGGAAGTCGCTGTAAATAATCTTCTCACCTTCACAATTCCCATGTGCTACAACACGTGCTGAAGGCAGCCAAAGACACTGCTCCTTGCAAAATGAACAATTAAAAGAAAAACACATGTGGATTATGCTCTGTGATGCCAATCTGACATCATTTCCTCTTACTCACTTCCTAAAACAAAACTCCTCCTTTCTCAAGCTCTTTCGGTTATCAGCCCCCAGCTTCAGCTCTTTGTTATTTTAAAGATGGTTGAATCCTTCTTGAAAGGACCTTTAGTGCTCCAATTCCACCTGCAAGGCATTTCTTTAATTAAAAAGGATTGTTCTTTAATACCTCATATAAAAACAAATACACAGTCGTTAGCCCACACTGCAAATTATTTAACTGTTGCAACACGTTGAGGTTATCTGACCCCTTCTAGAATGGAAAAGCAAATAAATGCTATTTCAAGGACTACAAGGCCTCCTTTTTCCAAGCCAAACCAAGCCATGGGACCATAAAACCACATTTAAGCCTAAGGCATACTGCTTCAACACAGAAAGCAGGTTAAAATTACAAAGCCGTATGAAAAGATAAGTATAACCAGCTTTCAGATGAAATCTCTGCAACTTCTGGAAAACTTGGATCTTCATGTTAACTCAGTCTCTGGCTGGGTATCATCAAGAATAGGGCTCCATCAGCAGAGGGGTGGCAGCAGGGACAGGGAGGGGATTGTCCCTCTCTGCTCTGCCCTCGTGCGGCCCCAGCTGGATTCTGTGTCCAGAGCTGGGGCCCCCAATACAAGAGAGATGTGGGACTGTTGGAGAGGGGTCAGAGGAGCCACAAAGATGCTCAGAGGGCTGGAGCACCTGCCCTACAAAGAGAGGCTGAGGGAGCTGGGCTGGTTCAGTCTAGAGAAGAGAAGGCTGCAGGGGGACCTCATTGCAGCCTGCCAGTCCCTGAAGGGAGCAGAGAAACAGGAGGGGAATCAACTTTTTCAAAGGGTAGATAATGGCAGGACAAGGGGGATGGATTAAAACTAAAGGAGGGAAGAGTTAGATTGGATATTAGGGGGAGGTTTTTTACAGAAAGAGTGGTGAGGGGCTGGAACAGGCTGCCCAGAGAGGGGGTGGATGCCCCATCCCTGGGGGTGTTGAAGGCCAGGTTGGCTGGGGCCCTGGGCAACCTTGTGTAGCTCCAGGCCTGAGGTTGGTGTCCCTGCCTGTGGCAGGGGGGTTGGAGCTCTGTGATCCTTGGGGTCCCTTCCAACCCATGCCATTCTATGATTCTAAGAAGCAGAAGCAGCCCTCCCCGCCCCTCCCAAAGCAACAGGGAGCAATGCCTCACAATTACAAGAAGGAAAAGCACACGATGTGGGGGAAGGAGAAGGCAATATGCTGCAACCCCAGCTGAAGGAGTCCATTAGTCCTCTGCTGGGGTCCAGCTCTGGGATACCCAGGACAAGACAGTCATAGACCTGCTGGAGCAAGTTCAAAGGAGGCCACAAAGATGACCCAAGGGCTGGAGCACCTCTGCTATGGAGACAGGCTAGGAGAGTTGAGCTGGTTCGGCCTGAAGAAGGTTTCAGAGAGACGTTATAGCACCTTCCACTACCTAAAGGAGCTACAGGGCAGCTGGAGGGCTGTTTACAAGGGCAGGGAGTGACAGGACAAGGGGTAACAGCCTTAAGGATGGCAGATTTAGATTAGGTATTAGGGAAAAAAGTGAGGATGCTGAGGCCCCGTCACGGGGTGCCCAGAGAAACTGTGGATGCCCCCTTCCTGGCAGGGTTCAAGGCCAGGTTGGATGGGGCTTTGGGCACCCTGGGCTAGTGGAGGGTGCCCCTGCCCATGGCAAGGAGGTGATCTTTAAGGCCCCGCCAACCCGCCTGCGATGGTTCTACCCTGCACACCCCTAGGCGAGCAGCCTCGCACCCCACAGCCCCACACGCAAACCAGTGAGGGGGTGGGAAGGATGCCCCCCCACCCCCTCCCCGCAGGGACGAGGGGTTCCCTGTCCCCACCATGCGGACGCGAGGGCCGAGCGGGGCCCTGTCCCGCGGGAAGCGGTGACACGGGGGCGGGGAGCGGAACCCCACCACGCCCCCCCGGGGCGGCCAGGCCTCCTCAGGGCCCCTCAGCCGGCAGCCCCCGGCCGCAGCCCCCCTCGGGCGCCCCGTCCCCCCGGCCGGGCCCAGCTCCCCTCAGGCCGGGCGCCGCCCCCTTACGTGTTGTCCTGGTTGAAGTTGGCGAAGAGCAGATGGCCGCTGCCGGCGTCGCCGCTCTGACTAGCCAAGTTCATGGCGGGACGGCCCTCGCCACCCCCGTCCGGCGGGGGGGAACGCCTCCAGCTGGCAGCACGCCTCAGCCCCGGCGGCTCCGGCCCCCGCCGCACGCCCGCGGCCTCCTCATCCCCGCCGGCCCCTTGTTTACGCTGCGGGCGGCGGAGCGACCCCGCGCCTGCGCTGCCCCGCCCCCCGCGCCCCCTCCGTCCTCCGTCCCGGCCACCGTACCGCAGCCGCGCACGCACCCGCGGGGTGGGGAGGGGCCGCGCACGCGCGCGGGCCACGGCGCCGAACTCGGTTGGGAGAAAGTGTGTGTGTGGGGGGAGACGGTGAATAAAGCTAAGCGGGGTTGGTAGGGGTCGGCGGTTGGATGGGAGACGTTGACTTTGAGCGGCGGCTCTCTTCCAGCAGTGTCCCTGTCGTCCCCAGCCTCGAGCGCGATGGCCACTGTCCCTTCCCGGTCCCCGCCCGCCCTGGAGGCTCTGCAGTTCTGCTCCGTACCACGGGAGGTCCCCAGGGCTCAGCAGATGGGGCCGTCCGCTCCTGGGCACAGCCTGTGGCGGGCGGCTGGCAGCCGCGCGAGGGTCTTTTGAGGTGGAACAAGGGCGAGGGCAGGAAGAACAACCCCGGTACCAGCACAGGCTGGGGACTGGCCTGTGGGGGAGCAGCGCAGGGGAGAGGGACCTGGGGGTCCTGGGGGACAGCAGGATGCTCGCAAGCAGCAGTGTGGCTGAGAAGGCCAATGGCATCCTGGGGTGTATGAGAAGGGGGTGGTTAGTAGGTCAGGAGAGGTCCTTCCCCTCTGCTCTGCTCTGGTGAGACCAAATCTAGAATATTGGGTCCAGTTCTGGGCCCCTCAGCTCAAGAAGGACACAGAACTCCTTGAAAGAGCCCAGCGCAGGGCCCCCAAGGTGATGGAGCCTAACACCTTATGAGGAGAGGCTGAAGAAGCTGGGCCTCTTTAGCCTGGAGAAGAGGAGACTGAGGGGTGACCTTATTGATGTTTATAGATCTGTAAAGGGCAAGAGGCTGGAGGATGGAGCCAGGCTCTGCTCAGGGGTGGCAGCGATAGGACAAGGGGCAGTGGGTGCAGCTGGAGCAGAGGAAGTTCCATGGGAATATAAGGAGGAACTTTATCACTGTGAGGGTGAGGGAGCCCTGGGACAGGCTGCCCAGAGAGGCTGTGGAGTCTCCTTCTCTGGGGACATCCAAACCCATCTGGATGCGTTCCTGTGTGATTTAGTCTAGGTGATCATGCTCTGTCAGGGGGGTCAGACTAGATGAGCTTTCGAGATCCCTTCCAGCTCCTAACTCTCAGTGATTCTGTGAGTGCAATGGCCTTGTTGTGGCCAGGGGTGCATTGGCCTTTTGTGGGTCCCTAGCTTGCAAGACAGCCAGGTGTGGGCAGGAGACAATTTCAGAGCAAGGGGAGTCACAAGCAGACAGATCCAGGGAGCAGCTTGTGGGGAAACAATATAAACTGCAGGGAAAAAAAGGTAACTGAGCTGGGAATGTCTGGAAACTGGATCAAAATAAAGGGCTTGGTCAGGAAAAGAGTTAATTGCAAGGAAATGAACCCCACTGGGGAGTGTAGGGTCTTGGGGTTCAGCTTCTCCAGGATGGTTCATGAATGATGTGTGTGTGGCAGCTGGGAGTGATGGAGCCACCTCTTTCACCAGCCCAGTGCCCAACACCCACCCTATCCTCCCTGAGGTGTATAAGGGACCCCTGGGCTCCCCCACATGTAACTACCTGCCAGCTTCTGGCAAGGGGACTCTTCCAAAAGTCTTAAATCCAAGCAGACCTGTCCCAGCACCCCACTGCTCTGTGTCCACCCTACCCAGCCACCCTCAGCCAGTCCTGCCCCCCATGCTCACCTCTGCCTCAAGCACCAGCTGCTGCTGCCCCATCCATGCACCCTGTAGCTCCTTCCATCCATACGGAGTTTATTTTGCCTTGGGAAGGTTTTTCCTGCTGAGAGATGACAGATTTTAATCTCAAATGGTCTCTTACCTGCTGGCTCCAGCAGCATAAGGTGCAGGAACCCCTCCCTCCATGGGGAAACCTGTGCACTGGCAGGAGAGCCCAACACCACCGTCACAGCACCCAGAGGTGCAGACACTCACACCCTTCACAGCCAGGATCCTTGTGGGGCCTGTCATGGGGACAGGGGACAACGAGCAGAGGTTTCTCCAGGGATGGGACTCATGTGTGACTTGGGACTTGGAATATTTTGTGGAGGAAGCAGCCCCAGGCTTCATGACCCATTCCTCCTCTAAAGTAAAACTGCAAGATACACACAGCCTCCCCCCCTGTCCAGTTTTGATGCCATTACAAAAATGTCCCTGCATTCAGGGTGCCCCTCCTGCATCTTGGCAACCCTCCTTAACATCAGCAGCAAGTACTCAGATCTTTGCAAGGAGGTGAGGAGAGCACCAGGGCTGGGGGAGGTAAGAGAAACAAGGAGCTCTTCTGGGTAGCTGGTATGTAAGGGGAGATGCCATGTGGGAAGGGGACATGTCCTGGTGGGGTACAGGTGGTGTGAGCACAGACATCTCCACATCCCACCATGGAACAGCTCCCTGCAGCCTGAGATTCTCTGGCCGCGGGGTTTGGAGGCAGCACTGGGGCTGGAGCCATTCCCCAGCACCACGCTGAGGCTTCGGTTGCCATAACAACTGGATTCAGGCTTCAAAAATAGTAACTTATTTTTCATTCAATCTGCCTTTTGCCCTCTGAGACTGATCTATTTCAGGAACGATGGTTCACTTCAGGTGTCCCTCACCAGCACCCCTGACTGCAGCCTGAGGGGCTTCAGGAATGGGGGTTATTTTGTTAAAAACATGGTTTATTGTCATTTTCTCTCCTCCCCTCACTCAGGCCCAGAGAAAGGTAAAGCAGGGCACAGGCACCATGAAATAGCCTTTGCCAAAGCCTCGTCATCTAGAAGGCTGGGGAAAGGACTTGAAAAAAAAAGTCTTCTCTGCTAAGAGGCAGAGCGTGGGAGAGGTTCTCAGAGATGATCTCACTCTGCATCTCTGCTTGGACCTGCTGCTCTCAGCCAGGGCTTGGCTGTCCCAGATATGCTGAGAAGATCCTACCAAAGATGGGGCTTATTTGGTTCCCCCAGCACCTCCTGGATCCTAGTGTCACCAGCTTGGTCCCTGATGGCATCTTCTATCCATGATGGGAAACATGAAGGGAGACTGACCCCAGGGTGCTTCTTGTGCGTGTGGAGGACACTTACAATGCAGCATGTGCCTGGAGCATCAGCCTTTCTGTACCCCCTGAAGGGATGAGGCGTGGCAGAGGGTGTCAGGATTAATTCACGCTTTGCATTAAGAGACCCCCATCATTTTGGTCCATTTTGGCTTTTGGAAAGGGGGTGTGTGTGTGATTTCCCATGGAAATGGCCATATGAGTTCCCATGGAAATGGCCATATGAGCATAACCATTTGGTTGAGATGCCCTCAGCTGTTCCACCTTCCTCCCATCAACGTTACCACAGTATCAGCAAGGAGGGGTTGCACTGGGGAGACCGTGGCTGTCCTCCTCCCATTGCTGATGGCCTTACATCACCTTTTGTGTCCTTAGCTGCTGTCCTGACCGTGCCTCTAGTCGCTGGCACAAGGTGGGCAGGGATGATGGCCCTCTGCCTACAACAAGCCCCTACCAACCTTTACAGCCCCTTTCTGAGCTGCCCAACCACAGATACAGGTTGGGACCTCACCTCCTGTGACAGCCTCCCTGGGCGACGTGAAGGATGGAGGGGTGAAGGCTTGGGATGGAGATGGCACAAGGATCCTGGGGTCTTCAGTCCTTGCCTTGCTGTCAAGCAGCTTCATCCCCCTTTCTCCCAAGCAAGGAGGGATGGTGAGACGCTGGTGGGAGCTGTGTCCCCACCCACGGGCACCCCACAGCGATGGGGCTAGGGGCAGAGCCTCCCACCCTTGCCAGGGCCTCCAGAAAATAATGGGAAAAAAAAAACCATCATTAGAATCAAATAAATAAAACCAAAGCCAAACCAAGCAGCTCCCTGGGGATGCCGGGGTGGGCTGGCCCTGCCCCGGGGGCAGGCAGCAGGGACATCTCCGTGCCCCTCCGAGCCGTGGGCAGCGTGGCTGGGAGAGTGGGCAGGCTGCCTGCACTCACCGCTCCCTCCACACCCCCCCTCCCGATCCCTTCCCCCCCCCCCCCCCGATGCTTTAATCACATTTTCAATTCAAATCTGCTGCTATTTGATCCTCCCGGGGTGGCGGCGGGGAGGGAAAGGGAGGGGAGGGGGGGGGGGATATTTTTAGCTGTGCTTAAAGCTGCCGGGGCGGCTGAGGGAGATCGTGCAGGTTGCTGTGGCCGGGTGGAGTTGGACGGGATCCCCCCACTTCCCCCCTACCCACCCCCCCGCCGCCCCATCCTTTCCCTTCCCTTTTTTCTTCCTCCTCCTCCTCCTCTTTGCACATCTGAGGGCGGCAGCGGGGCTGGATCCCCCCCCCCCCCCCCCGGAGGTCTCCTTTGTTTTCCCCGTGCCGGTCTCCAGAGCAGCCGGAGGAGGGGGGGGGGGGGCGGAAAGGGGTTGGGCTGGGCTGGACCGGGCCGGACCGGCCGCCCCCTTCTCTTCTCCTCCCCGCCCCGCCAGAGCCCGCGGAGTTGGTGCGGTTCCCCCGGCCGGCACTTTCCACCCCGCCCCGGGGCTGAGCAGCAGCCGCCACCTCCCCCCGGGCCCCCCCCATGGCACCGCCGCGATGTTCGTGTCCCGGGTCCTGGATTTCCAGAAGACTCGCTACGCCAGGTAAAGCCGTCGGCGCGGTGGCCCCCGACCCCCTCGGGTGCTTGTGGAGCCGCCCCGGGACACCCCCAGCCCCTGCGGGGATGGAGCCCGAAGGGACCTGCGGAGTGCCCCACAGCCCGGGGCAGGCGCGGGCTGCCCTTTTGGGAGAAGGCTACTTGGCTTTCTGCATCCCTAAGGGATTCTGAGCATCCTCGGGAGCCCTCGATGCCTCTCGCTCGCTCTAACTTCACTGCCGTCCTCCTGCTGCCGGAGGACCAGGAGCCTGGCCCCCCCCAGGGACAGACCCCACCGCCAGCCACAGACCCTCCTCACAGGGACTGGCATTGCCCAGGCTCCTGCTGCACCCCCCCTGAAGCTCCCCTCGCCCGGACCAGGGGATCTGTGGGGCTCCCATGGGATGCACTGGTGGTGGATCCTCCCCCCTGCTCCACGAAACTGGGGGACGCTAGGAAACTTCACAGCATTACCTGAGTAGGGGGGAAACCTGAGGACTGCTGGGCACGGGTCAGAGGGCACTTGGTCACACAGGCTGCCGTGGGATCAGATGTGGCCTTTAGCAGGGAGCTGCTGGGTGACACAGGGACAAGGGCCACCCACAGCCCTCCGGCACACCAGGGGCCCAAGGATGAGTCTGGTCCCACATTGCTGGGCAATGCGTGGCCAGATGGGGCTTGGGGGACGCTCAGTTTTGCCTCAGGGACAGGCTTTGCTCCCTGGGGCCGTGGTAGGCTGGCACAGTTGCTGAGGGCATTTGGCTGTGCTGCCACCACGGTCACACCCCCAACAGCCCTGTTAGAGTCAGATCCCAGGGAAAAACTTGCCTGGAAAGGAGTAGCAATGCTGTTTCTTGCCTGCTCCAGGCAGGAGCATCCTTGAGGGATGTTTGGCTGGGCAAGGGCTGGAGACCAACCTTCCTCCCACCCCCCAAGGCACCAGCTCCTCTCTTTCCTGGTGTCCCAGAGGAAAATCCACGCTTACACCTCCAAAAGTTGCCTGAAACACGTGGGCATCTGCTTAAAGACCACTGTGGAGCTGTAGCTGCCTCCCAATAACCTTTGCTTGGGGGAGATGCAGGAGGGACCCAGCAGCTCTGCACTGCACATCTGGTCCAAAACTCCTCATGAAACCAGGGAATTCTTTCCCAGTTCTTCCTAGCTGGGATACAGAGGGCAGGGCTGGGAGAGATGGGGCTGAGCAAATCTGTCCTCTCAGAGGAAGAGCAGTGGTGCAGAGGGTCTTTGGGACCCAGGCAGCCCCTCCCTCAGCAGAACCCATCTGCCAACCTGTTGCTCGATTTAGCCAAAAATGCTTAAGCTTTGTCCTGGTCCTTCCTGGAGACAGGGAGAGGAGGTGTTACAGAGAGCCTTGCAGGGACAGAGCCATGTGTGGGGCAGGGGCTGTGGGGCATGGGAAGGGTGAGGTCTGCAAGGCATCTTCCCTGGCTGCCAGGGCTGGATGGGGAGCAGGAGATGGGTGCTCCCTTGGCCTTCACCCAGACACACCAAGGCAATCGCCAGCATGAGATGCTAACCCAGATCTTCCTACATCACCACAGAGATCCTCTTAGCCTGGTGCTTAAAAATAACAGTTGGCTAATCCCTGTCCCCCCCCCTCCCACCCCGTGCTGCCTGCATACCAACCAGCTCTCCTCAGAAATGCTCTGCTGTGGCATCTCCCCAAAGAGACCCTAAAAGCTGCTCATCCTTTTGTGCTGGGGATGCTCTGGCAGCTTCTTGGGCTGCACTTAAGAGGTACTGGGCTCTGCAACAGGGACTGGTGTGAGCAGGAGCCATGGGCTGATGGTGGCACACCCTTCCAGGCACTGGAAGCACCTTGTGACATCTTTTCAGAGGATGAGAAATTCTTACTTGTGGCCTTCCTAGGGAGGGGGAAAAAACCCCCAACCAACCAACCAACCAGAAAGTTTTCCTTGTGGTGGAAAAGCCTGGAAGAGCTTCATTTTTAATGTCATTTTATCTAACTTTGAGCAAGGACCAAGAAAGGAGGAACTTGGCCATCAATACACCCACCAAAAGGAATAAATAAAAACCAGTGTGGTGATGAAAGACCTGTTACATGGAAGCTGCAGCAAAGGCACCAGGCTTTGAGCAAAGAGATGAAAGGCAGCAATCAATGTGGGAGCATTTTGTGAGCTGCCAAGAGAAAACTCAGGACTAGAGGGGCACCAGGGTGTCCCCAAATCCCTCTGGCCTGGCTTCAAAGAATCACAGCTGGGGTGGAAGGGGAGGAAGTAAGTGGGTGTTGTCACCACGGTGGGAGGAGGGATGCTGTTTGAGCAGGTTGTGGCTATAAATGAGGCTGTTGGTGGTTTTTGCTCTGCTGTGGGGTCCAGGAGCCTCTTCCATCATCTGCCTCCACAGGGAAAGAGAGTTAAAAAAAGCCTTTGCTGCAAGGCTTTCCTTGCTGCTCACAGCACAGAGATCTCTACCTCCTGCCTGGCCAACCAAATTCAGCCATGACACTGGCAGCAGCTTGCAGTTACAGGGTGCAAGATGATGTGATTCCTCCTGCTTTATCCAACCACCATACAGTTCTTCCCCCAGTCTCCCTCCATTCCTCCCAGCTCACCAAACCACTGGTTGGTTTCCCACCAGAGCAACAGATCAGTGCAAGTCACATCATCCCTGGGTTTGATCAGCCAGGTTATAGTGAGCCAATAACTGATCCCTCCCCTCCACCTCTGTCAGCTTGGACCCCTCTTTGGCCCATGTTTTCCTCAGACATGTTCCTGTCCCTCCTGCCCTGTAGGTACTGTGGGGCTGCAGCTCAGCCCCCAATCTCCCTGCAGGGACACAAAATGCTTCCAGACTTTGGCCATCCAGATCTGTAATTGAAGGGAAACACAATTAAGCAGGGAGCTGGTGTATCTGCTCTGGAGCAGGGTTTGCTGGGAGCTGCAGGCTATGCAGGGCACTGAATCATCCTAATTAACCACTAGCAGCTCACAATTTGATTTGTTCATGTAAAAAGCTCTAAATCTTGTGTTTGCTTGTCTTGCCCTGCACAGAGGAACATAGAGAAGCAGCCAGGGAAAGCCACATTCATTTCTCATCCCAGAAGAAACAAGAGGTTAGGGAGAGCAGGGTACTCCATAGATGCATGGTCCAGGCTTGTCCTCACCTGCTTGGTGTCTGCAATGTAAGTGCTGCCACGAGCATGAGGGGATGGAGAGCTGAACTCTGTTCAAGAGCAAGCCCTCTGAGTTTGGGGAGAGGCAGCTGGGAAGACCTTCCTGCTTGCCCCCTGCACCCATAATTACTGAGCACAGAGACATTCACCAACTCGTCCTCCAGCATTCCCAGGCAAGGGAGGGAGAGGAGAGCCAGCAGGAATGGGGGTGAAATCATTGGGTGCTCAGACCCCAAGCATGAGGAAAGCAATGCCAGGCTGACAGTCTGGGCAGAGCTACCTCATTGGGAAGACCTGCTCCCTGTGTGCTTTGCAGTGAAAGCTTGAGCAGCCTTTGCCTGCTCCTACACATGCAGAGATGCTTTCCAAGAGCTCTGCTTCCCCCACAGCCTGTGTGGGATGGAGCAGTGAGAAGGGAAATGCTTTCAGCACTGATATCACAGCTCAGGGCTGATCAAGAGGCAGCAGCTCCTCACCATGCAAGCACCAACCATCCCACCATCCCTAGCAAGGCTGCCCAGCTGAGCAGACCCCTTGGCTGCAAAAGTACTGCCCCAAAATACCTAGGGAACCCAGGACCAGCTGATGCCACTGACCAGCTCTGTATTGGATGCTCAGTGGGGCCAGGTTGACTCAGATGCCCTCAGGTTGGATTCATCAAAGGTAGGTTTAGATGGCCAGGACAGAGTTATCATTTGAGCCAGGGTATTTGGAAGGCAATAAGTGCTCAGAGCATCATTTGTGTTGGGGTATTCCCCCAAACTGCCCCTTTCCCTCCTTTGGGTGGGTCAGGCTTAGGTAGGGACCACCACATTAGAGATGCACAAGCTGAGCTCCATGCCCTGTGCTTTTGGGGAAGAAGAGTCACTTGGCTGCCTGGGAAAGGGATTCCTGATGGTCTTTTCCCTCCTTCAGCTGGTGTTGGATATCAGCCTGATGTGATTCCTTGGCACAGCTCACTATGGCCAGCTTCATGAGGTAGCAGCCAACACCATGCATGGGAAATTCAAGCCACTGCCCAGCACAGCAGGTCAGTGAACACAAGCAGCATGGCTCTGCCAGGACTGCTCCCAGGCTTGCCTTCCCCTCCTCCTCCCTTCTCACACCCCCAGCTCCACAGCAAGACAAAGCAATGTGACCCAGCTACAGCTCCTGAGGAAGGGAAGGGGACAGAGCACAGCCAATGGCTCACCGCTCACGTGGGGTGCAGCAGGAGGTTGGTAGGGTACCCAGAGAGATGCTGCAAGGGGAGGGCTGCTCAGTGCAGGGGCTGAGCAGGGCAGAGGAGACACAGCCAAGCACACAGAGCTCAGGTCTTGCTTTGGGCTTCTCCAGGTGAACTTGAGCCTCACCACTTTCATGTGAAGCTCCTGATCCAGAGAGCAGTGGGCATGCTGTGCAACTTCTCCTGACAGCCTGCTGCCATGAGCATCACACATGGTGTTCACCTCAGGTGCTGAGCAGTGCTGACCTTCAGGAGAGTCTGGATCCAAGTTTACAGCCCAGGCTGGCTGCTGCTGAGGGAAGGGTTTTACACAGAGTGAGATCAGCAGGTCAGGAGCAAGGAGTTGCCTCCTCTGCTGTGCTCAGCAGCACTGACCAGTGCTGTAGCATTTGACAGCCCTGCTCTCTGCTGCAAGTACTAATGGAAGTCCTTGTATCTGCTTGCCTGGCCAGTGAAACATCGTGAGTCTCCTTCTGGGCCTTCATGGTCCAGGGGCATTTACTGAATTACTTACAGACATAATTTGTACTCAAGTAGCACCTAGGAAACCCCAGTGAGAGCCAAGCCCTGTCTTTTGAGGGATATTACAGAGCCTTATGGACCCAAAACCCCACAATTTGCCTGTGTGATCTCCCAGTGGCAGCCAGGGCTAGGAGCTGGGAAGGCTCCAGCCTCCAAACTGCCCAAATCCTCTGCCAGAAAGCAGAGAGGCAGGTGGTCATGCCCACTCCTGCCCACCTTGGGCTGCTGCAGAGTTTAACCTGGAAGAGCCAGCTCAGGATTTGTCTCCCTAACTTCTGTGCTCAGGGGACAATGACAAACGAGCAAGTGGTGAGTAACAGAGAATTTCCAGTTCTGGGAACGGTCCCACTCACACTCCTGAAACACCTGGGACATCAGAGTCATTTTGTGACTAATCAGCTGTTGTTTGAGGTCTCCTGAGGACCAAACGAAACAAAAAGTCCCAGCTCAGAAAGTAATTTGGGAAACACTCACCAATCCCATCTGTTGTGAATAAACAAAGAGCTCTGCTGTAGCTGCAGGGTCACGAATTGCCTTGGAAGAGTTTGAGGCACACCAAGAGCAGAAAGCCTGCTGGATAGAAAAATAGATATCCCTGCACAGAGGCTGGGAATGTGGGTGGTTATCACCCTGCTGGGAATTACCTGTGGAGTTTCCACCCACCAACCAAGCCCTGCTAGATATATATGGGCTCTCACTGGTGCTGTGCCTGCACCCAGCTGTGGTTGTCTCTGTTAGGGTGAGGAGCAAGGGGCAGGAAACAGATACACCTTTGGTATGGTCCCTGGTGTGTTCAGGGAGATAAGAGCAGCACATTCCCTCCTGCCAGCCTTGGCTCCTCATGTACCAACTGCTGTGGCAGCAGGCTGTGCTGGGGAGAGATCTTCCCCATCCTTTCATAGGGGCATCTCAAGGCTGGGCACAGCTGAACACGTGGTCCCTGTCCAGGAGCATCACCAAGTCAGCAGGCAGGACTTGCTCAGCATTTCTCATGGCACACAGGCTGTGCAGCACCAGGGGATGGTCTGTGATCAGCCCAGGGTGCTTCCACGTGCCAGAGCACTGGGAACAAGCAAAGCAGGGTAATCAGAGGTGATAAACAAGCATTCAGTCTGCAGCCCACTTTGACTTGCTTTGTAGAAATAAGGCTTGTACCAGGGGCATCTGGGCAGGTTACTCTAGAAATCCAGAGATCCACTCATTTGCCCATTAAAAAGCTTGAGAGATGCTTGTTTGGAGAAAAAGCCTTTAATTTTTTTGCCTCAGTTGCTCCCTACACAAGCTGCCAGCTCTTTGCACAATGCCAAGAAGCAGCACAAAAGAAAACACTGTGCCATCTTCCTGCTTCTCACGTGGGAGAAGCCCCCAGAGCAGGTTTATCCTGACTGCCCTTTCTCCCCCCAGCCTAGGGAACTGACCCACAAGCTTACAGCACACACAGAGCTCAGTTTTCCAAACCAGGAACACCATATGTTTGTGTAGGAACATGCAAGCAACAAGGAGCAGGCATGGAAATAGAGGTTTCAGCTCTCAAAGGGGTGCCCACACAGCTGGGCACATGCTTGTGTGGGTGACTCTGCAGATGGCAATGCTGGGCAGCACCAGCTCAAGCCTTTGCACTTCTGCTTCCTGGTGGAAAACACTCCCATTTCAATGGATAGGAGGGAAAAGTAGGATTTTTTGAGCATTCTTGGGCAGAGTGATGCAGCATTGCAGTACTGCAGGAGCTGGGGGCTCTGCAACAGGGGAGATGGGAGGGCTGCTGAGCCTTTCCCACATCACTGGGCTGTAGAATTGATGTCTGGGACTTGAGGGGACCCTAAGCACATCTGTACTGCCCTGCTCTGTCTCCTACATCTTATGACCATACCCTGTACACAAGCAGCACTGGACCACCACACCCAGCTCTCCAGGACCAAGCTAATTACAACCCTCAGAGGAGCTCAAGGGGATGAAGCCTCTTACCAGGGGCTGCAGCATTACCAGATTATGGGCCAGGAGCTGCACACATGCCAAGCCTCAGCTTACAGGGATGCTGCTGCTGCAGCTCACATGGGAGCACAAGCCTGAGGACCAAGCCCTGGCATCTGTTCTGGGCGTGCAGCCTCTGGGCTCATTAGGGCAAACCCAGGCTGTGCACTGAAGGGGGACTCTGGGGACCCATCTGCCCTACAGGGACACATCTGTTCCATTGCTGCCCCTTCAGGCATCACAACATTTGCTCTACCAAGAGACAGCACAAAGGTCTCAAGCAGGACTTACCATCACTGCTGGTCACCATCCACTGAAAGCCTTCTCCATTCTCCCTCTCTGATGAGACACAGCACCAGGATGCAAGCCTTCAACAGCTTCTCTGCTGCTTAAAAACAACAGCATTGACACCCCTCAACTTACAGCCAAACCTTCAGGAGCTGCCTAGCAGGGAACACAGCCTGGCAATGCCCCAGCTCCCTGGGCAGCAGGGTGAACATGCAGCAAACCAGCATCCCACCTCTAAAGGCATCAAAACCAAGCCTGGGCAAGCCCAGCCCTTTTATCAGCCATTCACAGGTGAAATCTGGGGAAGTCAGCTGGTCTGAGGAGATTCACATCACCTGGAGGCAGCCTTGGACCCACTGACTGAGTGGTGACACCAAGCTGAGTGGTGTGTTTGACACCCTAGGAGGAAAGGAGCCATCCAGAGGGATCTCAACAGGCTGGAAAGATGGGCCTGGGGGAACCTAATGAGGTTCAACACTGCCAAGGGTCAGGGGTGGCACCTGGGCTGGAAGAATCCCAGACACAGATACAGCCTGGGAGAAGAGCTCCTGGAGAGCAGCCCTGTGAGAAGGACCTGGGTGTCACAGTGGATAAGAAACTGAACATGAGCCAGCAGTGGCTCTTGCAGCTCACAAGGCCAATGGGATCCTGGGCTCCATCAGCAGAGGGGTGGCAGCAGGGACAGGGAGGGGATTGTCCCTCTCTGCTCTGCCCTCGTGCGGCCCCAGCTGGATCCTGTGTCCAGAGCTGGGGCCCAACACAAGAGAGATGTGGAACTGTTGGAGAGGGGTCAGAGGAGCCATGAAGATGCTCAGAGGGCTGGAGCACCTGCCCTATAAGGAGAGGCTGAGGGAGCTGGGCTGGTTCAGCCTGGAGAAGAGAAGGCTGTGGGGGGACCTCATTGCAGCCTGCCAGTCCCTGAAGGGAGCAGAGAAACAGGAGGGGAATCAGCTTTTTCAAAGGGCAGATAATGGCAGGACAAGGGGGATGGATTAAAGCTAAAGGAGGGAAGGTTTAGATTGGATATTAGGGGGAAGTTCTTTACAGAAAGAGTGGTGAGGGGCTGGAACAGGCTGCCCAGAGAGGTGGTGGATGCCCCATCCCTGGGGGTGTTCAAGGCCAGGTTGGATGGGGCCCTGGGCAACCTTGTGTAGCTCCAGGCCTGAGGTTGGTGTCCCTGCCTGTGGCAGGGGGGTTGGAGCTCTGTGATCCTTGGGGTCCCTTCCAACCCATGCCATTCTATGACTGTTCCATTCCCCCCACCTCCCCCCAGCCTCTGGTTGCACATGGCTCCAGCACTCAGTGCTTCATGGGATGTGATGGCTCTTCAGGTGTCACAGCCATGGGCACAGTCTCAGCAATGTGCAGGGGGAGCCCAGCTTCTCAATGCACCGACACACAGACATGTCTTGTGTGTGCAGCCTGACACACAGCAGGGTTGGGGTGTCAGGTGTTGGACTGGCTTCTTGGAAGAGCAGGGATGAGATGCTTAATGGGACTAGAGACACCTCCCCATCTCACACTCCCCCATCTGTATCTCAGTGGTGATTTTACCCCCCTCCTTCACCAGCTTGCCTAAAGGGTGTGAAAATTATTATCCTCACTTGGAGAGGGGGAAACAGAGGCAAGAGAGAGATGAAGTGATGTGGCAGAGGTTGGCCAGAGAGTCAGTGTCAAAGGCAGAGCTGAACCCTCTCTCTTGGGAATCACAGCCTGGCCTTGGTCTCCATCAGAGCTGTGGCCCCTGCCTCGTGTAGGGAACAGCTTCCCTGCAACGTGTCCCACAGCTGTGGGTGTCCATGGAGTGGTTGATGCAGGTTGTCTTGGTGCCCCCAGGAGAGCCCTGATGCTCAAATGCTCACACACGAGCCACCCTGATGAATAACTTCATTTAATCCCCTTTTTGCCTTCTTAGCCCCCACCCTGGCAAATCAAGAGCCGGGCAGAGCTGTGTGATTTTTGAGGTCAGAACTTTGTTCTTGGATAAAAGTCTTTAAAAAAAACCCCAAACCCTAAAAAAAAATAAAAATCCCACCAACCCCAAAGCCACAAAAAAACAGAGTGGGAGAAAGAGAAGGAGAAAGGAACAAGCCTGGGAAGCCAGCTCTGCCCTTCACCCTGGCTGCCTGGGACAAGGGGCTCTTTGTTTCCCTGGCCGGAGCCTGCTGCACTGGCCCTTTTCAGTCTCCCTCCCTGGGAAAGGGGCCAGGGGGAAGCAGGCATAAGCAGGGCAGGCAAAAACCCTGGGGCTGCAGTGAGTAACCCTTGCTCAGACCACACCAGGCCCATCCATAGCTGATCCATATAGCATCTGCCAGAAATGGGACCAGGAGAAGCCTGTCCTTGAGCCCCTCGGAGCACTGCTTCCCACGCTCCATCCCTGGTCATGTGCCTCTGTGTCCTTTGTCTTTTCTGTGTCTTTTGGACTTTGCAGTCCTAAAGCACTTGCTGAAGTACACTGAAGCACCCACCTGGTGTGTAATCACATGCCTGTGGCTTCCTGGACCCATCATGTTGAGCCATCCACATCACCATGGCTTTGCTGGGTCCTTGGGTGGGCAGCAGTAAAGGATGGAGCCTGTTGGGGACAAGTCACTCTTGTCTCTTCCCACCCCAGGGACACTGCCTGGCTCTCCTACTTGGTACAATGACATGGAGCTGGTGATGATTCAGCCAGCTGGGCCGGAGTCTTGCTGCAGGTCATCGGATCCTAGTTTGGAGAGGTGTATCCCTTCTTCTGCTTATTTTCTTGCATTGAAGAGCTCCAGAGCTCTGCCTGGCTGCCAGCAGTTCCCCTTTTCCCAACTTTGGTTGCAGGGCTGGGGCTGGGAAACACACAGCCAGGGCTCTCAGCTCTCATCAGCTCTAATGAGAGTCCTGAGTGACCTCCCTGAGAACGTCTGTCTTTCTCTCTGGGCTGGAGCTCAGATTTGAGGCGGGTTTTGTACACCGGTACAGCAACTTTCTGCAGGCTCAGAGTGATGCTGTGCCCTGGCCTGCATCTAGGGTGATGGTGGCTGCTTGGCATCCCGGGACGGCCTGAGAGATGGATAAAGTCCCAGGGGAAGGCAAGGAAATGGCCTCTCTATCCCTGGGGAGTGAGGTGCTGCAGGGCACCTGGGGACTCATCCTGCCCTGCCAGGGGTTGTGCTAACACCAACTGTTCCTGTGCTTGTTTGCACAGCTCTGCTTCTGAGCACAGAGGGCAACAAAAATGTGCCCAGCTAGCCCCAAAATGCAATGCTGGCTGCTCTGGGTGGACCTGGCTGCACCCAGGCCGATCCAGCACTTTGCAGCCAGGTCCCTCATCCATGATGCTCCGTTTCTCATCCTTCACAGGATGATGCTTATTTGCAAGCAGGACAGGGAGACAAGAACAACTACTCCCCAGGTTAAAACAAATAAATAAACAAACCCTCCTCAAGGTAATTTCTCCCTCCCCATACACAGTGGGATGCACCAGCGTGGCTTTGGGCTTCAGGGATGCACAGGCTGTTCGACCTCATCCCATGGAGATGGCAGGGGTGGCCCTTCCCAGCCTCTCCACCCCTGTACCTCAGCTAAGGAGGATATTTGAACTGTGGGGATCCATTTTCAAAAGGCCTGGGCACCCTCAGCCCCAGGGCACTGAGCTGTGGGAACCAGCCCTGCCTCTGCTCCCCGTTACAGCTCAGAATAGCAAATGCCAGGCCGGAGGGGAGATGGTGCAGGGCTTTGTGCAAACAAATACATTCAAGGAAAAGGCCTCGGACGTGTTTCCTCAGCAACCGCGACGTCACGCGGTATGTCTGGGCTTCTCCCCCTGCTTCTTCTTATTAAAAGGGAAAAGAAAGGGAAACAGAAAGCAAAGGGGAGCTGGGGACAGTCTCCTGGCAACGCCGGGACAGTAATGTCCTCCTGCCAGGGGGACATGGCTCCAGTGCAGGGAGCCTGGCCAGCCCTCCCGGCTGGGGTGGTGGGATGGGGAGGGCATCCCTGGTGTCCCCTGGGATGGAGGTGACAGTACACTGGGCACAGCTATGTCCCCAGGGATGCCCACTGGCTTCCTGGTCACAGCAGTCTGGCTAACCCACAGTGTGGGTCCCTGATTTAGAGAGTGGTGGGAGCTCAGCCACCTCTTCATTTGAGATGTGTGGGGATGATGATCATGCTGCTTGCCCTGGTGCAGGCAGGGCAGAGGCTGGGGACAGGGTCCCCATGTGGGCTGTCACTGCTGCCTGCTGGGAACCCCTCTCACGCCCAAACCCGCTGAAGCCACACTCCCCCCACGCTCCAAGCCTCATCATTCCAGCTGTTTAATCCATCCTGGCTCATGTTGAGCGGTGCTGAGCGGCTCAGGCAGTGGGTCTGAGCAGGCAGGAGATGGCAGAGGAGCCCACACGGGGACTCAGGAACGGGGAGATGGGACTTTTACTGCCTTTCCTAGTGCCCTGTGCAGGGAGGACACCCTGTGCCCACCGGCAAGGTCCTGCCAGCACCCTGACCCCTCTCCCAGCGCAGCTCAGCTGTGAAATGTGCCACAGATGGTGCTGGGACGGAGCAAGTGGGGTCAGAAAGCAATTAGCCCCAGCTCGGCAGGGCAGCCCCGCCGGCGCCCACTCAGCTTGGCTGTCCTGACCCAAGCCACAGCAGAGAAGGTCTTTAAGCCCCTGATTCCCAGGAGCAGCCAAGGAAGGGTCACTCTATGCCTGTTGCTTATTCCCTTTCACTGAGCCTCCCTTGCTGGCCCCTGCCAGAAGAGGATGCTGAGGAAGACAGCTCTTTGCTCTGCCCTGCTACCACAGATGCACATTGAATTTCCCTCTTAACACAGTGTTGGGTCCCTGGTGATGGAGCGGCCAAGTCCAACGCTGTGTTTTATCACTCTCTGTTGATCTGACAGGAGAAATTGATACATTCCTCTGAATGCCAAGCTAGTACCTCAGGCTAAGAGGACCAGAGATGAAGGTACAGGTTTCCAAGGGAGCACAACCGGGTTTCCCTCTGCAGCAGTCTGTGCTGGGACACACAGCCCCCATGGTTAGGAGGTAGATGCAGGTGGTACCCAGGAACTGAAGGTATCGCGGGGGTCAGGTCCCCCTCCTACCCTGTGTGCCCTCTTCCCACCACTGCTGTGTCTGCCCACTCCAGCCCACCCAGCTCCTGCCTTCTGCTCTCCAAGCAACAGCAGCTGTCAGGAAATGCTCCAGGTTTGAGCAGTAGCTGAGCAAGACCTGGGCTCCTGGCATTTGGGGTCAGCCAGGTGGACAAGCCTTACCCAGTACCGTAGTCACATCTGCAGGGCAGCTGGAGCAAAGCTGAGCTGAGGTGGGGCTCCAGGCTGGAGGGGGGGCTGGTGGGTGTCCCTGTGCAGACTCCTCCTAAAGGACTTTTCCCCCAAGCCCCATCCCTTGAGCGTGTTTCTCTCCTTGCAGGTTCATGAATCACCGTGTCCCGTCCAACCGCAGGTACCAGCCGACGGAGTATGAGCACGCAGCCAACTGTGCCACCCACGCAGTGAGTCCCTGTCCCCCCCACGCAGTGAGTCCCTGTCCCCATTCCAGGGCGAGGGAGGATGGTGCTCAGCTCTCTGTGCATCCCCTGAGGAACTTCAAAGGACACCAGTCCTTATGGTTGGACTCGATGATCTTCAAGGTCTTTTCCAACCTAAATGATTCTGTGATTAAAATTGTCTGTGTCCAGCCCTGGAGCAGCTCCTGAGGGTCTTGGGGTGGTGATGAGGCAGATGGCCCCAGGTCATCCTGGGGAGTAAGGATGCTCTCCCTCTTTCTGTTCTGGGAAGCCAGTGTGCATCTTCCTTGCTCTCACCCACCATGGCCCTGTGACCCCAGGGAAGCAGGCTGTGGGCTTAATGGAGCAAGAGTATTTTGGAAAACTTCCTGAAAACGGTGTTTTTCACAGCAGAAAGAGTGACAGGCACCCCATGGGGCTGCCTACACAGCCGTGGGAGAAAGCACTCCCCACATCAGGGTTTCCCTCAGGAGCTAACAGCCGCTGCCCTGAGCCCTGGGAGATGACTGTGAGGTGTCCATCCTCCTTGTGCCTTCCTCCTTCCTACTACCTCCACCTGGAGAAGCTACTTTGGAGCAGCACCACACAGAGAGAAACCCTGCCTGGTCAGTGTGGGCAGCCAGCTGGCCCCTTATAGGTGGCAACTTTAGCCAGAACAAACCAAAAACCCACCTAAAAGGAAAAGCAGAGACTGAATTGTAGCTGCTCAATGGAAAGGCAGAGTCTCAACAACAGGTTTGCTTCTCCCTTACAGTTCTGGATCTTGCCCAGCATCCTTGGCAGCTCCATCCTCTATATCCTCTCAGATGACCAGTGGGAAACCATATCAGCCTGGATCTATGGCTTTGGCTTGTCCAGCCTCTTCATCGTCTCCACCATCTTCCACACCATCTCCTGGAAGAAGAGGCATCTCAGGTACCAACCCTGATGGCTCAGAGCTCAGGAGGGGAGAGAGGCTCTGGAGGCCCCCAGTGCCGCAGGCTGTGACCCCTCTGTCTGTCTGTCTGTCTCACAGGACAGTGGAGCACTGCTTGCACATGTTTGACAGGATGGTGATCTACTTCTTCATCGCGGCATCATACGCTCCCTGGTGAGTTGTTGGTGGGTGGGGGCCATTGCTTGGCCCCAGAGAAGGAGAGAAGATCAGCCCAGCTCCAACAAATAGCATTTCCCCCTCCGGCTCTGGCTCTGTTCGAGGCTGTACCCATACCTCTTTCCCCAAAACCTTCCTATCCTACAGATTTCAACCTACTTAAGTTGAAGGTACAAGTTGGGAGGACCCTTTGGTGGGACAGCCGTGGGGTTGGGGGCAGCATTTTCCCCCTCACTGCCTGCAGCCCCCAGGCCAGGGTGCTGCCCTGGATTCCCCTCACTGCAGACCTGGCTCTTGCAGGCTGAACCTGCGGGAGCTGGGTCCCTGGGCCTCCCACATGCGGTGGATCATCTGGATCATGGCATCTGTTGGGACTGTCTACGTTTTCTTCTTCCATGAGCGGTGAGTGCCTTCACCTGGCCCGAGTTGGTGGGTATCATAGAGGTCTGCCAGTGCCTCTGACGGTAGTTGAGCTGCAGAGAAGAACAAGAAGGGTGGAAACAGACAAACAGACACACAGGTCAGGGTCCTTGGGCAGCCTCCTGGCTAACTGGCTCTGGAGGGCTTCCTTGGACCACGTCCTTCCCTCTCTGCACCTTCTTTTTAGGAGCCTTGGTAGCAGGGGTGTGGGAACGGGGACGTGGGAGCAGGGTTGTGCTGCCATGAGTTGCTTCTTCCACGTGGTGGCACCAAATAGAAAGCAAAAGGCCCCAGATGTCTCCCCACCAAACCCAGGAGCCTGGCCCTGAGCTGGCGGCTCCCAATCCAAAGTGGGGGGGGGTCCATCACCCCCGGAGCAGGGTGCCAGCCCTGCCGTGGTGGTGTGGGTCATGCATGAGGACATGGGACCTGCCATGGTGGCACCACGACCTCTTTTCCTGCAGCACAGCAGTGGACATTGCACGTGTAAAACTCGATGCTTCTTCCGTACCTACCTCTAAGTAGCTTCTCCGTTGGTCACAGGTACAAGCTGGTGGAGCTGGTGTGCTACGTTATCATGGGCTTCTTCCCTGCCTTGGTCATTCTCTCCATGGTAAGCCACTGCTGGGAAGCTTGTGGACTCAGCGTGAGGGACAAGGCCAGGGGGGTGGTGGTATCACACAGTAGTGATAAAGCCATCCCTGAATACAGTGTCACCTGGCTCCCTTTAGCAAATGATTCAGGTGCCCAGCAGATACTGGGCTCATCTCCAGCAGACCTGCTGCCCAGGCTCCCTTGCACTGGAAGCCTCCCAGAAACACCAAGCTGCTGGAACCTGCTGCTTTGCTGGAGGGGAGGGTGCAGAAGAAGGCAGAGCAAGGGTCCTGCCTGCACCCCCTAGCTGGGGGACAAAGTTCTTGTCCTGATGGAGCAGTGGGGAAGGGGCAGGCAGACTGTGGCCATCACTGAGTCCTGCCTCCTTGCTTGCCTCCAGCCCAACAGGGATGGCCTCCCAGAGCTGGTGGCTGGTGGCTTCTCCTACTGCCTGGGCATGGTCTTCTTCAAAAGCGACGGCCGCATCCCCTTCGCCCATGCCATCTGGCACCTCTTCGTGGCCATCGGGGCTGGCATCCACTACTATGCCATTTGGAGGTACCTCTACCGGCCTGGGGCGCTGGAGGCTAAAACATCCCGCTAGACACCTTACAGACATCACGTGCACCAGCCATCGCATGGGGCATGGGGGGAGCAACGAGGCAGCCCGGGCCTGCCCCAAACCACCTGCTCGCCCCATGGACAGCCACGGCCGGTGCCCTTCCCCTGGGGACAGGAGAGCCTGCAGGCTGGTTTCAAACGGATCTTTCCCTTTTAACCTTGGGAACTGATTATTTTTTTAGGCAAAGGTTTCGTAATGTGGTGACCGATGGGTTGTGGGTGATGGGGGGTGACTCCTCAGTGGGGGCTTGGGCAGGCTTCACTCACCTGCCTGATCCCAAGCATCCTAGGGGAACAAGGGCCATGCACCCCCATCCTGGCTAGCGACACCCTGGGTTTGGCTACTTACTATGGGTCACTCAGGGGTCTGGAGGTGTTGGGGGAGGGGGAGAGACCCAGTGCTTTTCCCCCAAGATATGTGGTTGCGCTGGGAGGGGGACACGTTGGCACCCCTGCACCATCTGGACTTGGCTCCTAGATGGTCCTAAGTCATGTCAGCATTAACCACCCCCCTCCCACGTTCTTGATGGGAAGGTCCAGAGTCAGTAAAGCCTTACAGGGGATTGAAACTTGAATCTCTTCCAGAGTCTGGGAAACCCTTTCTCTAAGCCAGTATTAAGTGCACAGCTCAGTGTGTCTCTCCTAGACGAGCCCTCAGAGCCCCCATGGATATTTCCTCCCTGAGGAGCTTTGTTCTCCCTCTGGTTCCAGTGATGGCAGCAGCCCTGAATCGTGGCCCCACTCCCAGGCTCTGCATGCATGTGCCTTTGCCTGGCAGGGAGCTGGGGGTGGGGTGGGGGAGATCTGGCTCCCCGAATCCACCTGGCTGGGGTCAGCCCACTCTCAACAGGGGATTTTCCTTCTCCTCAGGGGAGGGAAGCAAACCCCCTTGGATTAGGGTCATGGGGCTGCCTGTCTGCTCCTGTTTTGAATGATAAACCTCCTGCTCAGTACCAGATTAATCCACTTTTGGGAGGATTTCTGACATTCCTGGGAATGCCACAGGGAAGGGACACTTCCCTGTGAGCTGTGATGGGGAGGTCCTGGTGTTGCTTGGTTTTTAAATCCCTAAGCACAGCTCCACAGTGCTGTCCAAGGGAGGATAACAGGACATGGAGAGCCTGCCCAGGCATCAGGAGCAGCCTCAACGCAGCGGGAACACGAAAACCACACTGGCCTTACTCCCCAGACATGCCAGCAGAGCTCCTGGAGCTGGGAGCATCTGGTGTGTGCCTGCTCTGGTGTGTGCTGGGCTCCTGTGTGTGCCACTGCTCTCAGCTCTGCCAGGACCTTCCCCAGGAGACCCCGAGGACATCGATTTCCCATCATCTCTCTTGGCCTCTTGATTAATTGCAACTGCAGCAGTCTCAGTGTGACATGGCAAGTGAATGAGATTTATGGCTACCATCCCATATCTCCTGTTTCTCTGGCAGTGTGCCAAGCAGCCAAGCTCCTGGCTCCATCCCACCTCCCGCAGAGCTTAGGGTTCCCCCAGCATGTGATGCCCTGGAACCAGCTCTCCAGGGCTGTGCCATTCACAGCAAATTACCAAAGAGAAGCCCTCAGACACTCTTCCCCTCCTGACCTGGTGGCTGTGGTCATCAGGTTGGCAAAAAAATCCCAGTGGGTTCTCACTTCCATAAGCAGAGGGTTCCTATAGGAGCCTTGGGTGCTGTGCACCACCCTAGCCTGGCATGGGGCTCCTGGAGGGCCTCTTCCTGGGGCACCCCAAAGCAGCTTTTGGGCTGGGACTCCTCTTGGGATGATGGGTGGTCTTAGGGACAGGGTTTGAATGATGGAATGTGAGCCCAGTCTCTGCTGCTGCCTCTCCCAAGCTCCCAGGATGCTCTGTCACTTACTGCAGATGAAGGGGTGGAGAAGGACAATCTGTGAGTAACCAGCAGTTGGTGGAACATATCTGGGGTCCCAGAGCAGGAGGTGCCATTTCTTTCTGTCTGACAAGTCATTACTCCGTGCCTCAGTTTCCCCACCTTTAAAATGGGGGTGAAGACACCAACCTACCTTACAGGGCTCATGTGAGGACCCTGTGAAGCACTCGGAGGGTGACCAGTGCTTTGCCAACACGTGCTTCAATTCTCAGTGAGCCTGGGGGGCTGGGTTCACAGAGCCACCGTGGGGCACCCTGACAACTGCAGCTCAGTGTGCCCAGAGCTCCTCCCCCTCCATCACTAAATCCCATGAGGGAACAATCCAGGGGACCAACCACGCACACACCAGTCCTGCTGCTGGGCAAACATCCCCTGGCAAGGGCTGAGGATGCCCAGGGACCACCATCATGTTATGCCCACAGGCTTCATCCCAAGGGCTCTATCTCAGAAGCCATTTCAATACTGGGGCTTTTGGCCCGAAATCTGTCCCGGGGGCTCCTGAAGCCCAGGGAGGTGACAGAAGGACCTTTCTGAGGCCACTTCACCTCAGTGTCTGAGTGAAAAGCTGGCACACGGGCAGATGCTCAGCCAGGAATCGGTGGCAGGGCTCTGTTGGGGACAGTGCCACCCTGCCTCGAGCCCAGGATTGCAGAGTGAGCTTCTCTGCAATGGAGAAGCATCCCCCCTCTTCTCCTGTTTCCTCAGTCCTTCAGCAGGGTGGGAGGCAGAGAGCAGCTTATCAGACTGTCCTGTTTTATACTCATTTTAAACCACTAGTACCAGTCAGGACATCTGCGGAGAGGGGTTGAGGGATCTTTTTAGTACTCGTGTTTTTCACCATCCATTCTTGTTCAATCAGTATTTTATATTTAATGCAGTATTGGGTCACATTAAAAACAAGTGTAAGGAAGATAACGCTAGTGAATGTTGTTTCCTGTGGAGTAGGATTGAAATAAAACCTCAAGATACCTCACTCTTGCCTGCCTGCTAAATCAAAATGACTTTCCCTGCAGCATCTGGAAATGAAGTCATTTTCTATCTGACTTGCCCCGGATGGCATCGCTCTCCAGTTTGGAGAGAAGCCACTCAACCAGCTGCAGCGGGGCCCTGCTTAGGGCAACGCTGAGCACTAACTCACCTCGGTGCATGCGTGGCATTACCATCTGCTGGCTCAGCTTGCCAGGAGCATGAGGGAACAATGGGGGCACGAGGGAACCAGCACCTCTTTGCTCTTCACACCAGCTGCACAGGGAAATCTGGGAGGTCAGGGATGGGTTGAGCTCCAAGCTGCAGAGTTTCCTTAAAAACAGTTTGATTGGGATTGGTGAGTTTGGTGCTGCCTGAAGAGCCTGCCAGCATCTCACCAAAGTGGTGTCAGCAGGACTGCTCCTCACGCCCGCTCGGGCCTGGCTGCCACCGTGGGGGAGGAAGGATGCCACATCTGGGGAGGAGGAAAAGATGTGACGGACTGGCCAGAGGGCTTGTTGTGGGCCCCAGAGAGAACAAACAGAGCCCCCTCCCCATCACCATCCCCATCACTCCAACCAGCCTCTCCCATGGGCTCTGGCTCCTCTTGAGAAGGAGAATTTGCCTCTCCAGGGATCCCGCTGGCCAGTGCTGCCCACCCCAGACCCCACTGCCTGCCCTCTGGCTCACACCTTCCCACTGGAATCACACCAGGGCTGTGTCCCCCGCAGGCTGCAGCGCTCAGCAGCCGTCCTGGAGAACTGGGAAGGATGCCCTGCATCTGGGGGTAGCTCAACTCACCCCAACCACTACCTCCCACCCACATACATACCCCGTAACTCCTTTGCTACTGGCGATCAGGCTGGGCTGGGAGGCTTCCTGGCGTCGCTTTGCCTGCACCCTGCCATTCCCAGGAGTACCTGGGTGGCAGGGCCACCTTCCCACCCCAAGTATAACCCCGTTGGGCCGAGAAACACCCCTTTAGTGAAACAGGGATTATTAACCAGAGGGGACGGAGCATCATCAGCCGCCTCATCTCAAACGACTCCCCGGCGTAGCCAGGGTCCGGTCCCTTCCCGGTTCCAACCACCGTCCCGCCCGCAGCCGCAGCGCTCTCCGGGCCGGCTCCGGAGCCCGTTCAATCCTCCGTGTTCAGAGAAAGCCCGGCCGCCGCCCGCGCAGCCCCAACTGCCGCCTCCCCGGCCACCGGCGGCGGGGAGAGCCGGGGCCCCGTCACGCCGGGCTCGGGGGCTGCGCGGCGGGCAGTACCGACGGGCGGCCGCCGGGGGGCGCCACAGCGCAGGGCCGCTCCGCTCCGCCGCGCTCCGCCCCGGCGGCGGGACGCGCAGCGCAGCCCCGGCGGCTCCGGGCGCTGCAGCCGCCGGGGGCCGCGCCGAGGCTGCCCCGCTGAGCCCCGCACGGTGAGTATGGGGGGCAGGGGGGGCGGCGCGAACTGACCCAGCCGTAGTACCCCTTTTTTGAGAGGGGGGGGTGGTGATGGGCCAAATCTCACCCTCTAGCATCCCCGGGACCCCCCGCCCCAGGGAGCGTCTCCGCCGGGATGGGGCTAGGAAGCGGGACCCCCCCGCCTAATGGGACGGCAATATTTGTTTCTCGTCCCCTTGGAGAGTGGGGGGCGGGCGGAACGCGGCGGCGAGGGCTGAGGTTTGTCCGGTTGCCGTTGGAGACCCAACCTGCCCCGCCGCCTGCCGAGCGGCACCGGGCAGGCGGGCAGGGCTGCGCTGGGAGCTGCAGCCGCTTGGGACCCTTGTCACACACCTGGGGATCCTTGTCCCATCGCATGCCCTTTGGGACCCTTGACCCATCGCACACCCCTTGAGACCCCTGACCCATCGCATGCCCCTTTGGGGTCCTTCTCCTGCTTGCAAGCCCTTTGGGATGCTTCTCCCCTTTCGCGCACCCATTGGGATCCTCACCCCGTTCCTGGCTCCTTGGCATCCCACCGCTATTCCACACGCGCTGTTCCACCTGCGTTCAGCTGCTCCTGACTCTTGTGGCATCCCAGGCCTTGGCAAGGCGGGGGGCAGGACGGTCTGTGCCCCTGGGAGGCTGGAGCTGTTTTCATGCTGAGCTGTAACTTTAGCAGAGAAAACTCCGGGGACTTTGCTGCTTGCTGGGGAAGTGCTTATTTTCAGCACTCTCCAGGATCAGTTAATTATCGCTGGAGAAAAATTATTGCTAAGATCTTATAATTAGGCAGCCTACTGAGACTCTACTGCTCGGAAGGCAGCAGAGAGCAAAAACGCTCTTTATGAGAGGTTTCTTGTGTGTGTGTGTGTGTGTGTGTGTGAATAGAGCTGCTGGGGCAGAGGGCTGTCGTTTGTACTTGCATGTTACTGGAGAGCTGATGCACGTTGGTGGCTCAAAAGATCCTGCAAAATAATGAAGGAAAAAAAACAAAAAAAAAGAGGCAACAAAAAGAAAAGCTGCTAAAAAAGATTCCTGTTGTCCTTGAGGAATTGTGTCCCAAATCTCTAGAATCAGTTTATGGAGCTATAGTTGCCTTTAGGACAAACTGTTAGTTCATTTTTGCAGGACTGGGGCTGCCTTTATATCCTGTTTGAAGGGGCTGTGGGGTCTGGGGTGCTGCTGCAGAGTGCCTGCTGCTAATAATAACATGGTAAGGAGTTTACCGGCTCTGATCCGGCTAAAGACAGTACCAAGGCTGGCATGGACATTATCAGCTTCTGATCTGTCCCTAGATTAGGCGGGTAAAACTCACACAAGAGGAGGCTGAGGCCCTGAAGATCCCGAATGGAAGGGCTGTGATTCAGACCGGAGGGATTCAGGCTCTGCTCCAGCAGCCTCGGCTGTAGGGCTGGGATCTGCAGAGGGGCAGGATTTGGAGCTGAGGAACGCACGTCAAAGTCACCACGTCCAGGGTGTTCTCATTTCCTTTGCTCTCTAAGTTATAATTTGTTCCACATTGCAGTCCCCGGGCAGCCTCTCCCTCTGCTCGCAGCATCCAGGCCGTGGTCGGTGCCATTGGACTCAGACTGTGACTACCATGGTTTTCTGCTGAAAAAAAAAGAAAAAGAAAAAAAAGGACATTTTTCAAATAGAGATCTGGGGAAACAGCTTTCCTGGTTGCTGTTCTGGGATGGTTCTAGCTGAAATCTCACCACCCGTACAAGCAGAGGTGCATCCTCCATGGGATGAGCCCTGGGGAAATTCCAGAAGATTAAAAAAATGGGTTTAATATTGTTGCTGCTCTTCCCAAGAGGGAGTAAGATGACCTGTGGTACCTACAGGTTGACTGGCTTGATAGCATCCCTCCAGGGACAAGAGGGAGAAGCCTGGCTCAGGCTTCTTTAATTGATTAAAGACCTCAGCACCAGGGATAAATCCCTGCCATCCAGCGTGGCTCTATGGAAAATAACTCCTGGCAAGCAGAAATTATTTCAGCCTCTGACACGAGAGGTGGCAGCCAGGCTGTAATACCCATTTTGCAAATCATTTGAGTTATTCAAGGTGATATTCTTGTAAAAATCCACACTTTCTGGTATTAAAAAAGTCATTCCAGTCCAGTATTTAGAGCTGACATTACACAGTGTCAAGCAAGCTGGTATTAAATAAACCCGATCCATTTCAAAGGCAGTTATCAGAGGAGATTATCACTGCTGGGCACCGCTGGCTGGTAGCGTGCCCTTGGTGTTTCAGTGCTTTTATCACTAATCTGCAAGGAGATGGAAATGATTTCTGGAAAAAAACCTGGGCCTGACCCAGAGCCCCAGCATTAATAGTTTGTACAAATATGGGTGGTCAACCGGCCGAGCAGGAGGCATCCTAACTGAGCAGGGTGGAAAATGGAAAATCTTTTGGCACCCAAAAATAATAACCGGTTGCACATGTTTTCCTGTCCCTAATCTGGATGATAAATTTTCAGTTGGAGCTACTCAGAGATGCTGGCAGAGGCAGCGCAGGGGCTTGTCAGCTCCCTCCTCCAGCGGGAGCTGCCTGGGGGGTGGCCGTGTGTCTGTCTAGGTTTCTGCACTGGGGTGTATCAAATTTTCAGGGTAATGAGGAATTTTGCCCTGGCAAAAAGCCCACAGTTACTTTGCATTTTTGGTCAAGGTGCTATCAGAACCAAATTTGGGCTTACACAGCCCATCTCAGTGCTGGAGATGTGGGAATGGAGGGGAAGGGACTGAGATGATGTCTTACAGCAAAGAGACAAGGTGGCCATCCAGTCAGTCTACTCATAAATCAGCAAAGAGGAACGAGGGAGGGCTTGGTTAAAGCACCTAAATACTCTTGCAGAGGGGAGAATACGTGATAGCCAAAAGCTCGTTAATTGAGCAGAGAAAAAGCAGGACAAGGCTCAATGTCTGGCAGCTGAAGGCAGAAATAAGGCATAAATATTTCACCAGCGGGAGCGATTAATCACTGGAAGCAACAGCGAGCAGCAGAGGTGGGTTCAGCGTCTCTTTGCCTTTCACATCACAACCCACCACCTCGCAAACAGCCACCAAAGCTGGGCCAGCACGAGGGGCTGGATTGAGCCCACCCGGATGCCCCAATTAGGTGATTTAATTAGATGGGGTGTTTGCCTCCAACCACGGCAGAGCCACAGAAGGGAGTGTATCTCGTGTCCTGCTGGCCCTGCCTGAGAAACACCCATGAAATCCCTGCAGGCACTTTGCAGGTGCTGCTTTCCTCTTCTTTGGTTGCCAGCGGTCTCGGTCCTGCACTCTCTGCGGCGGGAGGGAGCAGTGCTTTGTGCCTCTCCATGATGCCCAGCAAAACAGGCTGAGATTCGGGAAACACAGATCTTGGTGAGCATCCCAGAGCGTTGTGGCTGTTGGGGGAAGGAGCTGGGCCAGGAGTCATTGTCCACCCATGGGTGAGAAGGTCCCTAGCCTGGCATCTTCAGGGACATTCGTCCTTCGGAGGAGATAAAGCTTCTGGGGGTGTTGTTGATCCCTTCTCCTTCTCTATCTTTCCTTTCACATCGCGTTTCTTCTCCGACAGCTGTTTTCTCCCTGTTTCTTGGTGATGGTGTCAATGCTGTTGGTGGAGGGTTTGCCTCATCTCCTCTCCAAGGCTGCCATGCTCCTCCTGTATTGAGCTGGAGCTTGGGGCCAGGCTGCTCTTCCCCATCTATGGGCTGGGTGTAATGAACACATGGAGACACGTCTGTCACCAGCCACACATCCCCCAAGGGGGATGTATCCCCTCTGTCCCAGGGCCAGAAGCCCTCATCTGCAGCCAGCACGTGGGCTGTTTGCTTTGTGGCAGGAGAAGGCAGCAAGATGCTGAGCCATGGGGGATATCTATGTGGCTCAGCAGCCTGTGTGCAAGCGTGATGCACATGGGGAACAGCTCACCACATCTCTGCACCTCCAAAGCTGGTGTGCTGTGAGCAATCGATGCCTGTGAGCAGCACAGGACTGGTCTTCCTCTTCCTCTTGCAGAGGCATGATGGACACCTGCCTGGGACAATGCATGATGCAGGGGGAAGGCCTGTTTTGAGGAAGAAGATGAATGGAAGAAGAAGAGGCACATAAAGAGGATGGCAAGGTAAGGGGAAGTTTTGCCTGGGATCTGCTCCTTTGAAGAATCTGCTCCTCCATGGTGGGATGGGAACCTCAGGACTCACAGGGAACTTCCTGGGAGTTGCAGAGTTGGTTGTTGTGTTGGAAGGACATGTGGTAGTCATGTGAATGCCAGAAGTATTTGTCATAGCTCTGCAGAGTAAATACAGACAGCACTGGCTGAGGTAAATCACCAGTTTTGGTGTGGCTGGGTGTGGTTCGTGAAGAGGTGAAGGATTCCCCCCCCAGATCCAGCCAGGAGGCAATCACAGACTTTTGGCTAATTCCTGTGTGGTCATTAGCAGAGAAGATGTCACTGGATGCTGAAGAAAAGGTCTCTCTGGAGAGCATGGGTCACATCTCCATAGCTGCAGGCACATGTCCTTCAACAACACACCCAGGGACCCTGGGCTGCCTGCAGCAAGGAGGGGGCTCTCCTGGGCTGGGGAGGTCCAGGGCACACATCCCACTGACCTGTACACCTAAGGTGTGCCCAAACAGTTCATGTCCTTGCCAAGCCACCCCTGGGTAGCTGGGACAAGCTGGAGCATCCCTGCTCTTGCAGTAGGGCCCAACAACATCACACATACCATGGTTTTCTCTTGAGCCTCCTCGGAGATGCCCACCACCCAGGTGTCTGACCATATGGGTGCAGGACGAGCCCATCTCTCCACCATCTTATCACAGCCATTCGAGTCAATTAAGACCACTCATTATGCTGCCTTTGAGATAAGGCTGTGATGTCTCACGTGGCCAGGGCTGGTGCCTGGTGACACCACATCAGTGTTGCTCCAGATGTTGATTAATGGGTGACCAGGCTAGAAGCTCTTCTCCATCCAGGCTTCATATTTTTTTCCCTGTGAAACGCCTTTGCCTCTGCACTCTGGAGAAGCTCCTTTGGCTGGAAAAGAGCAGGAAAATTGCTGAGCTATAAATAAACATATTCAAAACCAGGCAGGGACCCGTGAGAAGCGAGAACGGTGTCTCTGTCTGTGATGTGGGCTTGAAGGAATGGTTTTACCAGCAGCAGATGTTAAAAGGTTTGTTTTCCCTTTGTGCTGGAGGTGGTTCAGGGAGGAGATCAAATCCCTGAGCTGAAAACAGCGATTTGATGACAAAGTTGTGTCTTTTGCATCCTTGATGGCAAGGTCTCGTAGGGACACTGGGGTAGGTAGTTTTTCTTCTGCCAGATGTTAATGAGGGCTGGCGGGGCCATGCTAACAGCCTGGGGAAGCTGTCCTTGAACCTGACTGTCTGCCAGTGCCCTGACCTGCTCCCCAGGTCGGGTCTGCCCTGGCACTCCCAGGAGAAGTCACACAGCAGACACGAAGGGATGTCCCAGGTACAAGCAGCAGCTCCTGGTTAAGCTGGAGGTGCAGCAGTGTGAGGAGCCGTAGCTTTAATCCCAGTCCTGCCTCAGTTTCCCCAGTTGAAAGGCAGGAGCAGCCTTCCCAGGCCCAGCATTTTCACCATCCTGGCAGAGCAGGGGAGGGAAAGGGGTGACTCAGGGCTGCAGCACACTGCAGAGTTGCATGGCTCCCAGGCACACCCTGCAGCCTTAGCGCTTGCTGGTGCCTTAGTTTCCCCAATCAACAGTGCTCAGTAGGCTCCTGGACCTGGGACAGGGACATCCTGCAGACATCCTCTGTGCGGTTGTTTCTGGGTTAGAAGGTGACCTCTTCCATTAGCAGCAGGGACACTTTTCCCCCCTCAATTAGATGGTGGTTTGGAGGCTTTCCAGGGCCGACATCATTCTGCCTGATAGCGCTGGGTTTGCTCTGGCAGCAAGTCCTGCCCAAGCGAGACGGAGCCACAGGAACCTGCTGGCACCCTGCACCTCCTTGGCCAGGCACAGCTGGACCACACCAACCGCCCCAAAGCACTCTGGTAGCTGTGGATGGGACATTTTGGGGGTCCCCTGTGTACACACTGGGTCCCTGCCTCTGGGTATCTGTGCATCCAGGATGCAGTTTCAGTGACATCAGGCAGGACCACCTAAAGCCAGGCCAGTGCCCTGGCTTCCAGCCCGTTCCCGCTGACCAAGGCACACTGGGAGCTGTTGCCCAGCCACAGCCACATCTCCTCTGGTTGCTGTCTGTCCAGGGCCACACCAGGCATCCCTGCCCCAGCTGATGTGACAAGGGCAGCATTGTCAGGGATGCCACCACGTGCTTTAACGTCCTCTGCAAACTAGCAACAGCCAAGAGACTTGCCAGAGCCAGGACATTTTTAGAAAGGCTAATTAAAGCCCATTTTCACCCCGTGCATCTGGGTGAGCAAAAGCATTTAGCAGTGACCTCAGAGTGATTGAATTTGCACTTGAGCTTTCTGTTCCACCTCTAAAAAATGGGATTGCTCTGTAAACTCGTTAGAGAGAGTAACTCCTGATGCCTTGGCTCCTGACCAGGATGGGCCCTGCCAAGTTCTGCTGGGCTCTGCTCTCCTCCCACTGCATTTTGCTTGGGCAAGATGGACCTCTTCATACATGATTAGAAACATTTGGGATCGCTCCAGGCTGTTTTCAGGGACAAATCCATCCTGGGGCAGCCATGCAGATGCCAAGGAGCCCAGCCACTGCTGCTTTGGATTGCACAAGGGACATGGCCCTCCCTTGCTGCTCTGCCTTTCCACCTTGGAGGTGACAGTGGCTCCTCCATGGCCACCAGCCAGCTCCTGCTTGCTCTTCCCTGCTGCACATCTGGATTCCAAACCACTGATCTTCCCTTTCCCTCCCTTCTTCTCTGCCCAGCTGTGCCTCACAATGACCTCACGCACGATGTTTTATGGGTCATCCTCCTCCTCCTCCATGGCTCCACCATCCAAGAACCGGCTGAAGCGTCAGAGCCGGATCTTCTCCCAAGTCTTGTACCGGACACTGAGCTACAAGGACCGGAGCTCATCCTCTGCTTCCCCGGCAGCCGGTGAGGATGACCCAGCCGAGCTCTCCACACAGCTCTCAGCCCCTGGTGTCCTGAAGATCTTTGGGGGCAACATCTGTGCAGGCACCAACTACAAGAGCGTGCTGGCGACGGGCAGCTCGAGCACACGGGAGCTGGTGAAGGAGGCCCTGGAGCGGTACGGGCTGAGCCAGCTCAGTGCGGGGCAGTACGCCCTGTGCGATGTCATTGGGAAGTTTGAAGGCCCTGAGAAACAATGGCAGACGGAAGGGCTGAGGGTCCTGGGTGATCATGAGAAGCCGCTGCTTATCCAGGACCTCTGGAAGCCCAGGGAAGGCTTTGCACGGCGGCTGGAGCTGCACAAGAGGGCAGAGCTGGAGGAGCTGGCAGCCAAGGATGTGGACACCACCACTGCAGGTCAGAGCTGGGAGTGGGTCCAGGGAGCTGTGAGCTCCCTGAGCTGCCTCAGGGGGATGCACCCCACACCGAGGGCTTCTGCCTGTTTTGGGCATCGGCAGGGGGGTGGTACAACTGCTGGGTGGGGGAGAGCTGTGTTTTAGCCACATAACTCTTGAGTAGAGCAGGTACTCAGTGCTCTCCTGCATAAATCTAATACCTGTTACCTTGTATTTACCCGAGGCCATCTGAGGTTCCCATTGCAAATCCCCACACGCAGTAGGCAAGACCATCAGCATTGCTCACTCTTCCCATCACTCTGAACCAGCATCACGGCATCCCACAGCTCAGTGCAGCTCCAGGCTCAGCAGAGCAGAGCCCCTCTCCCCTGCACCACCTGCCTTATCCCCATCCCCCCCCCCCCCCCCCCGCACATCCCCCAGGCCAAGGCACCCCAGGCAAATCTGCAGGAGCAATTAGACAAAATTAAAAGCTAATGAAGAGAGTGCAATGTAGGGCAGGAGAGCTCCCCCAGAGGTGCCTGACTGAGTCCAGGGCTGGCAGGAGGAGATAAGTGCATCATTAGGAACCAGCAGGTTAATAAGCGACCCCAGCACAGAGTAATGAAGTTTCCATCCTTCTGCCCCCAGCTAAAAGCCCTGTGAGGCCAGGGAGGGAAAGGTTTAAAATCAGGTTTTTAAATTGCATGGTGCCCTTGGTGGGCTTGACCTCCTGATGGAGGGAGATCAGGCTTGGGTGTTGGCCAGGGTTTTTTTTTTGCTGGGATGGGCACCAAGCAGTTCCTCCCACCTGTGGAAAAGGGTTGTGACTCTCAGAAGTGACCTAATGATGATGCAGGATTACCCCAGGCACTGGGTAAACAAGAGCCAAGGTTTCTCCCCAGCAGCAAAACAAATGGCCCAGCCTGTCCCATGCCAACAGGGTCCGGGCTCCTTTCCCATCTGCTTTAACAGGGGCTGAAGGAAACCTAAGCACATGGAGCAAAGGAAACCAGCCTTGGGCATTTTGGGGTGGGTGGAGGCACAGATGTCCCACCTTGTTGCCCCAAAATCCGAGTGTGGGGTTCACAGCTTTGGGGGTGCCTGTGTTGCAGGCAGGTCCCCATCAGTGCAGGGATGGGCTCACCTCCTGCCTTGAGCTGGCACCGGATAGCGAGACAGGGCTCCCCCCATCCATTGCTGTGTCCAGGCCTTGTGCAGGGTCAATCCCACCTCGCTGCACGTGTGATGTGCATGGAGAGAAAGGGGCTCAGATCAGGGAGGGAGGTGCAAAGGTGGATGTTTCCAGCTGGGATCAGAGCACCATTAAGCGCTTTGGGAGCACGGTGACTCTAAAAACAGCTTCTTCTCAATAGAGGGAAGGGCAAGATCTGAGCACAATGGCTACAGCACACAGTGGGGAGGGCCACGTGGCAGCTCCCTGCCTGAGCCCGAGGTCACGTCAGCTCTCAGCCTCAAATTCTCCCCTTCGGATGTGGGAAGCAGCATTCCCACCCATGACCTGGATCCCAGGTGGGATGGCAGCTGTGGGGAAGGCAAGGACCCCATGCAGGCCAGGGGAGAGGAAGCTCCAGGCTGCCCAGCACAGGAGCAGCCAGCACCAAGCTGGCCTGCACTTGGCCCCCTTTGGTGATTTCCAGTGGAGGAGCAGTTTCAGACCGGATCGCGTGCCCTGGATCTGGAAATAAGCCCATTACACTTCCAATGTAGATAGCACTTCATTTGTTTCAGCACTCCTGGGTGGGGTGATGGAAATCCTCAGTTTTTTAAAACCTTTGGGCATTTTCCATAGCTGACCGAACTCTTCTGAGACAGAAAACCTACACCCACATTTTTTTAATCTGCCCGTTCTGCAGGCTGCACAGCCCTTATTTTCCTTACCCATTAAAATCTCCCTTCTTCAGCCCTTTTTTTTGGTGGCAGGCTCTGTTCCCAGGCTTGCCCCTTACCAGTGGCACTGCCCAAAATGATGTTGCAGGGCTAGGACTACGCTTTCTCACCCCATCTGTAAGCTGTCAGGGATGGACAGGAGTGATGCAGCACATCACAGGGAGATATCTCCTTCCCCCTCATCCAACACCTCAAAGAGACTCAAATATCCTGATGTGATGGGAACTGACTGCAAGTCTTTGCTACCAGGGTCACACTCATCAGCAGTGTCAAGTGGCAGCATCTTGCCAAGCATCAGCTGCCTGCCCACAGCCATGGAGTGCCAGTATGGAAAACTCAGCATGGGTACAAAACCCAAAGGAGTCTGGGGCCTGCAACTCCCTAAAAAAAACCAACACCAAAACCCAGGAATGCTGTAAAGCAGGATCCCCAGGGAAATACCTGCAGGGCCCTTACCTGCACAGGGCATCGCTGGAACAGCAGGGCTGAGACCACTGGTGTCACACAGGCTAGTACATCACAGCTCACCTTGCTGCTGGGCTGGGGGAAGGCTCCACACCCATCCATAGCCTGCTAGCAAATAGCTTAAGAGTTTTATCTGCTCAGTTACTCATTATCCTAATTAGTTTATTAGCTACTTCCCACTGGGGAGGAAGGTGCTCACTCCTCATGCCTCTAATTAGCAGCACAGGTAGAGCATCTCTGCAGTAAACGAGGCTGATGGTCTCTCCCACTGCTACCCCAGCCCTGCTCCTATTGGGGAGGTGGGTGATGAGGCAGCAGTCAGGGAGCATCTGAGGGAAGCACCTGGGAACTGAGGGGTGCTGGGGCAGAGGTGCAGCATTTGGCATCTTTATGGCCGGGGAAGCACATGCTCCCTGAGAACCTGAGGATTAGGGCTGTTGTATCAAGCAACGCTCTGCCAGGTGCCTCTGAGGGTCTGGCTTTGATAGACCTTGGTGTGACTGCATCCAGAGAGGGTTCCCTGCAGCAATTATGCTGTGAAGGAGTCGCTTGGTGTTAGCCCCTCCTGGGTAGGTTTGATCTTTCCTGGAGCCCCCAGAGTTACTTATTGACTCTTAATTCTCAGCTGGGAGAAGGGAAACTCCTTCCACTGCTGAAAAGGAGCCAGATCCCAGTTGAGACCCCAGGCACCGCAACCGGCTGGTTTCTCCCTGGGGATGCAGGACAGGTTTCAAGGCAACAGCAGTTCTGCAGGGGCTGGGCAGGGTGTGTGATGCCCCTGCCTGGGGTGCCCAGCTCTCCCTAAGGGCCAGGGTCCAATCCTGCCCCATTCCCATCTGCATGGCTGTGTGGCTTCAGCTCTCTGCGCCGCCTGTGCTGCCCGGGGTGTTCACGCAGGGTTTCGGGTGGGAGAGCCTACACATGCTCAGGACATGAAAACATTACCACAGGATTGAAAAAAAAACACCCCAACAAACCTGTTTGATGGGGAGACTTTGTTATGCTCAGGAAAAGAGCCGTGTTTATCTTTCCAGCACAGCACCAGGGTTAGCTGGGAGCCTGTGACAGGGCTCTATCAGCAGTAAAAAAAGCAGCTTTTCCCTACGCAGAATAAATACAGAAGCTTCCTTTCCTCTAGATAAGGTGCTGGCATGTCTCTCTGGGCTCTGGGACCCCAGTTCCCGCAGCCCTCTGCTCCCTCCTGGTGCAATGAGCTCCAGCAATAGCCGCTCCCCAGGATCCGGCCTCCCTCCTCCTCCTCCTCCGCTCTCACGGGTTGGACTGGGACCTGCATGGCCCCAGCCATCCTTCATCCCTTTGGCCCACTGCCATGCTGTGGGCTGGGGATAGGGCTCCTGGGGGCGGGGGGGGTGAGACAGGGCCTCCTGCAGACACATTTGGGGAGGCACCGCTTGGGCTGCACTCCTGCCTGGGCCTGTTGCGCTGCCTGGATTTCACAGTGGCAGGATGCAGGCGTCCCGTGCTGTGCCACTGGCCCTAAGAGGGATGTGAGCAGGGCCCATTGCCTTTTTAAGAAGGACACAGGGCACTGGACCGCTCTGGGTGGCTTGGCCATGCCTTGCCCTAATCCCAAAGCATGTAAACAGCAGGGGCCATTCGCTCCTTCTCCCCCCGCCCCTCGCCATCCCCAACCTCTTTCATTTTCCCAGCAAAGGAGTGCTCAATTTAAACAAACAAACAAAAAAATGTATTGCAGGACCAGCAGCCCATTCCTCACCAAATAAGGCAGATGGCTTTTTTTTTTTTTTGATTGGGTCTGAGCTTGTGAGTGTCCCTTTAAGCAGCCCTGGGCAGTAGGCTCTCCTCTGCTCTGCCGTCCCCACATCCCTCTGACAGTCCCCAAATCTCACCCTGTGAGCGGGCTCTGTGCTGCGTCCACACCGCTGCGGAGCTGCTCCCACCAGGAAATCCGTTAGGTCTTTTCCCTCTCTCTTCATCACCCCCGAATGCCAGTGACCTGCTCCCGGGAGGCTGCCCACCCACCCGAGGTATGAGCATCACCCATCGGACACACAACTTCTTATTTCTCCTCCAGAGATTGAGCTGCACTTGCAGCACGGAGGGACCCGGAGGGACCCAGAGGGACACCCTCCCCCCCACTCCCCCCACCCCCCAGTGCTGGGGACACTGGGGCTGCTTTTGTGGCTCAGCCAGGCCTATTCATTCGCTCGGGCTCCCTCCCATCCGTCTTGCGGACAGCTCTGCCCGAACTGATGCTTGGGAGAAGTTAATTAACAGCTTGCTCCTGCGGCAGGCAGCCCGGCGGGCAAAGCTCCACTGCAGCTCACAGCTCCTATGCCTGGTTGATGCTCGGGAGGACCGGGGGGTGTGTCCCCCCCCCCAGCTCCAGATGCTGCTGGCCACCGAGTGCTGAAGGCCCGAGAGCAGCATCCCAGCTATTTATTTATTTCTTCCCGGGATTGAGCTGAATTTCTTCCTAGCACAGATTTCCTCTCCCCCCCCCCCTCCAGCCCTGGCAGCGTGGCTGGGGGTGCATGGGGGATGCTGCGGACGCTGAGCCCGGCCTGGCTGCCCCCCGGTCAGTGGGGTTTGGGGGCTGGGGAGGGTTGGGGCACCCCTTTTTCGATGATGGCATCGGGGCACAAAACTCCTGGCGTCGGTGTCCTGCTGTCACCCTTCGGGGAGGGCAAGGGACAAGGGGACATCAGCCCAGGGAGACTGCGTGGTCCCGGGAGGGGTGTGTGTGGAGGGGATGTGGATGTCTTTCAGCTGCTCCATCCCTCTCCCGCGCTGCAGCATCCTCCGGACGGCGAGTGCTGCGGCTTCGGGGGTCCCGGGAGGTGGCGGGGGGGGGGAGTGGTGGGGGTGTGCGTGCGGAAGCTGAACGCTGCTCTCCCCCCACCCCCTCAGGCATCAACGCCCAAGCGCGGAAGCTGCAGCGGCACCGGGCGCGGGGGGCCCGGCGGCCACCGGCGGGGGCTGAGCTGCGCGGACCCCCCCCGGCCCTGCGGCGCAGCCTCAGCGAGACCAGCCTGGGCCCCCCGGCTCGGCGGGCCGGGGCTGGGGCCGGCGAGCGGCTCCAGCGGCACTGCTCCACCCTGCCCGGGAGCCCGGCGGCGGCGCGGAGCGGCAGCAGCATGCGGTACTCCCTCTACCAGTCCCCGCACCTCCTGCTCTTGCAGGGCTACAGCCAGCAGCATGTAAGCACCGCGCAGCTTCCCGCTCACCCCCCCCACCCCCCCGGCACACCCCCACTGTCCTCTTCTCCCCCCCACAAGCTCCAGGGAAGGGGGGCTGCTTGCATGGCCGGAGCTGCTGGAGGTGGGATGGGGGGAGTAGGGGGATATGGGGGGGGTGGGGAGGGGGCGGTGTGGAAGAGCATCCTTTTAGGAGACGAGCGGTGCCAGTTTGGGACTTGCAGCCTTGTCCCCAAGTCTGTCTCCAAGCATGTCCCTAAGCAGGAGTGGGGTGGGGGGTGGGCGCGAAGCCAGGAGCCCCGACCCCCGCGCAATGCCCCGGGGGGATCCGGGGAAAGCCCTGCCGCAGCATCCGTGACCTGGCACAAGCGAGACCCGTTTTTGGGGGCGATGCCTGAGCTGCCCCGACCCCCGTCCCCTCTCTGGCTGCTTCGTTACGGCAAACGTAACGAGAGGCGGCAAGGAGAGAGCGCGTCTGGGAACCCCTGCTCCCCCGGCGCTGGAGGCACTGGGAAAACTGGGAAGGAATGGGAACGCTCTTGCAGGCCACTTTGTCCTCGCCGAGGATGTGGCTGGGCCAAGCTTTCCGTCACGGTGACACAGGCACTGCAGCCCTCACCCGTCTGCAGCTGGGGAAACTGAGGCACGGGGTGGTTGTGTGAGCTGCCCTGGAGCGTGCGGGCAGGCTGGGGGAGAAGGCAGGGCAGGGTCCCAGCATCTTCACCCGGGCAGGAGGATGCAGGAGTCGCTGCAGTGTGGGGACAGAAGGTGGGAAGGGAAAGCAGCTGCAGGAAGCCAGAGGTGAGGTGGAGGGAGGGCTCTCTGCGCCCGAAACTGCATGCCCAAAGTTATAGTGCCCATCTATTCAGCGGTCCCAAAGCAGGGATCGCTGCTGTTCTGCTCGGCAGCAGGGAAAATCGAGAGCGTTCCTGCCGTGTGGGAGTGCCGCGGGGGCGGGGGCGCGGCTGGGGCACTGGGGGGGCTGCAGCACCCACTGCACGGCGGGTAGGAGGGTCCCTTCTCCCCCTCCTCCCCGGTTCACGCCCCATCTCCCTGCCTGGCAGGACAGCTTGGTTTACCTGCTGAACCGCGAGCAGCACACGGTGGGCCAGAGGACGCAGGCGAGCAAGCCCAGCATCAGCCTGTCAGCCCCCGACATCCTGCCCCTGCACTGCACCATCAGGAAGCTCCGACCTTCCCGGCATCGCTCAGAGGAGAAGCTGGTGCTGGAGCCCATCGCTGGCGCTGGCATCTCTGTCAACTTCGCCGAGGTGGCCCGGACGGTCGTGCTGCGCCACGGCGACCTCCTCTCCCTCGGTCTCTACTACCTGCTCCTCTACAAGGACCCCATGAAGGCGCAGCCGCTGCCAGCGCAGACCCTGCTGAGGCTGCGAACCCTGCACCCTGCCGGCCCTCAGCACCCCCCCGTCTGCGGGGCGTGCGGCAGCCTGCTGAGGGAGAAGGACGCTGCCACCAAAAAGCGGGGCCCATCGCCCGCCGGCGGCCCCAGGGCACCCCGCAGGAAGCTGCTGCTGGAGTTCGAGCCGGCGGCTGAGGACGTGCTCCTGCGGCGCATCATGACACTCATCGAGCCCGGCGGGGACGACCACAAGCTGACACCCGCCTTCCTGCTCTGCCTCTGCATCCAGCACTCGGCCACCAGCTTTGAGCCCGGAGACTTCGGGCAGCTGCTGCTCAAAGCGGCCAAAATGATCCAGAGGACGGTGTGGGTCAGTCAGCGCTGGGACGGGGGTATTGGTGGGGTGGGGGTGTTTCTGGACCCCCCCTGGGGGCTTCTCCCAGCCCGGTGCCTGGTAGCAGCAAGTGCTGGTTGGGGCGATGCTCGTGCCACCCCCGTCCCACTGTTGTTCACTGTGCTTTCCCCTTCTCTCCCTGCCCAGGAGCGGACACGGGAGCTGGCTGAGAAGCAGTCCCAGCAGTAAGTGCAGCCCACTGCCCCTCCTCATTTTGCCCTGAAATGGGGAGAATTCAAACCAACCAGTTCTTTCATGAGCCCATCCCTGGGTATAACCCCCCTCCCAGCTGTGTTTTCCTGCTCCATCCCACGCTTTCAGCTCTCTGGTCCTTTCACCACAAGGTCCCTGCTTGGGAATGTGTGGGGCTGGAAAAGCAGGGGAGCTTGGGGGTGGGGAACGGGACCTGCAGCAGCTCTGGGGTCTTCTCCAATTCCAGACCAGGCCAAGGCTTTGCACATGGAGCTTCAGCATCCCAAGGGATGTAGGAGGGATGGCTCCAGCACAGGCTGTCACCGTGTTCATGCTGAAGACCCACCCTGTGCAGCAAGGATGGGGCTGGTGTTGCACGTGTGCACCCAGGGATGGTGACACGTGGTGTCCTGGGGTGGGGAGCACCACCCTGGGGCTGGCTTCCCATGGGGTGTGAGGCCAGCTTCCCAACCTTTTCCAAAATCCAGGCTCCAAAGCAGCATCTGGAGAAAACGTTGGTGCTTGCTGTGAGCTCTCCGTTAGGACAAGCTCTCAGGATGCTTCCCAGGACTTTCCTATGGCAGGAAAAAGCAGCTCAACTGTTGAAAAACTTCCCAGATGCTTTTTATTTATTTTGGTTTCTTTTGGAACAGCCCTGCACAGGCAGGCTGGGATTAACCACCCAGAGCTGGCAGGAGCAGCACATACTTCTTGGGGAGAGCTGCTCTTCAGCCATGAGTATTCTCTGCAGTCCAGCTGTGTTAGAAGGGTCCCTCCCTCTTCCCAAAAGTGGCACCTCAGAAAGGCCAGGTGGCCCCACAGGGTCCCCTTTGCTGTCCTGCAGAGCAAAAACCACCAGATTTCTGCTTGCAAAGGGTCTTTCCTCCTAAGGGGCGCTGGGCTTGGGAGTGGGGGTGTGTGTGTGTGCAGATACTTCCCTGGCATTGCCCCAGGCTGACTGTTTTCTCCCCAAAAGCTTGAGTGGAGATGCTGAGGAGCAGTAGCCATAACACCCACTGTGTCTCCCCAGCCAGGACCCTGCCGCTCTGTCCCGCTTCACCATCACGGACCTTCTCCCAGACCTGCAGCACATCCTCTTCTGGATGGCCAACGCCATCGAGGTTCTCTACTTCGTCCAGCAGAAATCACCCACCTACATCCAGAGCATGGAGGAGGAGCTGGATGTCAGAGGTAGGGCTGGATGCAGCACCCGCCTGCTTCTCCAGCTGGAGCGACGTTGCTAATCCCCAGTGGTGGTCGGTGCCCCCGAGATGCTCCTTTAACCCCCCCATAATCCTCATCAGTGGGGATGTCTCTGTGGTGCAGGCTGGGGTAATCTGGGCTGGAGGAGCTGCCGTGGTGCTGCTCAGCTTCAGGACCAGGTCGTGTTGCGTTCGCAGCTGTGTTTCCCCTTCCCAGCATGGCAGCTTGTGGCTAATCCTTGGGGGTGGCTTTCTGTGCTCACCCCCCCCCAGCTGTTGTGAGGGCACCTGGGGTTGCAGAATTGCTCACTGGTGAGCCAGTCTTCCTGCCAGCAGGAAAGAAAAGGAAAGAAAAGAAGGAAAAAGGGTTAAATCAGCCTCAGAAACCTGCTCTGAGCAGTAAGTTAAAATGTTGGTAGGCCAGGCAGGCTGTTGGAAGGGGGGGGTACAGCCTTGGCCTGGCCTGTGGCACCGGGCTGTGCTGTCAGCAGCATTGCAAGTCCTTGGGGGGTGGCAGGTGGGCACAGTAGGCAGAGAGGGGGGCCGCTTTGCCCCTGATGAGGGATGCTGTGGTGACGATGCCAGCCCTGATAACCCCCAGCCTGGGAACAGTGGGGGGGACTGGTGACTGTCCCGCCTTGCAGGATGCTCCCCAATCCTCCTCTCTGCCCCGCAGGCTCCAAGGAATCTCTGTTCTCCTCGACCATCACAGCCAGCGAGGAGGCGATGACGGTGCTGGAGGAGGTGATCATGTACACCTTCCAGCAGTGTGTCTACTACATCTCCAAGGTACATGCTCCCTGAGGCAGGGAGCAGCGTCCCACAGGACCAGCATGAGCAGCCCCTAGCAGCATCTGGGCTCTTGCAGGAGGTTTTTCTAAGCTTTTACTCCTCAGCAGTTGCGTCACACCGAGGTGTTTTCCTTTGGGCTGAAGTGCCCCCAGTTTTTGGTCACAGCCCAGGAGAAGTATTGGATTACTGCGGCGTGTTTCCCTGCCCGCAGTGCAGCGGCTCAGGGGAGGCGTTTGGGGAGAGCTGCTTGGCTCCTGTCGGTGCAGCATAATGGTGTGATTCAGGGCGTGATGGAAAGGGGCCCCTGGACCGTCACCGTTGGATGGCGAGAGCCGGGCGGCATCGGGAGTGGGGAACAGAGCGGGCAGTGTGAGGCAGGAGAAAGGCTGCTGTGTGTGGGACTGTCCTGCCTGGCTGCTGCCACGGGGATGCAGGGGTTGATCCTGTGCCTCTCCCCCTTTCCCAGCACCCTCAGAAGAAGGGTGCTGGGTGCTGCTCCCCTGTTCAAGCCATGGGGAAAGGTCCCGGTTTGTCTTTTGCCCTCGTGCCCGGCTGCTGCCCTGGTACAGATCAGCTTTCAGGTCCCTTTACTGAGCTGTGCCCTGCTGTCACCTCCAGCTGCCTCAAGTGACAGGCACCTTATTTTTTATATAATTTTTTCTTTTAAATGCTTGCACAATGCTGGAGCACATCGTGGGGAGGGGTAAGCAGGATCAGCCCCTCACTTGTAGCAGTGCCAGTGGGGTTTAATTGGCTCATAGAAGTGATGGGGCTGGAAGGGTTTGGTTCATACCTGAGCCTGCTGTGAGCTCACCTCTCTCTCTGCAGTGTCTGTACGTGTCGCTCCCTGCTCTGCTGGAGTGCAACCCCTTCCAGACCGAGTGCCGGGAGAGCTGGCGGGCATCCCCACCCCTGCCTGAGGAGCTCCGCAGGGTCGTGCTCATCTACCAGGCCGTGCTGGACCTGCTCCAACAGTATGAAGTGCACCCTGAGATCACCTCCCAGATGTTTGCCTACCTCTTCTTCTTCTCCAACACTTTGCTCTTCAACCAGCTCCTGGACAAGGGTGAGACCTTCTTGAATGCTCAGCCTGGACTACGCCATGGGTTCTTCAAGAGACCCTCCAGTCCATCCCAGTGCCACTGTCGGGGGGGTACAGGAGGGAGGGGGCTCCAGGTAGCTTGAGGGCGCTGGAGACTGGCAGGTCTCAGCACCATTTTGGGGAGACAAAGCACAAGCCCACCTGCTGAGCCCATGCAGGTTTGCTTCCTCACCTCTCCATCCCCTGGTCCCTCTGGGGTCTGTTCTCATATGAATTTAGCCTTTGCCCTGGCTTCTCTTCCTGGGCCCCTCCACTGCCAGGCTGATGGCAAGCAGTCCCCAACAGAGTCCCCTGTCCCCATTGCACTGCCCCAGCTGCTGTCTCCAGGGCCTCCATTCCCAGTTGGGGTTTAACCCCACAGCTGCCCCATCCCCAACCCCTGTGAGATGACTGCTCTGCTGAGCCTTAGGCAGCCCCTGCCCCAGGCAGGGGTAGGGCTGCCTCCAACGAAAGGACAAGGCACCAGGGGGCTGTGTCCCACCAAGCACTGACAGATGCTCTGCTTCCGCAGGCTCCTCTCTTGGCTGCTTCCACTGGTCGCAGGGGGTGAAGCTGCGGGCCAGCGTGCGGCTGCTGCTGGAGTGGCTGCGCGGTGCCGGCTTCGAGCAGCTTGCCAACCAGTTCTTCGCCAAACTCGCCAGTGTGGCCAACCTGCTGGCCATGCCTGGCTCCCAGCTGCTCCAGGTGAGGAGTGCTGGGGGCTTGTGCTGCACAATGGGCACGGGCAGGGGAGACCCAGCTCCGTGCTGGGGGGGTCCCCGCCGTGATGTGGCCCTTCTGCAGCCTGCCACCCTCTGACCCTTCCTGGGTGGTGGGTCTGCTGATGGGCAGTACCAGGGATGGATGCTCACACTGTCTCACCTAGCCTCTCCCTCCCATTCCCTTTGTGAGCCTCTGCCTCTCAGAGAAAGCAGCTTCTCACCTCTGCCATCTTCCCCATGCTCTGTCTCCTCGCTCAGATGACCTGGCCGTCCCTGCGAGCCGAGTTCCCAGCGCTGAGCCCCATGCAGCTCCACCGGGTGCTGAGCCAGTGCCAGGCAGTGATGGACGTGGGCTGTATTGCAGCGTGGCAGCCCGATGAGGAGAACCTGGCCACCTTCCAGCCTGGTGAGTCCCTGGCTTTATGCTGCTCCAGTCATCTGCAAAGCCCCTCCGAGGTTTTTATGTGCAGCCCAAACAGCCACCTCCTTCCCCTCCTTGTACTATCTGCAGTGATCAGGAAGAATCAGGCCCTGAGGCTGGGGTGTTACAGAGGATTCAAAGTGTGCTCAGCAGGGCTTTGGGCCCTTTCCATGTTCCCAAGTCAGGGACACTGCTGCCTCACTGGTCACCCTGTCTCCAGTCCCAGCTGGGGGACCACGTGGATGTGGCAGAGAGCTGGGAGGCAGGAGTGGGTTGCAGGCTGGACCAGTGCTAGCCATCCCTTCCTCTGCCTTTCAGGTGAGACGCTGGAGTCTTTTGACAACCACCCGCCCATCATCCTGCCCAGTGGGGGCTTCAAAGTGGACCTGGAGGTGGAGACGTTGGATGACAACATCTACCGGCACCTCCTCTACATCCGCCACTTCCTCTGGAGCCTGCAGAGCAAGAGCCCCCAGGCTGGCGAGGGACCAGGCTCGGCACCCCTAAAGGTACCTTGTACTCCAGGGAGGGGCTGTGTCCCTCTGGAGCCCCTCCAAGCCCGGCACCAAGGGCTCACTGCCCTCGCCTGCAGCATGGAGCTGCAGCGATGCCCTCCCGTAGAGCTGCTGGAAGGATTAGTGCTGCTAATCCTCCAGCCTGGGGAGCGGGAAGGTGAGCGGGAAGGACAGGCCTGTCCCAGCAATCTCGTTAGTGGGGAGGAGGGAGGACGAGGGGGTGTCTGCAGGCACAGGTCTCCTTCCACCTGCACGTTCCACCATCCTTCCTGCCCCTCACCCCGCCGTGGAGCCAGGCTGGCTTGCACAGGAGCACCAATTAGCTAATGGCTGCAAAGCAGACGTGCTGTGGGTGCTAAGCTCAATGGCCATTTGTCTCCAGCAACCCAGGAGGACATCAATTCTGCGGTGCCCACAGGCACTGCTACCTCCTCCAGTCACCCTGAGGCCACGTCACCCAGGCCTAGGCCACCACAGGAGCCGTGCTCTCCCTTTGTCCCCCTCTAGTGACACCCCCCACGGGGTGTCATGGAGACACAACCCTCCTGGCTGGCTGTGAGGGCCCCTAGCATGCCCCTTGCTGCAAAACCAGCATGTGGGAGCTGTGCTTGAAGCCCGAACAAGGCCTTGTTGGGGTCCTAAGTCCCAAGGCTTCGGCTGGAGCCCACAGCCACCTTGCCGGCAGAGCGGAGAGGGTGGCAGGGTGCAGGGAGGGTCTGGAAACCCACAGGAGTTCCCACAGAGCATTTTTCTCCTCCTCAAGAAAGAGGCATGCACCACCCCAGATGTCCTGGAGGTGAGCGAGAGCCTGGCTGCTGCCCTGGGGAGTGCTCCCACCCCGGACGACTACTGCTCCCCGGGAGTCTGCGCTGAGCCAGAGGTAGAGAGGGGTCCCCCGCTCTGCCTGGCCCCCGACGGCTGTCCCTGCGAGCACCCTGCCACTGAGCTGCAGCTCCAGGAGAAGCTCAAGCAGCTGCAGCTGGGCAGGGGCCTGGCCCCCAAGGCTGGTGCAGCACCCACAGACTCCTCCTGCCTACTGACACCCCCTACCACCCCCCTCAACTTTGACTCTGGGAGCCCTGAGTCCCCGCAAGGCACTGGGAAGGGGCTGCAGGACCACCGGAGGAACGGAATGAATGGCACCAAAGGCAGCACCCCTGAAGGTACTGAAAGCTGGTGTGGTCCTGCTTTGGGGGTGCAGGATTGGGGCACAAGGGTGGTTGCTGCTGTTCTGCACAGCCTGTCCTGTACACAGGGCATGGCGCTTGGGCAGGGCAGGTGATGCCACAGGAGCATCTCATCCTGCTCCTACCCTAGCAGAGAACCAGCTCTGGGGCAACCCTGGGTCTGCTTTGATGGGGTTTTGAGATGCAGCTTTCTGTGGGAGGTTGTGAGGGTGGGCTTGGGTGATGCCGGAGTGGTAAGCCAGTCTCTCTACTGGCAGGATGCTCGCCAACCCCCTACGACTACCCCACACCAGAGTCTTCCAGCCGCAGTTCTGCTACCGATGACTTTTGCTACGTCTTCGTGGTGGAGCTGGAGAGAGGACCCATTGGGCTGGGGATGGGGCTGATCGATGGCTTGGTGAGTCTGCACCAACCATGGGACAAGCCCCTCCAGATAACTGGAGTGGGATACGTAGGACATGATTTATACTCCAGGAAAAGCCATCAAAGAAACTAATGGCTTCCCACGGGACCAGGCTGGGCTGTTTCTCCTTGGGGAAAGTGAGGCACAGGGTGCTCTCTAGGGAGGAGCAGATCTCTGCTCCTGGGTCGCTGTGCCACGCACACCAAGCTCATCACAGCTGTCCTGCAGCTGGAGAGAGCAAATGGGCTCAGCATTCCTGTGGAAGGAAAATGACTCAGCTGTCTTTCCTCCACCTTGGAGCGGGTGGTGAGGGAAGTGAGGGGAGCAGGGAGGCTCGTGGGGTGCCAGAATGGCCCTGCCAGCGACAGCACTCGCTGCTCTTCCTGCTCTTGCATAAGGTGGCTGTGTGACATGGCTCAGTGCAGCAATGGTCTCACTAAGGAGCCTTTCAGGGCAGTACCTCAGTCAGTAGGAAACATGGCATCACCAGTCCCAGGGACAGCCGTGCGCAGCGAGCTCCTGGCCTGAGAGCTGCAGGTCAACAGTGCTTTGCTCTTAATTAAATTGGGCAAGAAAAGATTGCCTCCTCCCTTCCTTTCTGGGTATAAATTTACAAAATCCTGTAGGTTTGAGTTTCCTTCCCAGTGCCGAGACACCATCCCCAGCACTCAGCTGTCACGTTCCCCCGTGTCTCCAGGGTCCCACCTAGCATCCCCACTGAACTGTGAGAGAGTCACCCTTCCTGGGGACCTCAGCCCCTTGGGACCACCAACCTTTTGTTTCCTCCCTCCACCCTGGCTGGTCACTCACCGCCTTTCCCTGCCAACAGCACACTCCTCTCTGCTCCCCGGGGATCTACATCCGCACCCTGATCGAGGACAGCCCCGCGGCCGCCGACGGCCGGCTCTCCATCGGGGACCGCATCCTGGCTGTCAACGGCACCAGTCTCATTGGGGCAGACTACCAAAGGTGAGTCACACCTCGCTGGAGGGCTCGGGCTGGGCTCAGCTCCACGGCAGCTGCTGCTTGAGTCCAGGATTTCAGCTGGTTTTCCTCAAAGAGCTGTGCAGGGTGTCCCTGGGGCTACAGTCCTGGCCAGCAGCGCAGAGGATGCTGCGGGTATGGAGGAGCCAGCGGAGCAAGGAGCAACCCAGATGTGGGGGGGAGGCAGATAGTTGGAGGGGTTTGGAAGAGGGAGCAAAAGCTGGAGACCAAGCAGTGGGATGATGGCCAGGCTCCTTGTAAACTACATGCAGAAGCAGCAGACTGCCTGTAGGACAGCACGCACAGAGCAGAGGGTGCAAATGTTTTGCAAACGAGGGAGGGTATGTTTTGCAAATGGGGAGGGGGGACACTGGGGAGACCACCATCCTCCAGGGAGCCAGAATTCACCCCTCTCCCTGTTGCCGCTCTCTGCAGTGCAGTGGACCTCATCCGCTCTGGAGGGAAGAAGCTGCGGTTTCTGGTTGCCAAGTCGGACACAGAAATAGCCAAAAAAATCAGTTCCAGCTCCTCTTCCTCCTAGTCCTTGTGGTAAGAGGGTCCTTCTGCAGCAGCTCGTGGGTGCAGCACTGGTTAAGGCTGACCTTGGGGAGCCTGGAGTGCATGGGGGAAGACCAGGACTCCTCAACTGCCCTTGATTTGCTCGCCGATGCCATGCCCCTGCGCTGCAGTGGATGAAAGGACATCTAAAGGGCAGTGCACGCTTCTCCCACCACACTGGCTGGGAGCATCACTCCCCTTCAATCACCCAGCCTCATCTGCTACCCTGTGTCATCCTTCTCAGGAGCTTTTCTGTTCCTTTGTCCCCTCTGGCAGGGGCAGAAAGGGAGCGCTCCATCCACGGGGGCCGTGGGTAGGCTCCTCCGTTCCTCAAGGCTGGCAGCCCCACGTGATCTCTCACGCTGGCAGACAGCTCCAAACACCTTTGGGATTTAAAGACTAGCACACGGGGCAGGCCTGGGCTGCGCTGTGGCAGCGGCCATCTGAGGTGCTGGCACGTCAGGCTGGAAAAGGGTGCCCAGCTCCGGGGCTGGCAAAGGCAGCACAAGCACCTGGGGGCAGAATCCGAAGCAGGATGCCTTGCTAGGAGTTAAGCTCCCCCGTGCCATACCCTATGTCAGGTGCCTTTCTGCTGCTGGGCTATGATCATGCTGTCTCCAGACCGGCTTTGGGACGGGAAGCAGCTACAGCGAAGGGCTACCACACCAGCAGATCACCGTGAGTCCTAGGGGGAGCCCCAGGAAGAAAGGGTCTCTCTTGCCCTTGCTCATCCAGCAGATTTATTGCCCAGCTCCAGCACCACAATCCTGCAGCATGGGGCATTCCCTGCGGAGAATTTCCCCATGCAGGAGCTAATGCCCTCCCTAAGGGGCTAGAGCCAGCTCAGAGCTACTGTGCCTGCCCCTGGTCCCTGTGAACCCAGAACAGCAGGTTTGTGCCGCCCAGGATCCCAACGAGCCTGGTGACAGGAGGTGACAAACGACATCTTGGCACTGTGGTCCTGGTCCTCTCCCTCCTCCAGCTTCGCCAGGCTGTCATACAGCTGCCCTGCTTCCTGCCCAGCTCGGAGCATCTCCAAAGTGTGCGCTGCTGACATGCAATGCTGAGGAGCAGAGGCCAAGGTGGTAGCCCACTGTGCGGCTGGCTGGCCCCCTGCACACCCAGCCTCCTGCCTGCTAAGTCCTCCCTGCGCTTTTAGCAACATTAACGGGGTAAACCCGACCCGATTTCCACATGTAGACAGATACCAAGCCCTAGTTTAGCCAAACCCCATCTAACCAGCCTGCTACAAAGCCCTGCATCACACCCTGCACTGAAACCAGCATGGTCCAGCCTCTGGCAGTAGATCAGATGTTCACGTGGCCTCTCGAAATGGCAGCGTTCGGAGAGGAGATTGTGATGCTAAAAACAGGATGCTTAACAGGGTTGGCCTTAATTAAACCTCACTGCTGTAGTTTTGGTTTCTGTGCTTAGCCTCGCACTTTCGCAGAAGGAGAGATGTCAAAACAATCCAATACTGGATTCCAACGTAGCTTGGCCTGCCTTTCCTACAGCAAGAGGGTGGAAGCACTGTCCTTGAGACACTAGTGCCTTGCTTCTCTGCTAGGCCACACTCATGCCAGCTGGCCTGGGGTGCTGCCCCAGCAGGAACCAGGAATAACTGGGAACAACACATCCCTCCTGCCACTGACTCAGTTCTACCAGGCAGGCAAAGGCTCAGGGCCCCACAGGGCTCCCGGTGATTCACTCTGCCGAACTGAGTAGCTATGTTGGCCTGTCATCCTCCACGGAGCTTAGCAGGCTTCTGGGGCAGGGAAGGGGCTGCCTGGAGCCCCCAGGCAAGCTGCCTGCACTCCTTACTCCCCCCTCACCCCAGGAGCCAGGGCTCAGTTTCCACCAGATGGTACCGGGGCTGCACCCCACTGAGGTCTGGTGGTACCAACACAACCCCCTGCTCCAGGTGACTCTGCAGGGACCCTGGAATGAGAACAGCCTCAGAACTGTAGGGTGCTCACAGCGCAGGCAGGAACTGAAACAGGCTGTAACAGAGCTGGGTATTGGCTACCATGCATGAGGGCTTGCTTCTCCTGGCAAGAGCAGCGGGATGTATTTCCATCCCCTTTGTGTTAAAGCTGTACAGCTCCAGAGCGTGCGAACGCCTGGCGCAGACACCGAGCGCAGCATGGCGCCTGCCTGACAAGGGCTGACGTACGTCGTCAAACGCTCTTGGTGTCAACAAGGAATGGGATCAATAAATCTCTCTCAGCTCCTGCCTGGCAGCTGTCTCTTGGCTCTCCATGCACTCACTCCAATGGCAAGACAGAGGAGCACTGAGGGCTCGGGGCAGACTTCATCGAGCTCCTCCTGCTCTCTGCCCCTCACACAGGCCCTCGCGGTCTGTCTGCAGCAGGCAGGAGCAGTACAGCAGCATGTGGTACAGCCTGGGTAGAGCGGAGGCAATGGTGGGGGAGAAACAAGCCAGGGGAGGGAAGAAGAGCAGCTCCCAAGGGACATGGGCTGCTGGCAGGGTGTTAATGGGTGCTCACACCCTCCTGCCATGTTCCCATAAACCCACCAGGGTTTCCAATCTGGCCTGGCCAGAGGTGAGGCAGGCTGAGGGGACAGAACCACAAACGCACTCAGAGCAGAAGAGCTGCCTCAGGTCTACTGATTCCCGTTTCTGTTTCATTAGCAACCGTTCGTTCCTCATTTCCAGTTCAGAGCAGGACCTCAGCAGTGTCCAAGGAGTTAAAATAGAGGCTGGAGTCTCTCCAAAACCTCATGCCCTCACCCCGGCACGAAGCTGGGAGCTGGCTCCAGGAGATGGGTGACAATCCTCAGGGCAAAAGGGAGGGAGTCCTGCACCTCTCTCTGGAAGCGGGTGCTGGCCACGTCTACGGGCGGCGTGAACACAAACTGAGCCACACTTGGCATTTTCAGTAGGTTCATGAGCTCCGTTGCCCGGATCAGGATCTGCTCTAGGTCCTCCTCGCAGTAAACAGAGGTGACAGCAGGGCTCTGCACAAACGTCCTCATCTTGGACAGGAACATGGACACTCTGCAGGAGAGGACACAGATGTCAGGTGGCAGGACTTTTGCAACCAGCGAGGTTGCTGCTTAAGCCTGTGTAATGGAAAAGACTCTGCTGCAGGGGAACACCAGACACAGCCCACCCCTTTCTGATGCACAGAGCCTCAGTCAGCAAACGAATCCCACTTCCCCCAATCGGGCTCCTCCCCGGCTTGTTTCCTCTGTCCCGTTTCAGTTCCAGGTTCCACTAACTCTTAGCAAACATCTGTGTTGGACCCACGAGACCCACACATTTCAGCCCTTGCCATCATCCCTCCTCACCTGGGGATCAAGTCCTGGCTGCGAGCTGCGAACTTGGTCAAGGTGGCCATCAGGACACTGATGGCACGGGGTGCGTAGCTGGGGGTGCTGGCCAGCGGTCGGAGCTGGGTGATTTCAAACAGCATGGCTTCTAGAGTCTCAAAGAACCGGCTGATCTGCTCCACAGTGCAGCGCTTGTCATAGGACACCGACATGTACTCTCCAACGGCCCAGACCTGAAGCAAAGGGTGACGGGCTCAGGGCAAGGAGAAGGAAAGGGAATGGAATGTTTAGGGAATAGCAGATCAGCTAATGGTGGGACAGAGAAGAGGAAGAAAGGGAAGGTGACCAACAGATTGCACCGCAGTTGGAGCAACCTGTGCAAGCAGGCCCTGCTCACCAGGTGGGAGAAGATGGCCTCCTTGTTCTGGATGTTGCTGACTGTTCCTGTGAACTCCAGAATCTCAGTGGATAGTTCCACGACGAGCGCAGGGTGCAGTTTGCAGAGCATCACCAGCTGTGAGCTCAGCACCCTGGAGGAAGATGGGCAGAGCTCAGACCACAGGGTTTGGTGGGCATCACCAAACTGAGGAGGTGCTGGCAGCACCCACCCAAACTGGAACACTGCCTGTGCACTCAGGGTGCCTCCAGCAGCACTGGAGGTGCAGCTCCCATTCCGCAGCCTCCAAAGATGCACTGCAGCAGGGACTGGGCAACAAACAAAAGGGCTCCTGGGCTGCTCTGGATGCCAGGCTGCAGCCAGCAGAAGGGCTGGGAGCTGGGCTGGGCCTCCTGTCCCATCTCACCTGTACATGTCCTCTCGAAACGCCGGGATCTCAAGGAGCTCGTCGCTCCTGCGCAGCAGCAGCACCACCAGCTGGTTTATCAGAGGTCCATCTGCAAACTGAGACAACTTTAGGGTTCAGCAGCATCAGCTGACTTCCAGCAGCCAAACCCCAAACTAACCAGCCAGGCGTGGGGCTGGCCCAGAAACCTCCTGGTCTAGCGGGAGGGGAGTGGTGCCCAGAGCAGGTTTCTGGCACAGATTCTACTCTCACCCATCTCCCTTACAGCTGGCCCACAGCACAGTGTGAAACCTGACACTGCACCACCGAGCTCTCCTGCTTCTCCAGGTGAAGTAGCCAGCTCAGTGCTGGCTCCTGCCAGTATAAGACCACCCCCACTTCCCCTATGCACCCCGCAGTTGAAGCTGTGGTGTCTTTACCAGTTTGCTCCTCTAAGCACACTTCACATGACAAGAGATCCCTGTGGCATGACTGGGAGTCAGGCTCCCTCACAAGGTCCTACCTCTGCCACCACCCTGAAGAAGAGCTCCAGTAAGACAGGGACAGTCTCTGCACATTGCACGACCCTTGGGCTACTGGCCAGGGAGCCCAGCAGCTGTCGAAGTGGAACCAGCCTGTGGGCAACAGAAGAGTTACTGCTGAAGGCTTGCTCCCAGCTCATCTCCTGGCTGCCTGTCCCTGCACCCTGACAAGGCCTCTGAGCAGCACTTGGGAAAGCAAATGCTGGGAAAACCAAATCCACCTCACCCCAGCTGAGACCCCCTTTCCCAGCAATCCCAGAGCTGGATGGCTGCAGCAAACCCCTGCAGCAGGCTCCTACAGCAGCTTCCTACCTCTCTGGGGCGTCCTCAGGAGTGGACTTGGTGCGGAGAAGATGCTGGAACATGCTCTTGTAGAGGGGATGGCGAAAGGCTTCCAGAGGGGTGGCTGGCTTCACAGCTGGGTCACCGACAGCCCTCTCGGAGGAAGGAAGAGCAGCTGACCTAGCAGGAGGCACACACAGAGCGTGCTGCATTGTAAGAACAGGCCAGGGCATAGCTGGAATACTGAACAGTGGAGTAACTCCCTTTCCACTGGAACAGGGACGGGGAGTTGTTGTAACCTAGGCCCTCTGGGAACCAGGAAATCAGAATGACAGAAAATTAGGACCACAGATTTCTCCCACTCTGGCTGAGGTTCCAGAATTGCTTCTGTATTGCTCCTGGGAAAGGGGGAAAGAGCGTTCTGTATCCCTCAGTCATTGAAGCCCATTGTCTCTGGGATGAGTCCCTCTCCTAAGCATTCCAGAAAGAGTGGCTAATGTCAGGGAAGGAAAGGAACAGCAGAGGTGCAGCAGTGAGAGCCAGTACCCAGTCCTATCCCATCTTTCTGGAGACTCAGAGCTCCTAATGACCTCAGGAAAAAACCTCTGTATGACTCCAGGAGAACAAAGCCAGTGAGAGGGATAAGGGAAGGAAGACCAGGTAGCCCACACCTCTGTGTTGAGGTGATGGCTCATGGCAGATGCTCCAGCATGTGGCAACTGTTTAAAGCTGGATATGAAGAGAGGAATATGACAGCAGCCCCAAAGACAGTCCAGCAGTGAAGTGTAAGAGCCAGTCACCTCTCTTCCTATGCACAGCACATCTGTAGGAAAACTGGGCTGACATCTGTGCAGTTCTGTGTTACCCTGACTGTAGCAGATGCCTCTCATTCTCCAACAGCAGCAGCCAGGAGGCAGCTAAGGCTCAGAAAAGAGTCTACTAGGCTACAGTCCATGTCAAGACCCTGATTAGCAAGTGAGAGGAAGGGAAGGTAGCATTACCTCAGCTGGATGTCCAGAGCTGCTGTCAAACAGGGCAGGTCAAGCAGCAAATGGAAGATCTCAACAGCTGTGCCCGCATCCAGCAGGAATGGGAGAAGGTCCACAAACTCAGAGATGAGGGCTGGGCTGTTCCAGGCCAGGAACTGCAAGGAACAAGCACAAACAGCTGCACTATGCCTGCTACTCCACCTCACACCCAGAGGACTCACACAGTGTGGCCTAGAGGGACAGGGAAGGGAAAGTCACTTCTGAAATGCAAAACCAGAGAAGTCTGAGGGTTTGCTTGGTCAAAACCCTGATGGCTGCTGGAAGCTCAACACAGGCCTCTGGGGCAGTGGCTGGCAAGCTGCATTAAGGTTCTCCAGAAACAAAACGCTGCAGCTGGTGTTCACCACACTTCCCACCCCACCAGCAGCAGTACTAACACAGACCCTGTGCTGCTGGCAGCACCCTCTTCCCTCTTCAAACAGCAAACAGTCCTCCCTGCTTGTGCTCTCCCTAGCACTGCCATGGAGGCACACACAGGGTACAAAGTCCTGGGACACAGAAAGGAAGGTGCAGCAGCAGGCCCTCGTGTGCTGCTCAGCAGTTGTACCTTGAAGAGGTTTGGAAAGCTCTGCCGGAATATGCTGGAGGTCACGGTGAAAACCTGGCTGTTGTCTTTGCAGAACTGGACAAATTCGAAGGCCAGGGATGGGTTGTGGAAGAGCTGGGCTGGGATGTCAGTGAGTAGGTGTCTGTAGATTGCATCGGAGTCCACAGCTGCTGTTTTGCCTGGGAGGAAGGACACAGTGTGTTGCAGGGCACAGCACCCCCTGCAGCCCTCCCAACAAGGGCTCCAGGGGCTAAGCTAAATCTGGGTTATGTTTTTTCTAAAGAGCACAGGACCCCCCAGCTCCTGGGTCTCCTGGAGCGAGACCATCCATCCCAGGGTACAGCCAGCTGAAGTACCAGCTCTGGCAGCCCCAAACTGCCGAGACAGAAGGCTGTGCTCAGGGTATCAAGGCTGGATTGTGCAGGAGGGGCTGAGAGCTGATGGCTTACCATGGTTCAGAAAGAACTGGGCGATGGGCAGTAGTGCCCTGGCGTGCGTGGCATCCCCACAGATTCGGCCATGCAGGATTTTCAGGAAGGAGGCAGTGCGGTACACATAGGAGGAGTCCTGTTTGCAGATGATGTCCATGATTGTCACTGCCTCAATGAGACACTGCAGGAGAGCAGAGAGTCAGGGGGGAGGAAGCCCAAGCCCCAGCGCTTCAGCCCCACCACTGTGTACCTACAGCTTTCTGCAGGTCTCCATCATCTTTCTTCAGGGGTCCTGCCAGAGAAAAGAGTCCAAGATAATCTTTGAGTCCAAGCAGGAACATTAGGTTGTTGGTTTGAATACTAATGCAGATTCCTGGGGATAGCTGGGAACACACACTGATCCCAATCCCAAGCTAACGAGAACCAAGTTCCACAGCCCACCCCCTCAGACCAAAGGTAGGAGGTAGAATATGGCCATTGCCTCCGAATTCCTCCCAACACCCCAGCTCAGGGCTGATCAATGGCTTGCAACCAATCATGGCAGACTCCAGGGAGTGAGATCCCAGCCCAAAGAGGCAGTGAACCAGAAACATTTTCAAGACCACCACCACCACCAAGAGAAGGCCCAGGAGGGCTCCTGGCAGGACTCACGCCGGTTGCTCTGCTCAGTAAGCCGCTGGCAGTACTCAAAGGCTTTCTCCCGCAGACGGTCCTTCGGGGGGAGCAGCCGACTCGGTGTGGATGTCGTTGAGACCACGGATGTAACAGACCTGTCCATCCCCAATTTTTCATCTGCAGAATAAAGGGTACCATGTATCAGCTCTCATCACACACAGCAAGAGAGGGCTCTGTCTCCAGGCTGCTACAAAGAAAAGGAGGCTGGGGAAGAAGGGAGGGTTACAAGAACACTAAGGACACACTGCTTCCCACTAGCCATGCCATAGGGTTTTCCTAAAACCAGGGGACACACTGAACATACAGTTCCTCAGGGAAAGGCCAGTGAGGATCAGTCAAGAGGTTTTGTCATATTTCCTCCCAAAGCTTCTCTGCTCCTAGCTCAAAGGCTCTGAACTCTCGCCCATATTCCTGCCACTTGCTGGTGCACCCCCTAATTGTCTTGGAGCACATGCCACTCTGGGGCATACAAGCCATGCTGGCCTGCAGCCCTTCAGTCTGTACCTGATTTAGGGGTCTTCAGCTCCTTGTCCCCGTAGCACAGCAGCCAGTGTCGCAGCATGGAGAAGGCTTGCACATTGAGCCACTGGTCCTGTGTGTAGTACTGACCCATGGAGAGCACTGTGAAGAAGTCTGTGGCAACAGCACCATCCACCTCTGTGACAGGACCAGGCTGGGAGAGAAGATGCAGAGGGTCAGATCCCCAGGAAGAGGCTGACAAGGCAAGGCAAACTCCACTGAGCCCAGGGAGACAGGTAGCCCTCATGTTTGGGTATTATGGGCCCTGCGGGGACACGGTTATCCAGAGAGAAAAGCCAACTGTGTTAAATTAACTTCCCCAGGTGAAATGTCCCAAATGTTCCCTTTCCCTTTCACACAAGCCTCATCTGAAATTGACTTTGACTCTGAGGTATGTGGTCATCAGAAGGCTGTCCCCTCAAATTACATCAAGGATCAAAGTTCTGACTCTAGAGCAGAACTCCTAAGTCTGGAAGCTACAAATCCCCTTACTGTGATTTCCTGTGTCTTGACTGCTTACCCCATCAAAAGAGGCAAAGAACAGCAGTCCTTCTACCTTACCATTTCCTAAAAGAAGCAGATTCTGGGAACCCAGAAGAGCAGGTGCCTGTCCAGGAAATGCCCCCCTGAGATGAACAGAGCACCTCAACACTCACCTGCCTGGTCCTGGGACTGGAGAAGAAGCCTCCAGAAGGTTGAGCAATCCCTTGCTGAATGCTTGCATACCTCAGCCAGTCAGCTATCTTTTTACTGACTACATTGGTCTGCTCTGTAGAAGGAAAGTCACAGGGTCATTGCTAGACCAGGCAGAGAAGCAGCCTCCACAACCCCCCAGTTGCTGCGCTTTTTCTCCAGCCTAGACCACTGTCAGCAAAGAAATGGGTACCCCAGGGTGCATGCCCTGACCTCCTGGTACTACTTTAGAGTCCAAAGTTGGGACATGGTTTAGTAGATGTGGTGATGTTGGGTTGATGGTTGGACTTGTTTTCTTCTCCAACCTCCAAGATTCTGTCACACTTGTTTCAGAGCTCTGTGCCCTTTTCTTGCTCCTGGCCACTGGGTCAGTCACATCATTGTTTTGCCCGTTTCCTCAGACAAAAAGTCAGGAGTGACTGCTAGAACCAAGGAGAACTTCTGGTACCAGATCAGCCTGGAGTTAGGGTACATGTTACTGCAGTACAAACCCAGGCAGGACAGAGACTCTGGCCCCCAAAGCAGCTGAAGACCTGGTTCGATTTCTGAGTGGTGGAAGAGATCTCACCCAGTAAGATCACTTCCCTCGTGTCAATACATCACTTTTAACAGCAGTTTCCTAGTCCTATGCCTAGCCAAAGCCTTCAGAGCACCTTCTGATCACTGAGCAGATCACAGCCAGACAGTAAGCCCAGGCCTTCCTATATATTTACCTTCAGTTAGAGATTCTGGTGAAAGACTGATGACATTAGACAGGACAGGCAGAAGGTACCGAGCACTCTGACCCTCTGGCAGCCTTCTTTCCAGGGCTTTCACAATACGCTGCCCCACAGCAGACACTCCAGCCTTCTTAGTTCCCTTAAAGATAAAGCAGAGGCAAAGCCAGGCAGATAACCTTCTACTAATGCTAGAGACCAATACCCTGCAAACTCTTCTACCAGGTATCAGTGCCAAACACAAAACCAACTCACAGCACAGGCTATTGTACCCCAACCTAGAGAGATCTTCTGCAGTGTGAACTAACAGATCCCAGGAGGGGAGGAGTACTTTGATGGAGCAACAAGGTTTGTGGACAACCATCACCTGGAAGTGGTGGAAATTAACAACTGCAGTCGATGTCTTCAAATTAAAACACTAGGATCCATCAATTCCAGAGCAGTGTGCTAGCACTAACTGCTCCCTGGGAGGTCAGCCTGCTAGCTCTATTGCTGAATTAGAAATTTATGAACAGAAAATAGGCTGTTGTAACGTGTTCTAGGACTCTCTGGCCAGTCCATATCCTCACAGTGCTGAAAATAAAGCAGAATAATTAGGTTCCTTAAATAAACATGGAAACACTTCTGCTTTTTCCTAGGCAGAGAAGGGTGACGAAGCTAGTGAAGGGTCTGAAGCACAAGTCCCATGAGGAGCAGCTGAGGGAACTGGGGCTTTTTAGCCTTAAGAAAAGGAGCCTGGGGGGAGACCTTATCACAGAATCACACAATTTTAGGGGTTGGAAGGGACCTCAAGAGATCATCAGGTCCAACCCCCCTGCCCAAGCAGCTCCCCAGCTCATACTGCACAGATAGGCATCCAGACGGGTCTTCAATATCTCCAGGGAAGGAGACTCCACCACCTCCCTGAGCAGCCCCTCTCTACAACTACCTGCAAGAAAGGTATAGAGCAGTGGGGGTCTGTCTCTTGTCTCAGGTGACAAGGGACAGGAGGAGAGGAAATGGTTTCAAATTGCCCCAGGGGAGATTTAGGTTAGAGATCAGGAAGCATTTATTTACTGAAAGGGTTGTCGAGCATTGGAACAGGCTGCTCAGGGAGGTGATGGAGTCACCATCTCTGGGGAGATTTAAAAGATGTGTAGATATTGTGCTTGAGGTGTCTAGAGGTGGACTAGGCAGGATTAGGCTGTGGTTGGACTCGATGATCTTAAAGGTCTCTTCCAACCTACTAAGTGATTCCATGATTCTAGATACCGGCAATCGATTTTTATTCACCTTGGTTCCAGCAAACAGGGAACAGTCAGAAAGCAAATCCATACAGCAAGGGTAGATTTCTGACTCGAAGGGTTGCTTACCTGAACCAGAAGGATGGAGGACACCAGGCTCAAGAGCTTTGTGTCTTGAATCCCATCACAGGAGAGGATCAGATCATTGCAGGGCGATGTCTCTCTCAGGATGGCAGCGCAGAGCAACTGAATCTGCTCAGGGCAACCAGGTGAACACAGCACCTTCTGCAACAGCTCCACAAACTCACCATCTAGCCTGCAACAGCCGCAGCAAAGTGTCACCCCCAAGCAAGGACAGTGATCCTGACTAATGCTTATCGACCACCTTCCCATGAGAACTGGGGCTCCTTAGCACCACTTGAAAGAGTGCTCAGTAGCACAAACACTTGTGCCTCCCATTGCAGAAGGAGGCAGGCACCTCCTGCTTAGCAATGCAGAGAAGGGGCAGGCGAAGGGGCAGGCGAAGGGGCAGGCGAAGGGGCAGGCGAAGGGGCAGGCGAAGGGGCAGGCGAAGGGGCAGGCGAAGGGGCAGGCAGGCACCTTCTTAATCTGTGTTGTGAAGCAGAAGGGTAGAAAGCAAGCAGAAGAAAGGCTTTATACCGAGCTCAGCGCTTACAAAACAGGGTGTCTTTTCCAAAGTACTAACCCCCGTGGGGGCTTGCTACTCGCGGACCCCTGAGGCCCAAGTCACTCACTTGCGGGGGTACTTGGTGGCGGCGACGGCGAGGTGCAGCCTCTGGAGACAGTCCACGGGCTCGGGGCCCAGCTCCGGGCCCTGCAGCAGCGCGGCGAGGCGGGCACTGAACCTCTGCAGCTCCTCCTCCTGGATCTCCCTGGAAGGGGAGCAGGGGGCGTCGGGACCCTCCTCGGATGCCCCGGGGCCGGAGGGATGCACCCACCATGCCCCTTCAGGTCGGTGAAGCGGTGCCGGCGCCCGCCTCGACCCCCCCGCCTGCCCCCGGGCCAGGGCCCCAGCCCTCCCCGAAGGAGCCCAGCCGCCCTCACGGTGCCCCAGCTCCCGGTACCTCGCCTGCTTAAGGAAACTCTCGGCCGCCGCCGTAAACATGCCGGATGCTTCACCGCTCCCCCCGCCCCGGTCCGCTGCCAGAGCGGCCCCGCCGCCGGTCCGGCTGGAGCGGGGCCGGGGGAACGCGGCTGCCGCACAAAGGTTCCGCTTGCCGGGGAAGCGCCGGTGGGGCTGGGATAACCTAGGCCGGATCCCGGAGGAGGGGGAACGGCCAAATCCTCGCTCGATGTTTCGAGATGATCGGGCTCTTGTTCTGCACGTCGGGACCCTGCTCGGGAGCCTGGCTGCGAGAACAGAGCCCTGGGCACGAAGGGGAGCAGCTGCTGGGGTGAGGAGCCAGCGCGGCCGGGACAGGGCAGGTGACAGCAGAGGAGGCCAGGAGCCCGACCTGTGCAAAGCCCATGCTTTCCAGAAGCTGATGTTACAATTAGCGGCTCAGCTGTTGGCCTTCAGAGCTCCCAGGGGGATGAAAAGGCATTGACATTCCCCCATTAGAAACATCCCTGACTGCTAATAAGCCTGAACCTTAGCACCGCGCTGCACATCACCCTGCAGGGAGGAGGAGAAGCAGGAGCTCAGCCCTCTGCGCCCCTGGCACTGGAGTTCATTAACAGCATGCCTTGGTAATTAGCCAGCAGTGCCCATCACCCAGCTGCTGACAGAACTGGTGCAGGCAGGTAACACACAGAAGCATTCAGCTTCTTCCTGCCCACATCACCTCCCCAGGCTGCAACAGAAAACATGCCAGAGAAGTGACACTTTTAAGAGATCCCCCCCCCCCCCCAAAATGGCTCTGGCTGAGCATCTTCACTAGGCTGTGGAAAATTGGGTTTTTAGCAGTGGTCAAACACAGGTACTTCTGTCAACCTGGGTCTTAAAGATATTCCTACTGGGGTGCAGAATAACTTTGAGTCAAAACCAGCCCTGAAGTTAAATTGAAGCTCTGTTAGGTGGACAAGGCAGGAAAATCCAAGCTATGAGGCAGGTGGATAAAGAACTGTTTTCTGACCTCACACACTTGAATGAAACAACTATAAATTACAGGGAAACATACAGGAACAGTTTACCTTTCAAAACAAGTGGTTCATTTCATGACAAAATGAGAGCTAGAAGAACAGTTTATGGACCCCAGGGGAAGCATTACAGATCTCAACCACATAACACATACTTCAGTTCACTCGTGTAAGTTAAGTTTCCCAAATAGCTGCCAAGGGATCAAAAGCAGTGTATCTGTGACCTCTGAAACAGTGCAAGGTGTCCAGACACTTCCCACCTACAGCCTTTAAGGAAGATAAAAGGAAGAAATTATAAAACACTCTGTCCCCTCACGTACCAGGAGCTCATTGTGGAAAGGGGCAGGCTCTACAACACCACACTGGAAACATCAGGTCTCACCCAAAAGCAGCAAGCGATTTCAGGGCATTTTCTGTTTCATATATAATTTTATTTCTGGTTATAGAAACAAATGCTAAGAGGAGAAGCAACATTCCCCAACCACATACATCAAATTAAGGTAACAGAACAGTTAAAATAAATGGAAAAAAGGTAGAAATTTTAAACTTTGTTATAACTTTAAAATATTAACGTTCTTGATACATTAGAAATCACATTCAGATCTCAAATTACTTAAAAAAAGTATGGCTCCATATTAAAAAAAACCCAAAGCCACTGTATCCCATTTGATGTGGAAATGCAGGTCCTGCTCCTCAGATGCTTGTCTGTGCCATCTCCTCAGGTGAGCGGCAGGATCCTCAGCAGGACCAGGACACTCTCCCACCCCTCGTGGGAGCCACAGCCTGCCTGTGCAGTTAAGCATCTCAGAGGAGCAGCACTGCAACATAGCCAGATAAAGATGAAACTTCACATCCACTGCCCCAGATGGAGCTTCCCCCCTTGGGATACACATCTGCTTTTTGAAAAGCACTGATAATGAAAACAAGTCACAAAAAAAACCAGTTTTAATATCAGCTGTAAAAAAAAACAAACCAAAAACATCTGGCTGGAGGCATCTTGTACAGGTAACACCAGGAACTGAAATGCAAGCATGGCTTTAGTTCCCCCACCCATCCCCATCCTTAAATTAAGTGCCAAATCTAGGTGAAAAGGGTAAAGCTCCCCCAGCTCTGTAGCAAAACCACTGGTGCCACTGAGGTATTTCAGGTCCTCACCTCACTGCATCCTTCCCCTCTGGACTCAGTGGGGATGCACACATGCAGAACAGGGGGAGATTTAGATTTTCCAAATTACTGGGGTTTTTTTTTTTAAAAACCCAACTCTCAGAGTTGGATCTGAGTGGATCAGCTTTACCATCCATTGCTTGCACACAGCTTTTGGTTTATCCCTAAACAGCTTGTAACAGTCCTGTGGATAGCTACAGAATCCTACATGCTCTTTTTGGCTATGTGGAGGTGGGCTGGCAGGCTGGAAAAGGCCAGTCTCACCACAGTACAAACATGTCCAGAACCCAAGACAACTATATTGTCCTGTAAGATTTTTCTATTTCAAAACAATTCTGTTTTCCCTATCAGTATATTTAAATGATTTTTTTTTAAAATGCAATTTTCTTTTCCATTAAAACAAAAAAGATCTCACCAACAACCATAACTCTGGGTCCCTCCCTCCACTCCAAGCCCACTTGTGAGAAGAAAAGATGAAGTGAGTTTAGATTTACAGCAATTTGTTTGCTACAGATCCAACTTGCCTACTCAGCAGCCTGTCCACCCCCAAAGAATAGCATATGAACCAGCAGAACATGGGGATGCTCTGCACCAGGCTCTTAGCAGCAAGGAAGTGAAACAGAAGGAAAGCTCACTTTTCCTGCTCCATTAAAATATCATCTTTCCTCAGCAAACAGACATTTCTCCTCAACACTGCCCTCAGTTTTAAGCAAGGCTCTGTTTTGGACTGAAGTGAAACTGAGGTGGGACAGAAGCAGGGCTGGAAGGTCTGGATCATGACAGAGGGACCTGGGTCTGGGTTACTGGGCACATTGCTTAACTCAGCAGCAGACACAAAGCAGTAACCAAATACTAGGGGAAGTCTGCTTTTCACAAGGGCTGTTTTCTGCTGAGAAGGAAAGCTGTTTCCTTTCACTGCTCCCCCATTCTGGTTACTCTTCTTACCACCATTTCTATCCTCCCCCAACACTGGACAGTAACCAGAAACTGTGGTAAAGCATTCACTCAGGTCCTTTCTGAGAAACTCATTTCTACTTCTAGAAGAGCTCTTTGGATTAGGAAGGCAAGCAGCATATGCTTTTAAAAATAATTCTCAAAAGGCCCAGGTGGATCAAACCACATGCTTCTGTGAATTCAGTGACCCTTGTGGAGTTAAACTACAACTAAAATGCAGCTGGCCAAGTACAATTTACTCCCTGTGAATAAGACTCCAGAAGAATTCGTAACATTTGCTTTTAAAGGGATATACACACCACATGCCCCTTGAAGGGACAGAAGCATCTTAAAAAGGAGAACAGTCTTACCACAGAGGAAAAGAAACTATTTTATAGTGCCCCAGAGTTAGTTTAGCCACCTGACAGCCAGGGAGGAACCCTTCAACCTTACAGCATCCTCATGGACCCTCCATTAATCTCCTCTGGTAGAAATAAGGTCCCAATACTTACAGAGCAGAATCTGTAAAGAACTCCCTGATACCTCATCTAGAGATAATTGGAAGCAAGAAGAGATTCCAGCTTTCATTAGTGCCATTTGGGGGATTCTCTTGCCTGAAAAGCAGCACAGACTGGGGTTGCTGAAAGCATGACAAAGCCAGAAGCAGGGCTCCTACACAAGGAAGATGCAAGTACCAAGTTGTCTCTTCTGCTCTGCGAGAGGAATGAAAGCAATCACTGAAGTAAAACTGCTTCTACCAGCTGCCCACATTCATTACAAATACAGGTACATTGTTCTTTTAGAATCAGTGCCTGGTGTGGGAATTTACCAACATACTGTATAAAAGTCTGTGTAAAGTACCATTTAAGAGAAATAGTCATGGACCATTTATATATCTATATTTACACACACACAGTCACACACACTTTAATAAATATAAAATTTATGTTTACACAGATCTAATTTAATATTCTCTGAAAAAAAAAATATTTAAAGGGCTTCTTCCTTAGCTGCCACCCATGAATTACCAACAGTTTCTTCTACCTTGAGAGCAAAGGGGTAGACTTGGCCTAACTACCTTCAGGCTCCAAAAAGTAAAGTGACACATAAGGAGAGGACCAGCCATACATTCTGAAGGGTTTTAATTCAGTGTTGGTAAATTGAAAAATTATCAAAAAAACGTTTCCTAAACATATAAATACAAAGGTTAAAAGTTGATTAAAAATTTGGACTCTAAATATAGTGCTCCAAGAAAATGAAGTCTTTTTCAAAAGGTTTTTTTTCAGGCTAAAGTAAAACGCTCACTGCTGTGTTGCTGCCCCACCAGAAGCAGCCTAACAAAGCCCACCCTCACAGCTAAGTACTTCCCACTGATTACCATACATGCATATATCCACAGCCCACCTAGCAGACAGGGAGATGCTGTTCTAACCTCATCACTGCTGTAGGCAGCCGCAGAGAGAGGCACCGCAGCACGGAGTCACAGCTACGTGTCCATCAGGTCCCGCTCCCATCGGCTCGGCATCCAGAACACCTTGTAGTGTAACTGTTTTCTGCAGCACAGCTGGCTCTGTTGTAAGCTACACTTTACAACACCAGTGTATGCTATAGTAGTAGCAGCTTTTGCATCATTTTTCCACCCAGAAGTTACATGACTGAACATTCTGTTGTATAAATGCAACCCAAAGCAGTTCTCTCTCCCCAGAGGAGACCTTCAAGCAATGGCATTAAATTAGGAGTTGGATTAAAAGACTCTGGAGTTGACAGAAGCAGCTACAAATTGAGGGGGAAAGGAGGGAAGCCTGTGACAGGGAGCAGAAACAGGGGCTGCCCAAGAAAGCAGCTGGCAAGGGAAGACTGATTGCTGCAGGATGGCATTTGCAAACTTAAAGCAAAACTATGGGGCTTTGGAGGTTCATTCCTAATGCCCAAGTCCAACTTATTAGCAGCAGGACTATAAAAAAACTGAAAGATTTTTGCATCAAGCTGGAAATTCAGAGTAAATTCCACACTGGATTGAAGCTATCATTTGGAAAGCTAAAGCATGGATGTTTATTGATAATTGGGATCCTTCAGCACTGCCTCCTGTTCAAAAAACTGCAGGACCCAGCCTGGCACTCTTCCTGGGAAGAAGGGGACAGAACTGCTGCATATGTATGAATGCAATCCAGATGGTTTTAGTTCACTTATACTATACCCAGAGCAGCAGCTGGTGTGCCAGCAGAGTGACCTGCAGTGAAAGAGACCAAGAAGGTACTAGGCTGTACTTGCAGAAGCATAGCCAGCCACCCAGGAAAGTGATTCTCCTGGATCACACTGTGTTCCATTTCAGGCTCCCCATCACAAGACAGACCTGCAGCAATTCCACCTCATGCCCTGACTTACAAGAAAAGAGCAAGACAACCAGGTTGGTTCAGCCTTAAGAGGAAGAAGCAAATGGGGAAATCCTACTGGTGTCTTCAACTACCTATTTGGAAGATGCAGAGACAGCAAAGCCAGACTCTTCTCAGAGGTGTGATGTGATAGAACAAGAGGCAAGGAACACATGCAGCTGCATGAGAAATACTTCATAGGTAGCTGAGAAAGTTCCTACCTTATGGGTGGTCACAGGGGAACCTCTATCTCTGGAGACATTCAAACCTCAGCTGGATGAGGTCACAGCCCTGTGATCTAACTGGACTTGCTCTCAGCAGGAGGTTATAGCTGGTACCTCCAATGGTTTCTTCCAACCCAAGTTACTCTACATTTCTCTACAACTGGCCAATAGAGACAGTGAACAGATCTGATCTTACCTAATACTGCAGTTTTATGTGAACTGTGTTTATCAGAGTGATAAACTGCAATTTGTAAGTTGCAAATTAAGGCTCAGAAACAAAGATGGACCAACCAACTGGAATTTAATCCTTAGATGCTTGAAGAAACAGCTTTAGATTCTCTGTGGAAAGGTACAGAACTACTGCTAGATTATATCCTTGTCACCCAAGATCCCCAAATTTAGGTACAGCAAGGATGTGTTTCTCCTTTCACCCTCTATTTTGAAATTCCTTTACAGGTTAGCAGACAGAGTGATACCAAATCTCTCACAGGGAAACCCCCTTGCTAACACAGATTAAGAGCTCTAGCATCAATTTAACATCCCCAGCAGTCAGTGAAAAGTGTTCCACAGCACCCTATGAAAGCTCAGGTCAGACACACTCACTTGCTGAGATAGATGTCCCTAACCCTCTACGCTTCAGGTTTTATTGTTGCTGCTGGTATTTCCCTACCAAAAAAAAGGGAAAAAAATGTGGCAGTGAACTCTGAATGACAGTTCTAAGCCAGCACACAAGACATGTCTAAAACATGCAAGTTTACTCCCCCAAACCCAAAGCCAGACCATGACACAGACTGCAGAGGCACTATAAAGGCTTCAGCTTTAATGTCTCTGGACACACTCCTGAGCAAGGCTGTGCCCAGCAGTAACATGGCTACAACACAGCATGAAGAGTAAACACAAGGTGACCAAATTGACCTTTCTCAACCTGCTCTGGAGCTCCATGTACCCCACTGGTGCTTTCATCCTTGGGCAGGCCTGAATGCAAGGTGCTGCTCCCATCAGTGGATAAAAATGGCTGGCTGTGCTACAGGGATGAGTGTTACTGGTATGGGGAAGGGAGGAGTATGGGAAGGAAGAGGAGGTGAAAATAAATCTATGAGATTATCATAAACTTCAATTCTGTGCTCAGCACTGTGTTATCACCAACACAGATTAAATTGATCTCACCAAAGAACTTTCTGCATCCCAAGAGCCAGGGTCAGGACAAAACAATAACTAAGGAATTCCAGTGGAATAAAACCAAGAACCACAGTTTTTGCAAACTGAGGCAACAGAAGTTGCTATAAACTGACTGCAATGAGAGTAAAATCAGCCTTTGTCATTGCCTATGATACAAAAGTCATCAATATTGAAGGATGAAAGATGAATTCACACATAAGAACTTAATTTTAAAGCTCTCCCAGGTCTAAGTTCTAGCAGGTTAAATATTCAGCATGCCTTGACCTTCGTTACACAGACAGCAGAAGATGCAGTGAAGCCTCCTACTCCTCTCCCCTTCAAACCTCCCCCAGCTAATGTAATTAATTAGGGACACAAGATGCAACTTCAGACAAAAACAATTTAAACAATCAATTTAAGAGAATCCAAGTACTGCATATAACCTTTAAGGTGAAGGTTATATGCAGTACTTGGATATAACCTTGAAGACTCATTACTACCATCACATTTTCTTCTCCAGTGCTCAAAGCTAAAAGCCTGGGGAACCAGGACTGATACTTGGAGAGTCATGATGTATTCCAGCCTGAGAAGCTTATTGAAAGAATTAATCTGGGGGCCTGAAACAAGGTGTCCCCATCTCATGTGTTCCAGATGAGCCTAATTTTCCACCGCTCTCATAAGGACTTGGTAAGAGCTGTCATTTTGCCTAGTATCAGGCAACAATGTAAGCAATGTAAAAGCAAGCCTGCAAAAGCACTTCAGATGACATGGCTGCTTCCTACAGCAGCAGGGGAATACAGCAGGCTGATCAAGCAAAGATCTCCTGACAGGAGGAACAGACAAGTTCTAGATACCTCAAGCAGAATGGGTGAGCAGATCAGAGATATTTGCTTATCTTCAACTCACATTTTAACCAGCAGGCATTGAGAGCCACAAAAGGAAGAGTGAGAAAGTGTCACTGTGTTCTAAATGCTATTAAGGAGGCACATCTATGCACACAACTTGAGGATGGACTCTGAAGAGTTATCTATAAAGCAGCAGCTGGTGTATTAAGACATTGCCATTCAGTATTTTGATGGTGCTGGACTAGTTTACAGAAGTTTAGGGGCCAATTATTTAGACTTTCCAAAACAAAAGCAGCAGTAAAGAAAAATCCTCAAAACTTCGGCAGCTTCACATCCTGAAAAGCATCCTGCCCATAGCTCATTTTGCCCTGACTCACCCAATATGCTGGAAACCCAGAGGCTCCTCTGCTTCGGCCTCAGGGCTGTTTCAGAGGTGTGCCTGCATCTAAGGATGTGAGGATTAATCACAGGTAAACTCTCCCTCTCCATGTTACTGAGTTCTGGCTGTGAAAGGCTGCAGAAAACAGAGCTAACCCCCATTTTCTGCTATGCCATACCTAGACTTCCTAGCAGGGAAGTGGCAGCTGGAGGCTGGCCTGCTTCAGTGACTTTGTGGTCTGTAACAATCCTCCTTCACAAAATGATTTCAAAGTCCTAAAATCCAACCTAATAACTTGTTACTAAAAGGTACACACCTAAACTAGAAAGCCTAGCTGCAGGTAAATGATCTGTCCTGAATACTCTGTGTGCCTCTAACTGCAGAATACAACCACAAGTCACAAGACCAGGAAATTCTTTCCTCCTTTCAGAGCTGTTTCCTCCCAAAACAATCAGCTTGAGAATAAACTGTGGCTGGGTTGTATTCCAGTGGTGGGACTTGGCTAGTGAATAGGATTCAGTAAAGAGAAAGAAAACAAGTGATGCCAGCTGTTACCTTGTGGATTCCCCCCTCCCTAAATTCCAGCAGACATTGAATGGCTGTGCCTTACCCCCTAATCCCCACAGCACTGTCAGACTGTACAAGATGGCACCCTGACAATAAATCAGTGAAGATGGGGGGGTGTATTCCAACCCTCCTGCTTCTCTTTTGCTATTACCAAAGCCATAACACTTCATTTAGGAAGATCTCTGCTGTGCTGCCAGAAGACACGTTAGCCAAGGAGACCTCAAACAGGCTAGCTGAAGACTATGCAGGGGTTGATTTCTTTGCCAGTCACAAGGTGTTTCACACCCCCACTGCTCCACAGGGCTGAAGTGACTCAAATCTGCTAAAATGTACTTAAAGTACTTACTTGAGTAAAGCATGATGTACTTGTAGTACTCAAAGAGCCTGGAATACAGTGAATTAAAAGTCTCCTCCTCCTGGCCCACCCAAATGGTCCTCAAGGGAGAAAGATGGGAGAGGGAGCCAGGCAGAGTAAGGAAACTTTCAAATCCCTTTTGAAAAAAACCTGCTGAAGACCTTCAGCCACATGGAAACTACAAGGCTTCTTTTGCATTCTCTATATCCTTACAAAATGACATTAAACACTTTACAGACTTGTGGCCTCTCACCCCAGCTCTACAACTCCCCCCTCGGAATAACACAGCACAGCAGAGGGTCAGTGACTCCTACCCAGCCCTGGCCTCCAGACCATCGTCTTGCTGAGGACCACACTACCAACAGGAGGTGAAGGCAGGCTGCTTTAATGCAGAAGAGTAGCCAATATCTTCTCAGTTTCAGAGACAGGGGCAATGTCTTCACCTACAGTGCTATTTTGAACAGAACTTGATGCTCCAGCCCAGGGTATGATCAATCAAATGCACACAGAACCTTGTGGAGACACCCTTCCCCATGCAATCCTCAGTCATCAAGATACTTTGGCTGTTATCCAGAGCAAGTGATGAATAACTGTAAGAAATCATTGAAGGTACAAACCCCTTTGTTTTTAATATCTTTACAGGAACCAAGTTAATACAGTTCCTCTGTCATCTTATTCTCCCTCAGAGGGAATGGAGAGAAATTGCATCTGGTAATCCAGGTGGTAGAGCCCTGTAACTCTTCCTCCTGAATCCCAACATAAATAAACATTTGTTTGTATTCTGACTTTTTTTTTCTGTTTTAAAAACAAAATCATTTGCCTTTTTTCTTTAAGATTGGTACCATGTTTCTTTAATGCTGTTGTTGTGAGATACTGCACCCATCTTTCAGCATTTGATTGCCTTAGGTGGCCCTTTTAAAATGGTCCTATGGTTCAAAGCTCCATGAAGCTCAGTATTAAGGCATAGAAAATGAGGAGTTTTCTTTCCAGGGAGCAGACTGTATCTGTGTTACATTCCTTTAGATGCTGAACTGCAAATCCCATCCCCTTGGAGCCAAAAGGGGAAAAGACAGTTAAAAATATTCCAGCAGTCATACAATCAGTTGTCTGTATTTTTTTTTGAATCTTTTTTTTTTTTAAAAAGGAAAAATATCCCATAGGTAAAGACAGAACAGAGTTCCAGATATGGGTTCTTGGGAGGGGTTTCCATTCTTTTTTTGGCACCTTTTGATTCTAACAGCTGTTGACCTCCCATTTAAAAATATGACTTTAAAAAGAGCTCTTAATCCACTATGTTTTGAGCTGTTACAGTTGTGGTTTGTTTTCTCTGAAAGCTGCTTTAGGGCTTCTGCCATCCCATGCCCACCCCACATCACTCCAGCTCCTCCCACCGGTTCTTCATTCAGTGGTTGCTTGTCCTTGTGGCACTGTAGATGTGATGACTCCAGTTTGGGCTGGGACTGCTCCACTGGACTCTTCTATCCGGGGTCTTTTGACTTCAGGTTCGCTGGCAGAGGCTGCTGCTGTCTCCTCTGTCCCTGTCTCACATACTCGGCTGACTACAACAGGAGTGGATGAGCTGGCCTGGGCTGCAAGAAGCTGCAATGGGTTTGTGAGAGCTGGGAAGCAGGACAAGAGAGAGAAAGAGAAGTAATGTGATTAAGTTCCATAAGTGTTTGCTACTCCACAGCACAAGAAAACATAACACCACAGTCAAATATAATAGCTGGCACATATTCAAGTGTTGTTTCCAAGTCTGTTTTGTAAGGTTTGCTAGCTTTCTCTCCCCTGCTCCACCCACAGGCCCAGCTTTGTGCAAGTTTACCAAGCTGGTAATAACCCCCCTTTCATGGGAGAACTTTCTTCACAGGGGATTGGAAGAAACAAGGCACTGCCAGCTAAGTATTCATCTCCAGAAAGAGAGGATCAATCTCCTGTTAAAATTACAGCCTACCACCTCTGAGTCCTCCTCCTCTGGCCACCCACAATCAGAACTTCTTGCAAAGGACAACATCTGTGCGCTGTGCCTTCAATTTAGAGTGAATGCTCTCTTTAGCCCTGCTTGCACAGTAAGAACAACCAGTCTGTCAGGAAACTAGATTACAATCCAAATGTTGAGTGTGCTGACACCTCACTTGTAAGAAAAGCAGGGAAGAAACACCTCACCCCAGACAACCAAACACATTCCCATCAGAACTGGTGTCCGAATGTACACATTTCTGGCTCCTAATTTTGTATTCCAGTACTGATAGAAGCTGTCACCCTCCCATTAATAAAAGGGGTGAGAAAAAAGACAATTTAAGTAGCAACCTTAAGTAAAAAATGTCTACAATTTCTGTTTCCAGACAGAGAATGTGCTTACACACTGGCTTTGGCACACAAGACTGCTTGGAAAACAAAACACATGCAGCTTTTGGACTCCACATCAATTGGAGAGGCAGCCAAAGGGGACTCAGGAGACAGCACATCCTCTGACCTCCAGACTGATTTGCAAAGCGTGGAAAGACAGAACATTAATGGTGTGTTCACTGCTAACTGCATCAAAAAGGAGCCCTAGGATAAATAAACAAAAGCAAACAGAACAAAGGCCCTCAATGCCCAGCAACTTCCACCAAGTCATGGGAAGGAGGCTGCAGAATATCAAGAGGATGAAGGAAAAAAAATAGAGGAAGGAGGAAGGCAGTCACCATTACAGCACAGTGGCTTACAGAAAACTTTAGCCATGCAGTTGATGTTAACTTTATACAGACAAGAGTCAAGAGACTCAGGCTCTGTGTTGTCAACTTGAAAGTTCACTATTACTTAAAAAAAGCTCACTACTTTCCAGTTTGAGAGATATTTTGGTGAGCTTGGAGTATCTTAACATAAAAATGTTAATAAAAACCTGTCTGATTCTACATTACACAAACATTACCACGTGGCAGCAGCAACTCCACTTATCTGATTAATTTCTTGGGATATTAAGATGCTAAATAAAAACCTTGCAGAAAAGCCTGATCACTATCATTTTTCACTGCTCCAATAAGGCTCCTGCAATTCAAATGCAAACCAAGTGATGCCGTGAATAGATGTGACAAACTGCTGTAGAAACCTTCCTACTTTGCTTCATGAAAGTCCAAGTCCCACCAGTGCCCTTCATTTTCAACTCCACTGTAAGTACCTGCATGGGACAGCAAAGGTCCTCATGGCCCTTTTTCAATGAGATGCTGAGAAACCTGGATATTACCATTCCCAGTCATCATCCTTAACTGGACAAAACCCGAGGTGCTGAGCAAGCAGTAAGAGGCAGCTGCCAAGACACAACTAGAGGGGAATTTTAAAAGTCAGGCTTAACAAATGACTAGAACACATCCTGTATAAAAGAAAATCCTACATTCACCTGATGAAAGAGATCTTCTTTGTCTGGGGCCTTAAGACCTTACAGTGGGAAAGTGTGGTATTTTCTTAATACTCTCTGCAGTTGTATTTCTCAAGATCTATAAGCACCATGGAAATTGTACTGTTTGGCATGCTAAAAGCAAAGGCTGTTTGTAAGAAGAACATAAGTGGAAACAGGCTCAACACAAGAATCGCTAACACTTTCAACCCTCAACAGGTAGAGGGTGTAAGCAGCAATAAACGAGTAGCCAAGGACAAAGGACAGACGCTGGCCTTTTCAGAAGCAGTGGGAGATAGAAAAACTTTTCCACTAGGGAAAGAGGGCAGAGATGGGCAGAAAGCTATCTACCACCAACACAGCCACAGAAGGGGAGGATTGATAACCTTTGGACACATGGAAAAACCTGCACAGCTGACAGAAAAGCCTTAAAGCTTTACAACCTACCTGCTGAGCTCAGAGAGCAAAGGAGAGCAGAGAGCAATGGAGAGAGAGCCTACCGTAAGCACTGCCTGTGATGCTGTTGGTGGGGACGGCGTGTTTCCCGTTCTGGGTGACTGCCCGCACCGGGAGCTGGTGCTGTCCGATGGTCACTGGAGCTGCCTGCTGAAGGATGGTGACTGTCTGTCCTGGAACACCCTGTGCCATTTGACTGGCGACTGTCTGAATGACACGGCTGGCTGTAGGTATCGTGGCAAATGCGATGGTTGGCTTTTCATCCATGCCTGCTTAGGAGTAGAAGAGGCAACAATCACTTACCACTCAGCAGGCTTTATTCTCATTAACACATCAGCAGTGATACATACCCCAGGCTTACAAGTGTGAAAACAGCTCAGCACCACAAAGTCACTTGCCTTTGATATGTCCTACACTGTTTACAGACCGGGAATGGAAAGCATTGCCTCTCAAGCTGGGGCAGCTTAGTCACAAAAGCAACATATTTGGGTTTCAGGGAGCCGAGAATATTCCTAGACACCTAATACTGTGAGAGGTGCCCAGAGCTCTGCGGCAGGATCATGCTCTACACGCAGACACTTTCTGCAGGCACACTCACACAGGGTGGTCAGCTCTGAGATGGTTTGTTTACCTTGCTCATTAGAGGGTGAACACTGCAATTGAGGCGGCAAGAATAGGGAAGATGAGTCCCTCTGGAATCCTTATCTTAAAGCATATCAGCAGGTCAGGGATGAAAACGCTAAAGTGTTCTGCATTATGCATATACTCTATCAATATTAAAAGCATTTTTCTTACAGCATAAGTCACCCAGCCAAAAAAAGAATATCAAGATTCTAAACCTGACCCTTTGTCCTAAGAAGGCATTGTCTCCCTTATTGGCACATTACAGCTGTGATACTGACAGCAGTCACTGCAAATCTCATAGCTTACTTTGTAATTACAGGCAAATTGGCCTGACTCTCAATACCACACAGCAGGAGAAGGCATTAAGATCTTAAGCAATGCCTGGAGCCAAAAAGTCTGCAACAGCTTGCTGTCAGGCCTGCACACACGTTGATTTAAAAGGAGCTCTTGCCACAACTACAAGCTTTTGCCAGCTATGGAAGTATGGGAAGAAAGCAGGAGGGAGGGAAAAAACCCCCAGGGGGTGTGTGAGTTTTTGAGAGCAGCCAGCCACCTCATCTCACTTCCCCTGACAAGTTTGGTGTCAACTCAGCAGGTAACAGTTATAGGGCAGGCAGGAGAAGAGATCCACTCTTCCAGAGACAATATGGGTCTCCAAGCAGGGAAGGCAGGCAGGAAGCACAAACTCTTTGGTCCTGTAGGAAGAGAAGATTTCTTCCATTTTAACATTAGAAGACAAAAAGCAAGATGTCAGTGTTGAGCTGAGACCTGCAGAGGCAGGCTTATGAGAAGCAGGAAGAGAAGAGGCAAGGAAAAGCTGGGAAATTAGGAAGGCAAATGGAGCAGCCAGGGAAAACAAAGGGAAGGTACAGACTAGAAAAGGATAGGAGTGGGAATAAAAGAGGGATAAGTAGGGAAAGAACAAGTGACAGCAAGAACTAGTGGATGAAAGAAGGGAGCAGGTGACATAGGCAGCTGCAACTGTTAGTGCTTCAGGAACGCATACGGGATCCAGACAGGAATTTCTAGAGAAATTCAAGCAGGATAATCAGTGCTGAACTAAAAATGCCAGTGGTCCTGCAACTGCAATAAGGGAAGGTCTTTGCCATTTTTTCTTTCCCTTCAGGAAGAACCACTGCCCACATAAAAGCAATCAGAGTAACCAGTCTTGCTGCTGGTACAACACACATTTATCTTGCAGCACTAAGCCCTTCTGAAATGGCCAGCAGAGGAGGTGTTGCCTAGATCACAAAGCAAGAGAACATTTAACTCACTAAATCCCCCAAGGCTGGAATTTCCAGCTTCGGAAAGAGAGAGGCCTTTGTTGTAACTAGTTTTTGAAGACTGCTTTAATTGGGCACTGCCAGCACTTCCAGAAGCACATGCTTTCCTCTAGGAATCCAGGCCTGCAGAAGAGGGCTCAATCATTCATTTATTTACAAGGCCAGTTTGAATCAGTTTCACCTTTTCCCAGGCCATCTCTTGGGTTAGGAAAAACACACATTTCCACAGCACACCCACACAACAGATCAATACCCAGGCACATCCCCAGTACTGGTATCAGGTGTAATATAAATATTTTGAGCACCGTGTGGTTTTTCAGCCTCCAAAGCCTGTTAGATTTGTTGCCCACAGGAGACAAGGGAGCACACTTGTCCTGCTCACTGGCAGGGACATCAAATGGATGAATTCTGACTTGGGTTAAGTTTTACCTGGAGAAACATCTTTCAACTACAGGCTAAGCACTGAGTAGATGAAACAGTGTTCGACTGCTGAGCCCTCCCCACAAGCTTGTTCAAGGCTTATTAGCAAAGGAGCAAGGGAGGTGAAAAGCTACCTCGATGGTCACCAGCTAAGTCCAACACTGCTCCTGCAGCTTCATGAGCTCCTCCTGCTGTGCCCTGATTTGTGAGGATGTATCCATTTGCAGAGTTTGCAGATGAGGTCACAACTCGGACCATTGTAACAGTGGGAGCTTGCTGCACCACGTGAATGGCGTGACACGAAGGCTGCTGAGAAGTCACTATTGAAGCTGGCATGTATGCCACTGGTTTTGCCACCAGAGTAGATGGTCGAGGAGGAACAGCCATAATCACTGGCTGAGCACTGACTGGAGATCCTAAACAGGAGAGAGAAGCATACATTAATAGGAGAGGCAAAGAGGCCCTCACATTTCACCTATGCACTTCTAACCTACAACAATCTGTCCTTCAGCATTGGTAGGAGTAGGGAGAAATAAAGCTTCAAAATACTACATTCAGTCTCCTTCCAAACTTACAAAACCCTTAGCTGACATCTGAGCACACTTCTGAACAGAAGTCACATGAAGCACCCAGAAAGCAGCTTAATAAGCTTTGCCTCCCAACTTCACTGAGAACACCTTCTACAGCAGACCAGTCACAGCACAGCTGACAAGCCGATACTTAGCAGGACTTAAATTACCAAGGCCCTGGCCACATCACCAGAGCTCTGCACAGCCAAGGTGATCTTATCTCAAAGGCTGGTAAAACAGCATAAGCAAGCTACATGCTGATATCACTATTCTGCTGTCAGTTATTTAGAGCCACCTAATTCAAGGATAGCTGCATTCCTCTCATCCAACGACTAGTAAAAGTGGTCTGAAATCACATAGGCATCATCAGTGTCTAACAATGAAGTGGAAGGAGATGGCTAGATCCTTCTGTAACACACTGGCAGCAGCATTCCTGCTGGGTCCTCAGCGTGGCACTTGTTGCATAGAGGGGAACTGTTCAGTTGTACCAAGAGCTACTCACCAGGTGCGCTCTGTGAATACCGATACTCTGGAACTGAAGCTAACTTTGACCCAAAGTCATGATCGTGTGGAATGGGTGAGCCCTCCCGTGATAGGCACTCTGGAGTCTGTAGGCCACTAGAGTGGGGGGACAGCAGGCCAGGGTGAGTAGGGGAGGCAGGAGCACTCCTGAAACACCAGAACAGAGTGTTGGCAATGTAGATGCATTTTGACCACAAGACAGCAGCAGAGACCAAGTTACCTCCAGTACAGGTTTCTCTAGCAGGACGGTCTTTCTTTCACACAACCCACTACAGTCTTGTTGGGAAGAGTTCAAAGTTACACCATAGCCTCACAAATACTCCAGCACCAAATGCTGTCACATTATTCCTTGGTGAAGGAAACCAGACCCTTCAGAATATGCCTAACATTTCATTTTAAGACCCACTGCTGACAGAAGCTGTTCAGTGCCTCATGTTCAGAGCAGTTTTATGATTTCAGGTCATTCTCAGAGGATCTTCATCAGTGTTTGAGAATAATAGGTGGAAGAAGGAAGATGTAACGTTGATGCAAGTGGCTGGCCCTACACATGCTTATAGAGCAGTTGCTCCCTCTTCTCCCCACTGCCTCCCTTCTCAACTGCTTGATTCCCATCTCCAGTCCCGTGTGGCCACCAAGCACACATGGAACTGAATGTTTCTTTAATAAGCAAGACACAAGCTGATCAGCTGAAAGTGTCTCCTCCTGTTCCCTCCTCATTTTAAAAAGACAGAAAAGAGGCGGCGTGGGAGGAACGTTACATGGAACTGCTCCAGCTTACACTGAATTGCCAGTCTTATCCTCACAGCTACTGGGCTCAGAGAAAGCAGGCACTGCACACAGCTCCTCTTCTGCAGCTACACCTCAGACTGAAGCAGTTACACAGAACACCCCCCATTTCTCCACTGTTGACAACCATGATCAACCTGATCTCCCATATAGGGGAGTGCTTTAAATACCACAGAAGTTATTCCCACTAATCCACATCTAAACACAGCTTTCCCAAAATGAGACTGGCATCTGAAAACACTTGCTCCAGTCAGTGATAACTGCTTTGAATTTCTTTGAAACAATGCCAAAACAGATATGTTATTCGATGCATTTTTGTAGTTTGGTTCTGGATTTCCCCCCCTCCATAAACACTTAAGTCAGAACAATTTTCCAATCATGCCTCAGGACTATCTAACTAAATTACCTCTCAAACTATAAACACCAGTAAAGTTTGCTCACTGCACTTCAGGAGAAGTTTCCATTTATTCTCTTTGGTACTAGTTTGGCACAGAGATTAGAGGAAGCTGAAGTTACCTGGAGGAGAGAGGCCCAAATGGTGTTCGGAAGCAGGACACTCCTCTTTGCCTTCGTTTTCTAAATGCTTGCTCTACTAGTTTGGCTTCTGAGGCAGGGTCAATCCGCCAAAAGGAGCCCTTTCCAGGCTCCTCCTGGGAGCGTGGGACTTTAATAAAGTAACGGTTCAAGGAGAGGTTGTGCCGAATGGAATTCTGCAGGAAGCAGAGGAATGAGATGATTATTTTGCCACGAGGAAGCATGGAACAAAAGGCAACTGGGTTTTGAAACACAGCTTGGAAAAAGAAATTCCACACCATCAGAATTGGTGCTGAAGAAAGGAACAAAGTGACTCAAGTCACACAGCTCTGAAGTCATAGATCTGCAAGAGTAAACCTGGGGAAACATCTCAGTTTCTACTAACCATGGTGACAGATGGGTTTGCTTGGTACTACCCCACCACTTAAACACATCTGGAGCCAGGGAGTGCAGAGACTTTTCTGCGGAAAGCAACCCAAAAGCAGAGCTTTTCCTGAGGCAGAGGGAAAACACTATAAACCACATCAGAACTCTCTCGAGACCTTTTTTTTCTAGGCAAGCAGAAAAAATAATTGCCTGAGCCTGTGCTAACTGCTTCCCTGCCAAAGGATCACAGGGGTGCCCAAACATGCCCTGAAGGACACTGCCTCTCCTGGTAGCTGTAATGCAAGCCAGGCAGACAGCTGTCTCCAAGAGGGATTTACGTGGCACTGCTCTAGCACTGTACAGCTCTCCAGATGTTGACAAGACTATTTATCCTTTTCATTGCAGCAGCACACCTCTGGGTGTAGCACTGTCTTTTGGGCTAGGGGAAAGGCTCAGTAGGCCCAGCTGCACACAAGCTCATTCCTCTTCCATTTCCAAAACAAAACAGCTTCTGTAGCAGCTTCAGACAAGCTCTTCATGAGTGAAACCCTATAATGCCACTGGTAGGGGAAGGAGAAAGGTGACTTCAGTCTCCACTGAAATGCAGCCCTTTGAAGCAGGATGCAGCAACTAGTTTGCAAAGCACAACTCCACTGAGCAGGTTAAGGCAGGAAGGGAATTCCACTATTAATCACAACTGCCTGGAAAAGCCAGGGAGGCAGGAATGTATTTATTCCAACTGTACTCAAAGTGCACCAAGCAGTACTGCCCCTGCCAGTTGAACACAATGGAATCAGCAGCTGCAAGTGTCTTTCCAGCTGCATTACTGTATTATATTCAAATGACAACACCCATTTCAGAGGTGCTATGCCAAGAAAAAGTCTGAGGGCAGGTGGAGCTGAGGTTTCTGGAACTTTGAAAGCAGCCCTCAAGTGAACTTTTAAGCTTGATTTAGCATGTGTTAACTACATCCAAACTCTCCTACGGAGCTGTTGAGATTTCCTTTAATACCACAAAGCATGGGCTCCCAAGTTCCCAGTCTGAGATTCAGCACTCAAACTGTGACTCAGGCAGGGCACTTGATACAGTGGGAAAATAAAACATCTGTGATTATTTAAGGTATTATTATGATTAGTAACTGGGACCTCAGTTTTAGACTGGACATCCTCTCCTTGGACAGATCATGTCAAGGGACAAGGTGAATGATTAAGCAAGATTTGGACAAGTATCTGGGCAGGAGTGATTGACAGCATGGACATGGAAGAATAAATAGTAAAAATTATAGACACATGACTACAGAATTAAAAGGGCTTCAGAAATCAGCACCACATTACACTGCCCTAGAAAGCACTTAAAAAAAACCTAATGGCCCACAAACCAGTTAGCTTATGTTAAACAAATTCACTCTGGGAATAGTCAAAGCAGGTTTATTCCCAGTGCCCCAAATCTTTAATAAATGCATTGCAAAGCAGATAAGCCCTGTCAAAGTAGTTTAAAAGCTTGTCAGTGTTAAGAACTCACCTGCCAGCCTTTGTCAGCAGTCCTGTAATATGGATAATGCTTGGTGATGTGGGCATAGATCCCACTTAGTGTTAATTGCCTGTCCTGTGCTGAAGATATAGCCTGCACAATTAGCTGAGCATACGAATAGGGTGGCTTGGATTCATCCTAAGGAAAAACAACAAACAAATTTAGTCACTTACAAAGAACTTCCCCACTTGCATTTTCCAGCAATCTAAACTAAAAAAAATAAAGCAGATGATTGGGCTGAAGTTTCAGAAATGCTAAGAGAGCATCAGGTGCAACTGAGAGCAGCATCACCCTCTTTCCTTTCACTCCTGTTTTACACTCTCAACTCCTGATTTAGCACACACGCATTTGTCCACCATCAGGACTACAGGACTGAGCCAGATGAAAGTATCTTCTTCCCTCCTCTAACACACACACATAAAGCTCACTTTAAGCCAGTTCCATTTCCCACTGAAATTTACCCTACATGTTTATACCAGTAGAAGAAACAGGACCAGGGCAAGCGATTGGAAGGGTGTAGTGTACATTCACTGCTTTCAGTGTTCTCAAAACTGAAGCCTTCAAATCTGCCCAGCTACAACTAAACTTTGTTTGGAACACTTCATGCAAGCATGCTGTCAGCTCTCTTCCCAGCAACAGGCCCAATATGAAACCTGATCCCATCCCTTCCCTTCTGTAGCAGGATTTGTTTCAATCTAGGAACTTTGTCTGCCAGATTTCATATTCCCAGCTCTTCATATTACTCCATCAAGAACAGCCCTTCTTGTCTCAAGGGAGAATTCATTCTACAAAAAAAGCCATTTAGTATTGTGCTCCTCCACCCAATCCCAAATCAGGTGGTTTTGGATCTAGACCTTTAACTTTGATCTGAAGATCAACTCACCAAAATTAAATGTTATCATTATAACTAAGCTAGTTTTTAATCTAAATTCCACTGCTACTCTCCTCATTTAATGCTTGCTTGACAGGCCTTTGTGCTTGTTTTAAAGTCAGACTACAGATTTCTCATGGCAAGGATCTAGTTTCCTCCCCTGCTTCCCCTTTCTCCAACTGTGTTTGGCAAAATAACATTAATTGAAAGTAAGACTCTGAATTTCAATGCACCTCCTCTTTACAGGTTCTTGATTTATCAAACAAGCAGAAAAAGCTTTCTCACTTAACCCTTTTAGTGCGTGACTTGAATGTAGTTGGGGCAGCTAAGCAAGCAGATTCTTTGTCTACCACTAATAAGATTATAGAATCATAGAATGGCAAGGGTTGGAAGGGACCCCTTAGAGCTCCAACCCCCCTGCCACAGGCAGGGCCACTAACCTCAGGCCTGGAGCTACACAAGGTTGCCCAGGGCCCCAGCCAACCTAGGTTTGAACACCTCCAGCGACAGGGTATCCACCCCCTCTCTGGGCAGTCTGTTCCAGCACCTCACCACTCTCTCTGTAAAAATCTTCCCCCTAATATCTAATCTAAACCTTCCCTCTTTTAGTTTTAATCCATCCCCCTTGTCCTGCCATTGTCTACCCTTTTAAAAAGTTGATTCCCCTCCTGTTTCTCTGCTCCCTTCAGGGACTGGCAGGCTGCAATGAGGTCCCCCTGCAGCCTTCTCTTCTCCAGGCTGAACCAGCCCAGCTCCTTCAGCCTCTCTTGGTAGGTGAGATGTGGGTTTGAAGGCAGTCTCAAAACACTGCAGGATACTGTACTCACACCCCTATGCTCAGTGTATTCTCAGACCCCTTTTAACTATAACCAGCACCAGCAATAAACTGCAAGGTCTTAGTAAGTCTCCCAGAGAGCACTGCTGGGGAGGTAGTATTTCTGCAAACCTTTGGGCTGTCCCCGCCAGATGCGTCTGCCTGCTGTTCTGATGCTGCTTTTGCAGCATATTCTGCTGCCAGCTGCAGATCCGAGGTAATGTTGTGAACAAAACGATATCCTGAGGATCCAGCACCACGTGGACTGGCTGGGCAAGAGTTGGGAACACTGGAAAAGCAGAAAGGAAACAAAGTTATTTCTTACCTCATTTACTAACAAGATAGTTCTTACTCTCTAAGGTACAGTAAAGCTCCCAGGTCACTGAGAAGCAGATATACACTAGACTTATTTTTGCCTCCGCATCTCATTCAGAGGCCAGAGAGGCAAAAAGACCTGCCAGAGATAAAATTGGAATTTTTACAAAATCCTGACATCCCCCTCCATTTTCTACAATCACAACAGCTCCTCTGTGTCTGAGGAAGCACTTAATGTACACTGTATCAGGGATGAATACTTATGTGAGCCACAGAATCATAGGGGTTGGAAGGGACCTCCAGAGCTCATTGGGTCCAACCCCCTGTCAAAGCAGCTCCCTAGGACAGGTTGCACAGATAGGCATCCAGATGGGTTTGGACTATCTCCAGAGGAGGAGACTTCACACCTCCCTGGGCAGCCTGTCCCAGGGCTCCCTCACCCTCACTGGGGAAAAGTTCTTCTGCATATTGGTGTGGAACTCCCAGTGTTCCAACTTGGAGCCATTGCCCCTTGTCCTGTTCTCCACAGACCATTGAAAAGAGGCTGGCCATTTCCCCCTGTGTCCCACACCTGAGATATTTACATATATATATTTATTGAAATAAATAGCTTGCTGTTACAACTTGCGGATGAACAACGTCCTTATACCACAGGTAAGTATTTAACTGATCCTTCTAGCAGGTAAGGGCTTTTACAGCATCACAGTCAGAGCACCCAGTGTAGGCATCTACCATGCGGGTCCCTAACACAGGAGCTTCCAAGGATCACACCCTGATCAGGACCACGCAGAGACAGACAGACAATTCCTGCATTCACCAGCACCTAAGTGCGGCTGCCAAAGGGAGCTGCGATCACCGCAGAGGGACAGTTCCCTCCCCGGGCTGGCCAAGGCAGCTGGAACTACCTCCGGACTGGCCGGGCCACCACGAGATGGCAATGCAGGCACGGCTATGGCAGCGCAGGCACGGCTACGGAGCGGGAGCCGCGCCGAGCCCGGCAACAGGCTACAAATAGAAGAGCGCTGGAACTCGCAGCATCGCTCGGGCAGACAGGAGCTGCGAGATGAGAGCTAATCAGAAAGCCTTGCCGAGGGATCACATGCCCTTGATTCGTGGGGTTGGAAGGACAGCGGAGAGGGATGAGTCTGGGAATCGGAAATTCCCTTTTCCTGTCTGGCCTCAGGGATGCAACGCCAGAGCAGCATGGTGCATAGCCAAACCCCAGGATGACAAATACCTTCTACGTAAGAGCAGGGAAACGGTGAACAAGAAAACAATATACAGAAGGCTCAGAGAGCAAAGCAAACAGTTCACAGTGTATGAACAGACACAAACTGAACCCACAGCTGGGAACCAGAACTCAGTAGAACTGACAAACAGTGCTCTTGCCAGCTTTCAAACACCCAGCAGCAGCACCAACCCTGACACAAACACAGGAACTGACAGAGCACTGTGCCAGATGCTGTGCAAAACCACCCAGATCATGGCCCCTTCCTCAAAAAGGTGATGGTTTAAATAGCCCCCTCACATGTACACGTGGAGGGGGAACAGTGAGACAGACAAGTCGTGTTTGCTCAGTGAGCTGTATGTCAGTGTGCAAGCAATGTGACAGCCTAAGGAATGACTGTTCCCTGCCACAAGTCCAGCCCAGGAACGGAGAAGTGCTGCTTCTCCTTGTGCTGTCTCTGCAAATGGCTGCAGTGCTGAGCTCAGCACAAATCCAGGCTGGGTTCTTTAAAAAAAAGTGAATTACAGGATGGGGAGTAGAGGGAAAAGGCAACTGAAATACCCAGCCACAACAAACCCCTGCAATAGGAAACCCAAGCTCACCTATCTCCCACATCCTAGCAGAGTGTTTAGTAACCCTTTCAGCACCCAGCAGCCCCTCTGCATTAATGGGTGATGCCGTTTACAAGTGTAGCAGGAGGTGAAGCTTTCAGGAGATGTAAGGTATATAATGCTGACGAACCCATATGTACAGATCTTCCTTTGCCAGAGATAAAAGCATTTCTTAGCTAGCCTTTCAAAAAGCAGAGACCTGTTTGTGCAGGAAAATGAATCAAAGTTCCCTACTCCACGCTTTGAGCCAGCTTTGGAAGCAGATAAAGCTAAACCACAGAAGACACTCTTGATGTCTTAGTATTCACATGGGGAGTTGGTGTGAATTTAATTATTCTGCTGTCGTTTTTCAATAGCTTTTCCACATACACACTCCTTGTAATGTGCAGATAATTACAAATGAAAGTAATTTTCATACATGAAACAATGACAAACCAAAACCACGGCAATTCTTTTCATCTTTGTGTTCAGCATCCGAGCAATTACTGTAACACACGGACTAGGAATGGGAGAGGATGAAAGAGTCTTCTGAGTTTGTACTTCATCTGCAGAAATACATGAACTGCAAACCTCAGAGACCAGACAACAGGTCAAGGATATGAAAGAGAGAAAGGTTCTCCAGTAAACCTATGCACTGCACAAAGGTGTATTTCTTTGGTTTTATTTTTTATTTTTAATAAAACTAGTATGGATTCAAAAACTGTCCCACGCAGTTCAGACAAGAATGGATTCAGTTCTTCAAGATCAGCAGGACAAGTAGCCCAGTTTTTGCTGTTCAAATTTCAGCTTCTAAAGCAAATGAGTTTTAACTATGATTTCTTGTCTTAAAAAACATCAACCCAAGCAAACCAACAGAGAAACCCTTACCCTGCAGGACTACAAGTTTGGAGTGCTGATAAGTCCCTTCCAACCCAAACCATTAACTTCTAAGAAAAGCCAGTCTCTTCTACTAGATAGTCACTTAAGAACCTGATAGTCAGTGGCTGTCCTGTGGGACAGCCACAGAAGTAGCTGAAGGTCTAGAAAAAGTATTATTCTTCTACCCTGGTAGACCTGCCTCCTTTCAGCCTGGATCAATGACCAAGGGACAGGTGTAGAGAACAGACACGAGCTTTTAGCTGCTCCATGCAAAAAGACGGGGTAACGCTGGCTGCTCAGTGCTGAGGCTCTCAGAGCACTCTTCAGAGGCAAAGGGAGAAAGAGCTGACAACTGGAAAAAAAATCAGGGAGGCAAAAATCTGTTCTCCTCACCCCCAACATGGGACAGAAGGAGTGAAGAAACAGTTTTACTAAAAATATCCCTCTGAGGGTTAAGTTAAAATTAAACATTAGTGCAGTCAAAAGAAAACAAGCAAACACAATGCAGTGACATCAGTTTCCTGGAGTTCCTGGAATTCTCCTCACCACCCAGAGCTGGGGCTGGCCAGGGACACTTGCATGCATTCACATCCCCTTTAAAAATATTATAGAATAAAGACATTTCCCTACAAACACCTGTTAGGGCTATAAAACACCAGTCAAGTGTGGGGATAGTAATTCGATTTGTTGGATATTAATACTGCATCAATACTTGGAGATATCTGATCCATTTTGGTTCTGTACCCTTTTACTGAGGAAAGCTACAGCTAGGGATGCTGTTTCACCAGCTGTCAGACTTCCTAACTTACTGCTGTGACCCATGCTTACCGTCCATGCAGGCAAGTTTAGCTTACAAGTAATTCAAGCTAATTTGGGTTAAGCTTGTCTGTCACAGGAGGCGGCGTTTTGGAAAGGAAGCAACTGTTTTGTAGACAAACCAGGTGCAGTTACCCAGCATCTCAATCCTGTGGCACCATGGTTAATGCCCCAAGGCCCAGAGATCTTTGGTATTCAGCATCTCAACTTGAAACACTGACTGCAGGTAGCCATTGAGCCACAGGTCCCCAAATATCACACTGAGAGCCAGCTTGAGAATCAGACTACAACCACGTGCTGAATCACATCAGTCCTTTGCATATTTTCCATCTACTACTTAATCCTTCTCTGGCTGAGAGGCCAGAAAGATGAGGGCTGAACAGTGTCTGCACTACATTCACCTGCATAACGGGCAGAATTCTGGTTACTGAGAACATAACAAGTCTTGTAACATCCCAGTGTATTTTCAAGACCTGCCAAAAGCAATCTAGACTCTTAAGTTCACAGCACTTTCTAGCAATAATTAAGTCTTTAAAACACTTACTACATTTCTTCTGGCACGTTCAAAATCAGTTTCCTTTGAAGAATCAGAGCACAGGAATAGGATGTACCACTGTGTGCACTGTGTCCACACCCAGGATGCTGGGTGTTGCTTGCTTCTTCATTAAAGGAGAGAGAGAAGGATACAGCAGATCCAAAGAAGGTGTGTGCACAGTACACATGGGCAGTGCCTTTGAAAAGTGCCTAGGCACATGTTTCTGAGGCAGGTACAACAGACACAGCAGTGAGAAGAGCTGCAGCCTTGGCAGCATGGCCAATACACCGATCCTCATCTGAGCAGGGAGGGCTTTTAAGCCCCCATTGAGTACAACTGGAGAATCTCCTTCCTTAACATCTTCCCCAGTCTCCTTAAATGCAAAATTAGAGGTGTTTTATCCTGAACACAAGGACTATGTTAGATAAATGCCACAAACTTCAGACTACCCCTATGTTCCATTTCATAAGCCTGCAGAAAGGGGCACCAAAAGATACAGGGACACTTTTTACGTGCAATAGGCAAGAATCAGGTCAAAGTACAGCACTTCAGCTTGCGAAACGAGCATTTCCATGAGACACCAATCAGCAGTAATGGGTGAGAATCCTCCACCACTCTCTCCTTCCCCAGCCTAGCCCCAAAAACATAACTCAAAGAAAGGCAAGTCCTTGCACGCTGCATGTTTCAGACAAGTTTCAGATTCACAAGTGGTGTGACTGCCAAACCAAACTGGATTTTGATGTGAAAGGGGAAATCTGAGAGCTACCCTGCCTGTTTAACACAGAAGAAAAACAAAGCTGTTGAACAACCCACAAGAAGAGAAAGTTAGCTATCCATAAAAGCTGCAATTCTTCTTACTTGCTGTGCTCCAGCAGTTCCCCTCTTCAAAAGGAAGTGAGCTCACTCCAACCATGGACTCAGTAAACTTTTTATACCAGTCAGGGGAAGAGGAAGTGCTCATGTAGCTGGTGACATCTGCAACCTTTCCTCTAGCACATGGCTTGGCACATCTCCTCTAGCACATGGTCCATTATCTGAGGTAAACATGCGTAGGAACTCCTAAGCCCAGTACAGATCATTGCTTTTCTTGCATGATGCACATACATCACACCAGTTGCCTTGTGGTTTGGAGACAAAGGTGATGAAAAATAATCATTGTCTGTCCAATTGTGGGAGTTACCTGAGCTGTATCTTCTGCCCAAATGCAGGAAGCAATGGATAACCAAGGCAATGCAAAAGAGCCTGCAACAAAGCCTGCCTGGGAGCTCTTCACAGGCTTTCCAGTTAAATGGCTAGTAGTGCTGCAGGAAGAAGGAAAGGCTGAATGGAAGGGAGCAGGCAGTGTTTGTGCATCCTGTTCCAGTGAGTGAATACATCTACTGAAGTTGGGGTTCCTTCTGCTTCTCACCACATACCTTTAGAGGAAACTTCTCTGAAGTGGCAATGTTCAGCTGTCCTGGAGCCCATTAAAAAGCACTCTGTTTTTCCAAGCCAAGTCTGAATCCAAGCACTGCCAGCATTTGCATGTCTACTATAACAAGGCTCACATACACACACTCTTCTCTCATGCTTTATGGACTAAAAGCTCAATACATAATTTATCTATTACACACTCTTGGAAAGTAGTAATTACGCTATACATGCATAAAAATCAGACAATGAATTTAAATGACCTGTTAAAGGCCACAAAACAAGTTGGTGGCTAAGCCAAGATAACTGCATTTCCTGTAGTGCAGGCATCTGAGTAATCCACTACCAGAGCATGCAACATGTTACTGAGCTAATTTTGCCTAGTGAAAACATTAAAAAAAAGGAAATAAGGTTTAAAAAAAAAAATAGAGCTTACAAAGCCATAGCAATTCAATTCACATCTTCTGGTTTACTAATCAAGCTTATAAACCAAAAGATGCAGAAGGATACCAGCTGATCTTTCATTATTCATACCATTAACTTCATTGTAAACTAGATATCGACCCTTCTAGCAACAGCTGAAGATGAGCTGGCACATTAAGTGCCCACAATTGAAATACAAATTTAAGTCTACACACCAATAAATACTAGCTTAGCTGTCAGCACAGAACCTTGCCAGACACTGCTCAAGCCTTTAAGGGCACTTCCTCCTACATGTCAAAGAATTTATTTTCTTTAACTGATATGTGAGCTAACTATCCATGCCCTGCCACTGAAAGAGCAAAACAAGCACAAGACTGTTCAAACCCACAGTCATTCTGCTGCAGAGATAAGCTAGAAGTAGGTGCTTACTCCAGCAGAATTGGGAAGCAAACACAGAGAAATAATTTTATTTCCATAAATACTAACAAAACCCCAACCCTGAGGGGCAGTGCTGGAGAGATGCTATTTGGAAAGCTGGGGTATTACTACAGGGTCATTAATGCCAACTGGCAGATAATAAAACTCAACACTGTAAATCTAAACTCCACCTCAGCGTGCCTTTGAGACCAGGAATAGGCTCCTACATCACACCTTGCCTCTGTGCATCTGTTTACAAACCAAGCACAAGCCACTCTGGGGACCAGACTGCAACACATACAGAAGAGTCACGTTCCCATAGATACCACATACATACAGGAAACCCAGGCAAAGCTAATCATAGGTGAGGAACTTCATGTCACCAGGGTCACCCGAAGAGGATCCTCCCAGCGCAAGCTGCAGGACCTTAAAAAGCCACAAAGCCTCGAGACTGGCCCTCAACTCCTGACACTGTGCATCAGTTCTATATCCCAACAGGCAGAGCTGAATTTAGCTGAACTATGCATGGTTTTCACACAGTTTTTCCAGTACCTCGAATCTACTGAGGAGAGATGTGGTGCTGCACCCTTGCTTATGCTGTGTACAACAGGCAGGCTGCTGCTACCGATCTCTTGCAACCACAGTGGCCTTTTTCTTCCTGGAACATGCAAGTCTGACTTTTTTGAAAAGGAATTTTGAACTCAAAGCAGGAAGAAATAAACCATGTCTGTGTGTCTAAGCCTCACAGCATGCTGCCAACCAACGTTTTTCCTTAAAGCTGTACAACAGCATTCAAAACACCTACAAACAGCCCGTCCTGGAGATAAAACACCTAACTAAAAAAAAACAACCAGTGGTCACATTTCTCCCTAGGAGTAAGTAGGAATCCTGCTTTGCAAAGCTGCTGAGGGTGACAGGTTTGGTTTTGTTTAACTAGAGCTCATTCCCTCTCTAGGCAGCATACTTCACAGGGGGAAAATAAATAGTCTGGAAAAAAACCAGAAGCTTGCAGGGGGGAACCGGCAGGGAAGCAAGCTGCAACGTAAACAGGGAGGCTGAGCAGAGCTGGGGGGTCAGGAGGGCAGGGCTGGATCTGGCAGGGGCAGCACAGGTACAACCCCTGCCCCACGCTGGGACACAGGCAGGAAGAAGAGGCCAAGAGCCACTTTCCAAAAAGGAAATTTCACCCTGCCCAGGATTTCCAAACTGCAATAATTTTCCATGGGCCAATCAGGGAGGAGCGAGGCAAACGCACCAAATTAGGAAAGTAAATACTAGAAGGGGGAGGAGGAGAGCCCAGCTCATGCAACCACCTCCCAAAGCCAGCCATGGGAGAGGGGTGTGGGTCCCACAGAGCCCCAGCCAGCCCTCCCAGACCTGCCCATGGGAAAGGGGAGAGGACACCCTGCCAGCCTCACCCACCACAAGACAGAGGGGTACCCTAAAAGCCAGATTGCCAGAGCACATAGCTACATGTTCCCCCAAAAGCATTCCCTTTTCTCGGGTAGAAACACCTAAAACATTTCCCAAAGCCTGGCCCACAGGATATGAGAGCTCCAAGACCCTGCTGGGGAAGAGGGGAAGGTTGAAGGGGCTGAGCAGGGATGTTTACAAACACATCAGCCCCTCCTCTGCAAGAGGAACTCAGAAAGGAAAGGGGTTTGGCAAGTGAAACCTCAGATGTCTTTTGAGGTTTTCTGAAGACTTGGCTGGATTAGCTTCTGCTCAAGACAAACGGATGCAATCATTAATCATCCTTAGTAAACACTCCGTTAAGGGCTGAGCACAATTCAACACTGCTATTTCCACTTTCTCCTTATGCAAAAGAAACATTCTTGGGGAATCAAATATCAGTTGCAGGCATATGCCAGAGTCAAAAGATACAGCCTCTGTTAGTAACACAAACCACACTGCGCTGCTTTGCGCAAGATGACTGAATGGAAACTAACTACCATATGTTGGCAGAGAAACCACCCCCCTCCCCTCCCAGCAACAAGCTTCATCTAAAAAGAGAAGGTTAAATATAAACTAAAAGCAGTGCCTGAACAGAGGACTAAAACCACAGCTACCTCCAGCCCCCTCTTTCTAGAATATCTGCACTGCACATCTGTGCAGCTCTGCAAGACTGGTGGAAAAACCCAAACACACCAGCGCCTCCAGGTCTGTGCAAAACCAGGCTGGCTTCATCCTGACACTCAAGTCTCTGTCTCAGCCAACTAAGTCTGAGTGCTACTCACTGAGTTGGTGCTGTCAGAAGGTGTTTGTGTATTAGACCTTTTTACAAACATACAGGCAAGAAAACAAACCAAAGGCTACTACTGTTACCAGGTACACTCTTGCTATTCTCAGATGTGCATGTTTTCAAACTCTTAAGACACCATCTTATACCATGTCTACTTTACTTGAAGTATCATAAAATTTATAAAGTAATAGCTTTAATGTTAAAAGATTACACTGCAAGTCTGTAACATCAACTCCTTGCCAAGTGAGAAAGCAAGAAAGAAAATATTCCAGACAAATTTCATGTTCAGGTTGTTTCTATTGTGCATTCACGGCCCTGATCATTTAGAAAACAGGATACTCACACAGATGTACATTCAGATTGCTACAGCCTCACAGTACGCAGTCAGCATCCTACCCCCATTTCCTTCTACTCCCAGAAAACCACGTACTAGTGGCCACCCTTGTCCCTAACTTGAGATAACACCAGTACCACCCAGCAACAACAGACTATTACGGAGATAAAAATAAAGCAGACAGTCCTAACAAAGTATTTGCCTTTCTTTTCTGTGTATACAGGTAGCTCTGAATAGACATTTCTGATTCCACTGCCAAAGACTGAATAAGTAACTCCATAGTGTAAAACTACCATTCAAGTTCCCCCTGAACCCTTTTGAGCTCTTAAACCCCTCGTGCCCTACTTTCAACCACCATAACACAGTTTTTAGCAGCCTTCCATCATTCTGAACATCAGCTCTTTAACTAGTTCTTTTTAACAGCATTTCATGCACCAAGGTACCAATCCAGGGCTGACAGACTGACTTCAGAGAAAACAGATTGAGTTTACAAAAGTAAACTTTGGGTAGTTAGCACCTTACCTGATAGTGCCTGTGGGGGATGGGAGGGGGCTGACCACGCTCCGGAGATCCTGCTCCGGGATGTGGATCTTCAGAGGGGATATTTGAGGGTAAAGTGGCCGAAGGGGAGGTGATGAGGCTTCTTCTTTTGCTTCCTCTTTATGGTATAAAGATGTGAACTGGATCTTTATAACCGTGCTAGGGAATCGGAAGGTACATCTGTAAGGGAAAGAAAGGGAAACGTCAGTTTCACACATGGTACAAAACGTACTCCAGTGGTTTTGGATCCGACTGGTGATTAGGAGTCCACCATTCATCTAGACCATCTTTCTGCCCAGACTGATAAATTGATACATTTGTGTAAAAGTATCAGTGTGGTACGTGTCACCCAGTGATTAGATGCAACCCAAAGGTCATTTATTCGGCCAATGACTAAGCCAGATACAGCACTCTAAAGACAAGCTCTTGGGTTCCTGCTATATCTAGGACTAGGATTTATCTTTTATTAGCTCCTCACACATGATTCAGGAAGATACACATTACTAGAAAGTATCAAGCCACCAGCAGCATGAAGCAAGAGAGCTGTGAAGTCCAGACAGAGCAACAAACAGCCTCCAGGTAAGAACAGACAGCACTATTTAAAGACTGCCCTCTACATATTGTATAACTAATACCCATTTATATCTCTGCACATGATGCTAAAGGATCGTCTAGCAGGTTTCAGATTAAAATACATTCATTTAGAAGTGCCTCCTTTAGACAACATGGGTTATAGCTAGCAGGGTCAGAACAGGGCCTCTGAAGCCTATAGGGCCTCATTTCTTCTCTAAATAACACTTCTTTCTGATTGTTATTTAGGAAAAAAAAATAATCACACATCTCTAAGTATAGCCTTTAGGGGGTGCAGGGAAATTCAAAAGGAAATAAGCACTGACATTTTCCATATTTGAACAGAAAGCTTTCTAATTTATAGTGTCTACAACAGGCATTGGGCCATAAGACTGAGTGTTCTGCAATTCTTCTTATTGCACTTTAATTAGACAATAACATGCAATCAATACAAGCTTTCCAGGGATCATTTCACTGATACTAAGGTTAAAGCAGCAGGAAATAAAAAACAGGTTTCACCGTGGGAAAGGCCAGAGCACAGCAGAGTAATTGTACTGGCTTCCAGCATCTTGCCTGTAGAAGGAAATGAAGGGACTCAGGCAGTGTTGTTCCAGCAAGTGTTGGTGTAGGCTGAACATAATTCTTTTAATCAGTGCGCTATTGAATCCTGTCAGGTGACAGAACAAGGTGGCAGGCAAGTAAGTCCATATTTGTGCCTGCTTTATCTTAATACTCCTATTGATAGAAATGCAGCAAAACCAACCTTTTACAGCTCCAAAAGCATACTCTCTTACTTGTGGTTCCTCCACACAAGCTAGTTCTGCTGTAAGCTAATGCTCAAAGACCTGTGGTGAAGAGTGCAGAATTACCATTCCGGCACAGGAAGCTCCTTCCCATCTCCCACCTCATCTCTCAAAGAGCTGGCTCAGCATTCAGCAGCTTGGACTCACAATGGCTGTGCTACATACAGCAGGAGTTTGCATTGCATTTAACTCACTTCAGAGGTCCTGCCACCTGCACTCATTAATGCATTAAGAGCGAGCATCATTGCTGGCAATGCAGCCTAATTGTGTTTGTCTAACCCTTCTAAACATGGCTCCCTGCAGACTTCACACAAATGCACAATTCAAACCCGCAGTGTCCGTGCCTTGTAGTGCCTGCCAGCAGCAGGCACACAGCTTTCAGAGATGAACCTGAACAAGGCTGCTGAATTTTTGCTCTAGATTTTAAGCTTTTGTATTACTACGTGGATTTGCTTCTAGAAAAAGCAGACTATCTTAACTTGCAGGGAGCCTTAGTCTGTGTGATGCTCAACCCCAGTTCGAGTAAAGCTTCATCATTTCTCAAGCCAAGTCATCTTTCACAGAGCAACTGGATTCTCTGCTACAATGCCAGTGTTTTTCAATGCTTGAGTCAAGGACAAATCAGTCCTTGTTTAACAGTGTTCAGTCCAATCCCAATCTGCTGCTGATTTCATCAGGTCTGACTGTGCAGAGCCCTGAGGTGGTTTTGCAGCAATGCTGACCCAGAAGATCTCCACTACAGCTTTGAACCAGTAAGGATCTGTATCCCACTTGCCACTCCATTCTTCCTTTTCAGAAGGATCCAGATACAAATCTCCTACATGTTACTGCTTCCAGGTGATGGTGCAACCATCTCCTCAACACTCTATTTACTGATCCTGTAACAATGGTAGATAAGAAGTCAACACCAGCACGCAAAACACTGCAAGGCAGTCCCATCAGCCTGTGAGAACAAAAGGTAACTCCTCCAAAGCCAGGAGTCAGTCTGAAACATGAAGTCTAGCCTGGTAAACGTGCTGAAAAGGCTGGTCTATCATTGCTTTTCCAAAGCTATCTGATCCAGCCACATGACTTATCCGCAACCTCAGACTGGAAGGAGGGGAGATAAGAGGGGCTGGCCTGGCTACACCAGCCAACACCTTATTGGTTGCTGTGATTTCAGTTTTAGAAAGACAGACTTCCCAAGGCCCTGAAGCAGAACCCAGGCTATACAACTAGCTTTCACACATTGCACTAGCTAGCACGGATGTGGCCATTATGTAAGGTCTCAGTCCCAGAAAAAATCAGGGAGTGGATCTCAGCCTTCACAAGGCTTCTGGAGCCTGGTCTGTGCTGGCTTCCAGTATGGACACTGCCTGCAAAACCAAGGTGGGGGCAATTTATCCCTAAGGTCTGTATGCTTTGAACTGCTGTAAAAACCTGGGACCCAGGAAAGGGAAATGCAATGCTAAATACACTGTAAGTACCTGATGAACTCCTCCCCTCCCTCAGGGGTGAGAAGGTGCCTGGGATTAGCGTTATTGTTTCAGTCTCTATCACAACCACCTCAGCAATGCAAACAGCCTGAGACACTGCTTCAGATCAGCAGGCACACACCAATACTGGGGAACTGTGTCAGTGAGAAATCAGAAAAGCATGATTTCTGAGTCCTCTTGTCACAGAAAGCTCACTTTTCATTACACTGAACCCGAATGCAGTTTTAATGAGCTTTTCTAATTGTTCCCTTAATTAACCTCTTTCCAACCAAAAGAGGATAAACTCAAATTATACCAGTTAGTCCTATTTAGGAGTGAGGCACATTAGTGTAGGATTTAATCATAAGAGAATTTTACTTCTACAGAAGACAAGCACGAAAAGACACGCCAGCCCAAGCTGAACTGAGCATGCATTCCCCTCAAGGTTACTGTCTATATTTCAAGTTAAACTGAGCTGTGCTATCTAATCCACGTTGCATGAATCCTATCAAAGATGCATAGCAATTACTACTACTGCTTAACATTTCCATCATGAGAAAAAGATCAATCTGAAAGCACAGATTAGACTCAACATAAAAAGCATAATGAAGCTAACTGGTATTTTCAAGGGTGCCCAAGAGGCAACTCTTAAGCACCTCTGAAATTTCCAGTTGATTACAGGGGGTAAATTAATGGTCTGCAAAATCTCTTGGTCTTGTTACAGGCAGGAATCAACCTGCTGCAATCCCAGAACTGGTGAGTTTTACTCAATAACCTGCTCCAGACAGGAGCATCCTGCAATCCACTGCCATATTAACACACGTGTATTGTATTCATACACAGTTATACTATGTTGCATACATCTCCATTCCTTGTGGGAAAGGATTCCTATTTCTCTAGGATGCCTCACTAGGCTGTGAGAATAGAGAGCTTTTTTTAGATTGTGTTAAAGCTGCAGACACAAACACACCCCCCCCCAACCTCCATAAACTGCATAGAAACAGTTCTTGTCTTACAACATTGCAGGCAGGACAGTCAGAGTAAAGGGATTGCTGGCTCCCTGCTGCATGCTTCAGTTCACAGGCTCCACAGCACCCGCTCAATTCATGCTATATATACACACTGGAGACAAGAGGAGGAGGAGGAGCACACATGCCACACATGGTTACAGGGATATAAAGATGTTGCTAGAAATTTTTTGCTTTAAATAAGAAAGATTTTCTGAAAGCTTCCTGGATAAGCTCCTCACACTGACAACAGAGAGCCCATGCTATTAGGCACCCTTCATGTGGTGAACCAGTGACAGTGACCACAAGCATTTCATCTATGTAAGCTCTGAATAAATAAAGTGCTAGGAAACACTAGACTTAACTTAAACAGTCACCCCCAAAGCAGACTGCAGGAAAAATGGTTAGGTGAAAACCCCAAATGACTCCATATCCTGCATGACTATAAAAAGCAGACGTCCTCCCCCCCTCAAAGTACCTTTTACTCACGGATGCAAAGGAAATGGAGATTCATTTCCCAAAACATAGTACCAGGTCCAATAGAAGCTGTTAGAGTCATCAATTTCTTTGTTAGAGCACCTTGAGTACTGTTCAGCACTAAATGACTTTGGCTAAGATCTGCAGCATAAGGCCAAGAAAAGGCTATTTAAAGGCATTTGAAAAGGAGACAGAAAACTGTGCTGGATTTTTTACACACTCACACTGTGGAAAAGCATGGTGGCAAAATGGAGAAGACAAATAATGATAAAAGTCAGAGTGAAGCACATATCTAAATATATATATGTACACACAAAAGTATATATAACACCTGGAATAATATTTATATATACTATTTAATATATATAAACATAACAATGTCATATGTTATATACAAGTATCATTCTAGTTTATGATGCAAAGGGAAAAACCAGAAAAGTAAGTTACAAGACTGTTACACATGAGCTGACATCAACAAGTCTGTGTCATCTTTGTCTAGTTTACCTTGCCACAATTCACAAAATCCTGTTGGTCCTGAATGCTGCAGGTACAAATGCACCAGTAGCATCTGCTTTACAAGCAGTGTCGAGACGCAGGTTGAATGAGGCACATTTCATAAAGGCTTCGTTAAAAATAACACTTTTCAGAGTCTGAATCAGAACAGTAACAGTGTCACGAGGTTTTGCTCACAAAGCTTGGTTAGGAATGATTGTTTCCCTCAGCTGCAACTGCCACGTTTTTTAAAAAAACCTGCAGATACTGTTACCACCCCACTGACTCTCTCGGTATCTAAACCTTTCTCTCTGCCACATGATCACAGAATCACAGAGTTGTAGGGGTTGGAAGGGACCTCGAGAGCTCATGGGGTCCAACCCCCCTGCCAAAGCAGCTCCCCAGCTCATACTGCACAGACAGGCGTCCAGATGGGTGTTGAATATCTCCAGAGAAGGATGCAATGATGCAAGGGGACAGTAGCCCAACTCTTAAGGATGAGCAAGTTATCCCTGCAATCAGTAAACTCTCTGCAAACATGGACAGCTAGAGCTCTAATTACAGCAGCACATGTGATAGAACAGAACCATGTCATTACTAGCTAAAGTCTGACCAAGGATGCTCAAAAAAACCCTCCTAAAACAAAACATCCCAAACAAGTCCCACAGAACAGCTGGCACTCTGTCCCCTGGAGTATCCCTGAAACCAATTTCTTTTTTGAGTCAGTTACATATAATACCATATTCTTCTGGGTGAATTATTTCCATGCACAAAGTCCCAAAACCACGTCGGGTTTCTCGGCTCAAGTGAGAATTTGCCCTCAGTCATCTTTGTCAGGCTACTGCCACAACCAGTTATTTCAAGGTACTTGACATGATTTTACTGGAGGGTAAGGTGGAGACTTCTCACCCTTTCAGTGAACATGTGAGATAAACACCGAAGTTTCAGGCCACAATCAGTGCTTGGGTATGGTATGTAGCAGCTGTCACAGAGAAGTGTCCCAATTACCTCCTGTAACTAGTTTTCTGTAATCACCTAAGTGAGGAACTACATGCCTTCGTCTATGAAAATCAAGTTCCCATCAAGTCATAAATCCACTCCTTATTCCCATAATACTTTGAAGCAGTCTGAAAGGAGGTGCCTTGAACAACATAAAAGACTCACTGGGAAAGTTTAGGCACCAGCACACCTGATATCAAACAATTTGGTTGGAAACAGATAAGAGTTTGCTTCACTTAACTAAACATGTATCTAAGCCCTGAAGGTCTGCCCACAGAGAGATAAGCAAACTGAGACAAGAACAACTACCTCAGATTCACATTTCTTCAAAAACTAGGCTCTGATAACTGCCATGACCACTGCAAAACAGCTGAGCTGGGAACATTTGTTGACCAAGTCTTGTTGCTCTGCAATGCTGCACTCTGCCCTGCAAAACAGCTTTTCTACAGCAAGCCTCCTCACTGCATTACCCAGCAGAACACTGACTACTAAATATTTAGAAGGGCTCCCTCCCTCCCCCGATTTCCATACCTAAAATAGCCAAATCAATTTTCTCTGTCTTCACAAGAATAAAGCAGGCCCTTACTCCCCAGTGGGAATAACCGTCAGAAGTATTGTGCTCAAAATGATTATTTTGCTGGAACTACAGCTGTTTGAAGCAGCAAAGTGGGCAAAAAAACATGAGTAACAAAAGCACCTTTCAATCACAAGTGAATTAAAATGAGTATTAGCTTGAATGAGTGTCATAAAACCATACAACAAGCTCTGAAAGCTGTCTGAGCTGTCACAGGAGATTAGGTAGTGGTCACCCCTCCTTTTTTATAAAATAATAATAAAATCATCCAACATTTCCTGTTCCACTCCCTATCCTACAATTTTTTGTCCCTAAATAACACTTTGTAAGTAACACCAATAAGAAACCAGTTATATCATCCACTTGGCTAGTGCTATCTGCATCCCAAATGAAAAAGTTAATTGTGCTGAGACCAAGGAAAGAGTTCTGGAGGAATGAAGACAAATGCACCTTATTCTCTTAAGCCTGAATACACATTACAAAACAAGCATGTACCTATCACCATGGCAATTTAAGAGTCATTATAATTCTTTTCTTTACACAACTCTTTAGGCTAGGGGACATGGGAAGCATAACCACACCAGGGTTTTAAAGAGTCCTTCGTTCATTCTGGAGGTTACCACAGCCTTAGAGTAGTGAGTTCTCTGTATTTCCTACCTCCCCTTCAATTGCTCTAACCAGCTTGAACACAGAAATCTTATTGAAGGTCTATCCATGGAGTCCTTTATCAGACACTCATCAGTGAAATACCTGTAACATGATAATTTATCACATTCTTGGAGTTATTAGCAAAGGGTCTGCAAGTAAATGGTGAAGTCCCAAATGCACTTTTCTTCCTGGCATCAGTCAACTCGGTCTGAGAAGACAGGCAAGACAAGAACACTGCCAGACTGCAGCAGGACAAGGAAATAAACTGCAGAGCTCCCTGCAAAGACACCTCTGGTATTATCCACTATTGATTAATTAGAGGAAAAGCTATAAAGTCATTGTTAGTATTTTTAATATGACTAAAAGAAAACTAGTTTTGGAAAGTACTGAGATTATCTGCAAGTAAAGGATTAGAGCCATCTCCAACACTGCTGAAAAGACTGAGCAACCCACTGAAGTGCTTGGTCATAATTAGTCTGTAAGTCACAACGTGAGTTTAGATCACTAGGACTGGTTTCTAACCTCAGAATTCACTTGCCTTCCATGCTTTGTATCACAATTTAATATACACTGTCATGCTTAACAATACAGATATACAAAGATGTCCATATATCAGCTGGGACCAAGCTAAAATTCTCTGTGCACATACATGAATGAGCACAGGTTTGAAATAGTTAAGTTCAAGAGACTGATCTGCCTTCTACTCGAATTTTATTTTGTTTGGAACTTTTTCCAGAAAAAGTACCACCAACTATTTCCACTGCCCTGTTACACCAGATACACAAATAGTTTAATTGGGGTAGTAGTGTTCTGGGGTCACTGGCATTTACTGCTTCTTCGGTGTCATTTCATTCCTGTGCTAGAGCTAACATAAATCTGGCTTTAGTAAAGGTGAACTCACATTTGAATTCCTCACACCCAATCCAGAGGAATTAGTATGAACTAGCCTATAATTCCAGATCACTGGAAGGATTTTCTTTCCTTCCCCTGAAACGTGTAAGATTTAGCTGGAAATCCTCCTTTTTCTATGGTCATCCTGGACTTGCTGGGATGAGTAACTGGACAGCTAAGTAAAATTCTGCTGCTCAAGCAGATGGCCCATTGGCTGCTTCTGCCTTCAAAAATAATGTCCTCCCAAGATAAACCCTTTATGCCACTCAATCTCACACAGATTGATTTTAACACAATCTAAACCTGTTTCTCTGCTGTAAGTAGCATTTCCTTTGTACCACCCCCCAACTTTCCTTCCCCTCAGCCATTCCTTCTCAGCACCACCCTCATGCCAACAGTACCATCCACACAACCGCACAGCCAGCGCCACCCTCGCGCCAACGGTACCATCCGAACAACCACACAGCACGTCAGAGCAGCGAGCTGAAAGAATCATTTCTTTTTCTGTTGGAGTAAGTTTAGGCAGATCAGTTCCTCAATCTTGCCTTCCATGGCAACACAAGCACCAACACAGAGGAGGGAGAGCAGACAACTATCAAGGGAAAGGGAAAGAAGAGGTAACAGCAGACATGTTGCAGATTCATAAGAGATTATTAGAAAAACAGAGCATGTAACCACAGACTCAGATTTAAGCATCACATGATCCAAACACTGCCTTCTCCTTTCAGAAAACGAAATGCAATTCATTCATTTTGAGAAAAGCTCTGGTCCTTATCAGGTAAATCACATCAGCCATCATGCTGATGCTCTAAGGCTGGAAATTTTCAAAAGTTCCTGAAACAGAAAGGTCATGATTTTTTTATTCAGCTTAATTATTTCAAACTCAAAGCCACTCAGCTGTACGCAAGAGAACCAAATAAAGACTGAAAATGTTTGCTGCGTTCCAACAAGTGCTTCACACATCCCTGTACCCATAGCAATTCTCCCATAGCAACTAGCAGGTCACATCTGCAGTAACGGGTTTGTGGTCATCTCGGATGGACAGGCTGGCTCTGCATGCTGCAAAGTGCATGCATGCTCCTTAGCACCTTCATGCTCCCAGAATTCATTCACTGATTGCCCTTGAGAAAAGCAAGTGCAGTAAGATGGCTGAACAAGGACAATGCTTCAAAAAAAATAAAATTGCCCCTTTTTTTGGTCACAGACAGGACCTTTTCCTTATGCCCCTTGCCACTGTTTAGCTGGAACCATACACACTGTAAAGGATTTTTCCTCCCCTCCATGAGAAGGCACTACAGGTTGCACTGGGATTTCATAACACTGCATATTAGCACACTTAAAACAAGGTTTCCAACACAGCCAAACAAGATTTCAGATGGGCAAAGAGCATGTGCAGGCAAGTGTATCTATTTAAAACAAATACTACCAGCAGCATCAGGCAAAGCCACAACTTATGAATACCTAGGTCTCTTAAAAGCACCAAGTAAATTAGCTGTAATGAATGTTTCTATTGAGCTCAGTTGCACAGGGCTTCTCTTTATGCCATTTCATCAAGGTTCAAACACACCGAGAGACACTTCCGCACACAGGCAGATTTTCAAATGGGTGTTTTAGGAAACTCCTTTGAAGACAGCAATGCTCACAAGAAACTTTGGGCAGACTCTGGGACGTCTCTCCCTGCCAGCACCATACGCACACAGACATACACAGAAGTAATTTTTGTTTCCTCAGCCCCTCCAGTTTCCACAGACATCTCACCTCCCTGCTGACTAAGAGCAAAGTCTCTGCCACGGCCCATCAGAGAAAAAGCAGCAAGTGAAACTGAGCCAAGCAGGTGGCAGATGGGAAGAGTATAAACACCCCGAGGCTGATCAGGAAGGCTAAAAAGGAAGAGAGATACTAGAGGCCCAACCCAAAGAACATAAAAATGCTGGTTTGGTTCACTTACATCTTCTTTAAAAGTGCATGGGAGAAGATAAGCTTTTTTTTTCAGGCTCCAACTAGATATTGAAAGCAAAACCTTCCAGAGAGCATGCACTATGGTATCATGCTGTAAAACTTCAACCATCACTTTATTCTACACATCTTCCCAACAATTTCTTATCTAGCAAGCCTTCTAATTGCCGTCACAGAGCAAACAGATAAATCGAGCAACACTGCTGACAAACAGTGGCAGTTAATTTTTCATTCAAGTGAGAACATTCCAGGCTGTTTCATGCTAGAGAATTAGGAGTGAAGAATCAAAAGCTGTATTTTTATTTTCACATCCCTTACATCCCTTTAATGATCTTCTGATTTTACTCTTTGAAAATTATTTGAGACGTGAAACAGTTTCACTTCCAGATTCCATAGGAGTGCAGGAAAGCAAAACACAACTCCTAAGATATTGTACCTGCTATTTTTTCAGTAATGAAATACCCCAACAAGGCCAGGGAATAAATTCAGAGTTATCAAACTAGCATCTCGTAGAACAGCAGGAAGAATACCACTGAAACTGCTGAGAAGGGTGTTTCTATCATCTAATGGAGAGCCAGGAGGAATCATAGATGGTTTCCTCTGGAGCCACCATCCTGTCTGAGATGTTGATATTATGGATTGGTCTTTTCCAGATTCTGCTATTCCCAGCTTTGCAGGATGGGTCTTACAGTAATCCTGCTCAGCACAGTAGCCAAAAACATACCAGAAGTTGCTCCAGTCTCCTACAGAAAGCTATCAGAGTGTCAACAGTCAGGAATGTGCAGTTTCAAAAGTGACCCTTCTGAAAGTTTTCCAGCAGAAACCACTGTAAGCCAGCCAGTAGTGCCTCTTCATTCACTTAAAGGCCTGCAAAAAAGGCTGAAGGATATTCCTGAAATATCATCATTATCACAACTCATTTACAAACTTAGTGGTCAATCCACACCTGACTAAAGATGAATTCATGTATCTATTTGGAACAGAGAACTCCAGCTACAAACATTTGTGTTAAAATTAATCCAGAAGTATCCTGAAAGTTATTTCCAGGCAGATTATAAATACATAAAGTGATTGCAGAATCCAAGCATTTGTATAATAAAAAGAATGTGATGAACTGGCTGTTATAACAAATGCCATTACAGCAGATTTTTGGTATTTGGGCCAGGGACTCTGTCAGAGCCCACCACAAAGACCACCTTGTTAAATATGTAGGCTAAGACAACATGGTAGTTACTTAGGCTAAGACAACATGGTAGTTACTTGGCACCCATCCACCAGGCACAGAGAAACAAAGAGGTGGTGCTATAATCGTACCTCACTTAGTTTCACGTTTCAAAACATTGGAGTCAGCTTCAAAATATGCCATTCACTCCAAACCAAGAGCACTGGGCACATGGCTCGCTATCAGAAGACAAATTCCTCTTCCCCTCCTGAGCACTCCTATTCCTTTAAAAACCAAGCTGCAGCTCAGCAGCACATAGGGCAGACTACATGGAGTGCAGCCAGTCTGAAGCACTGCAAGATCTACTCAAGTCTGTCAACGTGCTAAACATCTCAGCCTAGGTCTCACCTAAATCAGATGAGATTTTACATCAACAGAAATTAATTTGCAGCAGTGCCTTATTTTAATCAACATTGGTTGGGATTTTTCTTTGTCTGATTTTTTTAAATGAAAGTCTCCCAAGGGTGAATTCTGGCCCCACTGCTACCACACCATTACAGAAGCTGCTCTGTTCCCCGGTGTAGTCCTTACTATAAACAACTTCATGTCTCTGTGCAAACTGTTACGATACAGTAAACTTTCCTGTGTGTCACACAGTAAACCACTTCAACCAACGCCCCTCTGCCAGTCACTTGAAGCCTATCTCATTTATGCTTCTCAGTGGAGAAGAATTCTGCAGTTGCATTCCCAGGGATGTCTACAGTTGGCTGCCTGCTGAGAACATTTAGTAAGCTGTCCTTAAAGTCTAAAATTAACCATAAAGCTGCTGTTTATTTTGGAGCTTGTGAATAAGGAGGAGTTAAATGTCAGAATGAGTGGCCTGACATCAAAAACTCGCTATGAAAGTTTGCCACCAAAGAAGTGGGCTGGCAGAAAGAGCAGACAATGCTTTTATTTAAATGAAGTTGGCTGCCAGCACCAGAAAGTTTTGCTATCAGCGCTGCAGATGCCTGATATCATCTGTAACACACAGCGAGCCTATTATGTTATTTTGTTGCGTGAGTGGTTGTATACATAAAAATAGCGATAGTTAAGAGAACACACAACAGCTCCCTATCACTGCTGCTCTAATCAGGTATTCTAGCCTGTAGAGGTCTAGATCCTATCTTAACCATTTCTTCACCAGCCAATAAATATTTGATCTTCAGAGAAAACACAAATTATGTGCAACAGAAGTGTGTGTGTGTGTGTGTGTGCACCTCACTTGTATCATCAAGTCTTTAACCACAAAAACCCCTATCCACGTTAGGCTGATCAATCTGCCTTTTTCTTTAGATTCTATCACCAGCAATCCATTTTACTTGACTTTTCTAATGCCTGAATATTATCAATATCTACGACTTCCAAATAAACAAGCAAAACCCAACATGACTCTCCTTCAGAAGGTAAATAGCTAAGAGGGGCCAGGAAACATTACTTTAGCAAAGGTAGGTTTGTTTTGGCTTTGGTGGGTTTTTTTGTTTTAAATGAATTTCCCCTCTAACTCAGGTATTCTTTATTTTCATTTGAATTTGTTTTCCTTAGCAGTGCCCACCTTCCAGTCTTCCATTTTGAACCTCTCTGCCTTTCATATAACGCCACTGTCTTTTAAGAAGTGTGTGTCTTAAGAAAGGAGCCCTGCTTAAAACTCCTGTAGGTCATAACCCTATTAGCATGTTTCAAAGCCTGATCTCTTCCTCAGAGATGCACCTCTCCCTCCTACAGAAAAAAGCAGTCCCCACTCAAGAGCCACGGGATGTTTCCAGGACAAAGTTGAAGAGGAAGGTATGCATCACCTACATCCACTCCATTGCTTAAGCTTTTTCACTGTACCGTACAATGGAAAAGAGTCTGTGCTGACAGGTCCCAGTCCCTTGTCACCATGCTTCAACCAGCAGCCTGCCTGACACACCACAGCCATTGCACAGACACGTGTACAGCTTCAACAACATCACTATCGGCTGGAAGTAGACACAGATGACCAGCCAGCCACTCCCTCCTCCCAGCCTCCTTTATGTCAATAAATCTTAACCTGGCTGTTTGTGCAATGTTTAATCATAAACAGTTTTGAACGTGCTCCAGAATATAAACAAAGGTGAGTAGGAGAAAAACTGAGAGCCCAGTACCAAGAATCACTCGCCACTTGCTGCTGAACCAGGGAACAGAGGGCAGAGAAACAGGGAACTGCCAAGGAACAGAGTACAGGCACCTGGGGTTCATTTCAAACAGCCACTTGCAACAGCCTTAAAGTATCCTGAACTGCAACCACAGGAGGATTTCAAAGACTAAATGCATTAACATTCTTAGTTCTCTTAACAAACAAACAAAAGGGATATTGCCTAGAACACCCACTTAGATGCATGGAAATAAACTACCCTCATCGATCTCATCCCACTGCCATTTATAATACAGTCATCTTGATTCCCTTCTGCATTGCTAATCAAGCTAAAATTAACTCCTCTCCTTCAGCTTACCATACATGCTAGCACCACAAATATCAACACGTGGAGACACACAATCGATCCTGCCCTCAGCACAGCCCACCTTGCCTACATGGTAATTGTATATTTTGGACTTACTTGGGGGATTTTAACCACATTCATCACAGGGCTGGATAGGTGTTTAGACTGGGCAACAAAATAAGCAGCTCTTACAAACCTAGTTCAAATACTTCTGAACACCTTCAAGTCATTACTGGCCTCTAGAGATCAGTAACATGGGCTGCATGAGGTGGGGATTTCAGTCCTGTGAAGACAATGTCAATCTTAGAAGAACCAACATCATAGTCTGAATTTCTGCTTTGACAGAGCACAAATATGTGCCTCAAGACAGCATTTCCAAAGCCCTGAAGGGCTCTTCCCTAGCATGGCACTGGGTTAAGTTTGAGGCATATTTGCAGGACACATTCATTTTATAATGTTGCCACTGACAACATTGGCAAAAAATACATGCCATATTCTAGTGTTTGGATTTAAAGCAGCTCCATTTTAGATCCAAGTATGTTTCAAAGGAAAAAAGCACCAAATCAAAACAAAATCCCAACCCTACCAGATAAAACCCATTTAACAAAGCTCACATAAAGATCAAATTGGCAGAACGATGGAGTGGAACAGAAGCTTACATGAAAAAAGCACTTTGTGGAGATAAATAATCTTCAAGTGTGTGTCTGACAGCAGCCAAGGTTTCATGCTATTAAAAAGATACAATACAGACCCCAGTGACAAACAAGGTTATTCCACCCGCCTACATGCTAACTTGCTGTCCCACTGAGTTAAATTCAAGTGCACAATGAAATGCAGCTTCTATGAAACAAAGTAGGATGATACTTATTTCTATATTCTGCTGTCATCGCCCCTGTCCTATACCTGCCTTTCACAAGGGGGTGGCAAATTCTCCATCAGAAGACTGGAGGGGCTGACAGCACATACAGTTTTGGACTACAAGTTTTGCTCAGCCCTTGTCAAGGGCTCAGAGGTACAGTGCATTTAACCTCCCATAATACTTCCCACATCCCTGTTTCCCCAGCCCTAGGGGAGTCTTGCCAAAACGCAGCTCCGAGCTGCAAAGACAACACACAGCCCCTGGCTGCTTCAAGACCCTGGGTGATGGCTGCTCTAGCAGCACCAGGCAGCGAGTAGCCAGTCTGACAGTCAGTTTCTTTTCCAGAGAGGTCACAGAAATAGCAAACACTAGCTCTGTAACACACCCACTTGTCAGAAAAGGCTGCCTAGCCCCCGCTTATGACATGCTGAGTTTCCCCCCTTCTAAGAGAAACCTTCAGATAAGAGCCCACGTCTGGCTCCTGTTGTACCACATCAGAGACCACAAGCAGTGACTCAGCAGAGCATGGCCACCGTGAGCATCTCTCACTCCTTCCCTGTTTCTGTGAAACTCGAGCCCTTTGAGAGGATTTCCAAGCCGGTGCTGTTCACAGCGATCACGGTTACAATTAAAAAGGTCAATTGTAACTATTTTCCTTCTTTGCTCATCTTGACAGCAACACTCAACCAAGTACCTTTCTCCCCAATCATAAACCACAATTAACACCTACCTCAGTGCCAAAAAAAGCCCCACCTGCACCCACACTCGGGGAGGGGGGAACTTCCCTGTAACAGCTTCTACAAAGAATTCAGTTTCAAGAAGAAATTAAGCAGTACCCTGGAAATTAAACACACAGTGACAGCACGGAACTAACTGCAATGCCACAGCTGGGCTCCCCAAGCACCACTGGTTATTCATTTCCATATCTAACTCGGTACCCAGCGTTTTAAAACTTTGCTCAGCTGCTGGGGAATTTCCAGCTTGCTGCAGATCCTGCCCCTCAGCCACAGAAGTCTGGCCACAGCTTCCAAAGGCAACGCGCCACTTCAATTCTACCCCTATTTTCAGCCTACCTCCCACCTTCTTGGGAAGCTTCTTCCTTTCCTGCTACAAGGATCCAGATGCTCGGGAAACTTTTTATACCCTGGAGAAGGAGGAGAAACTAACCCTTCGATCGGTTCATAAAATCTCCTAATAACCATCACAGCGAGAGGTGCTTGTTTCAGCATCTTTGTCGGATACACTAGAGCAGTTTGATTCTCATGTAAATCTCATTTGCAATGCCATCAGCTTTCTTCTAATGGGCCATTCATCACTGTAGGGTTTGCTTTCAAAGAGCCAGCTCAATTCTTTGAAAGGTCTCACAAGCCATCTAGAAGACTTACCCTTCCAAAGCCCGGGAACTACCTATAAACACATTAGCAAAGGCTGTGCAAAACAAATTAACCTCAGTAAAGCTCAGGAAAAGATCCTAATTCCCACATACATATGCCAGAAAAAGCTGGCGTGTGGGATGTTCCTAACCTTTGAATTCAATCAGGCTCTCTAAGAGGGCTCTAACACGCAGAGCATGACTATGATGTATTTTCCTTTGAGGCTGGTTCAGTTCATTTAGAAAGTGATTTGAAAGAGCTAATGTACTATTTATGTACATTATAAAAAACGATCCATATGGAGTCAGACTTTGCAAAATGTTCACTCAAGTCCGTTCCACTCCCTCTGAAGACATTTCACAAGCCATTCAATACCCAGCAGAGGAAGCCAGGATTACTGTTTTAAGAGCAGCTCTGAGGGTAATTTAAATGTTTTAAAAGCTGACATCTTCTAGACTCTGAGCCAAATAAATATTTAGGGCAAGACAGACCATCTCTCAAGCAAATGGATCCACCTGCAGCCTCCAAATACTGGTATTGAAAATAAAGGTTAGAAGAGAATCCCAGACACAACCTTCCTCCTCACTAAAGGGGGAAAGAAATTAATTTTACTGTGCTTCAGGAGGAGAGGATGTACTGGGTTGACTTATGAAAGACCACCTAGCAGAACACGACTAAGATTGCAGGCAACATAAAACAACCCCAAGACTGAGAGGTTTCTTCGTTGAAAGGAGTTTAACCAACTGAAGTGACAATGACTCCTGCAGAACAACAGCACATATGTAAGTTGCTGTCACAACGGTTTCATTATTTTTAAATCAGGAAATATCAGAGAGTGAACTGGTCATATTACTGACATATCCTAATGTTTCCCTTCTTTTGGTTCAGTGTAGTATACAGAATTAGGGAAACATTGTACTTTGACAGATATATCTTTACTGGGAAGCTTCATTTGAACTTTATAGTTTGCAATAGTTTTCCAACCCCTACAATTCTGTGATTCTGTGAGAAGGGCTACGAAGATGATGAAGGGCCTGGAGCATCTATCCTGTGAGGAAAGGCTGAGAGAGCTGGGGCTGTTCAGCCTGGAGAAAAGAAGACTGAGGGGGGACCTGAACAGTGTTTATCAATATCTTAAGTATGGGGTGCAGGGGGAATTGGCCAGCCCCTTTTCAGTGGTCAGTGGAGACAGGACAAGGGGCAATGGCTGCAAATTGGAGCACAGGAAGTTCCACACCAACATGGGGAGGAACTTTTCCCCAGTGAGGGTGAGGGAACCCTGGGACAGGCTGCCCAGGGAGGTGGTGGAGTCTCCTCTGAAGATACTCAAGTCTTGTCTGGATGCCTATCTGTGCAGTATGAGCTGGGGAGCTGCTTTGGCAAGGGGTTTGGACCCCATGATCTCTCGAGGTCCCTTCCAACCCCTACAATTCTGTGATTCTATAATATCAACTTTTTGGGGAACAGGATTCTAACCCTCCTCTGCTACAGATTTCTCATACCTGCAACACTATCTGGTGGAGCACAAAGCAGGATGAAACAAAAACTGTGAACCCCATGGAGAAGAGGATGCACCCACTTCTCACCAAGACATCTCCGATTTGGAATCACTGTCCATCAGTTTTGCTTCCCAAGTTCATTCCGTGGGTCTGTTTGCAGTGAAGTGCTGATCTGGGACGCTCCATTATAAACAGGTCCTGAGCAAATCTAAACTCCTTGGCTGTGCCTGTTTCTAACAGCCAGTCTGCATATGCCTTGTTTACACAACACAAAAAAATGCTAGCACCACTTATCCAACCACTACACATTAGGAATTTTCTTCTAAGAATTCCTATGCCTGAAGAAAACTTCAGTGCTTCCCTTAATATTCCATAAAGAGAGACATCAGCAGCCGAGCACGTGCCACCCTCTGACTTCCTTCGCAGCTCTAAAACGGTTTTATTATGACTTGGTTCATTAGACAGTGTCTGAGGGAGAGATGGTAGAAAAGATAGCAGTTACACAGCTGAATGGACAAGAGAGAAGGAGGAAAAGCCACCCAATTGCCAGGCTTGTTGACAGTCACCACCCCTTTACACACGGTGGGCTGGTGGCCAAGCCAAGGTACACCGCCTGACGCAAGTCTGAAACAATAAAAAAAGAACAGGATCAATAAGTACCACTTGGCACATCTCCTCCACAACAGACTACTCTTACTTGTTTGGGCTACACCTCAAACGGAATATGAACAGCAAAAGCATTTTTGGTCTACCCACCAGGTGGAAACAAAATTTGCTTTGAGTGCCTGAGTCCTTTTCTCCTCCCACACAATCAGGGCTCTGAGTGTTTAAGAGTCCGTGGTTCTTATGCCCTGGAGAGAGGAAAGGCCTTCAATTGCTCAAGAGCAATTCCTTTAGCAAGTGCACAAACTGGCTCTGCAGGGAGTCCGGTCCTGCTTAGTCAAAATGTTGGTGGCTTCTGTATGTGGCCTTAAGGGAGGCAGAAGATTAAAAACAGTTTGTGTGGGAAGACTTCCCAAAGCTCTCTTTAAAGTATCATGAAGCAGAAGAGAGGGGTACAGCTATAGATTATATTCCAGAGAAGGGGAGGGGGCTCCTTTTCCACAGTGCTTTGACCACCTTTGCAAGGTTTTTTGTCTCCCCATTCTGTTCTAAAAGATGGGAGTAAATTCCACCTGTACACTAAAAGTGTCAAAGATTCTTAAAACAGGAAAATATGTTAATATCCTTCAAGTTTTCTTCCACTTACCCTTCTATCCTAATCACACAGTGATCAATTAACAGACTCAGACAAAAACTGTCCATCTTTGCTCTCTCAGCTAAGACAGAGCTCCCAATTAATTTCTACATTATTTCTCCCAAGCTGTCAAGATGTCTTCAAACAACATGAAAATTACATATCTGGTACATTTAAAGGAGGGAGGAAAACCACCAAGTAAATCACACATACACAACAAATGACAGCCCAAGAAATTAAGCTCCCTTTCAAATTACTAAAAATAGATTGGGTAGGGAGGGAAGGGACTATCAATCAAGTCTCAGAATTGCTGCATATTCAAAGAACAGGCTTCTAGGAGTGCTCTCTAAAGACTGCTTGAAATTTTTATGATAAAAAATGCACGAGGACATGAGAGAAAGAGCAGTAGGATAATGAAGAGCAAAATACACAAGACAGAAGTGGATACAGAGTATTAATTAGGCCATTAAGATCCTTAAATGTTTTACTGTCCAATAAAATATGCATTTCATAAAAATTAAGTGCCATGCAGAAGGAATGCACACATGAATTTTATTGAGCTCTTGAGTTCCTTCAGAAGATGAGAATTACTAGCAAAACACATTTGTGGACAAGAGTGAATAGATATTAGTAGAATTGTATCTGTATGATGAAACTGAAGAATATACTACTGGGTAGAAAGTCTCACTCACATTTACTTAAGAGAGGGATTAATCTGCTACATAAGCACCTCATCAATCTGCTTTTATAAGGAGTCTGCAGTCAAATCAAATAGGGAGACATGAATGCTCAGAAAACCCAGTGATTAATACTGAATTATTGACTGAAATGAATGCATTAAGACCACACAATAATTTGTACTCATAATTAGTCAATTAACCAAGTCTGGAAGTACATTAAGATGCCTTTTCATAGGCCACATTCAAGACACACACAAAAAAAGTGCTTCAACTTTTTCATCTTATAGATTTGTCTAAAACATCACTGAGAACCCTCTGGCTTCCCATGTTTCCTGGTGTTGATCTTCCAGTCTGGTACATCAGGGTACACCAGCCTCTTCAGATGCAAAAGCCAACATTTAAAAGCTACCTAAGTTTACCAGCTAGAAAGCATGGCACAAACTCAGCAGACTTCTTTTGCATGTGTCTAGGACAGGCAGCAAATGCATTTCCAAGATAGCAAAGACTTTAAACACCCAGTACACTCTGGACTAAACTCTACAGCATATTTAATTTCCATACTTTTCTTTCTTTAAAATAGGAATGCTGAACTGGATATCCTAGCCATGCGTCTGCAACCTCAGGAAACTGCTGGATGTATGGGGACTGAATCAAAGACACAAAGCAAAGCCAGCATTAGGTATGGCTACACGCGAGAGGCTTCTGTGCTCCGGAGGCTATTGAGAAAAAGGAGAGGAAGGAGTCTGTACCAAAAGCAAACGAGGTAATTCCTCTCCCTTTTCATTAACATCACCAGCTCAAAAGCACGTGATCCTGTCTCTTCTTCAAACCACATTTCCACTTGGATTGGGAAGGGAAAGCTGGCTCACCCACATCTAACCAGCAGTAGAGTGAAGCTTGGGCTGTTAGGCATTTCTGGTTACTGTGCCCCTTGGCTCTGCCTGCAGGACACCCAGACGCTGCCTGCTCAGACACTTGGTAGACGAGCATGTCAGAGCAACTGACACAGAGCTGAGTGTGAGCAGAGATCCACCCTGAGTAAGAAAGGTAGGTAGCTATCAAATCGCAGACAGTGGTCTGACAAAGCACCTTACCAGTTGGTGTCCCTTTTCCTACCCTATGGTGAGCACAACCCCCCAAGGCACATAACTGAACAGGCTCCCACTCCACACACTGCAACTGCTGCAGAAGCTTTTGTCAATAACAGACACCAATTACTACACATGGGCCAGCAATAAAACTATTTGCATGGCATAAGCAGCAAATTCAAGTAGTTTCCTGTTCTTTACCAACATCCTGTTGCCACATCTACTCCTCCAGGAAACTACAACACCGAGCAAGAGAATCTGGCATCCCACAGAACAGATCAGACACCAAATGGCTATCGGAGCACAGTTACCAAGAGCCTGCTTACAAAGAAAACAATCACATTAATCTGGTTGTCATTTCTGCTTTCAGCTATTTGGTGCAAGACTGTGTGTCCCATTTTGTGGGGAGAAAAAAAAAAACCAAAAAACATTATTTTGATTTGTTACCAGAAGTCAAACCAGACACTTTGCAGTGAGGATGCTCACACAGCTGGTACCAAAACAGCTGAGAGATGAATTACAACAGATTTCATCTTTTTTATCCCTATTTTTCTAAAAGCAGAAACTCACAGTCATTCATCCACTAGATTTATATAAAACACAACAGTACCAGCTGGAAGAATCCCACAGTCAGCTGAACAGACATGTCACGACTGGGAGTTTGTTAACACAAAGACAGTTACACCAGCACAACACCTTTGTAGCTGGGACTCTGCACAAGAAGGTGTAAGACATGTGTGGCATGTTCTGGGTGGATTAATCTTTTCATAATCAACACAGCAGCTAAACTGAACCAAGCTCTGTTTAAAAGAATATATTAGAGAACCTACACCCATGTTTCCATAGTGTTAGTTTATGCTTACAACCTGACTTACAGCACAGCTATTTTTGAGTCCACAAATCATGCAGCAGTTCCACATAATGAGAAACGTTCCCTAAACATTTAATATAACCCATGACAAATTGAGCTGCTTAGCCAAAAATTACTACTTGACATAAATTCCATAATTAAAATCAAGTAATCCTTTATCACCATCTCACTGTGCAACACAGAAAAAACCCCCAAACCCCTGTTCTCAAAGACAGTCTTTGAAATCAAATAAAAGCATGAAAAATAGAAGATGAAGCTCTAAGGCAGCAAATCTTTAAAGAGTTTCTAGTGAGAGTAAAACCACCATCCACAAGTTGTAGCGAACAATGCATTTCAAACAAAGAACAACAACAACAAAAAAAAAGGGCTGCAAAGGCTGATTACGCAATTTTCAAGAACTAAAACTAGACAAGGAGTTATTAGAACCAACACACATACACAGTATTTCAGAAACAACTACTTCTGTACTCATGGTTATGTGGTCAGAGCATTTCCTTAGTAGGTGTACACACAGCTTGCAGTTCCCCCCGACACGTAAGGGTACCCACGCTCACACACACCATGATGGCATCGTTCTAACCACAAGAACGGAGGCCCAGTGGTTAGTGAGGTCACCAAAACACTGCAATACGTTGCCTCTATCTCTGTTTTTCTAGATTATGTCCATTTTTTAAAAACCCCTTCAATTACTGCTTCAAGTTACTGGCTAACAGACTGTACAGGCTCCCTTGGAAAGGGAAATGAAAAGACTGTTGGATCCAGCTCTCAATTTTCTGCTTGGTTACTAAACCCCAATTGCAGAGACACCCCCACCACCCACCTGAACGCTGAACTGAACCTGTGCACACACAACACAAAGATTAATGAATGCATAAAATTCTGCAGGATCAGCACCTTGCTAGGCACTCAGAGTATTGGACTATTTATTTTTGTCAAGTTTATTAAGTACTGAGGAAAATCCCATTATAAATAAAGCAGCATGCTCTTAATAAAATTTCACATGCACAGTAAGTTTTCAATTTATAATGGGTCTTGTATAAATAATTTCTTTTATTTTAACTCCATGTTTTAATTTAATTCCATACATCCATGCATTTACTTCTCTTATATTTTATGCTCAAGCAAAAATCTCCTCCATTTATTTCTCCCTTCTATTTCCTAAATTTTAAAAGAACTACAGGTTTTAGAATTTATTTTTATTCTTAGAAATCTCATACTGAAAGTCTCCACAAAAACCACAACCTTCAGGCTCCATTAGTAAGGCTACTGCAGAAATACAAACCAGTTACAGAAGCAATAAGCAAATGTCCCACGAAATATTCACAGACAAGCACCATTTTCCAATCTATTGAGCTCCCAGTTCAGAAAGCTCAAGTGCTGTTATCAGGCTATGCTCGATCAACATTTGCAGGTTTTAGTCAATAGAACTTTTGTACTTAGGAGCATTTGAAAATCTGACCCATAGCTGCTTAAATTTGGTTTAGCAAGCTTAACTTTCAACTTCTGTTTCAGGTACTTCAGTGCTGAGGGCGGGGGGGCTGGGGTAAGGGGCCAAGTGTATAGAAATGTTTATTTTAGTTACTGGAAGTCTCTAATTGTCACTTATTTAAAACTTGTGTTAACTTTGAAGATAAAGTTAATAATTCAGCATTGAGCTGATCCTGTAAACACCTATTGCACTGTAAAGTGAAAAAAAAATATTGTCTGTAGCAGGAAAAAGCACACCAACCAATGGTCATAGAATCTTAGAATGGCAAGGGTTGGAAGGGACCCCAAGGATCGTAGAGCTCCAACCCCCCTGCCACAGGCAGGGCTACCGACCTCAGGCCTGGAGCTACACAAGGTTGCCCAGGGCCCCATCCAACCTGGCCTTGAACACCTCCAGGGATGGGGCATCCACTACTTCTCTGGGCAGCCTGTTCCAGCCCCTCACCACTCTCTCTGTAAAAACTCCCCCCCCTAATATCCAATCTAAACCTTCCCTCCTTTAGCTTTGATCCATTCCCCCTATGGTCCCTGCAGTATCTCACATTTTTGCTTGTATCACTACTTTCAATAATCTAGTCTTGATTATTGAATATCCTACTCTTGAGTTTCTCTTTTAGTAGAAAAATACCCAGATACTCATCCACAGATTTCCAGCTTCCACAGGCACAGCTTAAAAAAAAAGGTTCTACCAATCCTTAATTTGATTTAAACCACTTATTTTTGATGTAAGTACTTCCATAACTTCATCTCGACTCAGTATAATTAGATAGATAAGGGGTCCTTGGATGTAATGTGGGCCCTCTACTCTTACCCCCCCCCTTTGTTTCTAACTGTCATGAACCTCTAGGAAATGCCCTTCTCGTTGGCCACGATTGTTTAATTACACTTCATGGTTATGTCATCATGGCTGTGAAATACAATCTTCCATAACAACACAGCTGAGAAACACGATAGTCCCGCCCAGCAGTAAAACTCTGGTTACAGCGAATTAGACAGACACACCGTGTCGATGGAGGAAGTGAGACAAAACTGTGCAAAGGCCCTTGAATTTCAACAGGTCTATTGTGTTAGGAGGTGTGTGCAGTCTTCATGAAGGGCCCCAGAAACTCTTCCTCTTCCCTCCCTCCCTCCCCCAACCTTCCTGACAAAGGCTTCTGTAAATTTTAGGAATAATTACTTCTAAGCTTAGGCAAGGGCTTCTAACAGGTAAGCTTTATATGGAAAAAGTGAAGGGAGAAGAAATGTCAGAAATAGAATCTATGAGTCCAGGAATTTTAATCTTTTTTTAACAGATAGTAAGAATTGCATCTGAAAGACACTTTTTTTCCTGGAACGTTCTGCTTCCATTCATGATCTCATGATGCACAAGCATTTCCTTTTCTTGTAATGCAACTGAAACAGCAACTGCACTGATCAAGAACAAGCAGGACTTTGCACACATTTGTGATCCTTTACTGGTGGGGAGGAAGGGGAAAACTATTCAAACAACTGGTTCTTAGAAGGCCAGAGCTCTCCACATGACAAGGACTTCCCATGTAAAGCACTGAATGGAACGTCCATTGATTCCTGAAATTTAACATGAACTCTACATCCTGCTGGGACATGGAAAAGGGGTGGCTGGATCACACAGGGCAGTAGTGCTACTGTAAAATAATACCTGAAAAAAAATTAGGTTGTACTGTGAAATCTTTGAACTAAGACCTATCTTCAGTTTGCCCTACTTTGGACAATATTAGTTGGCTAGCAGTAGGCATGGAGGCTTCTCTACAGAAAAGAAGTGGGAGCAACCAGTGTTTTGCTGCTCACTGAGGGGAGAGGTTTGTATATGCATGTGCAGATGTGTGTGTGATTTTTCAAGGAGTAGAGATAAAAGTGGACAGAACAGTTAAGACATCAGTCAAGACTCAATATACCACGCTTCCACAGGGTTTTTTTTTTTTCCTGGTCTGTGTTACAAACCCTTGACTAGCCAGCAGAAGGCAAGGAGTTGTTTACCTGTTAGAAGCAAGGGGGCAAATTCCTTTAGATCAATGCAAAACATTTTCCTACTCTAGAAGTCAGAAAGGGAGGAGCATCAAGTTTATTTATGTAGCTCTAACAGCAGCCAAGCCAAGAGGATGCCTCATTGTGCAGAGTTCATAACTGTACATTGAACTCCTCCCTTTAAAGTGATGGGGAAGGAAAACTGCCATTCCCACTCCAGGAGTTACAAGCAAATGGAAGAGAAATAAGCAACCAAGTGGCTGCTTGAGAGTTTTTAAGCACAGTGCTTATGATTAACTAACTGAAGAAACAGAATGGCAGGGAGGAGAGAGCTCACACAGATAAAGCCAGAGCCAGAGGGAGTGACAACAGAAATGCCCTGGGCTTCGGGTGGTCTTGTTTTACAAAGAAAGATTAATTAAACAGACACTAAAGGACATCTCTCTCAGAAAATGAAGCACATTACAAACCAAAACACCTCAGAGAGCTAACAGCTAGGGAGTTATAACTAAATTACTAAGTACAAAATGAAGCAGCCTGCAGAGGAAATGAGTAATTAAAAAACCCTCCCCTGAGCAACAGGCTGGCGAGAGAGGGATAACTCCAGGACCCTGGTGCTGGAGGTAAATGGTACTGAAGCCAAAAACTGCCAGATGCAAACAGATGTTTTATCCAAACAACAGCAAGGCTAGCAAGGCATCATAAAAACCCAACCTCCCGCCTTTACAGCGTGCTTTCACTCAGAGATGGCATTAGACAGTCTGTCTGTTACAACCTGTAGCGATGCACACAGGAATTACATCATACACAGCTACCACATTGATGCCCTTGGGGTGAAGCACTCTGCAGTCTGCTGGACAGTGCTCAGCAACCATAAACAATGCTTTAAGAAGAAATAGATTAGCATCAACCTCACTCTTGTTTCTGCAAGAGTTTATCTGAAACACAGCACGGACAACCACCTCCCTGCTAGCACAGAAACCCCTTCTGCACCCCTCTCCCCTTCCTCAATGGGGCAAAGACATCTTGTGTGTCTGCACTCTTGGGGTCCTAGTAAGCAACATCACCTCTGGCTTGGCCTGACTCCCTATTTTCTGTTGCCCCAGAGGAACAGCAGGAACAACACCCAACTTGCCAACCCTAAAATAAGCACTCTGTTGAAATGTTTTCCCAACTTTTTTCCACTAAGTCTTTTCCAGGAAAGACAAGCCCTGGGTGTAGCAAGTTTTAGTCCACTATCAAGAGTTTTTCTTCTCTCATCTTATCTTCTGGAAACCTCCTAATGGCCACCAGTTGAGCATGAGCCTGGTGGCAGGCAAGCATGGAAGATGATGACCATGAGTGACAGCCTGCTGTAGGAGCATCCTGCAAGAAGAGGCACGTGCTTCTCCCCCAAACATGGATCCCCCAAGGGAAGCTGCCCCATCCCTGACAAACATCGTTCCCTTTCTTGGTCACAGACAGCAACAAGGCCAGACAGATGAAGACATCCCTGGTTGATGTTGGTCACCAGAAGGAATCCCTCACCACCACCTCAGGCTCTCCACTGGGTAAGGGTCACTGTCCCTGCACTGTGACCAACTTCGAGTGAGCTACTCCTCACGATCCCTTGGGGACCTCTCTGGTCTTGGGAGGGTCCTTCAGTGACAGCTCCTCACCATCTCCTCAGGTCTTCTGTGGGGAGGAGTATCCCTCACTAACGCCTTCATCAGAGGTGGCCGCTCACCATCACCTCCTGGCAGGCCCACATGCCCTCCATGGAGTGGAGGCACCTCGCCGTCTCCTCAGCGGGACAGACGGACCCCTCACCGTCCCCCTCCTCCTCAGAGGCCCCCCTCTGTCTCCTCAGCCCCTTTCCACCCAGACCCACGTCCCCTCCCCGAGGCGGAGGGGTCTCTCCTCCGCCCCCTCAGGCCCTTCCCCGGGTTCCTCCCCGCAGGCCGCGGGCTCTCCCTCTCCCTCCGGAGCGGGCCCTGCCCCGCAGGCCCCCATCGCCTCCCTGCGGAGCCACCGCCCCCGCGCCCCCGGTCCGGCCCGCGTCGGCGGCACTCACTGCGGCGGGAGCTGCAGGGCCGGGCCGCCGCGGCGCTGGAAGGCGCCGTCCACGAAGACGCCGTTCTTGCCGAGGCAGCGCAGGTAGAAGTGGGGCTCCTGGAAGCTGAGCTGCAGGTGCCGCCGGGAGATGAAGCTGGAGTGCCCCATGTTGACGTCCACCGAGCCCTGCGAGGAGTTGCGGCCTATGGTGACGGCCGGCTGCCGCATGAGGAACTCGAACTCGCGGCCCTGCAGCCGCGCCAGCACCGGGCCGGCGGAGGCGGCGGCGGGCGGCGCGGCCGGGGGCGGCGGCCCGGGAGGGGGCGCCGCGGCGGGGCTGCAGGGCGCCGAGCGCAGCGCCAGCAGAGCCCGCGCCCCGCTGCTGTCCTCCCCGACTTCGGCCATGTTCCCAGGCAGGGAGCGAGCCAGCGTGCCGGCCTCCGGGGCGGAGCCGGGGTGGGGTGGGGGGGGAAGCGGGGCGGGGCGGTAGCGGAGGCCGCCGCCACCACCGCCTTCCCCTGCCTCCCTGGCAGCACCAGAGGGCCCGGCCGCCCCGCTGCGATTTATGAGGCGGGGCGGGGGCTGGCAGCTCCGTGCTCGGCGGGGGTGCGGCGCCGCCTGCAGGCGCGGGCGGGCGGTTGCGCTGAGCGTTGGGCTCGTTCCTCGGGCAGGTGCCGAGGGAGCGACCCGCTCGCAGGGGGGCTCCCGCCCCCGCGGCCCTGCCCCTGGCAAGAGACACCGCTTTCTGCCGGGTGCGTGGCTTGAACCGGCTCAGAAACCACCCCGCTGCGCCGGAGATGTGCCCCCACCCCAAAACCCTCCCCACTCGGGGCTGTCTGTGGGGCAGGGGCACATCGACCCCGCGCTGGGGGAGTTGTACGGGGCTCCTGGGCTTCAAACCGACCCACTCCGGGAGGTCCCTGGCCTCTCCATGGCATGGCACCGCAGCCCGCTGCGGTGCTGCGCGGGGGCTTAATCCCAGCGTGGTTTTAGTATCCCCGGACTGCTTGCAGGGGGGCTGCGGAAGCGGGGGGGGGGGGGGAGGATTCATCCCAGATACACCAGGTGTGAATTTAAACTAGTTCACTACACTTTTAGAATCATAAGGGCTGTATATACACACACACACACACACACACTCATATATGTTTATGTATAGACTCATACAGTGTTTTTAGATACCTTTATACCCCTATATTTTTTCATCGTAAGTGGTGTAGGTTGTTTAGCTTGCATTACGTTATTTCTTTACTTCAAATACCTCTTTAAATGAATTCTTTTTTCCACCAGAGTTATTTATACTACACGTCCCTCCCCTGAATGACAAAGGTCACGTGCTTTGCAGTAACGGCACGTTTGTGGGTTGTGTATACTTCTGTACCGGTTAGATGATCCACATTAAACTGGTAAAACTTTTCTGTATGAGCGAGCTGGTGGGTTTTTTTTGTAGAATCCCGCATTAAATCACCAGAAGATACAATGAATTTGAGAATCTTGGGAGATGGAGCAGCCGTAATTGCTCACTGCTTCAGCTCGCGTGGGGAGCGCGGCAGCTCGTAGCAGGGCTGCTCAGCAGCTTAGAGGAGATGGGGGAAAAAAAAATCCCATCACCGGTCAAAAGTGCAGAGCAGATTTCAGCGATGAAGACTGTAATTAAACGAGCTGGAATTGGTCCAGGACCACAAGGTTAACATCCCTGTTCCTGGAACATCTTTCCCTGAGATGTTTAATGACTGCTGAGCAGTCGGGACCTGAGTTAGACATCTCGCCCGAGACATCATCTTCAGTAAGAGTGCTCTTTGCCACTACAGTTCAATACCAACCAAGAGGAAGAAAGAAAAGTACCATCTAATAAAACACCAATATCACTTCTTACACAGCAGTGTCTGCTCCCCAGCAAGACTCAGCAAGGCAGGCACAGCAAAAGGTTGCAGTCCCCAGTGCAGGAGAGGGACAAAAGGCATCCCCAGATGGATGGGGAGAAGGGAGGTCATCACAAGAAGAGGCCATCCTGGAGTCTTGAAATTAAATTACAGCTGAAATAGTGCTCTCAAGACAGCGAGGAGCAAATGAGCTGGGTCATGGCACACGGCAGTGGCATAACCTGGGCCCTGGTAGAGGGCTGCTCCTCTTGTTCCCGTCTGTCTGAGCTCCTCTCCCACCCCACATTGCTCAGCAGCAGCAAATGCTCGTGGCCAGAAAGTAAGATGTGGCCATCTGGTAGGTGAGAGCCAGAGTCGCATGCTGCCTGACGGGAGAGCTGCCTCATGCCTTTTGCCCATTCACACCAGGATGAGAGTGCTGTTAAGTAAGCTTAAAAATGGATCCAAGCTGGTAGGCAGGTGTGTGAGAACAGGCAAGCTGAGACCTGGTATCAGAGCAGGTCTGGAGAGATTTTAGTTCATGTTTAAGGCTTTTCTAAACCTCAGATTTGTGTCATTTGACCAGAAGGGCCCAGAAAGGATCAAAAATAGGATAAGACCATTACCAGTCATGTTTCCACTGCTGCATGGGTAAACGAGTTGCGGGCAGGCTGGCTGACAAGGCAGGAGCCAACCCTGGCACGGGCAGGAGCAGGGCGCTGGTTCTAGCTGCAGGAGTTGCAGGCAGCCCTGTGGACCCGTCTGATGTGGGGCCAAGAGGCGTGTCGCTGCCAGGGCTGGGCCCCATTACCTCTCCCACAGTGGATACAGGCTACGGATTTCTGCAGCTCCAGTCAGGGAATAACCCGAGGGCTGACACGTGGGGCTGGCTGTGGATCCTTGAGCTGTTCAGAGGCTTCCTGAGTGCTTGGGGTGGATGCAGTGCAGCCTTGCTGCTCCAAGACCGTGGAGCTGGCCACGTTCGCATGTGTCACGGTCACTCTGCAGTCACTGGGACACTCCTGCTGCACAAATCTGTGGGATTCCTCTTCTAACAAGTCTTTTTCTTTCTGCTTGGAAATTTCTTCCGAGTGGAATCTGCTTAAGCCAGCGCTGCCACTGAGATAAACCCCAGCTTCATGCAAAATGCGATCAAGTGGTGTACAGAAACAGGATTCTTCTGAGCTGCCTGATGGGTTGTGCTTAGCTACATGTCTCACCAGCCCGTCTGCCTGCAGCAGTGGTTCCCTAAGCTCCTTGTGCTGTGAGGAACAGAGTGCTCTGCTCAGCAGCATCCAACACTCTGCTCGTCTCTAATCCACCCTGCAAGAGCATCAAACCAAGGGCCCTTCAGACAAGGAAATGCTTTGCACTCCTCCAGTCAACTAATCCTGCTTAAAGTCAAGCCAGCTGCCCCAGTATAAATGCCTGATGTAAATGCACTCAAAACTGTTTGAATTGAATTAATCTCATCCCGTATGGCTGGATTGACTTTAAAGTGGTTCATTTTCCTCGTCAGGGTTAGATGGCTACATCTGCAGGTGTGGCCAAACGTCCTGACTCTACAAGTTGCCTACCAAAATATGCAGATGATTGGGAGCTGCCAGCCAGGTACTGCGAGCTGCAGGGTGTTGATGTGGTGTGCAGCCCAGGCAGGAGCTAGGGGACAGTACAGTCCTTGTGCTACCCTGCAATGTGACCAGGCACTGGTGCAGTATTTGGATATCCCTGGCCACCTGAATTGGCCAGCTGTGGGCTTGCTCCATCCGGGACCATGCCCAGGCACTAGTATGGTACGATGCTGAGACCCTGCACAAGCATGACTGCCCATGCACATGCAGGAATAATCCCTCCTGGCTCTTTGTAGAGACACTTTGACCCATTTCAAGATGCTGCCCTAGTCCACCATGACTCTGCAATATGAACCATCATTAAACACCCAAACAAAGCAACTGGGAAGGGCTCAGTGAAAGCAGAAAGTGGCTGGGACAGAATCAGTGTAACTCAGAGAGCTGTGCACAGCCCGGCTGTCCTTTGTCAAATATTTGTTTGGCAGTGTGTCATCGCTGACTGTCTCAATACAGCGATATACGGCAGGAATCCGTTTGGTGCTATCAGTTGTGGGCAGATGAATGTAATGGGTTGTTATGGTCACCCAGATACCACTGCATTGGGCAAACACAAATCTTGCAAAAACAGTGATAAAAGGGTACATTTCTGCGTTTATCTGCTGACTGGCGTCTGCTTAAAAACACTTACTGTCTGTGAGTGAAATGTTGCATTTCTAAAGCACTTCATATGGCTGTTGCTCGCTATCCTGATGCACGAGACTGAATACATGTTTATCAAGCCCCAATTCAGCAGAGAAGCTGCCCGGCTCCGACACCGCAGGAAATCTGTTCTACCCCCAGACCAAAGCATAATCGAAAAGCAGCTTTGACAGAAAGAAACGATGTGAGCTGCACGCTGGGCATGAGCCGCTTGATGTATTTACCCAGCAGCCAGACAACGTATTGATGCTGACAATGAAAGCTAGCCTAATGCGCACAGCCCTGACCTGGGGAAGGAGGAGGAAAAGAGTGAAGGAAAGCAATTACTCTGAGGAAAAGAGGCTGCTGCTCGCCCAGTCTGGTGTTTCTCCTGAGCTCGGTACCAATATGATGGGGTTAAGGGCAATAGGGCTTCCACTGGTGTGAAGTATCAGTTGTGAGCTGGGACTTCAGGACCCTCATCACGCAAATACTTAGATTAAATACAAAAGAGGAGGGCAGTGTTGCCTCAGATTCCTTCCCAGCTCTCCACAACCCTTGTCCCTTTCCCTTCTGTCAGACATCAAGCAGGTTTTAAATACCTTTGTGGGTTTTGTCCACACTGATTTGAAGCAATGCAAGTGATGAGCAACGTGCCCTCTATCTGCGGTGCTACTTCCCCCAACGCACCTGCGCTCGGGAGCAGCCTCACTTCTTTCTCCAGCTGGGTGAGTTTTAATTCTGCTTTTTGTCTCAGGGAAATCACAGCACTGTGACAGGAGAGAAAAGGGGTTTGCACTTACATGCTTCGGTAAGATTTTCTTCTTAACCAAGCGGCTGCAAGAAGTTAAATATAATCCATTGTTTTGAAACATATTCAGGAGCATCATAGTATCTGTCTCACAAATACACACACATATAGGAGCATTATAATATCTGTCCCACAAATACACACACATTCAGGAGCATCATAGTATCTGTCTCACAAACGCACACACAATCCCAGTGTCTAACCCAGCCTCCCATGGGATTTCTACCTTTTTTCCATGCTTTTAACCCCAAATCTTACCTCTCTCCAGTGATGTTCCTTGGCCCTGACCTCGAGAAGCCCATGTAAATCTGCCTGCCTGCAGAGACTGCACCCATGACACAGATCTTTGCTGAGGAGGACACCTACGAGGCTCACAGTGGCACTGTGGGTGCGACCTGGGGGTCTGGGGAGCGCAGCGGGGCACTGCACCCATCTGGGACACCCCTAAATACCCTTCCTTAATCAGAAAAGCTTTACAAATCTTTCACAGCAACTCTGAGCCAGGTTTTAATCCAGATGGCCTGAGGAGAAAGGGTTTGCCTGCGGAGGAGGTGATACAGTGATAGAGGAATTCTTTCTTTTCCTGCTCAGCGTTTATTCAGCAGAAGGTAGGAGAAAACACCACCAGTGAGTCAGAAATGTAGTGGGAGCACCCAAGAGCCCACAAAGGATGCAAATCCAACATTTTTTTCCTAATGGTGCTGAGGAAAGGAGTACTGAAGACCCCAAAAGGCATGCAGACAGCAGGACGAAGCACAAGGCAGGCATCGCTTACACCCTGCCTGGTCAGGACTGCCTCCTGCAAGGTGCTGTGTGCTTCATGCTGGGTGCTGAGCAGCAGCCTCAGTGCTGGGTGAAACAGGGCTAAATGAGATGCTGCATCTGTTAGCACCCTCCCTGGAGCAGCACAGGCTGGAAAGATTGTTCTTTCTACAGTAATGAATTTTTTCATTTTTAAATCAGCTGTGATCCTGTTTACTGTAAACTCCAGTGTGCTGGAAATGTTTCTAGCACAGTTTGTTTAGGTTTCACAGGGATTTTTTTTCAAATCACACTTAGCAAGAATATATTTTCAAAGGAAGTTCTCTGAAACACAATAAAGACCTAGGAACATCTGATGCCCAGACTCTGCCATTCCCTAAGATATTATATGATCCTCTCATTCCCCATGCAGAAATGCTGTTGCATCCATGCCAGAGACTGCCTGATGTATGATAGCCCATTTTGGAAAGCCTTGAACAAGACCATTTGTTGTCGAAGTAATTTTACAAAAGCAATATCGTTTCATGGATTGCAGTTAAAATAATTCATAAAATTTACACTAGTGTGTGTGCTTTGAGCTTTAAACCCACTCAGCTAACTTTCTTTCAATTTGGCTTGAAACTTAGACCTCGGTGAAATACATAATGCAAGCCAGGTCTGAATGATTTGCTTTAGTCATTTTTGAATGATCTCATTTTCTCACTTTCCATCAGTGCAAACTGAGACCAAAAAAAGAAAAAAACCCACATACTTTTCAACAGCTAAAAACAACTGAACCATATCTGATATCAAACAAGAAGCATTTCAGCCCAAAAGGAATATTATTTTGTATTTTTATGAGCAACTGTAGCATATATTGCCTGTTGCTGCTGAAAACAAGCTCCATGCATTTTCTAGAGGGTTGGAATCAGCTGATCTTAAATATCTTGCTTTACAGCATGCCTGAAAAGCTGCTGGAGACAGTAAAGCTACAGAATTTACCCCATGTTATTACAAAACATTTCAACAAACCCCACAGGACCCGTGTTTACTATCCTGAACTTTATATCATGATTCACACCTAGGATGATATATCTATCATAACATACAGCCAGCATAACACGCTGCCAAAACCACAGTGGTCACACTTGATCCCGACTTCCTTCCTATATTTTCACAGGCAAAAACCACAGAGGGAAGGTCTGTGCAATCTGGAATCCAATCCATAACCCATGGTAGGTTGTGTGAGTAACTGGCCTCCTTGCCACATCACCTCTGCGTCGTGAACACCAGCCAGCAGCCTGGACCTTGCATTAACCTGGGCATTAGGGATGGCTGCATTCGACTGCTTCTACAACAACTTCCCCCTCCAGAAATGAGAAGCCTCTTTTTCTCTTTCAACCAGCTATTGCCTATCAACCTGCTGGATACCAAAAACATTCCTTCTAAATGGGAAAAAAAGGTCACCAGGCCAAGCTGTGCCAGGAAAAAGGGAGAAGGAAAAGGTCTGGATTCAGCCTTTCTTGCCCTGCTCAGGTCTCTGGCTCAAAACATCCCAGGGATAAACATGCAGGGTGGACACCCTCCCAGATGGGTTAGACTTAAAGGAAGGGATGTGGTGGCTGGTCTGCATGTGGCTTTGGCTTGTCTCAAATAAGGGACAGGGGACTGGAGGGCAGGACCTCAACAGAGGTCCAACCAAGGTGTCCAGGAATGCACATGGGAACAGCCCTGGACTTCAGCTGCTGTAGCATCCCAGTAGAGGAAATGTGGAGTATCTGTGACTTGTTCTTGGGTTTAACTTCAAGTTATCCTTGAAGTAGGGATTGGAGAAGGCAGTTGTAAAACATACTTGCTTTCAGTGGGTCCTGAGAATCCCTTGGGATTGCTGGAGCATCTCAGCAGGGAGCAGATGCTGGGGGATGGACTCTCCTGCAAATGTCCCGCTGTTTTGCAGACACAACTAAAACACAGAGCAAACCTTTGATTGTATTTCCAGCACAAACACTGGTTCCTAATAAAATCCTGGATTAAGGGTGAAACTCTCTCCTTTCCCCATTCTGTGCTGCCCTTCCCAGCTGGTTGCATTAGTTAGATATGAGTGTCACAAGGGCTGGAAAACACCAGACTCACAATCATTGTGCGTCACTTTAAGGACACACTGTCAACTTTAGAAAAATACCTGCTATAAAGAGTTTTACTTACTTTCATTATTAGTAATACTGTACAGTATTAAAAGTGAAAGGATTTTAAAAATCCAATTTACTTGTCCTTCAGCTGGGCCAGTGAAAAAAATCAATGAAGTGGGTCTCACTTTTGTTTAGAGTAATTTTCACTTCCCAGTTCCCTCATGCTAATGTTCTTCTAACATGCTTACTTTACAGGCAGGAGGGGGTGGGCTTACCTGCTCAGAGAAGAACCTCTGCCCCCTGCACATTGAAAAAATAAAAGGGAAAGAGGAATAAGAAGGCATGAAAAAAAAATCTATTGATTTTTTTATAAATAGATGTTTTACAGAATGAAACAGTTGCTAAATTTAACCAAAGGTCATTCTTCATCAACAAAATAATCATCACGTAAGAGTTTAATGGTTGAATCGAATTCAGCTTATGTTAGCAAGGGATTACTATTATGGAGTAGTATTAGATGACATTAAGGGTGTTATTTTTCTTTTTAAAGGTAGGACTTAAAACCCCTAAACGTTAAAAGTAACTCAGAGGCAATTTGGGTCTTGGACAAAGTTTTCATTAGCCAAACTAAAAGATAAAAATAGGAACTCTGCAGCTTTTGGAAACATTGACTCTAACCTCAAGGTCTTGGTTATGCCTGGGTTATATGTTTGTTTGGGGCTAGAGAGGGAGAAACCAAGAGAATGATTTTAGAAAAAGATTTATGTATTTTGGGACCTTTATTTTCCTTACGGCTCAGAGTGGAAAGTAATTTGATGGCTGTCATCTCTGACCAGATCCTTCCACATGCCCACTGCTCCACCAGCAAACCTGGTCCCATCCTTCCCCACTCAGCACTTGAATCTGCTGGTGCAGAGAGATGTGAACCAGCCACCTGGGTGGGACTCCCCTCCCAGCAGTGCCACAGCCCAGCTGGTGTGACTCTTACACGGGGGTCCCATCCAGGCAGTGCCAGTTCAGTGCATCGCCTTGCCAAGTGCAGACTGGGAGCACACAGCTCTGAACCTGCTCATTTTGGGGAGCTGTGCACATGCTGAGGGACCTTGTGGGGTGACCAGCCCAAGCAGTGGGGCACTGGGGGGTTGCAGCTCCCCCCAGGCTCTCCAAGCTGTGTTGGAGCCCATGGTCCCTTCAGCCCATTTAATCCCCAGCATCAGCCACACTGGAGCATGACTCTGCTGATGGAATGAGCCTTCCTTGGAAGCATCCAATATCAGGCTGGCAGCAGCTGATTGTACTGAATCCTTTCTGTCCCAATCAGCCACAAGTAGCTTTCCCTCATCATTTCTTTCCATTAGGTGTTTGCTTGGAACCCTGGCTGCTGGCAGCTGGTCCCTTTTGGAGATGCCTGTTTGGAGCCACATACACTGATACGCAGTTTTGGTGCTACAGCTGGCTGATGGCATGGAGACCACCCCTGGCAGCACGCTGGCTCATGGGGTACGATGCAAGACCTCACTGCTAAATGCTCATCGTGATAATTTGATATTTTATGTTTTTTCCTTGCATCCTGGCTGTAATAAATCGGAGTGATGCTATCTCAGGCTTCCTCCGTGCTACTCCTGGAGCTCCTAGCTAAAATTCGGCATTAGCAAAATGTGCCTCTGGAATAAGGCCTCATAAAATATTGTTAGGATTGCTAGGCAACCCGGAGGCATGTTGGGAGCTGAAAGGAGCCTAAGTGGGCGTAGCGAGCCTGCGCCGGAGTCTCAGATGAAAAGGAGAGGGTATTCTTTGTGTCTCCGTGCTAGCAACACTTTGCCTTTGATTTTCTTTTGGAAAGAGGTTGAGATACACTGCTTCCACAGGCACAAAGGTACATGTCTGTGCGAGTGTCGGTGCGGTGGCCTCTAACCTAAGATTAGTCAGCTGGATGAGAAACGCACCTATCCAGGGCTTTTCAATAGCAGTAAAAGTAAAATGATATTTTTCTGGTCATGAAAACACCCATATTCCAGCTACTTGCATCTTCCATGGGCTCCTTTTGCAAGAAAGAGGGGCCATGCTCAGTAAAACCTTGTTTCACGTGGCCACCAAGCCATTGCCTCAAGCCCTTCTGCACCCTGCAGTGGTACTTAATGCAAACCGACTCTGGAAGGAAGGGAAACAAATAAAAAGTAGACGATTTATTGGCAGGGTCTAACAGGAGTAATCGGCTATTTGCAGATACATGCACAAGAATAAAAAGAAAATTGAACAAGGCTTGCAAGAACAAGGGCAGGAATTACTGGAGGTGTAAAGAGGGGAGGATTACTGCTGTTTTTGCTAGCTGAGAGGCTCAGGTGAGCTTCTGCTTTACCCCTTCCTGCCTCCAGCTCAAGAGCGGGAGATGCTGCCCTTCATGAGACCACACAAATCTGCATCTCATCCCTCCAGGAACATCTTGGCTTGCCCAAAGGGCTTGAGCCAAGTGGGCTCCAGCCCTTCCCCAGGCAAGCCCTGCGCTTTGCTTCCCTCCCCAAGCCGAGGCTCCAGCAGGCAGCCCCATGCTGTACTTCCCTTAGTGTAAAACCTGGAAAATACACACACTTTGGCAGCAACCGCAGCACCCACATGCTGCAGCCGCCCTTACAGCTCTGATTTTTGCTCAGTCTGTCCGGCTTTGCTGGAGGGAAATCCTGGCAGCAGATCCCGTGGGAGATGGACGTGCCTCTGCTGAGAAGAGCTGTCAGTGCCAGAGGCTGGCTGTCCAGCCAAGCTGAGTGTGCCACTTGCTTCCCAGTGCTTGATTTAGTGAATAATTTTCTGTTAAAGCAGCTAGTGACCAAGCTAATGCATCCATCTGCACAGAGCCTGTCCGGCTCCTCCTGGCAATGGATGCTCTCACCAAATCCTTTCCAGAGGTCATGAATGGCACCCCAGCGATCTCCAGCACACTTGGGGGGCTGAAGTCCCTTTTTCGGACCATACTGACACAGGGCTTTGTGTGCTCTGTGCTCAGACTGGGAGTAGTTACTCATGCAAGACAGCTTATTAGTGCAAAGGGAGGTTGGGGGTTACTGCAGATTAACAGTGAGAGCAGGAGCTGATGGTCTTGGCCCATCTTTTGCCAACTAAAACATTTCCCAAGGCTCCAGTGCTCCTAGACGATCCCGTATGATACCAGAAGGGATTGTAATAAGCTAGGTATGCATTTCCCAAGACCATTAATGAACATTTCCATGAGGCTGTTGTTGGGATTGGACATCCCATGAGACCCTCCTTCTGGAAGCTGCTCTCAAGTTTGATACTGAAAACCTGATGAGACCAAACCTTGGATTTCTGTAGTGTGACAGTTTCCTTGATAACTACATAGGGAGTTTATATAAATACATCTTTTCTTTCTTGTGCCCCTTTCTAGCTAGATTTAGGTCAGGAAACCTGCCTGTGAGGTATTTATCCATTCCTGGCTGGTACCTGGCTGTGCTGTTTTTCTGCTCCGTTAGCATCACGGGGCTCGTGATACAGATTTCAACACCAAATGGCCCAGGCTGAAGCACTTGACATTGCTGCAATGTTCCTTTGCCCCTCCTGCCAAAGTATGCTGGTGTGTCATGAGGAACATGGGGGAGACGGTGGGGGTTCTCCTGATTTAGGGCTCCCCAGATTCTGCAATCTCCATCTCCTTTCCCAGTTTCACAGGTCAGTTTTAGGGGCACATGTAATTGGGCCAAACTTGGGGTTTCTCTTATTTTTCTTAGCAAAGCTCCCTCTTCGGACTGCACCAGAGAGGAGCTGGTCCTTGGGGTTATTTTAGCAGTTATTTTAATAAAAAAATGTGGCAGCTAGAAATGTAAGAGGGATGGGAGCCAGGCACCTTAAGAAATGATAATTGCAGACTTGGAGCAGTGCTAAGAGTTAACTGAGGGATGTTTAATCCAATTCTCAGCTTCTATTTTAGGATCCTTTTAACTTTCCAAATAAAAAAAAATAAAAAAGAAAAAAAAAGGAAGAAGGAAGGGGGTGGGAGAGTGTCCATCACAGTGCAATTTCTTAAGCTTGTCACAGCCCAAAGGTGAATTTTTATGCGTGTGAGGAGTTTGAAGAAAAGCCATTCAGCTGTTTCGGAGGTTTCAGAGCATGAAAGCAACATCTGCTTTAAAAATCAAAAATAAAAGAAATTCCCTTTGCTCATCAGAGACAAAATGGGTTTTGGTTTCATGCCTCTGCTTTAGTGTATCTTGAGCTGTCCCCTGGAGAAAGCTGGCCATTTCTGTATTGATTTGGAGGGGGTGAAATTGTGTTGCAAACCCCCCAAAAATTAGGGATGCCCAGACAGAGCGGCGGGTGGGACCCAACACCCCATGCTCCATCCAGCCCAACACAACACGAGCCAGTGTCCCTAAATTGCTGATTTAATTCCTTGCACCCAGATTTCTCCCAGCCTGGTGACTCATTTGGGGGGTGCTGGGGTTTTGTTTCTGGTTTGGTTTTTGCAGCGCTGTTTGCTGTGCGCAGCGCTGCGCTATAGATGGCAGTGCAGGATGGAAATTGCAGATCCCTTCCCTCTTTAATCACAGCCCTGCGCTGTGATGGCTCCAGCAGCTTGTCCCAGCAGAGGAGACCAACCTCAGATCGCTACTTTCTAAAAATTTACCTGCAAATTTCACTTAAATTTTTACTATAAATGTGATCCCCAGAATTTATAGTGGGTAAAAGCGACAAGGAAGTTTTCTTCAGGTAACTGATGCTCCTCAGCAAACACACAGCTGCTCAAAATCCACTGGCAATTTTGGCCATGATGTTACAGCAAAGTAAGAAAATAAGCAAAATCCAACTCAGTTCTGCAATAGGAGATACAAAGCTGGCAGGAATAGGGCTGCTACCTAAGAGATCATGATGGGAAGCGAAGAATATCATAAACAATTACAGCAAGATGCTTTTGAAAAATCCCTCCAGGTACCCAGCTGCATCTGTTGATGTTTAAACACCTTCAGAAATCTGGCCACCAGCCCACTGTTCAAGATGTCAAGAAGAAAAAAAAAATCAGAGTAAAAGGCACAAGAAAGACTAATTCCTTTTGCCATTGGCAAGATGAAAGGAAAACCCTGACTTCTTTAATGGTTGGAGTGGAGAAAGCTGCAAACAATAAATGCTATGATAGTTGTCCCTCTTTCCCTTTGGAAAATGGAACTGGATTTGGATTAGCAACTTGCAGATTTTTTTATATTGTACTCTTGTCACCTTTTTTTCCACTTTTTAGTCACCTTCAATGAATGGTCTGACAAAGAGCTCCCCTCCACCTGCGCTGTCCCAGGGCTGGATGGATGAACTGACATAGCCATCTCTGACAAGGAGATATGCAGCACTTTTCTCTTACAGGATTTTAATGTGATCTTACACATCAAGAGGATTCAAATGACAAGAATGAATGGCAGTAGCCAACCTCATGGCTTGATATTCTGATGAAACGATGCCCTGGCACATCCATCACACTGCTCTGCTGTCAAGAGAACTCCCAACTCTGGAAGATGAGTGTGTTTTTCTTTTACAGTGTTCAAAAAAAAAGCATGAGGGGAAAAAAAAAGCATCTGTCCTCAAGCCTAACTGCTACATAAATGTGACTTTGAGCTAAGACACAGTCAGATACACAGGATCTATGGTTTAGCTCCAAACAGGGAAAGCAAATCCGTGCTCCACTCCATCTGACGGCGTGTGCGTGGAGTGAAGCACAGACCCGGGACATTGCAGAGGACAGCAGGCAAAGCAAGCTGGAAGACTGAAGGAAGATTCATTTCTTGCCAGTGGCATATGCAGACTTCTTGTGCCAATCCCTGTGCATGCACCTTGGAGAAGCAGATGCAGACGTGAGAGGAGCAAGGTGTAAGCCTGAGCGTGCACGGAAGCACAACGGTGAGGATGTTTGCTAAGCGCGGGGCTGGGGAGATGCAGGGATGCAGATGCTGATGTTGCCCAGGCAACACTCCCTTTTGCAAGGTGCCCCTTTGTCTCTCCTGATTTTTAAGTATGGTGTCTCGCTCTAAAATGCAGATTCTCTGAGCTGTAAATAAGACTTATTACATCCTAATGCTCCTTCCCGGTATCTTTTTAGAGCTTGTTACCAGCAGCACTGCTTGTGGCTAGGGTAATGCAGGAAATTAAGTGCAGCTCCAGGGTTTGGCTTGCATGGGGTCTCTGGAGAGAAGCATAGGTAAGATGTGGTGCCTGGGCTGGTGGGTGCAGGACACCCTGAGCTGCACTGCCCACCCTGCAGAGCAAACACACTGGCTCAGAGCAGGACTGAGAGTAAGGATGAGCCTTTGCCAAAAGCCTTGAGTATGTCCTGCATCAAGCCCTTGTTCCAACTTTCAGAGCCCCTGAGAAACTTGTGCACTGTGTTGTTGTTACTGCTCTGTGCTGTCTGCAGGGCTTCCTACCCAGAGCAGAAGGTTTAAGCACCGCACTTCCCACGGGCTCCGTTTGTGTGCAATAACCGGTGTTTGCCCCCCCCAGACTGCTTTGAAACTCGAGTTGATTTTGTCTTCCAGGAAGCATTGGGGACAGCCTGTGTTTTCCCACCGTGTCTCATCTCCCAGGATGTAGCACCGTGGGTCACACTAATTATGAGACACCAAGCCCACTATTACAGAGCAGCATTACCAAGCACAACAAAACCCATCAGAGCAGTGAACCTGAAATGAGGTGGAAGTAATAACTGCTGCGTGGAGGAGGCCCAGATTTGCTAATTGGACATTGCTGAGTTTGGTAAGGCGGAGTGAGGAAAGGAAGACATGGCTAGTGGGATGAAGTTATCCCTCCTGCTGAAGGGGCAGGCAGGAGGAAGAGTGTTTCTGCAGCTCCCAGCTGGAAAACAGGATTGAAACACAGCAAGAGAAGAGTCACAGCAAGTGTGAAAGCTCTGCACTGAGCATGGGGGTTGGCACAGGAGGAAGCAGGGTGGAAGTGGGTGTGGTGGACGTGTGTTTGCACACCAAGGGGTGGGGATGGAGGAATGCAGAGCAAAGGCATGGGCTGTGCTGCCTGGTGTAAAGCCCTGAAATATCCTCTTCACCCCAGCCCAGGTGGCTGCCACAGCCCCCCATGAGTCCGACAGCCCTTGCAGGTGATATGACCTGCCCTGGACCTGGGGCAGAGTGGGCAGCAGATAAACTGTTTTCACTGTTATGTAGCATTTGGTCGCCCTATTTTGCTACCTTTCCTTTGATGCCAGGAGCCTGTGGGGAATCTGCCTCAGTGGGAGATTGCTTACGTGGTTTCTAACCTATTAGGGCTTTTTATTGGCTCTTGCCACAAAAAAAAGAAAAAAGAAAGGGAAAAAAAAAAGAAAAAAAATCAAGAAAAAGTAGTGCAAGGTGTGAAGAATTCACATGGCAGGAAAATATATAAAATGTTATTGGCTCTGTCTCCCTTGGCTCCATCCCCCTTGGCTCTGACCTCAATCATCTCACCATGCTGTGCATTTTTTCCTTCTATTATTACACATAATGACAGGAAATTTTGGCTAGTCCTACGCAAAAAGGCAGCCTGCTCCTGTCCCCTCCCCAGTGAGAACCATCCTGGCCTGAGCTCACATCGCTCGGCATCTGATTTCAGCCTAGCAGGGTGTTTCAATACCAATAAACATCTTGTTTTCTTGTGAAGAGTTGTTTCAGCTACATTCTTTCCCATCTTTTGTGAGCATCCAAGGCTCCATGTAAAACTTTTTATTGATCACATAAATAGCAGCTCTGCCTCCCCACAGGCCCTGACTTCACAAAGTGTTTTGATATCTGGAGAACGAAAGGTTCAATAGAAAGCTAATTCCCTTGTCTTCCCGGGACTGTTATCCCAGGGCTGTTGGTTCCTCCTCTCTTGGGCAGAGTGTGGTCCAGGGAGGAGAGTGGGGGAGCTGGGAGATTAATGTTTTTCTTGTCTTGGGTGTGTTTAAGGCAGTTCACACACAGGCACATGGCTGGTCTACAACAAAGGCAAAAGCAAATCCACTCTGCAAAGAGCTGAGAGGTGATCATTAGAGATTAATTGGTCTGAAAGCTTCCCAAAATACCAAGCAGAGACCTAAACCACACAGTATTGAGCAGGAAGCCTCACAAGCTTTGCTGCTTACAGACACTGGCGTCAGCACAGTGAGCAGTCATTTGCACCACTGTTGCGCTGGGAAATTCTCTGGGGATGGGGTGTCCTGGCACCACAGTGAGAATCAGCTCCCCTCATCCCTGGAGAAGCTGCCCTGAGCCACCACATCTCACAAGCACGGACAGTGACCTCCCTCCACGCTGCTGGGACATCCCAACGGACTGCCATGAAATCCCTGGCCTGACACCCAGAGATCCTTCCCACGTGTATCCTGGCTGTCAGACCTGTTGCTCTGTCACCTTTTGTGCAAAGGAGTGAGAGCAAACACAAAACCTCTTCAGCTGCAGCCACGCAGAGCTCGCGAGGAAGAAGATTAACGGGAGCCTCATCAGTCCTTGTTCAGGAATCAGAAATCCCAATCGAAACCTGCCGTGACTCAGAGCTATGTGCTGGCACAAATTCGACCTCGTTTGGATAACAAAGGGCAGATCCTGTTCTGAGCTGTGTTATAAAACCTTTGTGACTGTGTGTTTATCACAGGAGGTTGAAAGGGCACCAGCAACTCTGCTGACCTTGCTGCTTGCAGATGGCAATGTGTGACAGCCCTGGAGCTGACAGGGCTGTGGTGGTGGCTTTTGGAAGAGATGCGATGGCAGAGGCAATGCTTGAACCCAACAGCCTGGTGCTGACCCAACAGAAGCTCCAAATCAGCACAGCACTTGGCTGAAATAAAGTTGCCTTCCTCCATCCCAGGCTCTGGCTGGTGGTATCAGGAATGGAGGCACAAGTGGAGCGATGGTGAGTTCCCTGTGAGATGGATGGGAGAAAGCATCCTTGGCAGGTATAAAGAATCCCCTCAGCTCAGATGCTGCACTCTCAATTAATGAGAGTTAACTGAATAGCTGCAATCACTTTGAGAGCCACGTGTCTTGGGAGAAGGGAGGTTTGAGATTATCTGTGTTCAGCTCTTGGGGACAAAGAGCAGACCTGTTTGTATCTCTTGAGGGCCTAGCAAGTCCTCTGTAAGGACCTGCTATTAAACTGTCCTTGTCCATGGAGGAAAAGTCACAGAAACATTCTAGGCTGGGGTTTGGTGATTGAGCCAAAATCACCTCTTTCACCCCAAGTGCCTGATCCTGATTGGATACCACAACCTGATCAGACAACACTCTTTTTAAAGCCTCACCCACATGAAGTGACCATGGTGTGTTAGAGGGGTTTGTGTTGCTAATTTTTGGTATTTTCAATAGACTTTCTTACAGGCAAACTCCACCCAGAAATGTAAAGGCCAAGCCTGTTTCCACACCAATGTTTTCCCTTCTCTGCTTCTCACACAGCTTTATTTGTAGGTTGGGCATAATGAGAGCTCCACTGCTATTGATTTTAAAAAAAACATATATAACTTTGAAACACTGCAGATATTGCATGGACTTTGGAACAAGATAAGAAGGCGTAATCACATTCACAGCTTCTCCAACCCTTTAATTAATCTGGACAACAAACTCCAGCTGTAGCACTAGAAGAGACTAACTACCTGTACTATAGAAGAGACTAAGTACCTGTACTGAGGTACTCGAGGTCAAGCAGTGACCCCACAGGGATCTACTTTCTGACATGGTATTTTTGTAATGGACAGGAGAAGGGGCATGGCCCTGCTGCTTTGAGACCGACTGCTCTGTGGAATGGGCTGGAAAACAGAGAAACACTGGCTGAACTTCTGCTAGAGTAGTGATCAGTGTCCCTATTTTGGTACAACCTTAAGATGGAGCGAAACAGTTAAACTGTGGGAATGTACCGCAGAGGGAGAATAATGGGAGTCAGAAAATGAGAGGGTTACAGTCCAGCCTCCCAGTGACCTGATTTAGGGCAAAATCTTTTATGCTGGAAGAGCACATCCCTGCACATCGGTCCGGGGGTTTGCACTTGGGTCCCCAAATCCCCCTGTTGTCTCCTGGGGATGGTGCAGGGAGGGTGAGGGGATTGAACCAAGCCGGAGCCCTGAGCTGCGGTCTGCAGAGCCCGCTGCTGTCTCCCTCCTCACCCTTAGCTCCAGTGAAATCAATGGGATTAAATGAGCACAAATGAGACGGGAGCTGGCTCCTTCGCTGCTGTGGTAAGTCAGTGTGGAAGCTGGCCTCGATCCATCTATCTAAAGCTCTGTATTGAATCTCAGCTGACAGCTCCAATAATGATAATAGATATGGCCAAAGCAGCTTTGTATTTTCTTTGGAGGAGGCCAGGTTCCTCCTCCCTGCTCGCAGACAGGCTAACCGTGCTGCCAAGCTCTCATCTCTCAGGCATTTTGAGGGTTCGATAAGCAAATCGTACTCCTCACGTTGTCGAAGCCCAAAGGGATGACAAAGGATGGCCTGGCTACCCTGCACAATTAACCCAAGTCCTTACTGGGGTTTTTGCAGAATCCTGCTGTGGTCACAGGGTTATTAGCACCCAGGAACATCTCAGGCTTCACCTTTAATGTCATCTGAAACTTCCCTGGCTTGGTGTAAAGAAAGAAATGGTACTGCTGGGATGCCACAAAAGCATCCTGTGAACCTCTTCTCCAGGAGAAGGCTGCTGCTGCAGATCCAGCTGGCTCCCAGCCTGCTGAGCCAAGGACACAGCGTGGGTACGAGGACTGAACACACAAAGCCAGGTTAAGCTAAACCCAAAGCTCAGGAGCATAAAGTCAAACCATAGCAGCATGAAAGGCCTCAAGAAAAAAAACTAAAATCACACAGGAAAGTTAAAGTAGCTGGGCTTCAGCATGGCATTCCCACATATCACTTCTGAAACTTTGCCCCTGCAGACAGCAATGCCAAGCTAACTGTACCCCAGCACTGCTGCCCTAGCTGTGGGGTTTAGCAAGGCTCAGGTTTTACCCATCTCACAGCCCTGCTGAGCCCAGTTCCGCCAGGGATGTATCGCTAAACAAACTGGGTCAGGTAGCAATGGAATAGCTCAGGGATGTTTATAAAATCAGGGGAGGTGAACCTTGTAGGAGGGGGCAACCCTTGTGCTTGGGGAGCTAAGTCAGCAGGGAATAAATTGGGCTGCCTGCAATAAGTGATGCCTCGGGGAGGCATAAAGCAGGGAAGCAGCTGGGGCATGTGTGTCCGTCCCTGCACGGGGTCTCTGGCACATTCTGTCTTCCCTGTGTTTATGCTGGTGACTGCGAGCTCTCCAGAGCATCATCGGGTTTTATGGGGTGTATGCATTATTAGTGCTTCACAAGTAAATAATGTCATATTTCACTGTTTATTGCTGAAAATGCACAGTAAAAGGCTAAAGCCTGAAAAGTGCAGAAAATAATTTATGTGGGAGGAATGAATTTCCCATCATGTCAAACTGCTGCCACAATTTATCACAGTGCCCTTCAATTTGGGTCTCTGTCCAACGCTTTAAAGGTCTGTCTTTGTCGTACATTTAGGCTTAGGGAAGCTGAAGGTTATTGGGAAGAGTAGGAATTGCTGCTGATGTTGGAGTATGAGAGAGGAAAGGGTATGATGGGGCCTCCAAAGGGCCCTTCCCTCAGTTAACATGGAAATATAACAGCATGGTGGCCAGTGATAACCATCCTGGTGAAGGGATGACGGGCAGGATGTTCAGCATCAGCTCTGAGAGATGCAGAACTTCACACTGTTCCTGCAATTCTTCATGAAATGCATAAATCAGCACAGAGGTGGACTAGGGCCACTGTCAAGACTGTTTGCAATGATCAGTATCTCTTAATTAGGGTCTGATTCTCACTCTTCACTCAGCTCTGGTAACTCAGATCACAGATGGAAGGATTTATTGAGTGTGTAAGGATTGAAGGATGACGCTGTGAAACTTCAGCAAAAGGTTCTGAAACTGCTTCCCCTACTGCTGCTTTTTCCTTGAGAACCCCCTGTGCTGCTGGGCAGGAGCATCAACCTAAGGGAATAATCGTGTTTTAAAGCTGCTATTTCTGTCCTTGCCATTTATACATGTCTTGTCAGATTTGCACCTGAATTCACCTTGGGGGCATCGGTACCAGCCAGCTTGGAACCGCAGCCGGAGGCAGCGAAGGCACCGCAGCTCTCCAGTGGGAACACGCCAAGCTATTTTCCAAAATACACTTCCCTCTAAATTAAAAGAGCAGCAGGAGCAGGCTACAAAGCTGGGAGCAGTGTGAGTGTCCTTGCTGTGGAGATAAGCTCTCCACTCCTTAAAGTACCTGGAAGATTTTGGGTTCTGGGGCTGGAGATACCCTCATTGGCCAAGCCTAGAGCTTCTGTGTACCGCCGAGGTGCCTCCTGCCAGGGCTGGGGAGCTGGTATGGATAAATCACAAACTAGAGGGGTGCAAAATTGTGTAAAAGCACAGAAGGCTCAAACAATGCGAATAGTGTCACATAGACTCACAACTGGTAAGGCTACATGGGCAAATCAGGCAGAGAGAGATGCTCTTACATGCAGACCTGACATCAGAACTCGTGTCATCCCAACTCATTTCCTCTCATGAGCTCCTGAGTTTAGACAAGCCAGTTCCAGGAACCCTTGGACCCAGGGGTCAATGCTACTGGGAACTGAAAAACTCATTTGACTTCTCAGTCTGATTTCCAATCTGCAATGGAGATGACACAACATTTTTTTTAATACCTTTTTTTTTTTAATACCACAACTGCGTTCTGAAAAGGACTCGCTACAGAGTGTTTCAAACAACAGCCTCTATAGCTGAGCTGACCTAGATGCCCAAGTATTTTGCTCACGTAAGATAATTTTAGGGACTGGTTCTCAAAATAATCCCCATTTACTTTTAACAAAAAAAAAAAAAAAGGCCTGACTTAAACCTGAAAGTTTAGACCCTGAGGAAATGCTATTTAGAAAACAGAAGAGAAAAAGAATATATCAGGATGCACTGACATGTGATATGACTATAACCTTGAGATAATCCTTTTCTAGCATTACAGGTAGCTAGAGAGGAGATCAGGTAGCTGACCAGGGTGGGGATGAGGAAGTAGCAATTTGGAAATGCTCATATTTAGGTGAAATGCATTAACCCTCCTGTCTTTATTACTGGTGCGGCCCTTTCCATGAACCTCTGTATACAACAGCCCTGACACCAAATGCTTTTACACATCTTCTTCATGAGAGGTGCCCTCTGTGACCACAGTCCACCAAAGAGCGATGAAGAAAGCAACACCCCTGCCCCCAGCCCAGACAATGGTAAAACAAGTGTTCTATGGTCTAAAAGCATTCTGAGAAAGGATTCCAGTTTCTCTTATTGCAAATACTTGAGTCTCATGATCCTTACTAACCAGCATCACTACAACCACAGTGGAGCTGAACCTGCTGAGGTACAGTCAGAGCAAGTCAGCCCATGGACAGCTGCAGCAGGGGCAATGACTGGAGACGTTACGTTATTCCTGCTGTAGGCACAATCTTCTGCGATGCTTTGCATAACAACATCCTTATGCTTTGTCACTCTTTAAAGGATCCACTGCTCTGAATGAGTCAAGTGTGGTGACTTCAACAGGCTGTGGCTTAGCGATTGCAGAAGCCTGCTCGGGCAATGACGCAAGTGGGCATTTCTTGGAATGACTTTGCCGGAACAATGGCATAACAAAGCAGCATTCGCACGCAGCTGTCCCATTAAAGTAACCTTCCTCAAATACCCAGGAGAGGACACCTTATACTGGAAATATATCTCTTCTAAGAGGGCCAATGGGATCCTGTGATGCATCAGGAAGAGGTCTAAGGAGGTGATCCTCCCCCTCTACTCTGCCCTGGTCAGGCCCCACCTGGAGTGTTGTGTCCAGTTCTGGGCTCCCTGGTATAAATAGGACAGGGATCTCCTGGAGAGAGTCCAGAGAAAGGCTACAAAGATGATGAAGGGCCTGGAACATCTCCCGTATGAGGAAAGGTTGAGAGAGCTGGGGCTGTTCAGTCTAGAGAAAAGAAGACTGAGGGGGGACCTAATTAATGTTTATAAATATCTTAAGCATGGGGTGCAGGGGGAATTGGCCAGCCCCTTTTCAGTGTCTGTGGGGACAGGACAAGGGGCAATGGCTGCAAATTGGAACACAGAAAGTTCCACACCAACATGGGGAGGAACTTTTCCCCAGTGAGGGTGCCAGAGCCAAGGGACAGGCTGCCCAGGGGGTGTGGAGTCTCCTTCTCTGGAGATGTTCAAGACCCATCTGGATGCCGACCTGTGCAGTATGAGCGGGGGAGCTGCTTTGGCAGGGGGGTTGGACCTGATGATCTCTCGAGGTCCCTTCCAACCCCTACAGTTCTGTGATTCTGTGACATCTGTCCAGGATCACTGTTGCTGCTACCTTGTAGGATGCAACCTTGTCTTTCATGGCATCACAGTTAAGAAGTCATGTGCAAAGCTTGCAGGATACTTTATTTTTTCTTAACCCCTTTTATGAGGTTAAAGTGAGAGAACCTCAAACAGCCATTTGTAGTGGATTGGGGAAACGAATGCAGTGCTGGGAGTTAATTAGCTATCCATATATCATAAAACTTTTGTAGCTGTCATTTCTTCACATGAAAAGGAATATAATGATATACTGTAAAGATTATGAGGGAAGACTGGTATGTATCAGGGATATTACTTTAAACTGAAAAAACATCAGAAAAATGTCCTAGTTTCTGTGTAGTTCCAAAGCTTGGTATATGGAACAAAACATCCAGGGGAATTAATTACTTTTTTGTTGAGGTTTTTTGTGAGCTTTTTAAATCCCAAGGAAATCTACGTGCAGGAGGGGATCAGTCATCTATACACAGAACTACATAAAGTATCATTAGAGACCCCTCCAAATACATTGATTTTTTTATCCAGCAGCAGCATATCAATATTTTAACCACTGACAACAAGATGTAGCCTTCATTATGAAGTATTTTCCTGTGGGTAACTAAACCACTGTGTATCAGGGAAAATAGATAGTTGCTTCCCCACACCTTCCTCCTATGCAGAAAGGGAACTCCTCACACTGCTCTGGAAGAAGAGAGTCGGTAAGAAATGTAATGTATTGCTCCCTCCTCCCACCAGCAGCTCCCTTAGCCAGCTCCACTTTACATTTTCTGAGGTGTTTTTTTTCCCCCTTCTTTCTTTTAAACCCAGGATGGGAAGACTCCTGAGCTTTCCAGGCCAGGACTCTGTTCATTTCCAGCCTAGGATTTATTCATGGCTGGGTTATACCCATTTGTCCCTGCGCCAACATCCTAATTTGATTAAATAGCTCTTCTACCTGGCACTTATCTCATAGCAACCACCGTCCAGCCCGGTTATCATTTAGCTAAATAAACAAAGGGCTTTGGGGGCATGTCTCCAAGGTGGTGAGAAGCCCTGCCAATATGTTGGACCCCTCCTCACCCCTACCCCCTAATTTAGTCCCAGTGAGCTGGTATGTTCAAGCACGGGGCTGGTCCAACTCAGGCACAGAACCAAGCTCCCATCCCACAAGATCTTGTGGCCAGAACATATAATAATATACTTTCAACTACAAAGTCACTGAGATTTTCTTCCATCCACCTCCTATCTAGTCGGTTTATTCTGAGCGTAATTTTAATGTAGCTGCTCAGCCAGTTGTGTGTATCATCTGCTTCCACAAGGCCCTTGGCATACAAATGGTTGATAATATTAGCACCTGCTTGAAAATGAGGCCAGACACAGTCCACACGAAAGGCCCTGAGATCTTCCACTGGTTTGTTTCATTAATTTGTCCTCTTGGAAAAGGAAGCCTTAATTGTAAGCTTATTTTTCTTTGTACTTCTACTTACGTTACACTAAAGGAATGCATTTCACCCAGCCCAGGGTTAAGCTTGCTCCTAACAGTTCTTCTAGAATATCTTAAATTGTTTATCAACACTGAAACCAATCCAGTTCCACTGCTTGCCAGTTTGGTGTTTCTCCAGTGCAGAGATCTGCTGCCTCCCATACAGAAATTATCTGAGCTCTGCACGACTGGGAGCAATTTTTGTGATCTGTATCTAGAGAGTTTAAAGTACTCCTTGATACACCTCCCCAGCGATATTTATATCCCAAGTAGCACCGCAGAGGCTCTGCCACAACCAGTTCAGCCAAGGGAATCTAAACCAAATTCCTCAAAGTACCTCAGGACAATGTTTCTTATGACTGTACTCACAAAAGTGAGTCAGACCTAAAGATGCAGGCTTATCCAACGTGGCAGTCCTTATGCCTGTGCAGTCCCTTTTCATCACGAACACGTTACCCACTGTGGCTTCTCCCCACTCCAATAACTCTTCCCCTTCTGAACTGTTCTTCTCCATACCCGTGTCTCAGTCATAATTGCTATTCTACAGTGTTTTTCTAACCCTACATCATCTGGTTTCACAGCTTGTGGAAGTGGTACATGTTCTTCCATATTCATGCCTAGCCCTCAGTCATTATTATCCAAGAAATCCCTCCTGCTCATCACACCTTGTTCACAACCTGGATTAGGAGCACTCCTTTCATTACACTGCAAATAACAACGTGGTGTTATTTTGCTTCCCTGAAAGCCATTAATCCATTAATCTGAGCTACTTAGGGGCATTAGAAATGGAAAAGCAGCTCAGTTCTCTGAATTTGCTGCAAACTCTGGCTTTTTAAACCCCTCATGCTCAGCTTGTGGCTGTCCTGGGAGCATGGTGGCAACCCAGGAGTTTGCATGGGGTGCAGCAGCTTAAGGGATGAGGGTGAGTGCTGCATGTAAACCATGCACTGCATGACATGTGTCACTAGCAGGGTGTTCCCACAGGTTCCCACCTCCACCTGGGCTTGTACCTTCTCACGCACCTAAGCAGAGCGTCACTGATGATGGAAAGGAGTAAGACGCATCTAAAGGACTTGGATAGAGGGGAGGGACAATCGTGATGGCGCAATGCAGCTGCACCCCGGGGGGCAGAAACCTCATCTGGGAAGGGAGAGGGAAAGCTGGGGCTTGGCTATGCAGTTCTCCTTCCCCCATCTTCTGTAAGATGTGGTTCTGACTTGGCTGAAGGTGATGCCAAGAAGCTGAAGTTTCCCCTCCCTCTAAGAGACAGAGGGCAGGAGGAGAAGCCTTCCCTGGGGTCTCCTCTGAAGGAGACCTCTCAAACATGACCTCCTAGCTGGCTTGCCATACCCTATAATAGTTTAGGTACACCACAGCCTAGAGCTGGAGGTTCACAGCATTAATACAGGGTAATTTAGGCCACAGACCTGTGGCAGCCGGCAGAGAGCAACACACAATTCAATATGAATTTTAGATGAAGCCATTTTGTTAGGTGAAATCACCCAGATTCTATACCTTTATTACTGCAAACATGGCAAGCTAAAAAACTGCTAATCGGTTACATACCCTGTACACACTGTATCGATTGGTTAGTGATTATAACGAGTACTGATAAACCTATCTTATAGCTAAATATTCTTAGTTACCTTTAATACCTAAAAGCATCCACACACCTGCTGTTTTGAACCTCTTGTTATGGTTGGTTCCTAACATGTTCTGTTACTCCCAAATACCTTCCCATAACTGCTTCTTGGTTTAGGGCAGCCTGTACCCCTATCAGCAAGGCCGCTGTGTTTTGAGAATGTGATTATTAGGATCCTCTTAGCATGAGGAACTTTTCCTGTCTCATGGGAACAGAAGAATATTGTCAGGGCCTATGTCTTGGGAGAAGAGAGCTAGGCCGCTAGTAGGCCTGCTGTCCTCCCCGACATAAACCCAGCTCTGAGTTGGATTTATATGTGATGTGATAATTGGTCATCCATTCCTGGGTCACTGCTTTTCATCTGGCATGGATTAATCCTATGAGGTGGTGGGTTTGTTTTTTGTTTTGTGGGGTTTTTGGGGTTTTTTTTAAAGCTATCAGCTTTCTTTAGGGGTTGGTGAGGTTTTTCTGTTTGAAGTCAATAGGCACAGTCCCTTTGGCAGGGATCAGAAGACTGCAGTGTGAAACCAGCAGCAAGGCTTTGCACCTATCAGGCTTTTATATTTTTTTAACAAGTTTTTTCCAGAGCCTGTTCTTACCCTTAAAAATGGACCCAAGAGGGCAAGGACTGATCCTTACTGAGAACGGATAGCCCTACAGCAATCCTATTTCATGAATAAACTGTATTAACCTGTTTCCCAACATGGTGAGTCAGGAATGCTTGGTGCCCAGCGAGTTCAAATTTCAAGGCTGTGTTCAGAATGTGCAAAGGGGAATCCTGGACGAACAATCACAGCTGCAACAAGCTCCAGAATGGGAAAGCAGCTATTTAATCACATACTCTTTCAACATCTCTGAATCAAGCAAGGTAGAACCCGACACAGGCTCTTATAACTATGTCATGAACTTGCCTGTACACGTCAAACTAAAGCAGACTGCATTTATTACAAACTAATCTGCAACTCAGTTGTCTCTGAAGGTCAGAGCAAAAGCCAGGCAAAGGTGAAACAAGATACAAATGCTGCTAAGTCAGATGATGACTCCCAGAAAGTGTCTTGTATCACCATGTGGACTGTGTCCACCTATCAGTCAACCCAGCATTGATCCTGGCTATACCCTTGGAGACATGAGGCACTTGATGGGCTAAATATTTATAGCACCCACGTATTTGCACTTAGTGCACAGTAAACTCCCTTTTGAAGACCGCAGCACCCCCAACAGGGAGGGGATTGCTCATTTTAGAGTTCCGAGTGAAGGCCTAAAGATGCTGCAGTACACACCTGTGCAAACCACAGCCTCCTGCCCTAACATTACAGACACCAACAAACACCAGCCAAGCAGCCCAAGCATCCCCACCCTCATATTCTTCTCTTAGCATGTCCATACTAAGATGCTATTCCTTTCCTGCATTTTTTTTTTAAACAGTGGCAATTTAACTACTAGCAGTTGTGGAAGGACAGTATTTCTTTTACAAAACCCTTGCCCACGAGCCAGCAAATGAGATGGGCTTCTACAGCCTTTACAGGTGGCAAACTCCTGCCTGCCTTAGAAGCCGTTTCTGACCCACCACAGGCAGATGCCAGCAGCACTCACTCTTCACAACACATACAGAAAGGAAGATATTTTCACCAAAATCCTAAATTCTGCCAAAGTTAATTCAGCTGCCAGAAAAGATCTTGTCATTCAGTGTGTGAATAACCTTTTCACTTCTCCTTCCCTTTTGTATACCAGCCCTGACACCTGCTTTGGGATTTACCTTTTCATTGCAACTGGGTTTTATTTATCTTGGTGTGGGAACCCAGGAGTGTTATTCAATACAAAGCCAGTTATTACATCCTATTACAGCAGAGAAAGCAGCTGAAATGCCTGGTAACATACGCATTAAATAATTTGAACCTTAGTCAGTTTGGTCAGACTTTTATCGACCATATGAATTGTTTTTTTCAGATTAACATACTTTGCTACCTTTGCCTTCCACTCCTCCTCCTTCATGACAGAAGGACAGCCCCTAAATCATTTGATTGGACAAAAAAGATTGCACACAGTGAAATGCTCCTATTTCTCACAGACCTGAGACAAACACATCAAGACACAACTCAAAGCCAACCAGAGAAGAGCCAAAATGAACCTTCTTCCCTTCTTCTCTCCAGAGACCTGGGCCCTTTTGCTTATTTTCGGTGCCCTCCTGTTAGCGTGAGTAAACTATTCATTATCAGTTCTTTGCTCATGCCACTTTCCTGATCTTGCTGGGGTTCATTTTCATGTAACTAGTCTGCCTAGGAGCAAACAGGTAGATGTGACTCTAGTGAAGGTCTGAGAAGTAGCAGAGGAGTCTAAAGACTGTATAGACACATGATCTCGCTCCAAGGTTTGGAGCATTCCCATGTGTTATGATCCTGCTGCTGAGTGCTGATGCAATAATCAAATAAAAATAGTGCCCAGCATTCGTCACCAGCAGGATTCTGGCTTCTGTTACAGTATCTCTCACAGAAAAGAGGCTGTGTCTCTCTGACTGAGGTTGCCCTATGGAGGGGAGCAGGCAGGAGAAGAAACATTGCATGACCTGCAATGGTGGAGAGCAGCAGAGAGGCACCAGAAAGAGTGTATTTATAGTATCAGTTCTATCCTTTGCTCTTTCTGTAGCACCCAGGTAAGATGCTCCATGCATGAGCTCCTGGACCAGGAGGGACGCTTGGCAGCAGTTAGATTTGCCACAGCAAAAGCATCCCATGCCCCTTCCCACAGCTCACCCTTGCTGTGGGAAGAAGCAAAGCCCAGAGACAGGTCAGGTCTCCACTCCTGGCTTTTCTGACAAGCTCCATCAGGCAGAAGGGTACCTCGCTGCTTCAGAGGAGCCAGGCTAGTGAGAAAATACTTTTGTCTGCCTTGCTGATGCTGTTCTGCACTGCAGTGTGTCAGGGCCGGCTGAAAGCCCCCTTCTGCTGGGACAGAGAGCATCTCTGCTGCCAGCCCCAGCCAACAAGGCTGGTCTGACAAACTTTGTAATGTTGACAAGCCCTTAGGCAGAGACAGCATGTTGCTAGCCATAAACCTTAATGATTAATGTGGTCCACACGAGCACAATCCATTTGTCTGCTCTGGCAATGCTCCAACAGTGGCAGTCCAGTAAGCGCTAGAACTTTTAGCCCTGTTTTTAAAACCCTTTCACTTTCCTGTGATTTGGATCACTCAAAAGCCTGTTTAGGGCAGACTCTTAGGAAAAAAAAAATCCCAAACAAACCAACCAAAAACCCCACCCTCATTAACTGAGCCAGGCCCTCATACTTCAGTAACTGTGGCCATCTGAGGCTGCTGGTTACCAGATTCCCACTTGCAATTTTGCTGTGGCAAAAAGGCATGAAGCCCAGATCTCTGTGCTCTGATGTTTGAACTAAAATAGAAATTTCACTGCCCATTAACACAGGGAGGTTGTTCAGATGCTTCTTGTCCATCTAGGGCAATGCTGTTCCAGTTCACACATGAAGGAACATCAGGCATTTCTGGTTCACTTACATGGTGAGAAGAAGTAATGATTATTCTCGGGCGTCACACTGAATGGGCCTTCTCAGCCTGCAGAAAACAGTGTCACAGTCGTAAGAGCGTTAGACTGTGTTTTCCTGGCCGTGTTTCCAATGGATTAAGCCCAGCCTATGTTCTTACAGCATTTCTGGGCTTTGTAAACAGGTCGGCCTGGCATTTCCTACTCCTCTGGCAGCCCCAGCTACCCATAAACATTACAAATGAGAATCCACAAACATTTTATACCTAGCACTGAATCAATCTTTGACAGAAAAGGTTAAACATTGACAAACTGAGCTCCGTGAAACCTTTCTATGCTTGCAAACACCCCATTCCCTTGCTTTTCCCTGCTCTGTGTGGGCCATTGGATGAGGTCTGCTTCTGTGCTCTGGTAGAACCTGTGCTGATTGATCTCATTTGGGGTCCCTCAGATTTAGAAAAGTATTACTATTGCAAGGGAACCTCCCTTTCCCCAAATCTTAGCCTCAACTGGCTTTTCAGGAGAGCATCATCATGATGCCGGCTGAGTGGCTACTGCCACACAGGCCAAAGAGAATCTCTGATGACATCCCACTGCCCAACCTTTGCAGTTCAACATCCCTTCTGCAACAAACTGCTCACTTGGGAAGCTGCAGCTACTAACTGAAAACAAATATTTTGAGGAGCTTTTTCAACACAGCCAAAGACAAGCTTCAAAGGGCTGCAGCCCAGGCCCTTGTTGAGAAACAGAAGGCCCTGAGGTAGAAGTAATAACTTTACAGCTGCCAAAAAGGGTGCTTCAGAGGGAAGAAATCTGCAAAGCTGTCAATAAAATCTAAACAGAAAACCATCAAGACAAGATTTCCTGACGCACCACTGAGCTAACGCCAGGCTAAAGGGAGGGAGAACAATAAATGAAATTAAAGTGCAGCTTGACAAAAAGCCTGTTTGGGACATCACTTCTGGCACTGCTTTGATATCTCTTCAATAAAAACATGTAAGCTTGGTGTTCTTCATCCAGCTCCCTTTTCTGCCTCTCCTTTGGTTGGCAATGAGCTCCTCTTTTGGCTTCTGCTGAAGGCTTTCAAGTCCTGTTTCCACCAGATCACCTGTAGCTTTAGGAGACGGCTGTCTTCCAGGGACCTCACTGAAGCTGAGTGTGGCAGCAGCGCCCCTTACCATGTTTATTAAGTAGTCTTTACAGGGCGGTTTTCTCTTGGGCCACTTTTTTTTCCAGCTGCTGGATCAACCTACTCTACTTAGAGCTAAGGTCCAGGTTTAGGAGGGCTGGCAGCCCCAATGCCACAGGATCATGTAGCACTCACTTGCCTTTTCTGTCCCACAGATATGGCATCTGGCCATTTGGTTTGTTCAAGAAGTTGGGTATTCCTGGGCCAAGACCTCTACCTTTCTTTGGGACATGCCTGGAATATCGCAAAGTAAGTGACTGAAGCCTTCCTGGCTCCAGATACAGCCTTTCCTCATACAGCTGTAGCTCAAAAGATACCTGGTGATGAGAAGTGATCTCCAAATGCCAAGCTGTGCCCTAATACACAGGTTGTGCAAAGGTGCCAGCGTGGGATAAGGGCTCAGCAACGCAGAGGATGCGGTCCTGCCTTTACAGCATTGCCAAATAAGAGCTCCTGAGGGGCTGCTTTGTAGCTGCCCTTTGCCAGGTCCTGGCAAACAACTCATTCACACATGTGCTACACCTTTCTGCTGTCCTTCATGAATAGTTTGGAGATGAGAACTCAGAAGGCAGCTCTGAGCATCAGTTTACAGATATTCCTCCCAACCCACCATCTCCAATATCAACCCCTCCACTGCATCCTCTCTGAGATTATTTTTATATTGCTTCCCACAGGGTTTCTTGGACTTTGACAATGAATGCTTCAAAAAATATGGGAAAGTCTGGGGGTGAGTATGCACCACTGATCCCTTTGTAAGGTAAAGCCAGAATCCACACAAAGGGAGGGAAAAAAATCATTAGGAAAGCTCCCTTCTCTCTACCTGCACCCTTGACAGCAGGAGAAGTGCAGCAATAGGGTGCTGACATTAAATCCTGAAGATGGCAGGGCTGTGCTGCCATCATGCTATATGGAAATTACTTTGGTCTTTGCTGTGAAAACCATTTTAAAGCCAATAACAAAAGGGCCTCACCCACTCCTAACAAAATCAGCAGTAAAACTACTATTTATTTAAGGCTGAATCTGCACCGGGAGGTCAAGTTCCTCTGGTTTACCAACAGCAGAGGAATGTGAGTGACTCCCAAGACAGAGATGAAGCAGATCAAAAATCTGCCAACTTCTTTGTACCTGCCATGGGCAGGTACAGGGCAGCTGCTGTTGCTCTGCTCTAGACATCTCCCATGGCCTTTATTGCTGCTGTTATAACCTGGGTTACAGACATGCACATATGCCCTATAATGCACCCATTGGTCCCTGTAGTGGCTTTGAAAAACGGAGCCTGGAAAAAGGTATCTTTACATAAACGGGCACAGTGCTTGAATCCACCTAATTGACATCTGTTCCAGGAAACAACTCAGAACTGGCAGCTTAGCAAGACAAAAACAAGGATCAAGTTTCATCTCCAAGGATATTTCAGTGCTGTCAGCCCAAGTCTCCAGACACCCAATTCGAGAGCCTGAAAAGGGTCAAACAAGTTTCCTTCTAATACCGTAATGTGTTTAAGCGCCTGGAAAAACACAGAGAGCCAGGGGAGAAAGGGAAGACACTTGCTTCATTTAGTATCTGGTCCTTTGAGGGACTGAGCCCTGCTCATTTCCCAGTGACTTTGGAAGGTGCTTAGCTCCCTTTATCACTTACAAAACCAGATGGGAGAAGGCCTGGGAGTCCTTTTCCATCTCTAATTTCTACATGTGCGTACTGGTGTATCCGCAGAGCAGCACAGCTGGTGATGGCAGAGCATTTAAAACGTTTAGTTTCATGGGCATTATCTGTCACCTCTTCTCCCTCTCCCCAGGATTTATGATGGCAGGCAACCTGCGGTGGTTGTCACGGACCCCCAGATCATTAAAACTGTGCTGGTTAAAGAGTGTTATTCCACCTTTACCAACCGGAGGGTAAGAACAGAAGCATCGTGATGTATTGTGGAGTCCAGAATTGAAGGACAGGATGAGATGAGCACGCAGCAGGGCTCCCACTGGGGAGCAGTGACTGCGCTATGGGGATTGCTGGAAGTGGCCACTGCATGTCACTGTTCCCCTGCCTTACAGACCGGGGCTGCGTGCCCAGGCTGGCACGGAAGCTGCTCTGCATCAGACCAGCTCTGCTCTCACACACACGTGTATGAACTTGGGTCCGAGGAGCGTGTGGGATCCGTACAGGTCCAGAGCTAGCACGCGTGCCACCAACTGGGATGCAGACCGTGGGGTGGCAGAGTTAGGTGTGGGTGCACACATACATACATTGTTTATGTATGTGCTGTCCTGAGAGAAGCTGTTTGTATGGCCTTTGCCTGCTACCAGTAGTAATGTCCCTGAAATAGCCTGGGCAGGGCTACACACCACATTCCTATCCTTGCTCCGAAGCTGCTATCTGGAGTTAACATGTTGCTGTTTTCCCCTCCAGAAAGTAGGTCTAGCAGGGGTCCTGGAAAACGCTATCTCATTAGCTGAAGATGAACAGTGGAAAAGGATTCGTACTGTGCTCTCTCCAACCTTCACCAGTGGGAAACTAAAGGAGGTAAAACACAGAAGAGCTGGTACAAAGTAAATCAGAAAGTCAGTAGACAGTGATTCCAGGCTGAGATTGTCACAGGGGTCCAATTTCTTTAGTCAGAGCCTGGCAACTAGTCTGGCCTGTTTAATTTATGCCTAATTTAAAACAAAACAAAAAAAAGGGCTTAAAATAAAAACTTAGCAGAAAGATCTTATTTGTAAATATTCATGAAAATCCCTGTAGTCTTCCTAAGCCTGTCTTAAAGGAGTAAAATGTACTGCTCTTAAGTGACCATCTCTGGTTTGTGTTACAGATGTTTCCTATAATGAAGCACTATGGGGAAATTCTGGTGAAAAATGTTCGAAAGCGAGTGGAAAAGGACAGTGCTGTGCCTGTGAAGGAGTAAGTAGCTGCTAGGAGCAGCAGGCTAAGCAGCCAACCTTGTTAGAAAGTGCTGTGGTTCATTCATTACTAGCAATGCAGACTGCTTGCTGGGTTAACCAGACTGGGATGGTTAGGAAACTTCCTAAAGACAGAGACCCACTGAGAAGCCTTCGAAAGGGAATTGGCAGGGGAATTGCTCCAGCACAGGTTTCTGGTAACAGATCCAAGGTAACTCCTGATTTTCCCAACATACCATCACGATCTCTGTGCACCACCTCCTTATACCACAGGGCACTGGGTTTGCTGGTATCCCAGGCTCACCCATGACACTGTGGGATGCTTGTCCATCGCTTGCCCCCTTTGTTGGGGGGGCATTGAGGAGGGAGACCATAGTGTGGCCCTGTGCGGCTCATCCTCATCTGTGCCCTCCATATGGGCTCAAACATGTGCACTTCCCACCCACACCCCTTCCCATCCGCCCCCTCCCTGGTTTCCAAGCAGAGCTGCAGAAATAGCAGCTGCACACCATTAGTCACACAGCAGCAAGGATCTCCCCCACCAAAAACCCTGTAAGGCCAGCGTTTGGACACTTTGTACCATTACAGGTACCTGTGCTGGGTTGAACAAGACCATTTTCATGGCATGTTTGCAGCAGTGTGTGTTACCTCTCCTCCCCAAGAAGCTAAAACGCTCGACAGCCTCATGCTGTCCTTGCACTAACCTGCTCATGTAGTTACATGCTGGTTGAAAATCCTCAGAAAAGCTGTCCGATTTGAAAACCCATGCAGGCTTGAAAACACCACTCTCAAAAAAAAAAAGTCTATCCCTTTCACTATAAGTGCCTTTTGGTTACCATATATCCAATTTCCTTTTCAAAACCAGGGCAGGAGGTCTTCTGAGAATTCATATTTTAATGTCACATAAGCATTAAGAAAAAATACATTCACTTGCTCCAAATATTTAACCACAGTTCTACCTTTTTCATCTTTCTCTCAGCATCTTTGGAAGCTACAGCATGGATGTTGTCACCAGCACTTCATTTGGTGTGAACATTGACTCCATGAACAACCCCAAAGACCCCTTTGTCAGAGAGATGCGGAAGTTGGTCAAGTTTGACTTTTCTGACCCACTCTTCATCTTGCAATGTAAATCACCTTTTGGTGAAAACTTCATTCTGGTGTCAGAGTAGGACTGAAAGCAAATTCAGCAGGCATATCAGGCCAGTGCATCCTATATGTTAACTTATCAACTATTGCTTGGATAACTTCCCTAGCTAGGTTGGAAGTCCTAATGGCTCTTGTCATTTCCTCATTGTTAGCTTCATGCTCCAACTCTGACAATGAGATGGGTAAAGCCTTCTTCCACCTTTGGCATCCACAGTGCAAGTAACATGAGAATTCCAGCTAATATCCAACTAAGTGGTGGGAAATGAATCTAAGGTTGAAAGGCAAGTTCAGTGGTGAAGCTTGAGGAGAGCAGTGCTATTTGAAATGCATTTTCTGGAAGAGAGCACTGAGCAGGGACTGCGGTTAGATGGGATTTCCTAGCAGCACAATAGTTTAGCAGTGATGGCAATGGACCTTAAATCACTTGCAACTTTACATCAGGGTTAGGTACCATGCTAAAAAACAGGGAAATGCAGCTGATTGTATGAATCTGCACACAAGCTCAAAACTGAGTCTCTATGACAAAGGAAAGGATCTGGAAGGGACCTGGACATGTTTGTGTGAGCATAGCAGGGCAGTGAATAGCTTGGGCTGAAAAAAACCAATCAGGATTTGCAGTATTTCTCTTCCAAGCTACATTGTTCTTGTGGCACTGTGCAATGCACAGAAGTCAACTGTCCTTAGAAAGCAGCTGTTAGGAAGAGAAGGTGGTGTATGCTTTGCTCATCTCTTAAAGTAAAGATTACACTTAGCTCGGTTGTACCTAGTTAACGGGAGCTTAGGAGAGGGTTGCATCAACACAAACTGTCCTGAGAACGATCAAAACAGGTAAAGGCCAGGCTTTGTCCAGGTGAAGAAATCAAGAGAGGAACTAATTGCTTGATAGCATCATTACTTCCTTAGTAACATCCATAGCTATCTATAGAGGTGGAGTCTGTCTGCAGTGTGTGATTTTATCCTCAATTTGGTTTTCAGTCGCATGCCCATTCATTACTCCTCTGTTGGCCAAGATGAATGTAAGCTTCTTCCCCAGAAGTGCTGTAGATTTCTTCATGAGATCCCTTGCCAAAATTAAGGAGGACCGTGAAAAGGACACTCAGAACGTAAGTGAGCACAAATTTGCCAGTCATTGTGCTAGAAAATACATTGATGGGAAAGGGTGATGATATCAAAGGTGAAGCCAAAGCAAAACCCTGAATTTGCTTAAGTGTAAACACTCAGTTTTATTACTCTAAGAAAAGCTTTACCTGACCAGTCCTGGCACAGAAAGAAGTGGATTCACATGTTTGTGATCTGAAGCTAAATCGAGACAATGGCTCAGTAGAATTGTATTAAGCATAGGTTTACAGAAGTTGTGATAAGTCAAAATAAGAGACTCCCTGAAGAAGATTAGGCAGAGAATAAGACAGAACAGAGTAAACAGCACAAGAACAGCAATTCCACCTTTCAGGGTTGTACCTCTCACTTTCAACAACTGAAAGTGTTTCCTGGCAAAAATTCTCCCCTTCAGAGTCCAGATCCCTTTCCCAAAATTCACTGTTCTCCCACCCAATGAAAAGGATGGATAGGTATCAAAAATGAACTGGAAGTGGTGTGTTTTACGAGAAGGGATGCTTTCAGTTTAAAAATTGCTCTTAGGCTACAGAATCTGCTGACCTGAACCCTTTCTGAGGGACCCATCACCAAAGAAACTCTCCTGCTTTTCTTCTTAGGGCAGAGTAGATTTTCTGCAGCTGATGATCGAATCCCAGAAGTCAACTGGTCATGGGATCAATGGAGCAAATCACTCCAAAGGTAACAACATCTAAATATTCATCACAGGAAGAGGGACTGTGGAGGTGTTGGAAATATGGGGAGCTGTTTCCCAAAGAAAGGCTTGATGGGTCACCACCATTTCCACCAACCAGCTCCAGGCAGAGGTCTCTATCCCTTGTTGCCAGCATCAGGGCGAGAAGGAATGTCCCAGGCCTGCTGTGTCAGTGATTTATACCTGGAAACCATCTGGCTCCTCTAACAAATGACATTTTCCAGACAGATAGCAGAGTAGCTATAAATGCATTATCAGAAAACAACCAAAACAAATCTGACTTAGACACACCCAAGATGTCCCTTGCTGAGATCATCAACCAACACCAGTTCTGCTCATTGCCTCTGTCCTCTCTCCTCACAGCCCTGACCGACATTGAGGTCCTGGCACAGGCATTCATCTTCATTTTCGCTGGCTACGAGCCCACCAGCAACACACTTTGTTACCTGGCATATGAACTGGCCACTCATCCTGATGTGCAGCAAAAGCTGCTGGAGGAAATCGACACCATTTTACCCAACAAGGTAAGGGGACATTGAGTGATGGTGAAGACCATCTGACCCTGCGGCCCTTGTTTGGTCAAGACAATGAGAAACCTATAGCTCCTAACCAACCTCCTCCTGGCATCTTCCAAGCACTCCAAGAGACACATGCTGAGACAATTCAACACAGGAGCGTTTTCTTTTGGCAGCTGAGACCTCAAAAGCCCATTTGCCATACTCTGCTCCCAAGCGCAAGTAGATAGGGATTTCCAGGCATTTCCATAACTCAGGGAAAGAAAATGGACAAGCCAAACGCACAAGCCCATTTGCCATACTCTGAAGCCATGCACGAGTAAATGGGGATTTCCAGGCATTTCCATCAGTAAGGGAAGGAAAATGAAACTTGCAGCACAATTTCTACACAATTTTTTTGCTACACAATTTTCGTTGCATTTTGTTCTTCAGTGACTCTGAGACATGGTTGGGGCAGCGGATGTTTGAGATGCTCTGGTCTCATCAGTCATTTTAGGACAATCCAATCCTCACACCAACATACCTGGTCACCTTTCTCCTGTTGTTCTACAGGCTCCTCTCACGTATGAAGCAATGATGCAACTGGAGTATCTTGACATGGCAGTGAATGAGACTCTTCGGCGCTACCCCCTCGGAGGACGGCTTGAGAGAGCCTGCAAGAAGGATGTAGAAATAAATGGAGTGACCATTCCTAAGGGAGCTGTGGTTATTATCCCACCCTACACCCTGCACCACAACCCAGAGTACTGGCCAAACCCAGAAGAGTTCAGACCAGAAAGGTAAGGAAAACATAACAAAAGGAGAGAAAGATCACACTGCTTTTTCCTCACGTAGTAATTAAGTATTAATCTTTGATTAGCTTTCTAATTGTGTTCTTTCTTTTAACAAACGACACTGATGAGAAATTTCGGGCGCATGGGAATGTTGTTTTACGAAGAAAATGTGCTTTGTGCTGGTTTCAAACCATGTAATCTTGTTGGGAGAATAACATTGATACCTCACAGCATCTTGCACACAGCTTTGGAGCTTGCTGACAGAGCGGGTAGCTGGCAAATTTTGGTACCTGCTAGCTATCACTCTGTAGGACCTTCATTGCTCAGCCTGCTTCCTTCATACAGGCTTTGCCATAAAACATACTAGAGGTGCCTTTCCTCTCTTTTTGTTTTCCCAAGGAAGTGATAACTTTTCCCTTCGTGGTTATTTTTATTATTGGCATCTAGCTCTCACTCCCTTCAAGACCAAAGATGTAGGCTGCTCCTAACAAAGACAACTCCTAGTTTCTCTCTCACTAATTGGGTTTTTGCCACCTTCATTTCTTTCCCCAACCATGTCATTATCCAGGTTCAGTAAGGAAAATAAAGACTCTATAGACCCGTACACGTACCTGCCCTTCGGGTCTGGTCCCAGGAACTGCATCGGGATGCGGTTTGCTCTCCTGACTCTGAAAGTTGCCATCACCGCCCTATTACAGCATTTCACCTTCCAGATCTGCAAAGAAACTCAGGTGAGGAGCATGGTACCTTTTAAAACCCCCTTGTGAAGGGCTGGGTTCTCACCCTGGGTGCTAACACCAGGTGCTTGCACTTCCAGAGGAGACATACTTAATGAACTAATGTCCAAACCATGGCCAAACTTCTTCCCTTTAATCTCCACTTATTTAGTTGGTCTATCTCCAAGCATGTTTTCCCTCCTCTTGTTGCAGATCCCTCTCAAGCTGACATCGATGGGACTCCTAACACCGGAGAAACCAATTATTCTGAAGTTGGTTCCCCGGACCAACACCACAGCTGCAAAGGCATAAACCCCAGCTGCGTCTGCAACCAGTCTCCAGCACCTAATAAGTGCTGTGCTAACAAAGGGATCACACATTGCAGGGGATCGCTCCTGCATATACAGACACAGAAGAGCAGCTCTAGTTAATTTTGTAAGCAATTACTACATATTTACTAATAATCATAGCTGTCAGAAATGTAACGTGGCTCACTGGGCAGTGACAACATACAGTCCCCTTAATTTTGATTGCGGAAAAGAAGAAATATATCCAAATGAGAAGCTGATCATCCACTCACTTCTAAGGGGACTTCTCCATCTGTGGAGAAGGAATTACTGTCAAATCCAAGAGAAACAAGGTGTGCTGGAAATTCAGATTGCCAGACCTTGCTGGGCAGGGAAGGGTGACGTTCTCTGTGTAGCGATGCTTGAAATTTTGTGTGTTATAATCGAGCTGACTGGTGTGAGACTATATCCTAGTTACCAAACCTCTCCTGTGCCATGTGTTAATTAAACTAAAGTGTGTACAAATACTGTCATTAAAAATGTTTGAGAGCTGCTCTGTGTTGTGTATAGTGGCTGATCACTTCCTATTTAAAAGCCTTATTCAGCCTCAACCCTTGAAATTATCCATGTACATTGCTTTCCACTTAATTTAATGAATCTGATCCTTCATTTAATGTGATCAAACCCTCCCATTTGTACAGTATTTTACAAACACTGTAACTCCCACCTCTTAGTTTGATTAGGAGGTTGCCTTCAGTTCAGCACTGGCCAACCATCTTCTGCACACAAGCAACAGAAGACAGGCTGCAGAGAGCAGCAGGAGCAGCCCGCAGGAGGTGGAGGCAGCCCTGCGGGAGGTCCTTTGCTCCTGGAGAAGGTATCTGGCCATGGCTTGTTGTTGAGCCTTGCCTCCCACCAGAGCCAGGGATGGGGCGTATGCTCACTCATCAGGGGATGTTAGTCTGCTGCGAGCTGCTTTGCTCTTGGACTGCTGCAGAGCAGCCTATGACTTGTGCCCTATGGGCTGGTCCTGCCATCAGCATGCTGTTTTTGAAGGTCTTAGGCCATCCCTGACCATATAAAACAGGGAATATCAAAGCAGGTGGGAAGTTCAACTGGATCTGAATATCACACTCTAGTTCACCCCTCTATATTTCACTGGCCCTGACACCTGCAAACCAAGAAGGATGCTAGGGGAATGGGAAAGGTTTTTAGAAGCGCTGTAAACCAGATCAAGTAATCCCTTAACTTTCTCCCAATATCCTTCAATCCAAGGCCATGTTTTCCAAATAACAGTCTATAATTTTCTCCTGTGGCCACATACTTTTCTCTTTCGTTTAGGAGACAGAAACCACAACGTGCTCCAAATGGTGCAATCCAACATAGTACAACTTTATTCAAGAATTCATATCCATTCTGTAATAACAATTGCAGTTAAGGAATTAGGGAGTGCTCAACCAACAGGGCAGTGGATTCCTGATCACTGGAAATTCCCAAATCAAAGCTGCCCGTTTTCCAGGAAAATACAGCAACATTCACCATGCTGTAATTCAAGAGTTAGCAGCTTGCACTGTCCCAAAAGGCAGATAAAACAATTATAGTGCTCCCTTCTGATTCATCATCTGTGAAAAATTGTTTGGGTTTTGCTAAGTACACAGAAAGGCGTTGTTAGGAGTGCTGCCAGTGAGGCTCTTCCTCTGTTTAAACTGTTGCTCATCTCTTACAGGGGGTTCAAAGCCTTCAGTGGAAGAGCTGGACTTGTCTTACTGTTGCCATACTGCAGCAGCCAGCTTGGATGGGGGGAGCACAATTTCCCTGCACAGACAGACTAGTTAAAAGATGCATTTCCCCTCCAGACAAATCGTGCCAAGCACAGGTAACTGACTTGAAGAAAGGGAAAGTAAAGGGAAACTCAGCAAGTCACAGGCCAAACAGCAGCTTTGATGCGACAAAGTCATTTTGGTATCTCATGAACAAATTCAAGTGCCTTTGTGTGGTGCTCAGAGCCCAAAAGAGTTAACCCAGCCATATCCCAAGACAGACAGTCCCTGCCCATGGCGTGGCATCTCCAGGAATGAAGTCATTAGTGTAACTGTACAGATCATTCTTCCAAATGTGAAAAATGTGACTAATTCTCCAGCTTCAGCCAATTATGACCTGCCAGGACTATCATAACAGCCCATAAATAATGTGTAACAAAATCATGGTAATGAGTCTCCTAGAAGGATTAGATCCTCTGTGTCTTAACTCCATAAAACTATTTTGCTTAAGGGCTGCCTCTGTTGTTTCTAGCACTTTCCATTGCCTTGCTGGCCACCCCTCAGAAACGGTTAGGACTTGGCCAGGATTCTGCTGGTCCTGGTCATTGTCAGATTTGTTTTCACTGGTTTCATCATTTCCTCTTTACACCAGACGTATCACTGTTTAACTTGACTTTCAAATGTTTTCCCTCCTAAAACATATTTACTTTATCTAGACCTTGTTGATTCCTGGAACTGTTTCAACACATACTTGGCAGGCCTGGGACATTGCACTGTCCCAAGAGAGCTAGGTTTTTGTCAAAGAAAGAGCATCCAAACAGAGCTACTTACAAGTTAAACTGGGGAATACTTCTGTCTTACTTCCCCCCCCCCCTAAAATCCTCCCAAACCCTAAGTAAAAAGGAAAAAGGGAATGAAGAAAATCAATGTTACAGCAGCATTTTAAAAAAGAAAGGTCTTCTCAAAGATTTTTTTTCAATTGTGTCTTAGAGAAGTTGTTGTCAAAGGGTTGCCTCCACCACTCTCCACACTCACACAATGGCACAAAACCAGCGCTGGCCCATCACTTGGGAAGACCTCTCTAAGCATGCAGAAATACGCTCCCCTCAATACAAAACGGCTTGCTGGGAGCTTTCCAAAGCAGATATATAACCCTTGATATGAGAACTGTTATTGCATCAGCCCTGATGAAAGACAAAGGTGGTTGTGAGGAGATTTGTTTTCTGTTTTATAGTTAGCCACAGCGAAGTAGCCATCAATGTGACAGTAACTTACCTAAATGATGTAATATGTCCAGCTGATTGTGGGGATCAAATGGATTTTTATGAAAACCAGGTTTTTCATAAATATTCCTCTGGTTTCCTGCATACAGCAGAGGAATATTTCAAGTGCTTCACCAAGTCAGTTATTAGCTGTTTCAATACCAGGCTGAACCCTAACAGATAGAAGAATGGCCTGACTATTACTAAACCAAGTGTCCCTAAAATATTGAAGTCTTTTGCAATCGCACCTTGCCTTTAAAGTGGAAAATGAAACATTTCCAGGCATATTTCACCTGAAAGGAAGAACAGGCAGCATTGCTCCTTTTACTTTGCTCTCTGCAGAGGCATGGTTTCTCTATTGATGCTCTGGCACGAGTTGCCTGCAAGTTAGAAATTGCACAAATGAAAAAGCCAGCATGTAGAATTTGTTTAGTTCTTAGTCCCTTCTTCCTCTCTCCATCTCCCTAGAAATAGTAACTGGCCAGCATGGGGAATTACCAGGGTATGAGAGATAGCTGGGAAACATGGAAAACCTGTAGCTGAATTTGTGCACTGACATCACCTTTATCTGCTGTAATGGAGAGAATTAGGCATACTGAATCGCTCGCCATGCAGACATGGAATTTCAAAACCCCTTACTGTTGCATAAATGTTGACAGGGTATTTTATTTACTGCATCATTAAAGGTTAAAGAGACTCATTCTCCAGAGGATTCATTTTTTCAGCCCTTAATATCAATTAAAGCTAATTTCAGCTCTACCCTAATGATTAACATAAGATATGGGCAAAGCTCTAACTGAGCATTTCTGTTCATTACTTCACTTTTCTTGTACTGCTAGGGCATTTCATAGGTACTGATGCAGTTTTATATCACCCATGACACAGTTCATTTTCCCCTCAGGTTTCTTTTTTTTTGTTACTGAACATTTGAAGATGCTGCAAAGAAGCACAAAATGATGCCATGGATCAAAGTCTTTAGTTTAACCAGTTCATGGGTGATGATCAGTAACATTCTCTATGGGCTTTCCTACACAGCTGGGGACAATGCCTAGACATAAGTGTATTCATTCTCTATGGGCTTTCCTACACAGCTGGGGACAATGCCTAGACATAAGTGTATTTTGTTACGTAGCCTTTCCATATCATATATATAATATATAAGCATACTCTGATATTTTTTTACAGTCAGAATTTCTTTCAGGTTTCTTTTTTTTTGTTACTGAACATTTGAAGATGCTGCAAAGAAGCACAAAATGATGCCATGGATCAAAGTCTTTAGTTTAACCAGTTCATGGTTGATGATCAGTAACATTCTCTATGGGCTTTCCTACACAACTGGGGACAATGCTTAGACATAAGTGTATTTTGTTATGTAGCCTTTCCATATCATATATATAATATATAAGCATACTCTGATATCTTTTACAGTCAGAATTTTGCAAATAGAGTGGGGAGGACAATATAACTGGTGAAGGGAAAATAAAAAACCTTGCCTGCCACTTATGAACCAAAGCCAGTCCAGTACAGCTGGATGCATTTACCAGTCTTTGCTTGGCAAAGGAGTAGTTCCATCAGCATGCCATGGAGCACCCAAAAAACCAAGTTATAGTCCATCTCCTGGACTATGCCAGGGCTTTGTGCAGCCTGACTGAGAAGGCAGAGCTGCCACAATGCAGTTTCCCCACCCTGGGGCTCTCCAGCTGGTTTTGCTCTGGAATCACAGGTAACAGGATTGGGAAAATGCTTCTGGAAACTGGACTGCATGGACCAACTGCCAGAGTGGTGAGCAGGGGCTTACACTAACTTGCCCCAAGCTTGTCTAACCTTTTCAGAACTTGTCTACTTGTATCCTAATATTAGGGTATTTATTGTTAACAAACACTAATCTGGGATCGATCTGTATCCAAAGGTCACAACAAAAGCCAGAGGGAAGGTGAGGAGCAACACAGATGCTCCTAAGAAGGTCAGTTGCTGCCATTCAGGCTACTCTCTGGTGTAACCACACATCAATCAGCCCACCAGTAGCCTTAGCAACATCCTTGGAAGAAAGCTGATGTCTGATGCTCCCAATAATTATAACAGACTCCAGTAGAAATCAACAGGACATAAAAGTGAGGGACATGCTTTTGCAGATTCCCCTTGCCAGGAAACAAAGCATTTTTCCATGTGGGCTGTTGCACACTCATGGACTGTCACATGTAGCTCTGGCCCAGGACTCCATACTGAGCTACATGCATCACCTGAGACACGACACTGAACTCACCACTCCTGGTTTTAGATGCCACCTGTGGTCCTGAAAAAGATTTCTTCATTCCCCTCTTGAATGCTTGTATTTAGCTTCCAGTGCCTGGGATTCATTTGGCTGAGAGCAAGGGAAACAGCTCTCTCAAGTGGAAGAGCTACCTAATAAAGTTTTAATGGAAGATATTATTTCTGTTCTTTACATTACATTAAAAGCCAGTCAGAGTCAGGAAATGAAAGCCCTGGAGGACTGGGAATGTCGGAACCTCAGAAAGACAGTCTTTTCTTTGGGGAGTTCACAGTCTTAATGTTGCCCTAAGAAACAGAACGTGTAGCAAACACGGACAGCTTGTGCTAGGATAGACTTAGCAAGCACGTGTATATATATACATGCAGACATATGTATGCATATACACAAGAAGGGCAGAGGGAAGGACTCTCCCATACCAGGCCTGTTATTGCCCTGGGGGCTGTCTGGAGTGAAGACCGTAGTGCCCAGACCAAGGCATACTGAGTTTATCTGCACTGCAACACCCAGGTAGGCAACTACTGTTACCAGCAACAAACACAAAAACATTGGTCTGGATTTAAGAGAATTGGTCAGCTGGGGCTCTTCACTAACCCACAACCTGAATTCAAGAAGCCTTCTCACCACCACCACCTCCAAGCCATTCTCTGATTGGGCTTTGTGGGTTTCCTGTGGGCTTTTTATTTGTTTGTTTTCTTCTGTGCAACACCAGCATGTGCAGATACAGAAATCTGCTTTCTGGAGGAATGACAAAACTGAGCAGTTCTCAGCCTCCCCACAGAGCAGCAGTGACATTCAAGCACATATCAGGAAAGACAATTAAAATGGATCAAAAGATGTTATACATTTTTGGAACATTGACCTTAGAGCTTATAAAGTCTACCTCTCAAGTTGGCTGAGGGGGGTCACATTTAGTTATTAAGACAGCATTCTTTTTTATTAAGTTGGTATAAAGCCATTTTTCTAAGATGGAAAGTGGTGATTCGTACTGTCAACTACACTGAGAACTATAAAGTGCTGGCAATTCAGTTTCATCTCCAGGTTAGTGTACTTTCAGTCCTGGGACCTGGAAATCCCACCCTTGCACACATGTGTCCCTAAGCTGTGTTGCTAACCCTGAAGAGATGTCTCTGACAAGCAGGTGAACATGATGCAGATATTCAGAAATGGCCTTCACAGCTTCAGGTCTCAGCTTTTTCCAGCAGTTAGGTTTATGCAGAGAGTATCATCAAGAAGTAAAGCCATCCTTGAGAGTGTCCAGTGCCAGGAGTTTTTTGCTGCCATTGCTCTTACAAAGGCCTTGATCTGAAGCAATAATGGGCAACAGATCCAGCCCTGGAAGGCAGTAATCACCACCACAAGTCAAACATTTTCAAAAAATGTTTTAAGCCAGCAAGAGGAAAACTTGAAAATGCCAAAGCACCAATCTTCAGAGGGACTCAGCAGGTCCTCATGTGGAAGTGATGAAGTTCATGCAGTGCTTCAAAAGGCAGAAAGCTACAATGGTACAAATGGCATCCAACAAGGAGCCATCACAGGGAAGTGGTGGGACCCACTGCTGTGCTAACCCAGTGCTAAGGACAGCAAGAACAATAAGAAATTGAAACACATGATCACAAAACCCAGTACACAACAACTTCTGGCACTGCTTTGGTCTGTTTATTACAAAGCCATGTCGGCTTTGTGCTGGGTTTTCTGCCTTCTCTCTGCTTGCTGGCAGCAGCTCTAGAGATCTTTGGCATTTTGCTGAAAGTTTCAGATATTGGTTTCTTTTGGAGCACCTGCTCCTTTGCAAGACGATAGAAGCTACCTCCAGGCTCCCTCCCTGAATGTGCTGCAGCTGCACAGCTTATTATTTGCCACATTTACTTAATAAACTCCAAAATGCTTGGTGTTTAGGCCTCGCCTCCACCCGTCTCTGTATTGGCTCCAGGTAGGCTTTGAGGCCCAGCTGGCGGTTTGGCCCCAGGGGAACACTCTCTTTCTCTAACTCACCCCTGAAGCCACAAGCAAGGAAAATAAACCCATAGATCAGACTCTCCTTTCCTCACTCCTCATATTCATAGCTGAAAGAACAATGCAGGAACGAACATCAGGCCAAACAGCACTGGGCTGAACATGTGTCTGAGCACAGCCCATGTGTGCCTCTGTACCAGAGCAGTAATTGCCCGGGAAAATAGATAGTTGCTTCCCCACACCTTCCTCCTATGCAGAAAGGGAACTCCTCACACTGCTCTGGCAGAAGAGAGTTGGTAAGAAATGTAATGTATTGCTCCCTCCTCCCACCAGCAGCTCCCTTAGCCAGCTCCACTTTACATTTTCTGAGGTGTTTTTTTTCCCCCTTCTTTCTTTTAAACCCAGGATGGGAAGACTCCTGAGCTTTCCAGGCCAGGACTCTGTTCATTTCCAGCCTAGGATTTATTCATGGCTGGGTTATACCCATTTGTCCCTGCGCCAACATCCTAATTTGATTAAATAGCTCTTCTACCTGGCATTTATCTCATAGCAACCACCGTCCAGCCCGGTTATCATTTACCTAGACTAAATAAACAAAGGGCTTTGGGGGCATGTCTCCAAGGTGGTGAGAAGCCCCAAAAATATGTTGGACCCCTCCTCACCCCTACCCCCTAATTTAGTCCCAGTGAGCTGGTATGTTCAAGCACGGGGCTGGTCCAACTCAGGCACAGAACCAAGCTCACATCCCTCAAGATCTTGTGGCCAGAACATATAATAATATACTTTCAACTACAAAGTCACTGAGATTTTCTTCCATCCACCTCCTATCTAGTCGGTTTATTCTAAGCATAATTTTAATGTAGCTGCTCAGCCAGTTGTGTGTAACATCTGCTTCCACAAGGCCCTTGGCATACAAATGGTTGATAATATTAGCACCTGCTTGAAAATTAGGGTCAGACACAGTCCACACGAAAGGCCCTGAGATCTTCCACTGGTTTGTTTCATTAATTTGTCCTCTTGGAAAAGGAAGCCTTAATTATAAGCTTATTTTTCTTTGTACTTCTACTTACGTTACACTAAAGGAATGCATTTCACCCAGCCCAGGGTTAAGCTTGCTCCTAACAGTTCTTCTAGAATATCTTAAATTGTTTATCAACACTGAAACCAAACCAGTTCCACTGCTTGCCAGTTTGGTGTTTCTGCAGTGCAGAGATCTGCTGCCTCCCATACAGAAATTATCTGAGCTCTGCACGACTGGGAGCAATTTTTGTGATCTGTATCTAGAGAGTTTAAAGTACTCCTTGATACACCTCCCCAGCGATATTTATATCCCAAGTAGCACCGCAGAGGCTCTGCCACAACCAGTTCAGCCAAGGGAATCTAAACCAAATTCCTCAAAGTACCTCAGGACAATGTTTCTTATGACTGTACTCACAAAAGTGAGTCAGACCTAAAGATTCAGGCTTATCCAACGTGGCAGTCCTTATGCCTGTGCAGTCCCTTTTCATCACGAACACATTACCCACTGTGGCTTCTCCCCACTCCAATAACTCTTCCCCTTCTGAACTGTTCTTCTCCATACCCGTGTCTCAGTCATAATTGCTATTCTACAGTGTTTTTCTAACCCTACATCATCTGGTTTCACAGCTTGTGGAAGTGGTACATGTTCTTCCATATTCATGCCTAGCCCCCAGTCATTATTATCCAAGAAATCCCTCCTGCTCATCACACCTTGTTCACAACCTGGATTAGGAGCACTCCTTTCATTACACTGCAAATAACAACGTGGTGTTATTTTGCTTCCCTGAAAGCCATTAATCCATTAATCTGAGCTACTTAGGGGCATTAGAAATGGAAAAGCAGCTCAGTTCTCTGAATTTGCTGCAAACTCTGCCTTTTTAAACCCCTCATGCTCAGCTTGTGGCTGTCCTGGGAGCATGGTGGCAACCCAGGAGTTTGCATGCGGTGCAGCAGCTTAAGGGATGAGGGTGAGTGCTGCATGTAAACCATGCACTGCATGACATGTGTCACTAGCAGGGTGTTCCCACAGGTTCCCACCTCCACCTGGGCTTGTACCTTCTCACGCACCTAAGCAGAGCGTCACTGATGATGGAAAGGAGTAAGACGCATCTAAAGGACTTGGATAGAGGGGAGGGACAATCGTGATGGCGCAATGCAGCTGCCCCCGGGGGGCAGAAACCTCATCTGGGAAGGGAGAGGGAAAGCTGGGGCTTGGCTATGCAGTTCTCCTTCCCCCATCTTCTGTAAGATGTGGTTCTGACTTGGCTGAAGGTGATGCCAAGAAGCTGAAGTTTTCCCTCCCTCTAAGAGACAGAGGGCAGGAGGAGAAGCCTTCCCTGGGGTCTCCTCTGAAGGCGATCTCTGAAGGAGACCTCTCAAACATGACCTCCCAGATGGCTTGCCATAACAGTTTAGGTACACCACAGCCTAGAGCTGGAGGTTCACAGTATTAATACCGGGCAAGTTAGGTCATTAACCCAGCTCTGATTTGGACTTATATATGATGTGATAATTGGTCATCCATTTCTGGGTCACTGCTTTTCATCTGGCATGGATTAATCCTATGAGGTGGTGGGTTTGTTTTTTGTTTTGTGGGGTTTTTGGGTTTTTTTTTTAAAGCTATCAGCTTTCTTTAGGGGCTGGTGAGGTTTTTCTGTTTGAAGTCAATAGGCACAGTCCCTTTGGCAGAGATCAGAAGACTGCAGTGTGAAACCAGCAGCAAGGCTTTGCACCTATCAGGCTTTTATATTTTTTTAACAAGTTATTCCAGAGCATGTTCCTACCCTTAAAAATGAACCCAAGAGGGCAAGGACTGATCCTTACTGAGAACGGATAGCCCTACAGCAATCCTATTTCATGAATAAACTGTATTAACCTGTTTCCCAACATGGTGAGTCAGGAATGCTTGGTGCCCAGCGAGTTCAAATTTCAAGGCTGTGTCAAAATGTGCAAAGGGGACTCCTGGACGAACAATCACAGCTGCAACAAGCTCCAGAATGGGAAAGCAGCTATTTAATCACATACTCTTTCAGCATCTCTGAATCAAGCAAGGTAGAACCCAACACAGGCTCTTATAACTATGTCATGAACTTGCCTGTACACGTCAAACTAAAGCAGACTGCATTTATTACAAACTAATCTGCAACTCAGTTGTCTCTGAAGGTCAGAGCAAAAGCCAGGTAAATGTGAAACAAGATACAAATGCTGCTAAGTCAGATGATGACTCCCAGAAAGTGTCTTGTATCACCATGTGGACTGCATCAGTCTTGAAACAGTTGACCTGTATCAGTCACCCCAGCATTGATCCTGGCTATACCCTTGGAGACATGAGGCACTTGATGGGCTAAATATTTATAGCACCCACGTATTTGCACTCAGTGCAGTCAGTAAACTCCCTTTTGAAGATGGCAGCTCCCCCAACAGGGAGGGGATTGCTCATTTTAGAGTTCCGAGTGAAGGCCTAAAGATGCTGCAGTACACACCTGTGCAAACCACAGCCTCCTGCCCTAACATTACAGACACCAACAAACACCAGCCAAGCAGCCCAAGCATCCCCACCCTCATATTCTTCTCTTACCATGTCCATACTAAGATGCTATTCCTTTCCTGCATTTTTTTTTAAACAGTGGCAATTTAACTACTAGCAGTTGTGGAAGGACAGTATTTCTTTTACAAAACCCTTGCCCACGAGCCAGCAAATGAGATGGGCTTCTACAGCCTTTACAGGTGGCAAACTCCTGCCTGCCTTAGAAGCCGTTTCTGACCCACCACAGGCAGATGCCAGCAGCACTCACTCTTCACAACACATACAGAAAGGAAGATATTTTCACCAAAATCCTAAATTCTGCCAAAGTTAATTCAGCTGCCAGAAAAGATCTTGTCATTCAGTGTGTGAATAACCTTTTTACTTCTCTTTCGTAAACCAGCCCTGACACCTGCTTTGGGATTTACCTTTTCATTGCAACTGGGTTTTATTTATCTTTGTGTAGGAACCCAGGAGTGTTACTCAATAAAAAGCCAGTTATTACATCCTATTACAGCAGAGAAAGCAGCTGAAATGCCTGGTAACATACGCATTAAATAATTTGAACCTTAGTCAGTTTGGTCAGACTTTTATCGACCATATGAATTGTTTTTTTCAGATTAACATACTTTGCTACCTTTGCCTTCCACTCCTCCTCCTTCATGACAGAAGGACAGCCCCTAAATCATTTGATTGGACAAAAAAGATTGCACACAGTGAAATGCTCCTATTTCTCACAGACCTGAGACAAACACATCAAGACACAACTCAAAGCCAACCAGAGAAGAGCCAAAATGAACCTTCTTCCCTTCTTCTCTCCAGAGACCTGGGCCCTTTTGCTTATTTTCGGTGCCCTCCTGTTAGCGTGAGTAAACTATTCATTATCAGTTCTTTGCTCATGCCACTTTCCTGTTCTTGCTGGGGTTCATTTTCATGTAACTAGTCTGCCTAGGAGCAAACAGGTAGATGTGACTCTAGTGAGGGTCTGAGAAGTAGCAGAGGAGTCTAAAGACTGTATAGACACATGATCTCGCTCCAAGGTTTGGAGCATTCCCATGTGTTATGATCCTGCTGCTGAGTGCTGATGCAATAATCAAATAAAAATAGTGCCCAGCATTCGTCACCAGCAGGATTCTGGCTTCTGTTACAGTATCTCTCACAGAAAAGAGGCTGTGTCTCTCTGACTGAGGTTGCCCTATGGAGGGGAGCAGGCAGGAGAAGAAACATTGCATGACCTGCAATGGTGGAGAGCAGCAGAGAGGCACCAGAAAGAGTGTATTTATAGTATCAGTTCTATCCTTTGCTCTTTCTGTAGCACCCAGGTAAGATGCTCCATGCATGAGCTCCTGGACCAGGAGGGACGCTTGACAGCAGTTAGATTTGCCACAGCAAAAGCGTCCCATGCCCCTTCCCACAGCTCACCCTTGCTGTGGGAAGATGCAAAGCCCAGAGACAGGTCAGGTCTCCACTCCTGGCTTTTCTGACAAGCTCCATCAGGCAGAAGGGTACCTCGCTGCTTCAGAGGAGCCAGGCTAGTGAGAAAATACTTATGTCTGCCTTGCTGATGCTGTTCTGCACTGCAGTGTGTCAGGGCTGGCTGAAAGCCCCCTTCTGCTGGGACAGAGAGCATCTCTGCTGCCAGCCCCAGCCAACAAGGCTGGTCTGACAAACTTTGTAATGTTGACAAGCCCTTAGGCAGAGACAGCATGTTGCTAGCCATGAACCTTAATGATTAATGTGGTCCACACGAGCACAATCCATTTGTCTGCCCTGGCAATGCTCCAACAGTGGCAGTCCAGCAAGCGCTAGAACTTTTAGCCCTGTTTTTAAAACCCTTTCACTTTCCTGCGATTTGGATCACTCAAAAGCCTGTTTGGGGCAGACTCTTAGGAAAAAAAAAATCCCAAACAAACCAACCAAAAACCCCACCCTCATTAACTGAGCCAGGCCCTCATACTTCAGTAACTGTGGCCATCTGAGGCTGCTGGTTACCAGATTCCCACTTGCAATTTTGCTGTGGCAAAAAGGCATGAAGCCCAGATCTCTGTGCTCTGATGTTTGAACTAAAATAGAAATTTCACTGCCCACTAACACAGGGAGGTTGTTCAGATGCTTCTTGTCCATCTAGGGCAATGCTGTTCCAGTTCACACATGAAGGAACATCAGGCTGGTTCACTTGCATGGTGAGAAGAAGTAATGATTATTCTCGGGCGTCACACTGAATGGTCCTTCTCAGCCTGCAGAAAACAGTGTCACAGTCGTAAGAGCGTTAGACTGTGTTTTCCTGGCCGTGTTTCCAATGGATTAAGCCCAGCCTATGTTCTTACAGCATTTCTGGGCTTTGTAAACAGGTCGGCCTGGCATTTCCTACTCCTCTGGTAGCCCCAGCTACCCATAAACATTACAAATGAGAATCCACAAACATTTTATACCTAGCACTGAATCAATCTTTGACAGAAAAGGTTAAACATTGACAAACTGAGCTCCGTGAAACCTTTCTATGCTTGCAAACACCCCATTCCCTTGCTTTTCCCTGCTCTGTGTGGACCATTGGATGAGGTCTGCTTCTGTGCTCTGGTAGAACCTGTGCTGATTGATCTCATTTGGGGTCCCTCAGATTTAGAAAAGTATTACTATTGCAAGGGAACCTCCCTTTCCCCAAATCTTAGCCTCAACTGGCTTTTCAGGAGAGCATCATCAAGATGCCGGCTGAGTGGCTACTGCCACACAGGCCAAAGAGAATCTCTGATGACATCCCACTGCCCAACCTTTGCAGTTCAACATCCCTTCTGCAACAAACTGCTTACTTGGGAAGCTGCAGCTACTAACTGAAAACAAATATTTAGAGGAGCTTTTTCAGCACAGCCAAAGACAAGCTTCAAAGGGCTGCAGCCCAGGCCCTTGTTGAGAAACAGAAGGCCCTGAGGTAGAAGGACAAAGTGACCATGAAATGATAGAGTTCAAGATCCTGAGTGGAAGAAGCAAGCCAAAAAGTAGGATAGTTACCCTGAATTTTGGAAGAGCTAACTTTGATTTCCTCCACAACATATTAGGAGCTATCCCGTGGGCTACGCTGTTAGAAGGAAAGGGGGCCTGTGAGAGCTGGCTAGCATTTAAACAGCAATTCTTCCAAGCACAGGATAGGTGCATCCCTTGGAGTAAGAAAATGGGAAAGAGAGGCAGAAGACCTGTGTGGATGAGCAGGGAGCTTATGAGTAAACACAAAGGGGAGCCAAAGACCTATAAACTGTGGAAACAGGGTCTGAGCACCTGGGATGAATATAGGGATGTTGTCAGGGCCTGTAGGGACACAACTAGGAGGGCCAAAGCCCACTTGGAAATGAAGATGGCAAGGGACATAAAGGATAATAAAAAGAGTTTTTTCAGATATGTGAATAGTAAGAGGATGACCAGGGATAATGTAGGTCCCTTGCTGAATAAGGCGGGTGTCCTGGTAACGGGGGAGATACTGAATGCCTTCTTTGCCTCGGTCTTCACTCCAAAGGCCCCTCGGGACCCACAAATCCTGGATGAATGTAGGAGTGTTTGGGGAATGAAGAGCTTCCCTGTAGTTGAGGTAGGGGTAGTCCAGGAGCGTCTCATAGGGATTAATGCACACAAATCCATGGGCCTGGATGGGATGCATCCACGTGTGCTGAGAGAGCTGGTGGAAGTGATTGTGGAGCTGCTCTCTATCATCTTCGATAGGTCTTGGCAAATAGGAGAAGTGCCTGAGGATTGGAGGATAGCCAATGTCACTCCGGTCTTTAAAAAGGGCATGAAGGAGGATCCCAGCAACTCACTTCTGTCCCTGGAAAGGTGATGGAAGAGCTTGTTCTGGATGCCATCTCCAAACAACTGGAAGAGAAGAAGGTCATGAGGAGTAGTCAGCATGGATTCACCAAGGGGAGATCGGGCTCGACCAATCTCAGAGCCTTCTATGATCTCATCACCGGCTGGGTGGATGGAGGGAGAGCAGTGGATGTCATCTGCCTTGACTGCAGCAAGGCTTTCAACACTGTCTCCCATGGCATCCTGATAGCAAAGCTGAGAGAACATGGGATAGATGAGTGGACAGTGAGGTTGGTTGAGAACTGGCTGTCAGACCAGGCTCAAAGGGTCGTTATCAGTGGAGCAGAATCTGAATGGAGGCCAGTGACCAGCGGTGTTCCCCAGGGCTCGGTGTTGGGTCCAGTCCTGTTTAATATCTTCATTGATGACCTTGATGAGGGAATAGCATCCACCCTCAGCAAGTGCCAATGATCCAGAGCTGGGAGGGGTGGCTGACACACAGGACACTGTGCTGCCATCCAGCGAGATCTGGACAGGCTGGAGAGCTGGGCAGGGAGAGACCAGATGAAGTTCAACAAAAGCAAGTCTATAGTCTTGCACCTGGGGAGGAACATCCGCATGTATCAGTACAGGCTGGGGGATGACCTGCTGGAGAAGAGCTCTGTGGAGAAGGACCTGGAGGTCCTGGTTGATGACAGGCTGGCTATGCGCCAGCAGTGTGCACAGGTGGCTGAGAGAGCCAATGGGATCCTGGGGGCATCAGGAAGAGTGTTTCCAACAGGTCTAAGGAGGTGATCCTCCCCCTCTGCCTTGGTCAGGCCCCCATAGAGTATTGTGTCCAGTTCTGGGCTCCCTGGTATAAAAAAGACAGGGATCTCCTGGAGAAAGTGCAGAGAAGGGCTACGAAGATGATTAAGGACCTGGAACATGTCCCATATGAGGAGAGGCTGAGTGAGTTGGGACTGTTCAGTCTAGAGAAAAGAAGACTGAGGGGGGACCTAATTAATGTTTATAAATATCTTAGGCATGGAATGCAGGGGAAATCGGCCAGCCCCTTGTCTTTGGTCTGTGGGGACAGGACAAGGGGCAATGGCTGCAAATTGGAGCACATGAAGTTCCGCACCAACATGCCGAAGAACTTTTACACAGTGAGGGTGAGGGAGCCCTGGAATAGGCTGCCCAAGGAGGTGGTGGAGTCTCCTTCCCTGATCTGGACGCCTATCTGTGTGATATGAGATAGGGAACCTGCTTTGGCAGGGAGGTTGGACCTGATGATCTCTCGAGGTCCCTTCCAACCCCTACGATTTTGTGATTATGTGAATAACTTTACAGCTGCCAAAAAGGGTGCTTCAGAGGGAAGAAATCTGCAAAGCTGTCAATAAAATCTAAACAGAAAACCATCAAGACAAGATTTCCTGACGCACCACTGAGCTAACGCCAGGCTAAAGGGAGGGAGAACAATAAATGAAATTAAAGTGCAGCTTGACAAAAAGCCTGTTTGGGACATCACTTCTGGCGCTGCTTTGATATCTCTTCAATAAAAACATGTAAGCTTGGTGTTCTTCATCCAGCTCCCTTTTCTGCCTCTCCTTTGGTTGGCAATGAGCTCCTCTTTTGGCTTCTGCTGAAGGCTTTCAAGTCCTGTTTCCACCAGATCACCTGTACCTTTAGGAGACGGCTGTCTTTCAGGGACCTCACTGAAGCTGAGTGTGGCAGCAGCGCCCCTTACCATGTTTATTAAGTAGTCTTTACAGGGCGGTTTTCTCTTGGGCCACTTTTTTTTCCAGCTGCTGGATCAACCTACTCTACTTAGAGCTAAGGTCCAGGTTTAGGAGGGCTGGCAGCCCTCCACAGGATCATGTAGCACTCACTTGCCTTTTCTGTCCCACAGATATGGCATCTGGCCATTTGGTTTGTTGAAGAAGTTGGGTATTCCTGGGCCAAGACCTCTACCTTTCTTTGGGACATGCCTGGAATATCGCAAAGTAAGTGACTGAAGCCTTCCTGGCTCCAGATATAGCCTTTCCTCATACAGCTGTAGCTCAACAGATACCTGGTGATGAGAAGTGATCTCCAAATGCCAAGCTGTGCCCTAACACACAGGTTGTGCAAAGGTGCCAGCGTGGGATAAGGGCTCAGCAATGCAGAGGATGGGGTCCTGCCTTTACAGCATTGCCAAATAAGCGCTCCTGAGGGGCTGATTTGTAGCTGCCCTTTGCCAGGTCCTGGCAAACAACTCATTCACACATGGGCTACACCTTTCTGCTGTCCTTCATGAAAAGTTTGGAGATGAGAACTCAGAAGGCAGCTCTGAGCATCAGTTTACAGATATTCCTCCCAACCCACCGTCTCCAATATCAACCCCTCCACTGCATCCTCTCTGAGATTATTTTTATATTGCTTCCCACAGGGTTTCTTGGTCTTTGACTACGAATGCTTCAAAAAATATGGGAAAGTCTGGGGGTGAGTATGCACCACTGATCCCTTTGTAAGGTAAAGCCAGAATCCACACAAAGGGAGGGAAAAAAATCATTAGGAAAGCTCCCTTCTCTCTACCTGCACCCTTGACAGCAGGAGAAGTGCAGCAATAGGGTGCTGACATTAAATCCTGAAGATGGCAGGGCTGTGCTGCCATCATGCTATATGGAAATTACTTTGGTCTTTGCTGTGAAAACCATTTTAAAGCCAATAACAAAAGGGCCTCACCCATTCCTAACAAAATCAGCAGTAAAACTACTATTTATTTAAGGCTGAATCTGCACCGGGAGGTCAAGTTCCTCTGGTTTACCAACAGCAGAGGAATGTGAGTGACTCCCAAGACAGAGATGAAGCAGATCCAAAATCTGCCAACTTCTTTGTACCTGCCATGGGCAGGTACAGGGCAGCTGCTGTTGCTCTGCTCTAGACATCTCCCATGGCCTTTATTGCTGCTGTTATAACCTGGGTTACAGACATGCACATATGCCCTATAATGCACCCATTGGTCCCTGTAGTGGCTTTGAAAAATGGAGCCTGGAAAAAGGTATCTTTACATAAACGGGCACAGTGCTTGAATCCACCTAATTGACATCTGTTCCAGGAAACAACTCAGAACTGGCAGCTTAGCAAGACAAAAACAAGGATCAAGTTTCATCTCCAAGGATATTTCAGTGCTGTCAGCCCAAGTCTCCAGACACCCAATTCGAGAGCCTGAAAAGGGTCGAACAAGTTTCCTTCTAATACCGTAATGTGTTTAAGCGCCTGGAAAAACACAGAGAGCCAGGGGAGAAAGGGAAGACACTTGCTTCATTTAGTATCTGGTCCTTTGAGGGACTGAGCCCTCCTCATTTCCCAGTGACTTTGGAAGGTGCTTAGCTCCCTTTATCACTTACAAAACCAGATGGGAGAAGGCCTGGGAGTCCTTTTCCATCTCTAATTTCTACATGTGCGTACTGGTGTATCCGCAGAGCAGCACAGCTGGTGATGGCAGAGCATTTAAAACATTTAGTTTCATGAGCATTATCTGTCACCTCTTCTCCCTCTCCCCAGGATTTATGATGGCAGGCAACCTGCGGTGGTTGTCATAGACCCCCAGATCATTAAAACTGTGCTGGTTAAAGAGTGTTACTCCATCTTTACCAACCGGAGGGTAAGAACAGAAGCATCGTGATGTATTATGGAGTCCAGAATTGAAGGACAGGATGAGATGAGCACGCAGCAGCTCCCACTGGGGAGCAGTGACTGCGCTATGGGGATTGCTGGAAGTGGCCACTGCATGTCACTGTTCCCCTGCCTTACAGACCGGGGCTGCGTGCCCAGGCTGGCACGGAAGCTGCTCTGCATCAGACCAGCTCTGCTCTCACACACACGTGTATGAACTTGGGTCCGAGGAGCGTGTGGGATCCGTACAGGTCCAGAGCGAGCACGCGTGCCACCAACTGGGATGCAGACTGTGGGGTGGCAGAGTTAGGTGTGGGTGCACACATATGTATGGGTATGTTGGGATACTTGTTCTGGAGATGGAAACAGCCTCTGACAGCAGGTTTGCTGCTGGAAAGGGGATTATTTATGTATGTGCTGTCCTGAGAGAAGCTGTTTGTATGGCCTTTGCCTGCTACCAGTAGTAATGTCCCTGATATAGCCTGGGCAGGGCTACACACCACATTCCTATCCTTGCTCCGAAGCTGCTATCATTTCTGGGGTTAACATGTTGCTGTTTTCCCCTCCAGAGACCAGATCTAGCAGGGGTGCTGAAAAACGCTATCTCATTAGCTGAAGATGAACAGTGGAAAAGGATTCGTACTGTGCTCTCTCCAACCTTCACCAGTGGGAAACTAAAGGAGGTAAAACACAGAAGAGCTGGTACAAAGTAAATCAGAAAGTCAGTAGACAGTGATTCCAGGCTGAGATTGTCACAGGGGTCCAATTTCTTCAGTCAGAGCCTGGCAACTAGTCTGGCCTGTTTAATTTATGCCTAATTTAAAACAAAAAAAAAAGGGCTTAAAATAAAAACTTAGCAGAAAGATCTTATTTGTAAATATTCATGAAAATCCCTGTAGTCTTCCTAAGCCTGTCTTAAAGGAGTAAAATGTACTGCTCTTAAGTGACCATCTCTGGTTTGTGTTACAGATGTTTCCTATAATGAAGCACTATGGGGAAATTCTGGTGAAAAATGTTCGAAAGCGAGTGGAAAAGGACAGTGCTGTGCCTGTGAAGGAGTAAGTAGCTGCTAGGAGCAGCAGGCTAAGCAGCCAACCTTGTTAGAAAGTGCTGTGGTTCATTCATTACTAGCAATGCAGACTGCTTGCTGGGTAAACCAGACTGGGATGGTTAGGAAACTTCCTAAAGACAGAGACCCACTGAGAAGCCTTCGAAAGGGAATTGGCAGGGGAATTGCTCCAGCATAGGTTTCTGGTAACAGATCCAAGGTAACTCCTGATTTTCCCAACATACCATCACGATCTCTGTGCACCACCTCCTTATACCACAGGGCACTGGGTTTGCTGGTATCCCAGGCTCACCCATGGCACTGTGGGATGCTTGTCCATCACTTGCCCCCATTGTTGGGGGGGCATTGAGGAGGGAGACCATAGTGTGGCCCTGTGTGGCTCATCCTCATCTGTGCCCTCCATATGGGCTCTGCACTTCCCACCCACATCCCTTCCCATCCGCCCCCTCCCCGGTTTCCAAGCGGAGCTGCTGAAACAGCAGCTGCACACCATTAGTCACACAGCAGCAAGGATCTCCCCCACCAAATACCCTGTAAGGCCAGCGTTTGGACACTTTGTACCATTACAGGTACCTGTGCTGGGTTGAACAAGACCATTTTCATGGCATGTTTGCAGCAGTGTGTGTTACCTCTCCTCCCCAAGAAGCTAAAACGCTCGACAGCCTCATGCTGTCCTTGCACTAACCTGCTCATGTAGTTACATGCTGGTTGAAAATCCTCAGAAAAGCTGTCTGATTTTAAAACCCATGCAGGCTTGAAAACACCACTCTCAAAAAAAAAATCTATCCCTTTTGGTTACCATATATCCAATTTCCTTTTCAAAACCAGGGCAGGTCTTCTGAGAATTTATGTCACATAAGCATTAGGAAAAAATATATTCACTTGCTCCAAATATTTAACCACAGTTCTACCTTTTTCATCTTTCTCTCAGCATCTTTGGAAGCTACAGTATGGATGTTGTCACCAGCACTTCGTTTGGTGTGAACATCGACTCCATGAACAACCCCAAAGACCCCTTTGTCAGAGAGATGCAGAAGTTGGTCAAGTTTGACTTTTTTGACCCACTCTTCATCTTGACATGTAAATTACTATTTTTTTGAAGACATTCTGGTGTCAGAGTAATACTGAAAGCAACTTCAGCAGGCATATCAGGCCAGTACATCCTATATGTTATTTCCTAGCAGCACAATAGTTTAGCAGTGATGGCAATGGACCATAAATTACTTGCAACTTTACATCAGGGTTAGGTACACAACACAGGGAAATGCAGCTGATTTTATGAATCTACACACAAGCTCAAAACTGAGTGTCTATGACAAAGGAAAGGATCTGGAAGGGACCTGGACATGTTTGTGTGAGCATAGCAGGGCAGTGAATAGCTTGGGCTGAAAAAAACCAATCAGGATTTGCAGTATTTCTCTTCCAAGCTACATTGTTCTTGTGGCACTGTGCAATGCACAGAAGTCATCTGTCCTTAGAAAGCAGCTGTTAGGAAGAGAAGGTGGTGTATGCTTTGCTCATCTCTTAAAGTAAAGATTACACTTAGCTCGGTTGTACCTAGTTAACAGGAGCTTAGGAGAGGGTTGCATCAAGACAAACTGTCCTGAGAACGATCAAAACAGGTAAAGGCCAGGCTTTGTCCAGGTGAAGAAATCAAGAGAGGAACTAATTGCTTGATAGCATCATTACTTCCTTAGTAACATCCATAGCTATCTATAGAGGTGGAGTCTGTCTGCAGTGTGTGATTTTATCCTCAATTTGGTTTTCAGTTGTATGCCCATTCATTACTCCTCTGTTGGCCAAGATGAATGTAAGCTTCTTCCCCAGAAGTGCTGTAAATTTCTTCACGAGATCCCTCATCAAAATTAAGGAGGAACGTGAAAAGGACACTCAGAATGTAAGTGAGCACAAATTTGCCAGTCATTGTGCTAGAAAATACATTGATGGGAAAGGGTGATGATATCAAAGGTGAAGCCAAAGCAAAACCCTGAATTTGCTTAAGTGTAAACACTCTCAGAAAAGCTTTACCTGACCAGTCCTGGCACAGAAAGAAGTGGATTCACATGTTTGTGATCTGAAGCTAAATCGAGACAAAGGCTCAGTAGAATTGTATTAAGCATAGGTTTGCAGAACAGAATCACAGAATCATAGGGGTTGGAAGGGTCCTCGAGAGATCATCAGGTCCAACCTCCCTGCCAAAGCACCTCCCTATCTCATATCACACAGATAGGCGTCCAGACGAGCCTTGAATATCTCCAGAGAAGGCGACTCCACCACCTCCCTGGGCAGCCTATTCCAGGACTCTGTCACCCTCACTGTGTAAAAGTTCTTCCGCATGTTGGTGTGGAACGTCCTGTGCTTCAATTTGCAGCCATTGCCCCTTGTCCTGTCCCCACAGACCACTGAAAAGGGGCTGGCCAATTTCCCCTGCATCCCATGCCTAAGATATTTATAAACATTGATTAGGTCCTCCCTTAGTCTTCTTTTCTCTAGGGTGGATGCTATTCCCTCATCAAGGTCGTCAATGAAGATATTAAACAGGACTGGACCCAACACCGAGCCCTGGGGAACACCGCTGGTCACTGGCCTCCATTCAGATTCTGCTCCACTGATAACGACCCTTTGAGCCTGGTCTGACAGCCAGTTCTCAACCAACCTCACTGTCCACTCATCTATCCCATGTTCTCTCAGCTTTGCTATCAGGATGCCATGGGAGACAGTGTTGAAAGCCTTGCTGCAGTCAAGGCAGATGACATCCACTGCTCTCCCTCCATCCACCCAGCTGGTGATGAGATCATAGAAGGCTCTGAGATTGGTCGAGCCCGATCTCCCCTTGGTGAATCCATGCTGACTACTCCTCATGACCTTCTTCTCTTCCAGTTGTTTGGAGATGGCATCCAGAACAAGCTCTTCCATCACCTTTCCAGGGACAGAAGTGAGGCTGACTGGCCTATATAGTTGCTGGGATCCTCCTTCATGCCCTTTTTATAGACCGGAGTGACATTGGCTATCCTCCAATCCTCAGGCACTTCTCCTATTTGCCAAGACCTATCGAAGATGATAGAGAGCAGCTCCACAATCACTTCCACCAGCTCTCTCAGCACACGTGGATGCATCCCATCCAGGCCCATGGATTTGTGTGCATTAATCCCTATGAGACGCTCCTGGACCACCCCTACCTCAACTACAGGGAAGCTCTTCATTCCCCAAACACTCCTACATTCATCCAGGATTTGTGGGTCCCGAGGGGCCTTTGGAGTGAAGACCGAGGCAAAGAAGGCATTCAGTATCTCCCCCGTTACCAGGACACCCGCCTTATTCAGCAAGGGACCTACATTATCCCTGGTCATCCTCTTACTATTCACATACCTGAAAAAACTCTTTTTATTATCCTTTATGTCCCTTGCCATCTTCATTTCCAAGTGGGCTTTAGCCCTCCTAGTTGTGTCCCTACAGGCCCTGACAACATCCCTATATTCATCCCATGATCTCAGACCCTGTTTCCACAGTTTATAGATCTTCGGCTCCCCTTTGAGTTTACTCATAAGCTCCCTGCTCATCCACACAGGTCTTCTGCCTCTCTTTCCCATTTTCTTACTCCAAGGGATGCACCTATCCTGTGCTTGGAAGAATTGCTGTTTAAATGCTAGCCAGCTCTCACAGGCCCCCTTTCCTTCTAACAGCGTAGCCCACGAGATAGCTCCTAATAGGTTGTGGAAGAAATCAAAGTTAGCTCTTCCAAAATTCAGGGTAACTATCCTACTTTTTGGCTTGCTTCTTCCACTCAGGATCTTGAACTCTATCATTTCATGGTCGCTTTATCCTAAGCTGCCCCTGACCTTCACTTCCCTAACGAGTCCGTCCTTGTTAGTAAGAACAAGGTCCAGCACCCGCCCTCCCCTTGTAGGTTCCTGCACCATCTGTTGCAGGAAATTGTCTTCTACACATTGCAGAAATTGTCTGGACTGCATACGACTGGCCATGTTGCTTGCCCAGCAAATATCTGGGTAATTGAAGTCCCCCATAAGGACCAGCGCCTGGGATCTCGAGGCTATTTCTAGCTGCTTATAGAAAGCTCTATCAACCCGCTCCTCTTGATCAGGTGTCCTGTAGTACACACCCACAACAGTGTCACTCATAATAGCGTGACCCTTGATTCTTACCCATAAGCACTTGACTGATGGTTCATCTTTCCCCAGTTGGATTTCAATACATTCTAGCTGCTCTCTAACATAAAGAGCAACTCCTCCACCTCGCCTCCCTAGCCTGTCTTTCCTAAAAAGCACATAGCCATCCATGACAGCGTGCCAGTCATCCAGATTGTCCCACCACGTCTCTGTGATTGCAATGAGATCGTGGTCCTACGACTGCACAAAGATCTCTAATTCTTCCTGCTTCTTTCCCATGCTACGTGCATTTGTATAAAGGCAATTTAGTGGGTCGGCAGGTGCAGGTTTCCTCAACAGATCACAGCAAGATTTCCAACAGGAGATAGGCAATAGTGGCTCCACTGAGGAGTCCTCAGGGCAATCCACAGAATTTTCCCTACTGTCACGTGGAACAACATCCCCAAGTCTGTCATTGTGCTGCTGGCATTTACCTTCTGCCACCGTCAGCACATGTCGTGTCTCCCGAAGCACCTGCCTAACCCCAGTTGCCTTTGTGATACCCCCTCCCCCCTTCCTAGCTAGTTTAAAGCACACTCAATGAGCCCTGCCATCTCCTGGGCAAGGATTCGCTTTCCCCTTTGTGTCACGTGAGCCCCGTCAGCAGTAATCATGCCAGGAGCAGAGTACACCATCCCTTGGTCAAAAATCCCAAAGTTCCTATGCTGGCATCAGCCTTTCACCCACTCATTCAACACCTGGGTTCTCCTGTCCTGCTCCAAGAATGTGTGATATGTCAAAATAAGAGACTCCTGAAGAAGATTAGGCAGAGAATAAGACAGAACAGAGTAAACAGCACAAAAACAGCAATTCCACCTTTCAGGGTTGTACCTCTCACTTTCAACAACTGAAAGTGTTTCCTGGCAAAAATTCTCCCCTTCAGAGTCCAGATCCCTTTCCCAAAATTCATTTGAGACATTGTTCTCCCACCCAATGAAAAGGATGGATAGGTATCAAAAATGAACTGGGAGTGGTGTGTTTTACGACAAGGGATGCTTTCAGTTTAAAAATTGCTCTTAGGCTACAGAATCTGCTGACCTGAACCCTTTCTGAGGGACCCATCACCAAAGAAACTCTCCTGCTTTTCTTCTTAGGGCAGAGTTGATTTTCTGCAGCTGATGATCGAATCCCAGAAGTCAACCGGTCCAGGGACCAATGAAGCAAATCACTCTTATAACGGTAACATCTAAATATTCATCACAGGAAGAGGGACTGTGGAGGTGTTGGAAATATGGGGAGCTGTTTCCCAAAGAAAGGCTTGATGGGTCACCACCATTTCCACCAACCAGCTCCAGGCAGAGGTCTCTATCCCTTGTTGCCAGCATCAGGGCTAAGGGGAATGTCCCAGGCCCTTTGCCAAGGAGCAGGCCTGCTGTGTCAGTGATTTATACCTGGGAAACCATCTGGCTCCTCTATCAAATGACATTTTCCAGACAGATAGCAGAGTAGCTATAAATGCATTATCAGAAAACAACCAAAACAAATCTGACTTAGACACACCCAAGATGTCCCTTGCTGAGATCATCAACCAACACCAGTTCTGCTCATTGCCTCTGTCCTCTCTCCTCACAGCCCTCACCGACACAGAGATCGTGTCACAGGCATTCGTCTTCATTTTTGCTGGCTACGAGCCCACCAGCAAAACGCTTTGTTACCTGGCATATGAACTGGCCACTCATCCTGATGTGCAGCAAAAGCTGCTGGAGGAAATTGACACCATTTTACCCAACAAGGTAAGGGGACATTGAGTGATGGTGAAGACCCTCTGACCCTGCGGCCCTTGTTTGGTCAAGACAATGAGAAACCTATAGCTCCTAACCAACCTCCTCCTGGCATCTTCCAAGCACTCCAAGAGACACATGCTGAGACAATTCAACACAGCAGCATTTTCTTTTGGCAGCTGAGACCTCACAGGCCACCCACCTGCACAAGCCCATTTGCCATACTCTGCTCCCATACACAAGTAGGTAGGGATTTCCAGGCATTTCCATCAGTCAGGGAAGGAAAATGAAGCTTGCTACACTATTTCTACCTTGCATTTTGTTCTTCAGTGACTCTGAGACATGGTTGGGGCAGCGGATGTTTGAGATGCTCTGGTCTCATCAGTCATTTTAGGACAATCCAATCCTCATGCCAACATACCTGGTCACCTTTCTCCTGTTGTTCTACAGGCTCCTCTCACGTATGAAGCAATGATGCAACTGGAGTATCTTGACATGGCAGTGAATGAGACCCTTCGGCTCTACCCCCTTGGAGGACGCATTCAGAGAGTCTGCAAGAAGGATGTAGAAATAAATGGAGTGACCATTCCCAAGGGAGCTGTGGTTATTATCCCACCCCATACACTGCACCACAACCCAGAGTACTGGCCAAACCCAGAAGAGTTCAGACCAGAAAGGTAAGGAAAACATAACGAAAGGAGAGAAAGATCACACTGCTTTTTCCTCATGTAGTAATTAAGTATTAATCTTTGATTAGCTTTCTAATTGTGTTCTTTCTTTTAACAAACGACACTGATGAGAAATTTCGGGCTCATGGGAATGTTGTTTTACGAAGAAAATGTGCTTTGTGCTGGTTTCAAACCATGTAATCTTGTTGGGAGAATAACATTGATACCTCACAGCATCTTGCACACAGCTTTGGAGCTTGCTGACAGAGCGGGTAGCTGGCGAGTTTTGGTACCTGCTAGCTATCGCTCTGTAGGACCTTCATTGCTCAGCCAGCTTCCTTCATACAGGCTTTGCCATAAAACATACCAGAGGTGCCTTTCCTCTCTTTTTGTTTTCCCAAGGAAGTGATAACTTTTCCCTTCGTGGTTATTTTTATTATGGGCATCTAGCTCTCATTCCCTTCAAGATCAAAGATATAGGCTGCTCCTAACAAAGACAACTCCTAGTTTCTCTCTTACTAATTACTACAGATAGGAAAAATCAGTGAGATTTTTTGAAGAGCATGTAGGTTTTCCCATGAATCTCAATTTTTACTGGTCTGAAAGGACAGAACTTAACTCAAACCTCGTCCGTGATGAGGGCAGTGACTGCACTTGGTTGCTGGGGTATGCCAATACCTTAGTGAAAAGCCTCTGCAGGGCATCAGCAAGAGATGTCTAAGTGATGCAGATATGCAGCTTTTTGGGTTTTTGCCACCTTCATTTCTTTCCCCAACCATGTCATTATCCAGGTTCAGTAAGGAAAATAAAGACTCTATAGACCCGTACACGTACCTGCCCTTCGGGGCTGGTCCCAGGAACTGCATCGGGATGCGGTTTGCTCTCCTGACTCTGAAAGTTGCCATCACTGCCCTATTACAGCATTTCACCTTCCAGATCTGCAAAGAAACTCAGGTGAGGAGCATGGTACCTTTTAAAACCCCCTTGTGAAGGGCTGGGTTCTCACCCTGGGTGCTAACACCAGGTGCTTGCACTTCCAGAGGAGACATACTTAATGAACTAATGTCCAAACCATGGCCAAACTTCTTCCCTTTAATCTCCACTTATTTAGTTGGTCTATCTCCAAGCATGTTTTCCCTCCTCTTGTTGCAGATCCCTCTCAAGCTGACATCGATGGGACTCCTATCACCAGAGAAACCAATTATTCTGAAGTTGGTTCCCCGGACCAACACCACAGCTGCAAAGGCATAAACCCCAGCTGCGTCTGCAACCAGTCTCCAGCACCTAATAAGTGCTGTGCTAACAAAGGGATCACACATTGCAGGGGATCGCTCCTGCATATACAGACACAGAAGAGCAGCTCTAGTTAATTCTGTAAGCAATTACTACATATTTACTAATAATCATAGCTGTCAGAAATGTAACGTGGCTCACTGGGCAGTGACAACATACAGTCCCCTTAATTTTGATTGCAGAAAAGAAGAAATATATCCAAATGAGAAGCTGATCATCCACTCACTTCTAAGGGGACTTCTCCATCTGTGGAGAAGGAATTACTGTCAAATCCAAGAGAAACAAGGTGTGCTGGAAATTCAGATTGCCAGACCTTGCTGGGCAGGGAAGGGTGACGTTCTCTGTGTAGCGATGCTTGAAAATTTGTGTGTTATAATCGAGCTGACTGGTGTGAGACTATATCCTAGTTACCAAACCTCTCCTGTGTCATGTGTTAATTAAACTAAAGTGTGTACAAATACTGTCATTAAAAATGTTTGAGAGCTGCTCTGTGTTGTGTATAGTGGCTGATCACTTCCTATTTAAAAACCTTATTCAGCCTCAACCCTTGAAATTATCCATGTACATAGCTTTCCACTTAATTTAATGAATCTGATCCTTCATTTAATGTGATCAAACCCTCCCGTTTGTACAGTATTTTACAAACACTGTAACTCCCACCTCTTAGTTTGATTAGGAGGTTGCCTTCAGTTCAGCACTGGCCAACCATCTTCTGCACAGAAGCAGCAGAAGACAGGCTGCAGAGAGCAGCAGGAGCAGCCCGCAGGAGGTGGTGGCAGCCCTGCAGGAGGTCCATTGCTCCTGGAGAAGGTATCTGGCCATGGCTTGTTGTTGAGCCTTGCCTCCCACCAGAGCCAGGGATGGGGCGTATGCTCACTCATCAGGGGATGTTAGTCTGCTGCGAGCTGCTTTGCTCTTGGACTGCTGCAGAGCAGCCTATGACTTGTGCCCTATGGGCTGGTCCTGCCATCAGCATGCTGTTTTTGAAGGTCTTAGGCCATCCCTGACCATATAAAACAGGGAATATCAAAGCAGGTGGGAAGTTCAACTGGAGCTGAATATCACACTCTAGTTCACCCCTCTATATTTCACTGGCCCTGACACCTGCAAACCAAGAAGGATGCTAGGGGAATGGGAAAGGTTTTTAGAAGCGCTGTAAACCAGATCAAGTAATCCCTTAACTTTCTCCCAATATCCTTCAATCCAAGGCCATGTTTTCCAAATAACAGTCTATAATTTTCTCCTGTGGCCACATACTTTTCTCTTTAGTTTAGGAGACAGAAACCACAACGTGCTCCAAATGGTGAAATCCAACATAGTACAACTTTATTCAAGAATTCATATCCATTCTGTAATAACAATTGCAGTTAAGGAATTAGGGAGTGCTCAACCAACAGGGCAGTGGATCACTGGAAATTCCCAAATCAAAGCTGCCCGTTTTCCAGGAAAATACAGCAACATTCACCATGCTGTAATTCAAGAGTTAGCAGCTTGCACTGTCCCAAAAGGCAGATAAAACAATTATAGTGCTCCCTTCTGATTCATCATCTGTGAAAAATTGTTTGGGTTTTGCTAAGTACACAGAAAGGCGTTGTTAGGAGTGCTGCCAGTGAGGCTCTTCCTCTGTTTAAACTGTTGCTCATCTCTTACAGGGGGTTCAAAGCCTTCAGTGGAAGAGCTGGACTTGTCTTACTGTTGCCATACTGCAGCAGCCAGCTTGGATGGGGGGAGCACAATTTCCCTGCACAGAAAAATAGTGTCAGGCCCAGGTAACAGTTCAAGGAAAGGGAAGAAAAGAGAAACCCTCATGAAAGCAGCAAGTCACAGGCCAAACAGCAGCTTCGATGCAACAAAAAGTCATTTTGGTATCTCATGAACAAATTCAAGTGCCTTTGTGTGGTGCTCAGAGCCCGAAAGAGTTAACCCAGCCATATCCCAAGACAGACAGTCCCTGCCCAACGCGTGGCATCTCCAGGAATGAAGTCATTAGTAACCCTAAGTAAGAAGGAAATTACTAAAGGAAGGACTATTACTAAACCCTAAGTAAGTAGGAAAAAGGGAATGAAGAACCTCAATGTTACAACAGCAGTTAAATACAGAAAGAGCTTATCAAAGATTTTTTTCAACTGTGTCTCAGAGAAGTTGTGAAAGGGTTGCCTCCACCACTCTCCACACTCACACAGTGGCATCAATCCAGTGCTGGCCCATCACTTGGGAAGACTTCTCTATGCATGCAGAAATACGCTCCGCTCAATACAGAGAAGATCCACAGCTTCAAACGCATCACGAGCGGTAGGTGGGCTTTTTGAGGAAGGAGAAAATTCATTAACTTGTTGTCAAAGATCACGTAGAATTTAACGAAATCCTTAAGTAAAAGATGCTAAACATTTCTTAGGCCTCCTGGATCTTTCCTTGAAGATCGGCAAAGAAATGTGAAGGAACTGCTCTACTTTTAGTACCATGCTGTGAGATTAGATGCCATCCTGCTATACATTCTTTTTTATAGCCCACTTTCTATTTTTATTCCTGTTCTGCTGTGGAAGTGTTTGCTAATAATGTATGATAGGATGCTTTGTCATGAAAAAAACCCTGTATCATTTATCTGTTTCTGAAAAGAAATTCTCAGTACAAATCTAATAAGGAAAAAAAAATCCTATTCTAGCTCCTGTTGGAGGAAAGGGATTGATTTATGGAGAGAGATGAAAAGCACTAAGTATGTATTGCTTGGCAAAATGAGGAATTGTAGAGAACTGTCTTTATGCATTTGAAGGGTGTAAACATCAAAGAGGCAGAGGAGCTATTTAGAGAATTAGGAGGAGGCACATCTAGGAGACAAGAGCTGAAATTAAATGAACATCGTTAACTTAAAAATCATACTTCTGCCTGCAAATCTATTTCCTGGTATTATTACTTGTAGCACTCTGATGAGTATAAATGGAGCTTATGGAAAAAAATATCTAATATATTTTTCATATCTGATAGCAGACTTTACTGTAAAGTTCAGAAAGCAGAGGTACAGCAGCTATTCCTGAAAATCTGGAAGACAGACAAGCATTCTTCAAAGCTCTCTCTACCGTCACTGACAAGGGGTGACCAGTATAACTGGTTACTTCCCCCCAACTCCTCCGTCAGGTTGCCACCTGCACTTGCTACCTGTGATCTGACTCATTGAAGCTGTGTGGGTGTAACAGCTTTTACCCCAGCAGATGGGTAAGTTCCCAATCATTAATAGTCCTCCTGAAGAAAGAACAGCAGCCTTGCTCACACCCCACAGAAAGCCCATGCATGGTCCTACGGGATGTGCAAACTTGCCTGCCTGGGATTTAGTTAATTGCCCACTGCCCTGCACTAAAGCATCGGGGGCAGGGAAAAAGCTCCATGGGAAATAGGTAACTTCGCTCTCATTGCGGCTTTAACTACACTTCAAGAAGCTGCTGAACACCACGCAGTGGTATACAGGGATCTCAAGGACAAAGTTCTGCTCCCCATTAAATCAGGCTTTGTGAGGGGCCTGTGCCCATCCACAGGAGCAGGATGGCAGCAGGGCCATGCCAGGCTGTCTCTGCTGGGCCCTCCATCGCTGCAGAAACAGAGTGTGCTGGCGCCGCGGGGGTCTGCACATCCATATGTATGTGCTCGGGTAATTGGAAATGTCATGCAGCTGGAGGCTCACAGCTGAAAAATATCATTTGGTTACATACCTCCCTTCTGATTCCTACCAGATAGCCTGGGATAACGAGACCTACCCCTCTCTATGCCTTCATTTCTCAAGATGCATTTTACAGCTGACCAATGCTGATGGTGACAGGGGAGGAGAACAAGGGAGGACTGCCTGCTCTCAGCCTCCCCAGAGAAACCCTCAAATCCTTCCAGAATTACAGATGCCTTTTATGTTTTGTTTTTTATTCCTTTCAGATTTTCAGTCTAAGGGGAATACTGGACTCTGCTCTTGCATTAGCCATGAAAAAGAAGTTGAGAAGAGGCTGTCTGTGCTCCCTTGCTACTTTCACCAGCAGAAAAAGAAGTAAAACCCAGGGGAATAGATTGCTAAGTCAGAGCACAGAGGCCATGCAGGCTGTGACTTTCTAAATGGCCTGATCTCTTCAGTCAGAAACCGATTCATCGTTAAACACAGTATTTCACATGTGAAAATAAAAAAAAAAGGAAGGAAAATTATTGCAATAAGCTTCTGATTATAGCCAAGATTCACAACTGAATGTGTGATATTTTAGCAGAAAGCACATATTAATGTATAATAATGTGATGCCTGTGAATGACAGGTCCTGATTTATATTTGTGGCATTTCCAGCCCTAAAACATCAGACGAACATTGTAATGAAAAATGTTCTGAAGTAAATAGGGAAGGAGGAACCTCTGTGCGTAAGGGAATTGCGCTGATTCCCAGGCCTCTGCTTGGAGGCACCAGGGTCATGCACTTGTAAGCATCCAAAGCCAGCAGATCCTAAAGGAGACAAGTTTCTGATGTAGTCAGCTCTGTGCGAAACCTGCACAGCAGGCTGAGGAGAGCTTATCTACACCACAGGCCAGTGACCTGGGTGCTCAGGCACAGGACTGAAACTGGGAAGGGGACAGGGATGGCTGGAGCAGGCTGTCCCCATCCTTCCCTGGGCACCACTACAAGCAGCATGCTCCTGCTCTGCACCACTCACAATAACCTCACCCTTACGAAGCATAAGTCACAAAACCACTGCTTTTAAACTTTAACAAAAGCAAGGCCTTACCATGCTGGCCTTTGGTGGAAAGGCCACCTTCTTCAGGCAAGTGATGGGCATCCATGCTTAGGTAGGTGCATGTGCTGGAGACCTGCCCTCCTTTAGCTGAGCTTAGGGAGAGGGATGATGGTGTCAGGCTGAGCTTAAATGGGCTCTGGACCCATGGGAGGAGTAGAGAGCCTAGGTGAAGCTGGTCGGGGTGGTAAGACCTTTCAGCACCTGGGCAGGTTCATGTCTGCCCTCACTGACAGTGCAGGAGATCCTTTTCCATCCTCAGCAGGAGGAAAGCTCAGCCTGACAGCTTAGGGCCTGTCTAGTTGAGGTTTGAGTATTTCTAAACTTGGTGCACGGATAGGAACCAGAAATTATAAAAGCCAATTTCAAGCCTTAAACACTAAATCTTTGTTATCTTTTCTACCCTTTTTCCCCAGTGTGTTTGGCTCCGGCTGCCCACATGTGGCACTAGCACTTCAGAACGGGCACTGAGAAAATGAGCAACCCCAGCTACCCCAGTGCCAGGGTAAGGAGTCAGTAACTAGTTCATTTTGAAGTTATTTTTTTTCTCTTTTCCTCTTAGCAGCAAAAAGAAAAAAAAATAAAGTAACAGTTCAGCTTTCAGGTTGGGCAGGATCTCTGTGATCATCCCTACCCAGGCTTCTCTCACTGCTCGCGTTTAGGGAAGAGATCACCTTCAGTAGACAGCAGAGTGGAATCAGCACCTGCAAGAACAAAATTAGGTCCATCTAATAGATAGCAGGTAGGAAAGTCTGTCATGGAGCAGTGGTTTGGCAGTGGGTCCTATGGCAGGGGATGCCACAGGTGGAGGGAAATTCAGGACAGTCAAACAAAGCGAAGACCATCCAACACTCTGAGTGTTCTCATGCTGGGCTTCCTCTGTCCTTTCACCTCCCCTTAACATGAGTACAACATTTTTGCTGCAGGCTTTCATAAACTGCAGCAATAACTAGAGCAGAAAGGTAGTAACCCGTACGAAGCCCACTGTGTAGCTGCATTGCCTGCAGGAGAGCTGAAGAAGAAATCACCCTGCTGTGCGTTTCCTGATGCCGCAGGCTACCACAGAAGATGCACCATGCCAGGGCATGTGGCTTTGTAAGTGAGAGATGAGTCCATTTATTTCGGGAGTGAATTTGGCCTGGGGCTGGTTCTATTTAGAATAAAGTTGGACTCAGTGACCTGTGGAAAGCACTTGTTCAGCACCTGGTTCAGTTAAGAGCCCAATTTGCAAACAGTAAAATCTGGATGCTCTACCAACCAGAACATGTCCAAACACTGTCAGAGTTTTCTGTTGAGGTTAGGGTTTTCCTGTCTCTTAATGAAATGGACTTTTGTTCTCAGGGCATTGTATCCATTTCACAACTCATTTCGCTGTTTTCTAGAGGCATGTCCTTTCCTTAGTCCTTCTTTCAAAAGAGTGAATGTGAACATCCTCCTCAAAATCTCTGAAACTCTTCTTGTGGTTGGCTATTAAAGGTGAAAGAAAGGTGCTCAGATATGAGGAGATCTGGGTGTGGAAGCGCCCAGCAAAGAAGAGCTGGAAGAAGAAGGTCTGAAAAACAGCTTTGTGCTGATGGACCCTGTGCTAGCAGGTGATGGACATCACAGCACATCATGTGCAGGGTACACAGACCAAAAACCCCACAGTACACACTAAAGTAGTAGCAAAATGAAGGGCAGGCTGATGAATGAAGCCATTACAGGTGACGAAATGCAGAGACACAAAGCAGAGGAGTTGAAGTCTTGCTTAATGACTCGTGTGGGTGTGTAGGAGAAGAGGGAGAGACAAAACATCCCAATCACTGTCAGCTCCTAATGGGTACAAAATGCTGATCTGAAACCCAGAAGAAGGTCAGTGGTCCCAGGAGAGTGCAAGAAGGAGCCAGCAGCCAGTGCCCCTTGTCCTCTGCATCACCACAACTAACCCTGAACCATCTGCACACACATCTTGGTGCTTGTGAGCACATGGGGCTGTCAGCGAGCAGGAGCAGGTTTGTTTCACAAGTCCACATTTGACGACTGCGCCGTCCTGAGCTGATGTTTGCTGCATTCCTAGGGCTATGCTGCAGCGTGAGTCGCTGCCTAGGACATGTATGATGGGGAGTTTGGAAAGTCACTTGTCTCTGGATGTCCCCACCTCTGTTGACTCTGAAATTCACAGACTGACAGAATTGCAGGGTTTCAAAGGGACCTCCAGAGCTCATCAAGTCTAAACCCACCCTGCCAAAGCAGTGACACTAGGACAGGTAACACGGGTCGGTGTCCAGACAGGTCTTCAATCTCTCCAGAGAAGGAGACTCCACACCCCCCTGGGCAGCCTGTCCCAGGGCTCTGTCACCCTCACTGTGAAGAAGTTCTTCCGCATATTGGTGTTGAACTCCCTGTGCTCCAACTTGAGGCCATCGCCCCTTGTCCTGTCCCCATAGATCACTAAGAAGAGGCTGGCCATTTCCCTCTGTCTCCCACACTTCAGATATTTATAAACATTGATCAGATGCTCGTTGTGAGTTGGGGATGTGTGGTAGGACTGTCCTGGGTGGCTTCCCTCTCGAACACCTATGCTCAGAAATCTTTGCAGGAATTGGTCTGTGGCACTGCTGTGGGTGGCTGCTGCCTTTCCCTGCCAAGTTGCTCACAGTTGACAATGAACTCTGCAGGCTTAAACAGGAGTCAGGAAAGTAAGAAGCCGGGTCCTCATCTAAAAGCAGCATCACAAAAGGCTTCATCATCACCAGAGTCCTGGAGGGAGGGCAGCAGATCTGCAATTGTTCACTTAACTGGAGTGCAGAGAACGCGCTGCTCCTTGGCAATGCAGACGTATGTCTGCAGGAGAGATTCTTGTAGGAGCAGTAATTATAGACAGACGTGGCTCCTAACTAAAGCAAGGAAAAGAACAAGTACGTATGACACCACCTGGGGTACATCAATCAGAGGAGACCCGTGGAAGATAACAGGCTGGATAAACTCTTCACAGAAGCTGCCAGCTATTTATCCAAATTGCATTTTTTCAGCACTGTTGAGAGACACTCCCCCTTCTTTTAAAGGACAGATGAAAGCAGGATTCCTGTGATGTCTCTTCCCCTCATCCCTTCTCACACCTCCCCTCCCACCTGGGAACACCTCTCTTTGGGAGCCCAGCAGCTTCTGAGTCACCAACCCACCTAACACAAACCAAACTTCCCTCAGGAGCAAATTTACTGGTTTGGAAATATTCTGGCCTCAGCTTTGGCAACAGTGAACTAATTTGAGCTCCCAACACAACTGTTTGCCTTTTAAACCCTACTCCAGTTATGTATAAATCCAGGGGTTGGATTTATCCTGCTCTGGGGGGAGGAAGTTATGGGGAATAGACTCTCCACATCTTCCTCTTCATTGGGTAACACAGCTGTGCTGCATTCATCCTTCCCTTCCACCAAGAATGTTTCACCAACTGATTTAATTATGTGAAGCTTATGCAGGAGTTACAGAAGGATTATCTGGGTTTTATCATGGTTATTATGGAAAATGATTATATTGTTACAATTACAGAGTTAGAAAAAGTAAAGAAGAATCACAGGGAACTTGGCAAGAGCTCATTAGTAGTGTGGTGCAGTCTGCAGGAGCTAATTAAAAATGCCTATACCTCATAATAACCATTTATCTCATCACAGTCTCCATTCCTGACTTCTCTTTCTCTGGATAGAGTGAGAGGGAAGGATCTCCTCTCAATGGTGCTCTGCACACAGCAATACATACTGAGAACAGTGTAATGCAAATGGGTTTCTTTCCGGGATATGAAGTCACCAGCTCCGTCCTTGCCTGCCTGAGCTGCAGGCTGGCTGTCCTTGCCCTGCACACAGTAGATGCTCAGGGATCTCCCAGAGTCGCTCCAAGAAGTATCTCAGCCAACCGTGCCAGGCTGAACATGGAGACTGATGGAGACAGTTATCCTGGAGGAGATGCTCGTTGGGACACAAGAAGGCAGTATTAAAACAGCATAACACTGCAAGCATTTACATTTACTGGGCTCAAAGTTTTACAGGAGTCACTGGTACCTCTTGTGTCTCTGTTCCAGAGATACATTGCTCTGAATTGCTTACTAGGAGGGTAGGGTTTTCTCAGGCAACATCTGTATCTCTTTGGTAGGATTGCTCCTTCTGCATGCCTTCAAAGAAAACAAAGGAAAAAATAAATGGCACAGCTCCCAGTTAATCTGTGTTATCTGGAAAGAGGAAATCAAGGTGAAGTTCAGTTTGTCAACCGGGGTGTGAATGCTGACAGGTGATGGTTTGTTAACAGGCGAACACTAGCTGTAGTATCACCCGACAAGTCATTCCTCACCTGGATGGGTGCAGATGGATATTGTTGAGATGACATTTGATGAAATTGTTTTATTTCAGAGTTTGAATTGAAGGGCTTTGTAGGAAAAACAGAGAAATAAATCCCAAAAGCCACGGTGGCTGTGATACCATTTTCTGTTCTCTCCATGGCACTGACCTGCCTGGAAGAGACCAGAGCTGAGGGAGAGCCAGCCTGCCTCACTCTACAGAGGGAGAAGGGTACTTATATTTCTTAATCCATCCCAAAATATCAGTCTCTTGGAAGCAAATTCCTTGTCATGTTTAATCTCTGCACACATTTTCAGTGGAGTGGATGCTGAATAACGAAATCCCTGAGCCTGCTTGAGCTGAAGTCAGGTGTAAGATCACCCTCAGCAGTGCTGAGAAAATTCTTCTCTTGATAGCACCGACCAAGCCTGGGGTCTGTCGGCCTCCAGTGCACCTTGGCTGACCCTCAGACACCACTCTTCCGTGCAAGGGTTCACAATCTCTTGGCTAACTAAAGGCTCTCCTCTTTGACACCAGTTGACCATAATTTTACTGTGTTTCTTTGACCAGGTAGAGTTCATGTGCATAACCTCAGGCAGAAGTCAGAACTATTTTGCCCCAAACCATATATTTTTTTAGTGTTCTATCCTAAGGAGAGCCTCTGTTAGCTCTCCTATACTTCCACTACTACTATTACTACCACCACTACTACGACATCTTCTTCTTCTTGTCGGGGAAGACAGCAGGCCTGCCGGCGGCCTAGCTCTCTTCTCCCAAGACATAGGCCCTGACAATATTCTTCTGTTCCCATGAGACAGGAAAAGTTCCTCATGCTAAGAGGATCCTAATAATCACATTCTCAAAACACAGCAGCCTTGCTGATAGGGGTACAGGCTGCCTAAACCAAGAAGCAGTTATGGGAAGGTATTTGGGAGTAACAGAACATGTTAGGAACCAACCATAACAAGAAGGTCAAAACAGCAGGTGTGCGGATGCTTTTAGGTATTAAAGGTAAACTAAGAATATTTAGCTATAAGATAGGTTTATCAGAACTCATTATAATCACTAACCAATCAATATGGTGTGAACAGTGTGTGTAACCAATTAGCAGTTTTTTAGCTTGCCACATTTGCAGTAAGAAAGGTATAGAATCTGGGTGATTTCACCTAATAGAATGGCTGGATGGCTTCATGGCTTCATGGCTTCACCTAAAATTCATATATTGAATTGCGTGGCGTCCAGCACCCTGCTGAACGCCACATCTTCTCATTATTATTCTTGCATGTGAACACATATGGTCAGATGAGCAGTGCTTGCTCTTAACCAGCATGTACAGCCTGGCCTCTTTGGCAGCTGGGAACACTTCTCAAAACCGATGAATTAAAGCTCACCACTATGCCTGTTGGGCAGTCCTGTCTGACCCTCAGAAAAGAAAGCCATGAACTGAAAATCCTGGCACTTCCCCCAGAAACGTCACCCTCCTTTTGAAAACAATATGAGAAAAATCAGGATTTTGTTCCTGCAACTTCTGCACACTTTCCCCTTCTTGGCTTTCGCTGCCAAGCTCCATCCTCAGATGCATTCCTGCCTGAAATCGTGCTGTCTCAACCTGTCTCCCAGATGTCCTCTGCTTTCACAGCCAGTTTCAACCAGTCCAGCTGCTGCCCCAGATGGGGAAATCTCTTTTTGCAACAGCAGCCATCAGTAAAAGGTCTTGGTGGATGAAACATCACATGACTCACTTCCATGGCTTTTTCAGGAGATGCTGGAGACAGAAGTGGGCCCTTGAACTGAGCTGAGATTTCCCAACACAGAAAAGAGTTCATAGAATCACTAGGTTGGAAAAGACTTTTGAGATCACAGAGTCCAACTGTACCTGTCCTCTACTAAACCGTATCCCTGAGCGCCTCATCTACCCATCTTTGAAATACATCCAGGGTTGGTGACTCAGCCCTCTCCCTGGGCAGCCTGTTTCAGTGCCCAATAACACTTTCAGTGAAGAACTTTTTCCTAATGTCTAACCTGAACCTGCCCTGGTGCAGCTTGAGTCCATTCCCACTCGTCCTGTCACCTGTCACTTGGATGTTGAAGAGCTGTTATATTGTTTTGATGGCCAAACACCAGCCACTTCTAAACCTGGATCGTGTTTTTCTTTCCCTGAAATCAAATTATTGATTAAACCAAACCAAACCAAAAATTCTTGGTGGAATCAAGCTGGGTCAGCTTTCCTGAGATGAGGACAGCTATGAGGAGCATCATAAGCTCCTCTTTGAGTTCATCTGTCCAAAATACCTGGGGTCAGAGTGTATATCCCACCAGACCCTGTCCTCTGTGAACTGCCCTGGGAACCAAACAGGGATGCCACGCTGTGAAATCTCACCTAAAAAAACCCCAACCTCAAAAGTCTGATGAAAAATCTAAATTTTCTTGTGGCAAATTACTAAAACAGTAATTAAATTAACTAAGTTGTTGCAGAATTAGCACAGAGGGGTAAACTGCAGTACTGGCTAAGACAGGCAACCATGTATTCAGTGCATGTAGCATGAGGTGTCTTGATGTACACCTACAGTGGAAATCATCTGAAAGGAAGAAAGAGAGAGCACTGAGCAGCAAGGAATGAGGAGTCAGAAAAAAGGGAGGGGGATTAATCAGCATCAGTGCTGCTTTCAATCACCAGGTTCCCTATAGAAATTAAATTGCTTGTCTCATAGCAAGTTACCCATTATCAATACATGGCATTGCTTTCATTGCTCACTTCCCTGGGCAGGTAGCAGTGACGTCCTTGTGCTGCAGCCTTGGCTGTAGCACAAAGGGGTTAATTTGCTCTCACTCCTCATCTCTTTAAACATAACTCATAAATTTGATTGTTTCTTGTTCTTTATTACAATAACTGTAGCTCTTCTGGAGAAAACACACCTCTCACCAATGCACTGCAGGTTTCCAAAGTGAAGTGTAAGCCTCCCTCAGCAAATATAATGGTCACATGTTTTCAACCTTACGATGAGGGCAATAAGCTATTATTGGCCACAGCATAAAAGCAAAATACAAGCCCTCACAACCCAGAGCTAGCAGCTCCAAAATATGGATGTAACAACAAACACACACATATATATATACACACATAATCCTTTGCATATCTGTGATATATATGTTACATACATACGGTATTTTCCTACATATAAATATGTACATGCACATGCAGTTGAAGTATCCACAAATGATATATAAGAAAAACAAGTCTCTATTTTTCATTTCCACCTTTAATTCCACCTAAGCTCATTACTTCTTTCACTGCAGTAATGAATAAAGTAATAATTCTCCCTAAAAGCTGTGCTGTGTATTTGCTACTGGAGCACCTGACCGGCAACGAAACAGACATCAGGAGCGGTTAGATCCAGGTAGAAGAGCATAACATTCCTCTCTACTCCAAATTAGGAAGAAACTCTGCTGTTTTAAGAGATTTACATTGATTTTCATGCTGTAAGCCACACCGAACTGGAGCTGAGGTGAAGCTGAAAGCATCTGGAGGTCTTCATGAAGCCAGTGCTCAGCACGAGTTGGAAACTTGGCCTCATGTCCCTGAAAAAGCCAAAAATAGTTTGTCCATTGGGACTGCCTGACCTCCATGCTCCCTTCTAACTGTGCAGTTTATCTGATGGGCTTCAAGGGATTTCCTCTGATTATTGCAAAAGTCTCTGGAGATGCATTCAAAAGGATCCTGAATGCCTGTAAAACCTCTCCCTGCGAAGCCAGCCTGCGGAGAAACCTCAAGGAGGAGATGTAAATCTTGGGAGGTTTTATAGCAGCTCTTCTAACATCTGTAATTCCGGTATCAGCAAACACTTTACATGTTGCTCTGGGAGCAGGCTGTAGAGAACGGAACTACTTAATATCTGCAGCTCTACATGACTACCAAAAGAAAATGTAATCCCAAACAGCTTTCCTAATTTGGACTGCATTAAAAAAAAAGTATTTTATATATGTATATATATATATATGTATATGTAAAGTAACAGCATTTCACTCACGTGGTCATTTTCCACTGGCTGGCCACGGATAAACTCTCAATCACATCCAGACCCTGCTGTGTTACCAGGAATGCTAGAATAGTTAAATATTCGTGCTGGCTCTCTTCCAGTGGTTCTCCTTCCTAAAAAGAGGAAAAATATTATCCAGTTCTGGATGCAAAGGGGTGTTTGGTTTAAGAGCAAAGCTGCAAAAGGAGTTTTACTGGGTGGTAATGGAGACAGCACAAAGGAGGTGGAAAAATAAGGTCTTCAGTGCATGGTGGTATTTTTATCGCACACCTAATTTTGGCCAGAATAAAAACTCAGACTGCTTCTTTAGCTGCAGCAGGGTGATGGGCTTGTAGCCCATCCTACAAAACCCAAATGTGTTTTGTATAATGCATCCCATGGCAATGAGAGGAATCAATACAGAGATGTCTCTGTGTGTGCGTGTTTTATATTAAGACTTAGTTGATGACTTCTCGTCATTTGAAAGAAATGTTCAGCCTCAGTGCTTGAAATTATCCAGCTGCAGCATTTTCTACTCAATCCAATCTCCAGTTAATTTGATCCTTCATTTATCTTGAACAAAGCCTCCTAATAAAAACATTTGTATTACAAATGATACACTTGATCAATGGGATTGCTTTAGGCAAGTATTTGATAATTTGAACACTAGCTATAAAAAGTTCTCATTTAATCAATGTGGCTGGCCAAAATTTGGAGTGAGAGAAAGCCCCAAACCTGTACATCACTAAACAATCCAGACTGTAATTAAATATCAGGTTATTTAGATGTTGTTACCAACATTATTGTTAGAACTGGCTAGTGTAATCTGTGTGATATTAGCCCTAATTATTTTCAGTAACACGATTAATTATTTAGTTCACTCAAAGTGACAAGAATGGAACGAACCAAAATAAGAAGCTGGCCACACAGGGAACTATTAATTTTCTTTCAATCCTGTAATTCCTTTGGCCAAATCAATGAGAGAAATACACAGATGGAAAAAGCCAATGAACATACACATGAACAGGATCCAGGTCCCATGCAGACCAGTCGATGATATTAGACCATTTGCAGGGGCTGGGAATCTGCCCTTGGGAACATTTAGCTCTGCTGCGTTTCTGAGATGGCTTTTCAAACATAGGAAAGCTTCAAGGTCATGGGCTGCTCTGCTACGGGTGGTATGTTCTGCCCCCAGGCTTGAGTCTGAAGTAGGAAACATTATCCCTTGGCAGCCAAAGTGGATTTCTGCTCTATTGCATCTGCTGCTATCCCTGGATGCTTTGAGAAGCAATCACAGTGCTTGGAATTTTAGCCCGTGTTTATTTTCATTAACGGTGGTATTAATCAAAATTTCTCTCTGGTCTCCATGGACTGCTCAGGGATGCTCTTGGAAAGCAAAGACAAAGTCCATGTCAGGATTCCTAGTGTTTGATATTATTACATGTGAAGAGTGAAATCTCTGTGCTCAGATCTGTGCATGAATATACTGAAAAACTTCTGGTAGCTCCAGCATCCATCCTGCACCTTCATCGAAGGGCTATATTTTGACACAGCTACCAGCAGATGTATTATGAAAAAAACCCAAATAAATCCGGAAGGTCTTAAAAAATGTTCACAGTGTACATCAGACTATTTTATTTTGTTTCTTCAACTCTTTTAAATCAGCATTTTTAGGACTTCATTTAAAATGGAAGACCAGGAAGCAGCGCGGTGAGAGCTCTCTCCTGTCACATCACGCGCCGAGTCGTACAACACAACAACCTCAAATCTCTTTCAATCCATCACTTATTTCCCTCTAGAAACTTCCCCCCACCCCCTTCCCCCCTGTATTGTCTTTGACTGTTATTTATTTATTTGGTTAGTTGACTTCAAGGGACATCTCTCCTGGCTGGATAAAGACATTTTACAAACAAATGCATGGAAACATTTTTGATAACTCTGCAGAAACAGGCAGCGCGCTGGGTCCCCGTGGGCAGGTAATGCTTTGTGTCATTCAGCAGCCACCGCTCTGCTCGATTAAGGAGCCGCGTTTTTCACAGCTGGCGTGGCTGCTACAACAACAGGCCCCAAGCAGCGGCGAGGACCATAGCAGGAGGAATTAAAGGGCTGCTGGAGGTTCCACGGGGCTCTGAGAACTCCCCTGGGGAGGATAAAAAAGAATTAGAAAGGGTTTTTATTGACGAGGATGTGTTGCTTGTGCTTTGATATGCACACAAAGGAGAGTAATTGTAAGTATGGGGAGGAAGGTTCTCCGTGGATGAAACTATCATTTGTACCCTGCGGAGAGTTAAAAAACCTCTCAGCTAAGAACTTGGGCAGACACTGTACCTCTTGTAGCATTTTACAAGCCACCCCAAACGGCCCAAGGCCCAAACAAGGGTTACTGAATAGGCAGAAAGGGTTTATAAAGCAGCAGTAGATAGTGAATAATTCCCCCCCAACCCTGTTTCAAAGAGCTCCACCAGCACCCCAGGACACTGAGAGCGAAAGATGTGCATCCAGGAAAAAAACCCCCACCTTTGGGTGAGTCTGTGGCTGCTGAAGGAGAGGCAAGCACGGTGGAGGCACGTGTTCGGCATCTGGAGTGGAGAGCATCTGCTTCGAGACACCCCAACGCTTATTTTGAGTGAGAAATCTCTGCTCTAGCTGTAATACTTCACAAGCAAGACATATCAAGTGAATGGAATCCACACAAATGAGGTCGTTAGCATAACCGAATACGCTCTTCATTCCTTCAAGAATGAAAAATATGAGTAATTCCCTGGCAAGGCCCAATTACAGCCTGCCAGCACTAGCACATGGGTTATATCTATTATGAAATAATAAGATAACATTAATAAGATTCCCAGAAAGAACATTACACAGCCAATCTCCCAACCTCGTACAACCGGTCTAACTATTCAGGCTGTCTTCTGCCTGCGTAGCTCAACACTTGCCAGGCCTTTCTTGTCGTCTTCAGTGGGAAAAGTTCAGGTCTACATGCTTTTAAGCAGGAAGCTCCAAGAAGGAAACAGGGCGAGAGCTCGGTGAGCACCAAGAAACACCAGGTAGTTGCTCTCTTTTAAGGAGTTTCAGTATTAGACATAAATGTGAGAGCTATGACAAACCATCATACTGCTTGTGAAATGTTACTGTAGATACAGAGTGATGCTGGCAGCTGTATATTGGGTCATTAACCTGAGTGCACAAGCACAGCTCAGACACGTGCGGATGGTGCTTCCAGCCTCTTGCTTTGAGACCAGTTATAATAGCAATATCTTGAATTTTAGGATATTGTTATCCTCCTCTTTTAGCCAATTTCCTTGAGTCCTGAGGCTCATGACCCTGTGTGCACACACAGCATCCAGACCTGCTTCATGGAGATTTCAGCACAGGCAAGGGATTGGGCTCATGGTCTTTCAGATGACCATCATCCCCTTGTCTAGATACGTATGGAGGCAAACCTAGGGAAAAAAACCCAAACAAAACCGACCAAAAAACCCAAATGAAAGTTGAGCATAGCATCACACAAAATGCAGAAGGCAGCTGCAATCACCACCACAGAAATTTATCAAGATGCATCTCAGACATTGGCAAGGAGCATCCAGCTCACCAGGACTAAGGACACGTTGATACCAGCAGTCAGACACTGCAAATTTGGCAGGTGGCTAAATTGGCTCTGCAGCTTCTCTGGTCCTTGTCTGGAAGGGAAGATGCTGAGTCTCAGCGCAGAGGGCTGTAATGAGGATTAATAAGGCGTGTGAAGATGCTCTGTAATTGTCTGGCTGGCTGTTTCCTTTGCACCTTATGTTATCATTTATGCTCGTGCAAAGTGGCTGTAAAATGCTCCAGGTCCGATTCAATATAACGTGCAGGCTCTTGGTACAGGTGTAAATTGCTCTGTGATGTTCAGGGCAATGTCTAAAGGCAAACTAATCTGATCATCTCTATTGTCTGTCTTTTTTTTTGCCTTCTGTAAACTCTTCCGCAGCCAATTGCACATTTTTATAAGCTACAAAATATCAGGCATTTCATGCATGAACTTACTCCCCAGAAACACAATTTGCAGTGCCCAAGGAGGGCTGGAGCTGCATCAAGATGCCACAGCTGGGCCAGCAGCACCATGGTCCTGTGGGGCCACTGCCCACAGATGTAAGGCCAAGTAGAGGAACGTTCACACCATAAACCTTGGTGGCTGGTACGCAGCGATGGTGGAGTCTGAACCCAGAAGCCAGGAAAAATGAGATAATGACACAATTTTGGAGAGAATGAGCAAAACCCCAGTGTCTGACCTTGTCCGGGCATAGGGAAAAACAATGCAGACCTATGGCAGCTGTAAAATGAGCCTGAACAAAAAAGTATTAGCTGATATTACAGGGAATAACCCTTAAGAGGAGGAAGGCTTTGATAGATGCACTCTTACAGGTAGCTTCAATCCCTGGCAGCTGCAAGGCTTCAATAATGAATGTCAGGCTGCTGGCCAGCTGCGAGGGGAATAAACATCTATTTGCCTTCAGTGGGAGTAGCATCGGTTTGACATATGACATTCAAATGATATGAACTTTAAAAGAGTGGTTAAATGATTGCTGTTTGACTTGAAACCTTGAATCCACCGAAGCAGCATCGCAGCCGTTTACCTTAGCTCTGTGGGGGATTGAATTGCTGGGCTTAAAAATGAAAGATCAAAGTGTTTCTGCAAACTCAGTCCACAGCATGTTGTGTGTCCAGCTGACAGCATACGTGTGCCTGAGTGATTAGAGGGGTAAAGACAGGTCCTCCTGTTGAAGCAGCATTGTGTCCTTTGACACCGCAGATGACTGCTGCCTGAACAGGCAGGAGTGAGGAGCCACAGAGGTGTGTCTGCAGCAGACAGATGGGGAGATGGGGAGGGAGGGGGGTGAACTTTGGGGCCGAGGGGTGGAATGGGCTGAGAAAAGGGGAGTCTCTCGACCTGGTCCTGCCCCATGGTCTGGCACCCTTCCTGGCATCTTTTACCTCCTCCACGCTGGTAGGCTTCACTTTGAATCTTCTCTACATTTTGCCTTGCAGGATGCCAGCCTTGCCTGCACCGTGTCCATCACTGGCTTGTTTTTTGAGTTGTCCAAGAAATGGATGCTGAAAAGAATTCACCTCTCTGGTTTAGGAGACCTTGTTATGCACTTGCTGCATTAGCCTGTCAGCTTAATACCAGCAGTCATAACACTTTCATAACCTACCTGCTCAAGGGCTGTTGCTTGCAATTCTCACACTAAAACAAGAGCTCAGGACCAAAGCTGCTGCAGGAAAAAAAATATAAAACCGCTGCTTCCTGACCTTTGGGCAGACTCTGTGGGCTGATTATTCCATTGATTTTAACTGAATCGAGCATTTAATAAGGGTGTCTGGAGGCCCCTCTCTCTTCAGCAGTGGATCCAGTACAGCACCAGCAGCAATAGCACCAACAACCTCCACACAAGCCTGGGTCAGGGTCAGGAAAGCTCCAAGGGTCTTGCAGATTGTGGCAGGCATGACCACTCTGGTGGTCTAGGACTGGCCCAGGGACCTCCTCTCACCAGCTCACACAGTGATGGATCAGGACCGTGAGCCAATGAAGCACTCAAGCACGTGTTAAGCCCAGGAGTCATGCTGCTTCAATGAGTGAGCACCATGTTAAGAGCAAGCGGGTGCTCTTGCTTGAAACAAGCCTAAATAATTGAAGCACAAGTGAACTGGGCCAGATTTGAATGATGCAACCTGATGGTGGACTATCCTTACAGAAGGAGACATTGATAAGCCAAAACTGTGTTTGCATTAGGAAGTAGGGCTGTGCTACAAGAGGGATGTGCAGCGCAGTTGTTGCTGAAGGTCCAATATACATCCTGTATGTTTTTTAGAGGGACTGGAGGACTTGCTTCAAGTTGTCAGCAGCTGGAGCATGTTAGGTGAGCTCCTGACTCACAGCTGCTTTAATGTCCCCCAAAAAGAAACCCACTTGCTTACTCTGTGACCTTGCTGCGATCTGAAGCAAAGCATGACATAAGCTGGATATATGCTGATGTTCACGACTGCTGAACTGTAAATAACTTTAACATCAATTGTATGTGCAGGTAAACTGAGGCACCCATCTGTTGAAGAGCATAGCTGTGTTTTCCTCTGGTTACAGGGGAGTGGTGCATGCTCATTACCTCTGGAAATCGGACCAGAAAGGATTGACTCAGAACACCCCCCAAATCACTGCTGGGTCAAGAATAAAGCCAAGACAGAGTCCCATGTACTGTGCCTACTGGAAAACTCACAGCATCTGAGCCATTCCTCACTGCAATGTCCCACCTAACTCCTTCACAAAACCAAAATCCAATGGCAAACCTCCCTCCAAGACAAATGGGAACTGCTGAAGGCACACACTTTCTGCTCTTAAGCTGCTCAGCAAAATGAAGACAAAATTTGGCACACCTCCACATTCTTTGTCCTTTCCCAGAGCCCTGCACAGGTGCTGGGAGTTAAAGCTGTGCTGTGCACTCACTGGTCGATCTCTGTGGATATGTCGATGCTGCTGGTTGCAGCAGCCTGCTCACCCGCTCCATCGGCACGGGGTGCCAGCAGATGAAGATGCCTTTGAACAGAGATGAGAGGGGCTGAAATCCTTTGACACCTGCAAGTGAACTGTCTATTACCAAAATGTTAAGCAGCTTTGTGAGAGAGATTATCCTGAAGGATGTTTTCCGTAGTGTTGACATTTGTCTGTGAGTGATTAATTCCGACACAGGCGTTGGAGTGAGGAGGCAAAACCCTTCCCTTGCTGCCACCAGGCAAGCTACAGCTTTCACTCTAGCAAGGTTATTAATTCATCCCTGACCCCCGACACTGTGTGTGGTTTCATCACCTCCATCTTCTGGGTCACCTCTCAAGGCAGAGACCTGAGGATTCTCCATGCCCCTTTTTGTGATCTGCTGTGATGGTGCAGTCACTTTTTGGCTGCCTTTTCTCCCGGGGTCTGACTGCTTCTATATTTTGTTGCTCTCCCCTGAGATGTGCCATCACAGCCAAACATGGTGCCACGGCTTTAAAAAAGGGGACAGGAACTGCTCAAAACAAACCCCATGGCTTTTGTACACTGGTGGCAGAAGGGAGCTGCAGGTTACGGAGGCGGAAGGGGAAGCCGTGGCTGCCCAAGCTGCTGGGAATTTTCTAACCCTCTCGCCCAGCTCATGGGTGACTCTCTAGAGAAGCAGCCTTATGCTTCTCTTTTCGCTTCCAGGCAAGGGTGTCTCTCAGTGGGGCAGTTAATCTGCTGCAGAAAGGTTATTATGTGTCTTTTGGGGCTTTCCACTGATTTCTCAAAAATATAGAAAGAAAATAGAAAAATAATATATCATATCTATCTAAGGAAGAAAAAAAAAAGTTCTGTCTAGTGACTCAAATTCCTCAGCCCAATTTTTGCAATGGAAAACACCCGACACCATCAATGGCGCCACTCAGACGTTTATTTTGGACTGTGATGTGCATGTGGTGTCTAGGTGAGAGCATGCAGACCACTGTGCACCCTGTGTGAGGTCAGCTGGGTGCAGTATGGAGCAGACACTGGAATCAAACCCCTCTGCTTTCACAGAAAAGAGAGAAGTTGGCTGAGACTAGGAAGAACCCAGCCTCAGTCATTTATGGCGCTACAATGAGACAGGAAACAGCAAAAGAGGACTTCTCTCTCCAATCTGTGGCACTGATTTTTAAGGCAGAGGGATCCTTTGAGGATCCCACCAAAGAAGTGAGGAAGCACAGCTAGAAGAGGTGATGAGACCCCATTGTTGTCTTGCCAATGGCTTATGAGACCTACAGATGGATTTACATTTGTGTAGAGGAAGTTACAGAACCAGAGACTGGCATCAGTTGGTTACAGAAGGGGTGAGTGAGTTCTTTATTGCAGTTAGCTTTCCTGTAGCAGTTTCTGAAGGCATAAAGTGAAACACGAGCATAGAGGTCTTGTAGAACCTACACAAAGTCTAGCAAGCCTTTCCAGCTCTCAATAGCCGAAGAATGCCACCACCTTTCTTCCAGACCAGGGTTCTCCAGAACATCTGATGCTCTCTGTGCTGCAACCCCCACCATTCTTGATTCAGTTACATTGGTCTTACAAGGGCCTAATACAAATCAAACACTAAAAGATGTCACCACAGTAGTATAGATAGTGCCTGTGTTGACATTCCCTTCTATGGGAGATTCCTGCATGGGAGAGTAAGCAAACCATCAAGAAACACATGTTGGGCACTTCTCTGCCATTCTGCAACTCTCCAGTTATTAGGGGCAACTGCTTCTCTCTGGGCTCCTCCAGTTAACTCATCTGCAATCTGAATAGTGCAAAAGCCATCTAAAATCAAAAGAAAATCTAAATAAATCAGCATCAGAAAATTTGCTGCAGGCGTTCATTTCTGCAAGGATGTGACCACTTTAACACTTGTCAGGATCATAGCATGCAGCTGAGGAAATAGCCCTGGACAACTCTGCATTCCCAGGAGAATAAAACCAGAAGACATGCAGTCACCCAGCAGGCAGTAGGAACATGGCAGCATTACTTAACTATGTGCAATTTGCTCTCCCTATCTTGATTTAAATTATACTGCCAGAAGAGACTGACAGTGTCTGGAATCAAATTGCTTAGAAAAGTGCCTCTTCAGAGGCAGAGAAAAAAATGCCCAAATAACTCGAGTGCAAATGGCCTTGCAAAATGCCTATTGTGATTGGGGACAGCGGGATCTGGGGCTCCTGTTCATTAGGATAATGCTCATGTAATTACACTGGGCCAAATCTCTTACACCCTGTTATGAAATTGGGGGGGTTGCACCGCTGACATTTCTGCAGCGCACACATCAATCTGGGTCTCATCTCAAGGGCTGGAGGAGGCACCGTCAAACAAGAGTCTCTGAACTGCTCACTTCTCTGTATCAGCGTGGGCTCTGGGAACCATCTTCAGGACGATGGGGTCTTTAGGTTGCATGAAGCCTTTCGTGTCCAGGACTAGTGGGATCTTCAGCAAGAGAAAAACAAACAAAAAACCCCATTCAGCCATGTAATCTGAGGTAAAGGACAGTCACCATGCTAACGGGACCCTGACAGCTCCTACACAACTCAGCCACCCCTTGTTTTCAACACATTGCCTAACATACATGTGTAGTTACAGCACGACCATCACTATTGCTCATGCAGACCAGCTATGGCCTGGGGTTTGATAACCCCCAGCTCCTGAGTAAACTGGTTACTGAATTCTGGCTGTCACATGGCACAGTGGGAAGAACTCAGTGCACTGATCGACAGGCTGCACATGGAGGGAAAAGCAGCCGAAAATCCACCCAGGGAATGGCAGCTAAGGAGGGGCATGCAGTGCCATTTTTGTTTAATGCTGAAGTGTGTCAGCGTGAAGGGGAGCTAGATCTTAATGGCAGCTGGAGGAGCAATAAGCTCTCTGGGAAGAACGAAACTAAGATTGCTGCTCAGACTGAGTACCAAGGAAAAAGCATCCTCACACAGAAAAGTGACGAGGTCCCTTGGGGTGGGCTGGAAATCTCAGTAAAAAGAACATTTTTACACTGGTGTTGGAAGGAGGCATCTTGCAGGAGAGGGAAGTGTTTTACTCATTCTCCTTCATCAGCTCGATGCCGCTTGCATGCCAGCTCTCCTTCTCCCCATCAGGACAAGGGTAACCATCAGGACAAGAGATCCCCTAAGATTCTGTGATTCTGTGATTCTGTGATCCCCTAAGATTCTGTGATTCAGTGATTCTGTAATACACCCCCAGCCTGCCAGTGACATTAAAATCCCTGTATCCCAGTAAGATTTGTTTCAGGAAATGTAAGCAACATGGCTTGGAGCCCAATATGCCATCAGTAGAGGAGTGAGAGGAGGCTGCAACTTCCACATACATATTCCACAGGGATGTTCCAGCATGAATTTCCCCCCCCAACCCTCATCTGATGTACATGACATCCTCTGTAGAAAAAAAAGGGCTGAAAGAGCCTCATAAACCTATGGGCACCAATAATACAATACATATTTAACTTGTCTCCTTTTAATTAAAGGCAGTTATAAAAAGAATCAATTTTATGGATTGCAGAGGACTAGAAAAATGTCATTAGACTTGGGGGAGGGTGGATAGGTCACTGCATTGTTAATGGACTATTACAGTCTTTCACCTCCAGGTTACTAGTTGAGTTGCAATCTGAATCTGCAGAGATTCCAGCTGAGCACCCGTGCCAAGTAATAATTTAATCAGGATTTTTCTGTTTCTTACAACAAATGTCCTTCAAAAACACTCACTGCCCCCTCTGCTCTGGTTTCCCAAGCTCGCCTGGTGAATGAAAGGCCTTAACGGCAGCGCCTTTTGCAGCAGTCACTGCAGAGAGCTGGGCCAGAGCTGGGAGCTGACACAAAACACAGTGCTACCGGCCTCTGAGTCACAGGGAGCTGCCATGTTTTCCAGAGGCCTTGCTTGACATACTATTTCCAACAGCCACTGCATTTACTTTACGTCAAACAGCCCCATCCTTGCAGGGCCTTTCCCACCAGTACGTCACTTGGTGTTCGGGGGGATCCTGGGCAGCACCAAAACCTAGTGGGATCCTGCATGGACTCCAAGGAAAGGCTCACCAATTCACGTTTAGCTCAGGTGGTGCCTGCTTAGGAATTGTGACCCTTTGGAGGCTGCCTGGTGGTTTGTAAGAGATGTGTTTCGGTGCCCTGGGTTCTCTCATGGAGAATAGCCATGTCTGTGTTGCGAAGCATGGTTTTGGAGCAGGCTGGGAGGGCTGAGGAGGGACATTCCCTTTCTTCTCTCTGGAGCAAGGCCTTCCTGAGCTGGGTCGAGGTACACCAGCAGTGCACTGGGGGGAGCGAGGACCCTGCGACTTTGGTGCACGTAAAGAGAAGCAGAGGACTTCAGGGATTTCAGCCTGACTTACTCCACCAACATTAAATTTGCCTTTGTAGAGGCTTAAAAAAATGTATCAGTAACTTGTGGTGAACCATTTAAATTAACGGAGAAGATTTAAACACGGTTATTCCCATATGCCTCTCTAATCCACAGTGAAATAGTCCTCCCTGATCTCTCTGTGAAGCAGTAAAACTGAAGTGTGCAGTCAAGGTTCAGTGGTCCTGAAGGTAGCAGTGTCTGAATTCCTTGGGGAAGAGAGGGATTTAAAGGCACACGAGAGACAGTTCCCTGTTTGTCCTGAGATGTAGGCAAAAGAGAGGATGCAGGACTGTCTCAGTGGGACTAAAGGGCAGATACCAAAACACACCATCCCATAAACTCACCGGAGTGTCTTTGCAGGTTCTGAATGAGAAGTTTTGCAACAGGACGACCACAGCCACTTTCATGGTGAGGAAAGCAAACCTCATTCCTATGCAGTTCCTGGGGCCAGCCCCAAACGGCAGGAAGGCGTAGGGGTCAATGGATTCTTTGCTGTCTTTACTGAACCTGATAACAACAAAAACATGATGTTAGAAAGAGCTACTGTTCCAGGATGCATTGTCAGCTCTCAGATCTGAAGTGATGAGGGGTTTGGAAAGTGATTCAGCTTAAGAGACAATTAATTAATATGGCTTTAATCTAAGGAGAATTTGTGTGTTGTGAGAATAGAAAGTATTTGCAAAAGCTTTTAGTGTTCTTGTGCGTATTAAAAGAACCCAGCTAAGCCCCTTATTCCTGCCTCAATAGATACTTTATGTGTCTGCTTTTATTCAGCTGCTTGGAGTTGGTTGTGCATCTCCAGGTACATCAGGTGAACAGGGAATACCTGAAATATGCTAATGGATTTCATAACCACTTTTTTTTTCAGAACTCCCTTGCAGCTCAAACACTGAACCTAGATTTCAAACCCTAAAACACACAGGTCTACAGCTTCACGTCTTTCCTTTAGATCAAAGGACTGAGTGAACACAAAGATGTTCTCCCCCTGCGTGACTAAAGGCAGGGTTGCTTTTGAGACATGCCAGCCATTCCTCTCCTCATCATGAAAAACAGGGAAGAACAATCAACTTCACAGAGAAATTTGCCACTGAGCATTTTCAGTAATACTTCTTAGTGATCAGTTAGTTTTCATGTCAGAAAGCTTTTAATTCACGGTGCATGAGGTCTAGGTACAAACCCCAGCCATGCTAAATCAGCAGTGAAGTATCTCACTACTGAGACACCAGCACATCCCTCTGATGAACTCCCAGCAAGAGAAGTGATCGCTAAAGAGCTTCTGTCCAGTTACTCATGCCTAGTTTGTTACCCAGAGCAAGGTTGGAGCTACTGGAGTAACTGGTGTAACATGTCCATTGCCACCCATTTCGGTAGTTCCTTCTACATTCAACACAAGGTGACCATAGGGGTCTATGGGGGATTCCAGTAGCACCCATCTCTCTCCCTAACTTCTGCCTGATTCTGGTGCCATCATTTTGTTCTGAAGGTCGCCACATCTTCACACCAGGGCTGGCTTGCAGGCGCATTTCAACTCCTGGCATGAGGGCACAGGTCTGATCCTGCTCTCTCTGGGCCAGCCCTCAAGGTCTTTGTGGCCAGCTGGAGACTAGCAGGCCCAGGGCGTCCCAGGGCTGTCTTGAGGCCATTGCCTCATTTCACAGGGTCTGACACAGACTCCTAAGCAAGGATTGTTTCATAACTCGAGTTGAAAAATTAAGTTTTACTTTCTAGTCATCTTTGCCCTTCCACTGCTGATTTGCACGGCATTGTGCCAGTCACCCAATGGCTCTTGTTTTAATATCTGGTCATAAACCCCTCAGTGTTACAGCTGCTGGGAGCTGCTCTCACTGTTGCTCCCTTCAATGCAGTTAATTAAATTCCATGCACAGTTTATGGATGTAGATCATAAAACTCCCCTCACGGTAATGCTGGGACTAGATGTCAGACAATGATAAATGCCTAATTTAAATGTTATAATCATGCATTCTCCACTTTTGCTGCCATTTCCACTCCTGGGGGCTGTAGTTGAGTGTGCAGCTATTCCCCCTGCCTGCCCCTCACCTCTCAGGCCTGAACTCGTCCGGCTCTGGCCAATACTCTGGGTCACGATGCAGCACATAGGCAGGGATCATCACCACCATGCCCTTTGGAATAGTCACACCATTGATCTCCACTGTCTTCTTGCAGACCCTCTCAATCCGGCCCCCAGGGGGGAAGAGCCGGAGGGATTCATTCACCACCATATCGAGATACTCCATCTGCATGACGGCGTTGTACGTGGGAGTAGCCTGGGGAGGGGAATCAGGACGGTTACAAACACAGGACTTCAAACGCCACTACAACCTCCCCCAGCACTTCCCCTTGAGGCATCAGAGACCAGAAGAGGGGAAATCTCAGTGCCAGCACGTCCCCCACTCTTGTTTCCAACCTGGCTGTTGGCTCAGGGTCCACAAGGCACAGGTGGGAACAACCCCAGCAGCTCCCCACCCTCCTTTACCTTGTTGGGCAGGTTTGCATCGATCTCATCCTGAAGCCGCTGCTGCACATCAGGGTGGGTGGCCAGGTTGTATGCTATGTAGCTGAGGGTGGAGCTGGTGGTCTCATACCCGGCAAAGACAAAGATGAGAGCCTGGGCCAAAATCTCCTCATCACTTAATGCTGAAAAGAGGCACAAAGGCACATTCAAAAAGCAGAAACCTCAGTGATTAATCCTTGGGAATTAAGGATCCCACTCATCAGTCTAGGTATTGCTGTTCATAACTACTTAACACTTGGTAAAGGAAACATCCAGGCAACCCTCTGGTACCACAAAGGGATGGACAGAAAACTGCTGTAAGGATCAGCAGAGTTACATCACTGTCTTTAAGAGCAGAATCAAGGTATGTGCAGACTTCAGAAAGTCTCTGCTGTCTTCTGAGACCATGGGCCAAAAAATGATATGGGCACATGCTAGAACTTAGAGACAAAGGAGCAGCTCCTCTAAGCTATAGGTGAGCCTTGAGCTGCTGAGGGATTAGTAGCCATGTAAGGCAAAAAGGACAATGCAGGACTCAGTGCTGGTACTGCAGTAGTGCCCAGGTGCTGCCAGGACACAGCCCACAGCACAGGGTGCCATACAAATACCTCATCCTGGCACCTCAAAGGTTTACAAGCATCCTGTCATGACTGAGGTTGATGGAATGTGGCTACGCCTTGGCCAAGCCATTGTTTTCTAAGCCTAAGAGTTTTCCTAGGATGAGGAACAGGGATGAGCTCACAGATGAACAAGGTACACGCAGCATATGTGCTCTGTGAACTTTATGAAATCCAGCCAACATCGCTGGCCTTCAGAGAGGATAAAATAAGAATGGGAGTGAGGAGATATTCACTCTGTTTGCTGTTTGTTCCACAAACAGACTTCAGGATTTATCCCAGGAAATGGGATATAATAAAATATGGCTGGTAGGTGATAAGCATCACTCCGGCCCCACTACCAAGACCTTGAATCTAATGCATAAAGTCCTCTCCCACTTCCTTCCTTTCACCGCGCGAGGAACCGCTGAGAGGAAGACAGGTCTCAAGACATACATTTGTACGAGTCGGTCTCAGCAGGCTTGGAGCTGTCATGTGAGCTCTGCGAGTCAACCATGAGTTGCAGGAAATCAACCCGGTTCTGGGGAGAAACAGAGGCATTCAGAGACCATCTGGGTGGGGAGGTACCAAACCTTGTCCAGCACAAGCTCCTTGCTGCTGAGATGCCCGCTCCATTCACAGCCCCAGCTGCAGGCTCATGGCTTCAGGGCACTTTGAGGTTCAGACTGGAGCCCCTCTATAAACACAGATACTTTCTCCACATGGAAGCCCAGGCAGGGGATGTTTCTGACCCTCCCCAGGTTTGATGGGCTGGGAGCTGTTATGGACAGTCGATGATATACCACAGCTTCTGAAGATGCCACCAGGTCCCTCCTGCAGTCAGGAGGACAGCACAGTGAAGCGAAATGGCCATCTGGGCTGGACTCACCATGCTGTTGCCCTTTTCTCTTTCCTTCTTCATTTTTATGAAGACACCATTGAAGAAATCCATGACGTTTGAGGGTAACAGAGTCACATTCATCTTTTCCAGCACAGGGACAACAAAAGGGAACAACACTAAAGGGACATAAAAGAACAACACCTTTTAGCAAAAAGAGGCCCAAGACACTAAAAAGTGTCACAAAGCACAGAAAGGAGGGGGGTATGCCTGGACTCTAATCCCCTCAAATTGCTTTTTGTTGCCTTCAGCTCTCTTTTAACCTAACCATGGCTGGCCTGCAATAGCACTTGAGAATCTTCTCCACGTACCAGTAAATGGCCACAATGCCACCCTAAGTGCAGGTGTCTGTGACAGAGCAGCTGTCCAAACAGGGTCTCTGCTTATTGAAGGGTGCTATGGACGCTATGAATCCTAGCTTCCCTGGGTAATGATCTATACAGATTTTCTAGTGTGAATCTAATCCTGCAAAGTGCTGAGCATCTTCTGTACAGCAACAAGGACTCAAAGCTACCAAGGGAGCTACCAGGAAAAGCAGGTCTTCACCACTTCTGACATTGATTCGGGGCTATATGAGAGGAGGTGTGTCATACCTAAGAACACAAACACGGGGTTTAGGAAACTGAATTTGAGAAATTTCTTAATGTTGGTGACAAAGGGGTCATTGGGGTTGCTCATGGAGTCAATATTCACACTGAAAGAAGTGCTGGCCACCACATCCATGCTGTAGGCTCCAAAAATGCTAGGTAGAGAAGAAGACAGTGAATGAGATCAACTCAACCGGACTAATGAATAGAAGCCCATCCAGGAACAATCCTGGAGAGAGGGAATATCTTTTTATCAAGGACTGAATGCAGAGTCCTAACATAGCAGGTCCTGTCCTGATTTGGCAGTAACCACCGTTGCATTTCCCCAATCATTTCCCAATTTTTCTCAGCGTCAACCCCCTAGATTGTAGTTAGAAAGCACTGAACTACAGTCTGGAGTAACAAAGACTGTATTCTGATTTCCACCTGTAAAAGAGAGTGTAAAAATGACATCAAACAATACCACATGTCGAGGGGCATCTGGAACAGGTCCTACACCTTCTTTGAAATGCATCCCCAGGAAATTGAAGCAGGGAACTGAGCATAGTTACTCCATTTGAGCAGAGCAGAGCACTGCAAGCTCACCAGTGAAGAACATGCCACGTCTGTGACCACGAAGGAATTTGCCACCGTAGCTGAGAAGGGATCTATGCTACAGTCTAGAAAAGGCTTTCCAGAATGTTCTCTTCCATACACTGAATACAAACTCTGCCCTGTCAGCCCCACAGAGTTACTCACTCCTTCACGGTCACGAACTCATCATTAGCCACTTTCTTCTCAATGTTTTTCACTAATTTTTCACCATAGTGATTAATGATGGGGAACATCTGAAATGCAAACAAAGCAAAAGGCACTGTTGATTCTTTCACCTCCTCCAAAGAAGGCTGGGCAATTCTGCTCTGCCACCTGCAACTTGCCAAGTCTTTAGCTTGTGGAGGATGGGCAGGCAAAGGGGAAGGTGCCATTTCCAAGCCTCAGTCATTGCTTTCTCTTATTTTCATAACCAGCTCACAGGACTATGATTGAGCAAGGTTCTTCTCCCCAAATCCACAAGTAGCTCCCAGCTGGGAGAGAATATGGCCTCAACTTGCAGTACCCTGTGTACCATTTCATCCCCTTCTCTTGGCTCCCTCCCCATGATGCTGGACAGCCACCGTGTTGCTGAACTGCACCTAATGACCAAGATCATAATGGATGAGGCCTTGATAAATGGGGCATCTCCCCCATTTGAGGGGAAGGTCTGTACTCAGAAACATCCCAGTCCTCCTCCAGCTATTAATGCAAAATACCAGTAGCATCTGCTTTACCTCCTTGAGCTTCCCACTGGTGAAGGTTGGAGACAGAACTGTACGAATCCTTCTCCACTTCTCATCTTCAGCTATGTTGAGGGCTGACTCCAGGATCCCATTCAGACCAAAGTTCTGCACAGCAAAAGTGACACGGTTATATAGGGAGATTGGTGAAGGTTTCCTGCCCCCTTTCCAGATGAAGAAATGCAAAAACCACCCACCTCAGGATGTTGACTTGGCCCCTGACCTCACATCAGCTCTACCTCAACCAGCAAACAACAGAAATGGAAACAAAAAGTGTAGGATTCATAAATGGCATCAGCCCTAGGGGTCATCCAGGCTGATGTCCCAGTGTCCCAGCCAGGGTGGCCACTATATTTCCCTAGTAGAGTCTGGCTGTTGGTACCACCAATAAACTGGGGCACAAGAGAGAGAGCAACTGCTTGCTTAAGGGCTCAGAGAAGGGGAATAGAAACCAAGAAGAAATCCTTTCTTGCTGCCCGCACTCGGTGCTGAGGAGTGATGCATGGGACAAGATACCTACTCGGCGATTGGTGAAAATAGTGTAACACTCCTTCACCAGGATGTTTTTGATGAGGACGGGGTCCAAAATGGCCAGCACAGGCTGCCTGCCATCGAAAATCCTAAGCCAAGAGAAACCCACAGTCAGTCCATCGCTCACGGTCAGCTGGAGCAAAAGCAGACTGCTTTGTCTGCAGCCAGAGCCGCGTGCATCTACTGCTGGAGCCCAAAGGGTTTGGGCCAGCTGAGTGCCCTCTGACAAAACAGCTGAAGGGATGAGGCTGAAACTGTTTTATTACGTAGTAAAACAGGAGAAAGGGAAAGAAAGGGCCAAACACAGACAGTGTGAGCATTTCTAGCAGTCGTCTATGGTATTCGAGAGTTGCCAGAGCAGTGTGGGTTTAGATAAAAGGCAGCTTTTGCCATGACATTGATCCCCTGCACTCGGGCTCTCTGAGTTGTTTCCACAACTGGTAGTGGGAGTCAATAAATCCACACTGAGCAGCCTACATGTGGGGTAAAGAGATCTCCCTGGCTGGCCTACGAGGCAATGAGAGGGGAAAAACTCACCCGTCTCCTCCATTTTCCAATCAACAGAGACAGAGAAACTTAAAAGCTGTGGTGTGGGCTAAAGGGCAGGGAGCCTTGGGCCACAGCTGAGGGAAGCAGCTGCCTTCAAGAGGCTTGAGAACATTCAATCTTTTGGAGAAAAAAAACCAACACAAACCCAAACCAACCCCAAAAAGCGCTAGGTTTCATGAAACCTCCTCAGATTTTATTTTCTTTTTTTTTTGGAGCAACAATTTTGCTTCGGTTTGAGAGGTTCTCCAGAGAAGCACGATAAGAGGCCCCGCACAAACTCAGTGCTGTGCGGGGAGCGGGGAGGCAGGTTGAAAGGTAGCTCATGGCCCGGCTCTGGGAGCAGCGGGGAGCGAGATGAAAAACACCGTGGCAGCCTGCAGCTCGCTTTCTGCTCAAGACAGACAGAAAAGCAGCTTCAAAGGCGTTGAGGCTCGGTTTGACACCAAGCAGTGGAGTTTTTCTGGGCAGGCTGTGGGGTTGGGAAATGATTGGTGCCTTCCCTCAGTCATGCATCTGGAGCTGAGAGATAAAGGGATGGCCGTGCTGATTTGGCGGGTGTTGGAGGACGAGGGGCAGCTCCCTGGGCTCTCTGCGGTGTGAATGTACTCAGCCCCAAGGTCACTAACACGGCTGTTTAGTTTTTAATGCTCCCAAACAGGGAAAAAAGGAAAAAAAGGAAAGAAAAAAAAGGTTATTTTCAAAGCTGATGCAAACAAATGCCCCTCCAAACTGGCTGCCATCATCCCCACGCTGTACTGAAATCCCAGCAGGAGAGAAGCCTGGGAGAGAGAGATGGCTGGAGATATCCCCAGCGGTCAATCTGGACTTATCCAAGCTGTCACAGACATGATGGCAACGTACCTTCTGCCATCCTATTTTTGGGGCCGTGGAGCACCCCGAAACAGGCAGTTTTGTTCTGCAGAAAGAAACTCACCCCCAGATTTTACCGTATTTTTCAAAGCACATCTGATCAAAATTCAGGACTCCCTGCAAAAGAAGAAAGGAGAAATGAACAGTTTGCCAGCGAAGAGCGATCAAAGCAGGTCACAGCTGGCAGCGTGGGGCATCCCACAGACCCATTGTAAGCAGCAGAGGTTGGGGTGTGTGTGTTAGCTCTTCAGAGTCATGCAGACACTTAGGGGACATTTGCACCAGGGGGAAAAAAGAGAGCAGGGAGGGGGAAAAAAGAAGCACTTTGAACTTCCACTAGCCAACCCGAGCTAAAAATGTAATGAAGAGAAGGTACGGCAGGGTCCACAGCTTTAGTGTGAGCAGAGTTAGCAGGCAGAGCTAGATCCCAGGGTGTCCTTTCATCTTCAGCTCAACAAGTTAAAGCTGTTACTGCCTTGTCCTCATGAGATCTTCCACTACAGCCATTGAACCAGAGCGATGATGCCTTTTCTTGTTTTGCTTTGTTTCCATTAAGGTTTTAACCGATACTACATGTAAGGATGAAACTTGTGGGACACATAACACTCACCATGCATCAACTAAACCATTAGTAAGAGACCACACGCATGCTGTAAGCCTAGCAAACACAAGCTACAACACTTCTTGCATTGAAGTGAATACATTTTGTTCTGTGCTTGCAGGTACCTGGGACCAGCTCCTACACAGTTACTTGGTAACTTGCTAATGTTTGAGTTTTATTTAGAAATCTATTTGCCTGGCTCAGTCTCAGGCTGGGCCAACAGCAAGTGGCCAGATAGGGCATTGCTGGGGCTAATTCCGCCTCTTCATGGGATGCCACAAAGAAACACGCAGTTCCCAGAAATTATCAATATCTTGGGCATCTCTCCAATATCTTTTTTTAAAATTTTATTTCCAACAGAACTTCAGCTGCTGGGGAGGAGGTAGAAATCCATGGAGAAACTAGCAACTTAAATAGCAGAGTAGCTGAAAAACGCAGCACACCTCACTCAGGTCAACCAGACTCTAAAGGTAATTGTTCTGTTCTCTGTGTGTCCCAAGAGCTTCCTACCTGAAAGCACCATCTCCATCTGACTGAATCGAGGGCAGAAGAAAGAGATGTCCCAAGGATGAGTAAAACAGGACTAGATACAAGTAAGAACTGAAGGCAGCTATGGAGCAGTGGCCGCCAGTACTCACGTGCCGGTACTCCAGGAATGTTCCCAAAAATGGCAGAGGCTGGGGCCCGGGAATGCCCAGCTTCTTGAAGATCCCGAAGGGCCATATCCCATAGCTGCCAAACAAAGAGCATGTGAGATGCATTTATGCAATGAAGAGAGAAACTTCTTCATCCTGAGTTCAGTGAACAGCTGAAATAGCTGGTTCCTGACACCCAGAGAAAGATGAAATTATGGACCACCAGCAAGAGAACTGTGGAGGATGCTCTCTTCCTGCAATAAATACAGGATCATGTGGGCCACAAGGCAATTTGGGGTACATTTTGGTACAGACAAGGGCTGAAAGCAGCTGTAGCCCAGCCTGAGCAAACACAGCCTACCTAAAACCCTTGGGTCTTTGTTCAGGGGCCTCATTGCGTTCCCCAGATCAGAGATCTGGGACTCAGGAGGCCGAAGACAGGAATCAGAGGGATTAAATTCCCAAACTGAGACCTGCCCGCCCTTGTGTTTGTCTTTGCAAAGACCTGCAGTGATGCTCAGGTGGCGGAGCTGCAGCAGCACAGCAGCTGAGTGGGGATGTAAATTGTAACAGCAAGAATTACTGTATGGCTCTCGACAGCTCCCCTGAGCGACATAAGCAAAAGGGCAATTTGCCCAACATAACTGTTCAGACGGGGGCTTCTGCTGGCACCAGCGCACGGGCAAAAATAAACACCACCCGCTGCCCTGCTCCCAGAGCCCAGCCCAGCCAAGGACACTCTGCGCGTCCCTTCGCAGCCTGCCACAGCTCGCTGCAGTTACAAACCACAGAAGTCACTTCTCCTTTGGATCTGCTGAGAAAAGCCAAAAAAATCAAGGAGTTCCTTTTTATTTCCCTCCCCCGCCCCCAGCCCTGCTTCTTCCTTCCTTTCTGGCTGGCACAGGCAGGGGCACAGGGAACCCCCCCCTTTATCAACCCTCCCTCTGCCTCCACCATAGCACAGGAGACCAAGGGTGGGCTTTTTTTTAACACACATTAATGTATGTGAGCACTTCATAGCAGGGGTGACCGTCCCAGCCCCTCCTCCAGCCCCGTCACCCTGGGGCACCAGCCTCTACTTACAGGACCACAAGGCTGAGGAAAACGATGAGGAGCAGCCAAGTGACAGAAGAAAAGTTTGGCAGGAGATCCATGGAGTGTCCCAGCCTTCCCTGCGAGCAGCAGTCTCCCACGAAGCCGCAGCCTTTACTGGGATTGCTTCCGTGGCCCTTCGCTGCTGCGTGGTCACAAGGCAGGGAAGGAGGAGTTGTCTAGTTTGCTCGGGTGCTCAAACCTTAACCCTTGGGCAGGTTTCTGCCTCGATTGGGGTGTCAGTAAGATACCCAGCCCGACGTATTTGCAGATCTGAACCTGCTGAAGGGACAGTTTTTACGAGGGGAAAAGATAGCATAGGGCATCAACTTCCTTAAGCCCTCAGTGCCTCTTGCTCCAAGGCTATGGGGTGGGCGGGGGTTTGGCAGGCTGCTGAACCAGATGCCGCTGTCAGGGAGTGGTTTTACTGGATTTATCACTTTTACTGAGGGGTGTAAACAGGAGAGTCAAGGAATTGCTACTGTCTGTTCTCTCCCACTCCTTGCCCGATGGCACCCCTCCCCCCCCAACCCCATCCCCCTTCCTGGGTGGATCTGGCTGCACAGATCGCCATGTATCTTCCCTTGTGCCTCCCCCTCCCATCCCTAATTATCCTGTCCTCCCACAGCTCCTATTTAGGGTCTGGGAGGGAAGGGGCTGGAGGAGACAAGCTTGCCAAGGAACAGCCCAGGGCTGTTGGGGGTCCGTTACCCCAGGCAGAGCTCTCCACACCATAGGCTCGATAGAGACCCCACATGCACATTGTGCTCCCCTGCACCACTATCGCTCTTCTGCCTCGGGCACGCTCAGCCTTGAAGAAACCCAAGTGCTTCTGCAATTATCTGCCCACCAGTGTAGGCAGATCACATGTGGCCATGCCCACAGCCCAGCAGCAGTGTTTGCCTCTGCCCAAGCGTTTATTTTGCCTCATCAAACACATGCAGAGGGTGCCAAGCCACTAGCAGGTCCAGGGGTCACCTCCACACCCATGAGGAAGAGCAGAGCCGCAGTGTTGCCATTTTTAGTAGGACGCTATCTCAGACATCCTCAGCTTCACTGGCTGCGTTGTGCTCGATGATTCATGTAATCAGCGGCTGTCAGTAATCAATGAGCTGGTTCATGAAGGCGTGTGCCTGACTCCTGCTTCCCCAGGCTGTGCTGAAGAGCTGAACCCTGGCCCTGGCAGGAGCCTCGTTCTCCATTTCATGGGGTCCTCTCCTTGGATTACCAATTGCTAGCAGCCATCGGGATTTCTCAGCAGGAAGTGAGTTGTGGTTTGGGATTTTCCCCCTCTCAGAGAGAAACTAAGCCAAAGCCAGACTTTGGAGGAGAACAAGGATGTCAGCTATCCCCTCCCACCCCCAATGAAGAAACTATGAAGGACGTCTGCACACAAGGAAATTGGTTGTTTGTCCACAATAGGTTTGAAGCCACATCCTCTTGGTATGCGGGTGGCTGGTGAACTTCTACCAACTCCTTCTTTACCTCATTTTTGGTTTGGTTTGGTTTTGTATGTACCTCAGAGCGCCCTTGTCTCCCTGGTTCCACTGGTATGAGAAAATCATAGCTGATAACATTTCCACCTTCTACCAAAATTGCCACTGTGGGTCAGAGACACAGCTGGGGCAATCCTGAACACTCATCTTTGCATAATTTTGTACAAAATGAAGGTGATGCTGTTATAGCTACACAGCCCTTTTTTCTGGATGCGACAGTAAGAGCGTGTACTTAACGAGGTTTGCTTTTCCCACATGAACATCACTGAAATGCTACTCAGGAGGGACACAGTGGAGGGGGAGACTCTCCAGGTCGTGTTTCCTGGCAACACTTAAAAGGTTTCGGCATTGTGGGCAAGCAAACCACACAGCATGGCTGTGGGGGAGGCTACTGTGGCACCTCAGCACATTGTCCAAGAGAAAGGGAGAAGGCTGCCCAAGTTTGGGCTAGGATCCCTACACAGCTCTCGCCTGTGCAAGGCTGGAGACCCAGGGAAAACATCCTGTGATTGTGAGAGAGGGAGTGTTGGGTGTTAGAGGGTGTGCTAAAAGGTAAAAATAACAGCACCAGCAGCAGCAGGCTGTGAGTAGACATCAATACTACTTCTAATTTTACCTGTTCCACAAAATTGTCACTTTCCCCCCCCCCTCCCATTTCAGATAATACCTTGTTTAATAGGAACTGTCTCCAAGAGAGATGTTACCCCCCTTGGTAACATCCCATCACCAGCCAGGGGCCTCTTCAGGCACCGGGCTACAGCACTGTGACATATCAGGAAATAGGGATGGTTCAGAGCCCTAGCGAGGTTTCCAGTGTTAATTATCTGTATGTGGAAGGCCCAGAGTGGTCCAAAAGAAACCTCTTCCTCCAGGTCATGAACAGATGCGGCCTTAACCCCTCTGACATTGTGTGTGGGAGCCCTGATGATGTGCTCAGTGCTGTAAAAAGACTATATATTCTTACAGTGGAGAGGAGTGACTCAGTGTGACCCCTGCTTCCCCAAGGAGGGGTCTCCTGTAGTGGTCCTGGACACTACTGAAGCCACAGCCCCTTGTGCCCCCCACGCTTGTCCACTGGCCACCACACGGTCACTGTGGTGGCTTCTGGCGTGCTTATTCCTGCCACCCCATCCCGGCAACAATCCTGGTTCAACATTAACTCACACGCTATCTACCACTCCTTGTCACAGCAGTGGAAAGGTGCTTAGCTTTCACACTTCGGCTGCTTGCCCAGGGTTTGTGCTACAGTCATCCTGGAGCACAGCACCCTTCTGCTGAGCTCCACTCCTCTCCAAAGCAAGGGGACAGGTGGCTGGGCAAACCAGGTCTGTGGGGATTCGAAAGCTGATGGTCACCATGTTCAATACAAACAGAAGGCGATTTGAGCAGTGATATCTGGCTGTAGTCACTGGTAGTGTCATAGCTGTAAAAGTGAGACAACACATCTTAAAGCTAGCGGGGAAGCGATGGCTGAATTAATGGGGCGTAGATGATATTATACCTCCTGTAGAACTTCAGAGGAGCAACGCTCATGGATGATAACTTCTTTTTGGAAAAACTTATAAACTACAAAGCCTTCCCTGGAGGAGAGGAGATTTTACCACTCATTGGGTAGTGGGACTGAAAGAAGCGAAGGGGAGAGAGTTCCTGCATGGACACAGCCTCCCCAGGTAGAAGATGACCCCCAGGAGACACCTGCTCTGCTGCATCTCAGGCTTTTTTTTTAGCAGCTATGTTGTAGACCCCAAGTTTTTTCTTTCTTCCACATGCTATGGAAAAACCCACACTGTAGCACACAACAGGCTTCTAAGGGACACAGCAAAACACCAGCCTTGTTGAAAAACAGGCTTTTATTCACCGATTGTCCCATCCAACAATTCTCTTCTTACGCTCCTCTCACCCCACAAACAGGATCATGAGCTGTTTATTTCAGGCTCTTCCTTACAAACCTTGGTCCCAAATGAGCCTCTTGAAAGGACTAAATTGGGAAGCACCAGATGTACGACTTCCTCGAAAAGCTCCAGCAGCTGGGGAGTGACCCAGGGCTGGCACTGATCCCTGCCTTCCTTCTCACCAAGCCCCAAGCCCTGCAGATTCTGGACCTCTGCAGAGCAAAACCCACCACGTTGCTCTTTTCATCCTGTAACACTGCTGAATGCTCCTGAAAGCGTCAGCAGCTGAAACCCATCTCCCTTTCATTCCTCTGTAATTTCTGAGCAAGGACAGAAAATTGTAAGCTACAGCCAGCGTTTAGAGCATCAACCCAATTACAGACAGCTCTCCCTGTGCATTCGGACACCAGTTCCTCCAAGGACAGCCTATCCTTTGCTGGTCTCACCCTGTACCAGAGAACCTTTCTGTCCTTTCAGAGCTCCCAGCTGGTAGCTGAGCCTCACTTGATGTAGCAGCCAGTGCTTTCCAGAAAGCAAAGTGGCAATGCCACATTTGCAATGGCCTCAATTTCTGCCATGCCACTTCCAAAGCAGAAGCCAGGCCAGAGAAAAAAGAAGTGGAAACCACAGCATGACCCTGCAGACATCAGCTGTAAACATGGGACACAGAGCCCTTTTCTACCACAATCCCCTTACCTCCAAACCCACCATATCTCATGAGGACACACGTTAAAAACAGCCCCATGGGTGTAATGCATATTTTATAGCCAGGATCTCTGCTGGGCCAGCCCCCGTGATGCTTGGAGTGACATCACTGCCCAAGGGCACAGTTTGGCCCGTTGCTTCCATCTCTGCTGTTGTCTTTTCTGGGGCACATCCTGCTCATGGACTAAGAGCAGGGATGAAGTGTTTGGTTTGTGATTCATTCGGCATTGCTGGATGTGAGCCACCTCTGAGCATGTCTGGGCACAGTCCCTTCCCAGAAACCCAGCAGGTAGGGCTGGAGGCTTCTCACACAACCTCACCGGGGAGGATTCTCTATAGCAACTAAAGCCACGCATTTGCCTGGCTGGATTAACCCTTACTTGCTTCATAAAATGGGCTTTGGGCAAAGCAGGCATCTTTTCTCACCTCTTTGATTTCTTCTCTGGTGCGGAGGCAGCTATGGATCAATAAAAAGTGTCTTCATTCATCACCCTGGATGGTTTTTGCTGGATGGAGGACTGAAATGCTGAATCCTTCCTCTGCCAGTCCCCTCTCCATGGTGGGAGGTAAAACATTTCTGAATATCCATCAGGTTACATGAGGCTTAATCCCTGAGGATACAGTCTCCCAGCAGATTAAGTCACAGTCTCATAAATCAATCTGAAAACTTACCCTGCTTCATCCCAAATTTTCCGAGTTTGGCTTCTCTGATGACTTCAAATCGCTCCTCCCCTGCCCCCCACCCCTGGGGTGTTTATACCAGATGCACTTGTACATAAATAAAAAATAACCCAAAATAATAATAAAAATGTTTGTATTTACAAGTTGAGTCTTGTACTCTTGGAATTAAAGTCTAATTAGGTCAGTCATGTTCCCCTGGTAGGGTATGAATGATAGTGCTGGAAAACAGACAATTTATAGAGACCCAAAAATAACTCATCCTGCTGTTCCACAAGAAAGATGCGTTTTCTTTGCCCTGCACTGAGGACATTTGCAATTGAGGCCACACAGGCACACGGACAACAATCACACAAGCCATGGCTTGGTCCCACCGGCAAAGCTGGCCTGGGCCCCCATTTCCTCTCACCAAAGGAGGGACATTAATCCTCCCCAATCTGACAGGGCTGTGGTGAGGTCAGCTGTGTTTGTAATGCATTTTATCACTGTTGGCATGAGGCCTCAGGCTGTATCACACACAGATAGGTTTTTTTCAGATTTGCCTTTCAACCTTATCTGCACCGGCTGTTTAGTGTCCAAAGTGCAAGTGTCCACATGAACTCGGGTTACCAAGGATCAGGGTGAAAAAGAAGGGAGCCCATAGCGTCACCACTGTGCACTGCTGCTCTGTCAGGGCCATGACTGAACCAAATTGGCACTAAAGCCCTAAAAGTTGCACAATGTGGGCAAGTACCTTTGAATGGCATCATGGGTGTTGGCTGCTTCCTCCTCAGCCCTGTCACTGTCACGCACTGTTCCTGTGCAGCTTCCTAACCTCTCCATACATCGATGCAGATTCTCTGACTCTGACAATGATTCCAGAAGGAATTTGCCTTGTATAACTTTGCAGAACAGCTTTGCACAGCAGACTCATCTGATTTAGGGTTAGCCTCTCTCCACAACAAACTGGGATGAACATGCCAGCTACCTACCTACCAAAGGTCTCTCCTGGCCTGGGAACCCAGCAACCATGTTGCCTTGGCTTAGAGGGACATGTCCTGTATTTCCAAGAAAAGAAAGGAGCAAAGCAAAAGAAGTCACTCCAGTTCTTGGGGCACAGTGGAAGCGGATGAAAACCCAAGAAAAAACATGTGTTTAAATACAATTCCTTTTGATTTTGTGGGAAACGCAGGTTTGAAATGAAAATAATTGGTGAGGCAAGAGGCCAGGAGGCAGGCTTTAAAAAATTAAATAAATAAAAAGGGAGCAAGAACTAAAATAAATATCTTTGGAGCAAAAACACAGAGAGAAGAAGAGGAAACAAATGGGACAAATAGCAGGAAAGGAGTCAGCGATGGAAACCCAGACTACTTGATTGAGCCAAGGCACTGCTCATGCTGTCCGGGGCAGGGCGGGAAGCCAGTCTGTTTGCTCCAGTATTGTTTAGGCTACAAATGCCATGGCAGATTTCCCATCCACTCCCATGTTTTTGCCCACGCTCTACGCTCAACCACAAAAACATGTGTGATGGAAAAGCATCTTGAGAAGTGTAAGGGCTGGAAGCAGGGGGATGATACACTTTGGTGCTGAGCGAGCTCAGGAAAGCATTTCTGCATGGTATGGCAATCCTGCAGAATAATGTCTACGGCACGAGGATGTTCATCTTCAGAATGGGTGCATTGATACCTCTGGGTTATTACAAGTGACCTGCTGCAGAGGGCTGCCTGTATTTATACAACGCTACATTATTTATAATATCCCTTTCAGGAGCAGGAAAAGACAAGTTAGCAGTTTGACTTCTGCTCACCCCCCAACCCCAAGACTTGGAAAACATTGTTTTCTCACCCTCATTTCTCCCACCAGACCTGTAGCCAACCTGACTGTGCTCATCACTCCTCTCAGCCAGATGCTCAGCTGGTGAAAAGCATCAACAACCACCCTGGAATTAACAAGGCTGTCCTGGTTTCCACAGCTCGGGATCTGGTCCAGCCTCCCCAACACCAGTACGATTCTGGGAAGAGACTGTCGCTGCTACAATGCTGCAGGAGAGGACAAGCATTATTTGCACAGAGGCAAAACAGTGCCCTGTGGGTTTCCATTTCTGAATGGGCTTTGACTCACCCATATTAAGGACCTGGAGGAAGTTTATCACCACAAAAATAAAAAAATATTAAAGGCTGATCAAATTTTGGGTGGGAACTATTTGAGAATGTCATCGCAGCTGAAGAGCAGCAGATTATAAGATTTGACAGTCCAGAACTAAGAGCAAGGAATTTCATCCTGTGTTGTGTTTTCACCATCCTGAGCTGTTAACTCATGAGCATGCTGGCAAGGCACCCAGAAAGTCATTCAAAGCCAAAAACAGTAGAAGAGGCTGGAAAATACCCACACGCGCCCACCCCAATAAATGTACCAAGGACATACACGTTTCCAAAAGGGTTCTTTTAATTAGAAGCAAGTTTGCAAAAGAAGAAGTAACTTTCTCATATAAAATTGTGGAGTGGTGAAGGTGAGGCTAACAAGAGGTGTGGAACAAAAATCCAGGGCAAATCCCCGAGGAGACACTGAAGTAAAAGCAACATCCGATAACCGTAGTACACCGAAGGGAAACTCAAACACAGCTGTGTAAGGTGCTCCTACCCCTAAACTGATGGAAGATACCAAACCAGAGGGAGGACTGCATCCCAAGAGTAGCAAAGCAACCAGTTACAAACTCACCATTATACCATGTCCTTTCATGTTTCTGTGACCCGAGAGCTCCCATTGCACTGTGACCGATCCCAGCACTGACACCGAAGGGTGAGTGCTGGTGGCACTTCCCAGGTGTCCCACCTGCAAAACACCACCACGTCGCATAAGCAGAAAGGTTTCATATTCCTAGATCTGGAGAATAGGGTATAAATGGGAAAACACTTGGATATAAAGCTCTACAGCCCCATTCCAGTCTCTATATCCAGCAGTTCAAGCCCCAAGAAAGTGCACAGTGATCAAACAGCATCAAAGTGATGGATTTCCTGCCAAGTCTTGTGGCTCCGAGACCATTTGAAGTGGGCAGGTAGCAACTTTGGGAAGATAAAACTCTGAGTCAGAGCCCGTGTATCAAGTCCCAGTGGTATTTCCCTCCTTTTTCCAAACATCTCACCTGTCCCACATGTCACGTGTGTGCTTATTGGTTGTGGCTCTCTTACACCTTCACACAGCACAAGCCAAATTTGTCTGGGAGGGGTGATGTGGGGGAGAAGAAACGGAATACGGAAATATGAAGAACTAAGGGGACTTGTCAGGTGAAGCCATTGAAGGCCTGCGCCCAGCCCAGCGTGCTCAGTCTTGGGGTGACCGTGTTCCTAATTCGAGGTGGCTTTTCCATGAAGAGATGTCAATAGATACTGTACAACCATGTTGTGATGTGTGTGTGGCTTTGTGCAAACACCACAGGGACAGACCTCTCCCTCCGTGACCCCCAGCAATGCCATGACATTGTACAGACTCCATGTATGCTGGCAAAAATCCTATGAAAATAACTTAAGAGATGTGATGGAACTAGCAGGAGCTCCAGGTCAAGTGAAGCTACTTGCAGCACAACCCGCCCATCTAGCAACTCTTCTGTGACATCTTTTCCTCTCCAATATACCCCCACATTGCATGTGCCCTTTTGGCTGCTGCTGATAAAGGAGATCACTAAAGATAGGTTTTGGGATCATCTTCAGTCTTACATGTCATGGATTTCTGGGCTGTCGAGATTTCTAATAGCCCTGTCAAAGGTTATCTGTCTTGTATTTCGGTTTATTTAGTTTTTTTAAAGTTTGCAGACAAGTTCCTTTTCTGAAAGAAGTGGCCCTGCTATCTGAAAACAGCAAGTGGTAGAAGACACCAGCACTCTATGTAAAAACAGCTATTTTGCCTTCCTTTTTGGAGAGCAGATTGGATAATCTTTGGATAACCCAATGATTTCTTGAGGGAAGCAATGACAAGGATAATAAATGTAGCCCAATGTCAAGACAGCCTTGGATATTTATTCTAAACAATTGCTACAGCGGCTTCTGGCAGAGACCTGGGTATAAGCAGGAAAAATGAGATACTGGCCCATCTGCAAAGCATCACTGGTTTTAACACTCACACTGAAGGGGGGAAGAAAAGCCCTTTTGGGTAATGGATTAGTTCCTTTATCTGGGTGGGGATTTTTTCCTTCTCTTCAGTAATGCCAACTGCTTCCAAAAGCAGCATGGCTGGCCACAGCGTGATTCCTTTAGGAAATGCTGATAAAACCCTTTGCTTTCTTTGCTCTCACTTCTCCCCACCCTCCCCACGAAGGGTTTTCTCCCGGGTGGGGGAAGCCCTTGCCACCGATGAAGGTAAAACAGTGCCCTCTCCTGTCCCTTCTCACTGCTGCCACTCACACCGGAGCGGCGCTGAAGGTGGGTATGGAAAATACCCCACCCAAGGGTGTGGGGGTGTGGTGGGGGACACCACGAACTTTTTGGGGATTGAAACACACCAACTCCTTCCCTCACGTGGTTTAGGGTAGGGACATCCTGAGGTTCAGTGCTGGTGGGAGTGCTGGGAGCATCGATGGTGGTGGCGGCTGGTGTCACCTCAGCCCTGGGAGTAGGAGTGAAGACTTGGGCACTTCTTTCCTGCAGGAATGTGGATATTTCCATGGCTACTGCATGAAAAACAAGCGTCTATTAAACTGTTCCCTAAAATGCCTCCCTTGGTCATTTCATGAAGTTGTTTTTATTTTTTAGTAACAGCCACCAAGAGTCCTGAGAAACATGGGAAAGTAAATAAATAAATACAAATAAAATATCCTAAGAAGGCATTTTAAATATAAGCCTTCATTTTTCAAGACTGTTCTAAACAGGAAGATGGAAACAGAAGTGGATTTGATGGGTGAAGTTACTGTAACATGACAACTACTGTTTAAAAGTCGTATTTCAAGGCTGTGATTCCCAAAGATTACAGCTATGAAAGAGAGCTTTCTTGCTAACTGATGGAGTGTTTCCTTCCAGATAGAACAATTTACCTGATATCTGAGGTAAATAAAACCTACCCATTAATCATATCTTACAAGTACAGCATGCTAACAAGAAGGCACAGGCATCATGCACGTAGCTGTATGGGACCTTGGGCAAAGAACACGTATCATATGCTCAGCTTAGGGGTGAGCCGGCCACTTCCCCGCTCTGCAAACACCCAAGTAAAACAAACCCATGTGTAAGAACAGCCGACTCCTCAGCAAAACAAAGCGCAGAGTGACGGTGGTGAGGACTGGAACGGAACAGAAATACCTTTGCTCAGGTCCTGAAGTGCTCACACCTAACCTGCTATTTCGGCAGCGGTCAGAGAAAGGGCTGTACAGCCAACTGGGCAGCCCTTGGCAAGCGCAGGCTTTTTAGTCAGGGATGGCTCTGGGAGAAAAGGAATAGTCTCTTCTCCTCACTTGGTACAGATGATGCTGACACCCATGCTGTCCTTTGGTGGAGCAGTGGCCACAGAGTCCATTTCCTTCATTCCCCATGGTTTCCTTGCTGCTTTTTTCCGCTCAGCCCCGGGGTGTAACGACACCAATTCAGGTCTGGAAATATTCAGGAGATTTGGAGCTACTCACACTACCCTTCCCTTTGGAGCAAGCTCTTCGGGGTTTGACCTACTTTGTACTAACCTACCTCCCTCAGCCCTTAGTGGTCCCTGAAGGGCTCCTCCTGTAGCACTACCTCTCATACCTGTTGGATAAGCACCATTAAAACTCCAACAGCAATCGCATTGCTATGTCACATGTATAGAAACCAAGGTGGTTAAAATAAGCCATCTGATGCAGGAAATAACAAAGGAGAAAGTCACACAGATCATTTTGGCTAAGAAACAAAAAAGTCAGACTGCAAACAAATTGTTGTCAGTTCAGTAATTAAAGCAAAGTCCATATGGCTTAAGAGAACAGTCAAAGTGCACAGAAGGCAGTGGGGGTTTGTCTGCTTCGCATTCTTTTTCACAATAAACTCCATGCCATCCTCTCTGGAGCCCCTTCTCCATCCCACACACATCCTTTCCAGGTGCAGAAAGGGGATGGCTCTCAGGGTTTTGGCTCAAGCCCGTGTCTTTGCACATCCCTTGGCATCTAATGAGCTGTGGATCATTATCCCAAACTCAAAAGCCCTTAAACATACCCACTGGAGTTTTTGGTTTTGAACTTTTTCTTTCTGGAGCCTTTGGAGAAAAACAGCAATCCAGTGCCAAAGCTATCTAGAATCTGTACGCACCGAGAGCAGCAGTGCAGAGTGAAAGCAGTTCTGAGATCATTTGCCCTGTCCAAGAGGCACTGAAAGGGGACAGCAAGGCTGAGCTTGCCCTTGGACCTCACCTCTTCACTCCTCCAGGCTACTTCTAACCACCCCCATGGGTAGGAACAGGCAGGCACCATGATCAGCACCAGAATGGTATCAACAACCTGCCTTGAGGACACCACCCTGCAGTGCCACAGCTGTCCCACCAGAGCCTCTAGAGAGGACAGGGACAAACTGCAGTAGTAACAGTGCCCACACGTGCCCTGATGGGACATTAGCAAACCTCAGGATACTGATTTTCCTGTCTGACCTGTGAGGAAATACTAGACAGTGGAGTGGCAAAGACTTGCCGACCTCCAAACTCACCTTTCCAACTCTTGTGGTGAAAAGTCTGGTGGATCCTCACTAGGCCCAAGAGCTGAACTTGGATTCTTTAAACCCCTGACAACTTCCTTGTGAGCAAACAATTTGCTGCTAAACACGACAGACTCAGGAAAAGGACAGAAAAGAAGAAAACGAAAAGGGAGCTATACAAAAGGATGGAAAATGAACCATAAATTCCCTCTCTGCTTTCCAAAGGCTGCAGCTTCAGGTGCACAAAGCAGCCTGTAAATGAGCACAAGGTAATTCATGACCCTAATGCCTGAAAAACCCTGGTTAGCGTTATTTGGAGACACTTTGTTGCTTCTCCCAGATATGAAGCTGAAGAATCAATAAAAGGCACCTGTGGACACCACAACTCACCCAGTCTGTGTGATGTGTCATTGTGCTAAAAAAACCAAACTCAAACCAACCCAGCTTCCATGTTCTTTTTTACAGATCAGTAAGCAGCACTGTAGAACCTGGGTGAGAAAGGATGCTCAACTTCTATTGACAGGGCAGGATAACTTTGATGATCAAAATCCTCCTCAATTAGTAGGCTCTCTATCCTGTCACCGCAAATTTAATTGAAAGATTCCTCCAGCTTGCTGGGTTGTGTCCTTTGACTTTTAAAAAAAATGACCAATTCAAATGGCACATGCAGTCCACGAGGGAGAATTAGAGCCACACCAAAAATAAACTGACCTTGCATCTGAATTCTTCCCACTTGCTTCACCCACCACTGCCTACAATGCTCTTTTGAGCCATCTCTTCTAAAGGCCCTGGAGCTGGAATATTTAAAGATTGGAGCAGGTCCCATTTGAACAAGAAAGAAAAGCAGGTCAGCAATTCGGTACAAACACACCAGCAGTGAGCCTAGAGCAGACACGGTGACACATCTGAGCCTAAGTTGATCGGCCAGTGCTCCTAATGTGGGGAGCAGCAATGAGGAAAGGAGAGAGGAGGTGTCTGCTTTTGACGTAAAAATGTGTCCCTTTTCTATTTTTTCCTACTTGACCTCGATGACAGGGAAAAATTAAAACAAAAAAAACAAAACCCAAAGAGCAGAGAAAAAAGGAAGAAAAAGGAGCCTGGGAGGTTTTATGTTTTCTCTTCAAATCACATCACAAAGTCACTCGTTGCATCTAGGGAATTCACCTCCTTGTGTGGGAATGGGGGGACAGGAGGAGGGGTGAGAAAGAAAGAGGGAAGAGAAGGGCACGGGAGCTGCTTCCTGAAGCAGTGTTACAAAAAGCGGTTAAAAAACCCCTACTATTCACAAGTGGTTAAAATCATCACTTTTCAGAATTCCTTTTTTTTTCTTAAACAAAGGTTCAACTAGTTCAGCTCCATGTTTTTAGAGTTGATTGTCTTCAGAAAAAAAAACACCCCACCAGCCTTGTTCACGTTCCCATCCGTTTCTACCCTGATAGAGAAGTTACCCACAGTTCACCACACCGGTCACGCACACACACAGTCACTGCGACGGGTCCCTCCGAGTGCCGCCGGCGGTTCGGCTGTATCCTCCAGCCCCGTCTCAGACGAAGGAGGAGAACCCTGTCACGGGAGTCCGGGAGCCGGGCGCGGGCTGTCCTGTTGGGGTGTACACCCCTCCTGAGCTCTGTGTCGTGATGACAGTCTGGAAATAGGGTTCTGTCTCACTGGCGGCGCACTCCTCATATCTATAGGATGTTGGGTGCTTCACTCCTTTCTGCTGCCGCTTCCAGGAGTTGTAGTACGTGGGATCGCTCATGTAGTGGTTCACAAAGGAGTGCTTTGGCAACTCGTCTTCGTAATCCGAGTCAGTGGCCTGGAGCATCGGGGGGAAAAAACATGAATTGAATAAAATCAGCCATTAGCATCTATGATTTAGTCTGTTCCACGCTAGAAGAAATCAGAGACAGGTTTAATGTTGCCAGCTGACAAAAGCTGCAATTTTAGGGAGGATGGTTTGTTATCCAAGTGTAATACATGCTGGACAGCAGAAAAGCACCGTCCTCTGGTTCTGCCAGGCTTTGCTGCTAGAGGAAGTGTCCCCTGATAAATACTGGCAATGACAGATGCAGAGAAATCCCTTCCAATTCACTGCAGAATGCTGCAGCAGGAGCAAGGAGGTCTTATTTTGAGACAAGAGGCAGGGAAGTGTAGAGACGTCATAGGGAAACCAACAGCTTTCAATCGCATAATCAACAAGCCTGCAATTACAACTGCAGTTGAGAATATCTTTTCTCCTGATGCAAGGACAGAAGGAATGTCTTTCCTGCAAAGTCACTGAGGTCAGCCAGATGCGCTGCTGTTTGTGATGGTCAGACCAGGCTACCAGCAGCATACTCCCAGTTTGGCTTGTGAGGCCCTTTAAGTGTTGAAAACTAGTTATAGCACTGGAAGGGAATTAGGTAAAATATATTTTTTCATGGCAACTCTGTATATTCCAACTGATTACTGGTGGTACAGCAAGGTGCACAACCAGTGGTGACAGAAGAAAGAGAATGCGAAATCTGGGAAAGATGAACTGCCAGGCAGGAAGGGGTTGTGTTCTTGGGATGGCTCAGGCACAGCCCTGTGTTCAGAGTGGATCTTGCCCCTTAAAACATTCATGCCCCGTGCCTGCATAGCTTCAAAGCTCCCATCAATATTAAGCAGGAGCTCTATTGAGATGTAACCAGATAAGCCAGATAAGCTTTGTGCATCTGCCCCTCCTCTGAAGCACTACTGCTGTGATACAGCTGGAGGAATCACAGGGGCCTCATACATCTCCTCTGGGTAAAGAGACCACAGCAAAGCCTTGGCCACAGGATCCAAGTGTACATTTTCCTTCTGTTCCCACTGATGTTCCCCACCAATAACAGCCACATCCCATACAGCATACAAACATTTACCCAGTCATTCCCATATGTCATGTCTGGTCCAAAAATCTCTGTTTTAAGCATGCTAAGGCTTTTACCCCCCCTTCCCTCAAAAATCTGCAGAGCTGATTCTAAAGGCAATTAAATACCAAAGTAGAAGCTGCCTAAGAAATACAAGAGAGAGATGGGCAAGTGTAGCTCGTAACTGTTAGTTGCTGCAATTAGTTTCAAAAGGTTGGTATCATTCTGATCTATGACACCACACAGCAAACACATCCTTCTTGATCCTGCCTGCCACACAACTAGTCTCTCCTCCTCTAAAGCTCCTTTTTAATGGCCTCCAAAGAACAATCCTCAAATGCCTTGTGAACCATCGTTTGAAAAGGGCACCGTATCCATCATCCCACTTCTTTGCTTAGGTAGCTGCTTCAATACTATTTCATGCCCATTTTCCAGCATAGAGGATGATGGACAGAGACAAGAAATTTTTCCCAGAGTTTTTCCAAAAGTCAGAGCAAAGCAGCTCTTTGCAGCATTGCAAGATTTCCCCTCAACTATTGCCTGTGCTTTTGCTCTGTCAGAGTTATGTACTGCTTGATTATTTTAAGAATGCAAAGCTTCAGGTACCCTGACATGAAATTAATATTACAACAAAACCCTACCTACATTTCATATTGATTCCAGAAGGAATTCAGCAAGTCTCTACTAGAAAAATACTTCTTTGCACTGGCTGCCAGCACCGGGAAGCCAACAGCCCAACACTCCAAAGACCTTCCCTGCAGCGTGCTGGGAATATCCTCAGATTTGGAACCCTTCACAGCCAATGGGTGCAGAGAACAGCTCCAGAGTCTTGGCATGGCTGCAGGGAACATCCTGCCAGTGCTGCCCTGTCTGTTTTCCTAAGGGGCTCCAGCAAGAGTGCCCCTGATGACTGCGGATGTGCCACCATGGCAGAGCATGGCAGCAGGTGGCAATAGCTCAGGCAGCCTGGTCCTCAGCAGCAGAAACAACTGAGTTTACCCGAAGCCCAAGCAATCCCCAAACCTGGGTTTTCTCTGCTCTTATTAAGAATCAAGGTGCTGCACTTTGCACCTTTCTCCATTTCCAAACATTCTGCTGCAGCTCCATTCTCTAATGTTAAGGTAAAAACTACCTGCGAAGCTGGGTGATGATGATGGGCATCCAGAATAAAAGTCTCTATGTCCTGAGCAGAAACAGGTGGTTATGGATCACTCACCAGAGGCAGCACCTAAAGGTGTGAACTCCTCTAGAAATCATGGATGTGCTTTCTCGACTGAAGGCACAACTCTACCACTGCCTGTGCCATGTCTTCTGACTCTTTACCCAATCTACTTACTGAGTTTTACCGACCTGGACACGTTCAGACACCACCTGAAGAAACAAGCCCTCGCTGAAAAGATGGATCACAGCTGAGGTGTCATAAAAAGAAGAAACCCCACAAAATTCTAGCACCTCCTTCCTGCTTTTCCTGATGTTGCCACAGACACATACAAAGAGAACTAAGAAGAAATGCTGAGAAGCTGTATCCAGAAGACTGACTTTATAGGTATTACAATACTGAATCCTGTCCATTGCTAGCAGAATAATACTTACCCACAAAACTAATATAATTTCTGTACCTAAGCCAAGTTCTTTGAGATTGCCAGAAGTCAACATAATAAAGAGGAGAAAGGCTGGGAACAGTTTTACACGGGCTGCTGCCATCTGAAATACAGTGTCACTTGGACTTGCCATGAACAGAAAGAGGGAATTTAAACGATACTAACCCGATAATCTGTCCACTAATTAGTCCATTATATCAACTGAAAGGGAATGCTAATTCAGTGTAAATAAGGCCAGAGCCATTCGGAAGCGACCTTCATGAAACATATATAGCTGCACTACAGCCTTTCACCGTCATTAGCACCAAACCTGGAAAGGATAACCTGCTTGTTAGTGTCGATACAACGTGCTTTCTTTGCGTTTCCTTCAGAAGAGGCAGGAACTGACTATTCCATCCATGTTTCTGAAGTATTTTCTAAGGTCTGCTCTGATCAAGGTACTAATAATCACCCTTACCCGCAAGGAATTCTTTAAATTGCGTCCCAGATCCCTCTGTGCCCTGATGAAAATCAAGGAGTAGCAAGATAAACCTGTTTTGCATGACAATACAGACAGCTTATACTAGAGGATTACTTTTTAGTGGTTTTTAAACTATTGAGTAAATAGAAATGCTGCAGGGCTTTTTGCTTTGTTTTCAGTTTTCTTCCTTCCCTGCGACTGTGGCTTTGTTACCTTGGAAACCTCCATAGGCTGGGGCATGATTGGGTGTGCGGTGACATTACAGACTGTCAACCGAAGGGGCATGGATGCCTATGAAACAGCAAACACAGACAACGAGAGGTTATTTAATTATTTTACTGATAGCAGGAAATGCATGAGGGCTGTTGGGAGGCAAGGCAGCGGCCAGCGCTGGTTTGCTCCATCAGTGGGAAATTTGAAAATAGTTCCAATTATTTTCTTCCTTCCTTTTTTTATTTTTACCCCCTAAAGTGACTACGTAAGAAACAACCTAATGAGATTATTTCTAAAAACGTAGATGGCAGCAGTTTCTTTTGGTTGACATGAACTGAATGTGCTGTAAAAGAGACAAGGTAACCTAGCAGGCAAACAGATTTCACTGGATACGGGAACCTTTGCTTATTTAAAGTGTCACCTGCAACTCGTTTCCACACGGTGCCCGATGTGTCAAAATCAGTGGAGAGCTTTATTGGAAGCAAGTTAAAACATATTCCCTATTAAGTGCTAAGTGGAAATTTATAATCTCTTCCTACAGAGGTGAGAAAGTGAAAGTCAATTAGACTGCAGAGAGCAGCCGGGAAGACCAGAGCATCACCACCATCAGCACTGACTGATAGCATGTGCGGTCTGTGAGAATATTATCTCTGAAAACTTGTTTTTGGGAGACCACAAGGATACATGAGAACAACCACCACCCTCTCCTGCTCTCCCATAAAACTGCTCTTCCATGGCCAGATGACACTGCAGATCTATCATCGAACTTTGGTACATGGTGAACATCAGATTTCTTCAGATTATCCGTCCAGAGCCTCGTCCACTTGACTCATTATCATCTAAAGGCCTATTATTATTAATCATTTAGAAATTATACTCTTAGCACTCTTATGCTCCATACCTGCCAATTAAACTACTTTAACCTCATTAACGGTACTGGAGCTTGGCTTTCGTGGCATGGAGTAAGTTAACCACTTGATTTATGAATATTCAGGGTACCGCTCGGTCTGCTTGATTTTCTGTTTGTTTCTCTCCTGCTCCCCTCATCAGAAGGGCCTGGAGGAAGGCTCCCAGGCAGCCGTGCTGCAGTGTAGTGCAGTCACACAGCCCGAGAGTTTCTCTCAGACTTCTTCATGTTCAGTAAACCACATGAGACTCGGAGCCAGTGAGCTTCCTTCTTTTCCATATAAAATCTCAACACCTCAGGCAACAGGGCTAAGACTAAGCAGCAACAAGATGACATGTGGGTTGAAAGCAAAAGCACAGGTTTTGGCCCTGCCTGCCTTTGTGTGAGTCGTATGAAAAAGAATTGGAGATCCACGCAAAGAGAAAAACAGCATCAGCATCCCCTTCGCTGCAGAGAATCAAACCTGTGTAGAGCTCTTGTATAAAAAGATACCTTTAACTCTTCATATAAAGGGAAACATTCCTGTCTGCTAAGAGAGATGGAAATTCTGAAGTTCTCGGAAAACAGAGATGTCTGTTAAGATCTCCTTTGAGAATAGAAATGAAAAGAACAGAAAAGACAAACAGGAAGAGCTAATAGGTACATGAATGCTTGAAAAGCAAGTGGTCAAACATCTATACCCACCTCTGCCGCAACCCAGCCTCACCTCCTGTCTGTACCAGCCAATGTAAACAGCATTTTCAGGCTGATCAAAAGGCAGCATCTCCAATTGCTACCTCTACTGGGAGCCTATTAACATTTCATGCCTAAAAGCACTCCCCACCGCAAAAAAAAACCCCAACAAGCATCAAAGACATTATACAGAAGGGCTGCATATCTAAGCCCCAAGGTAAAAACAGGAGGCACATTTTGTTCACATACTCCCGTGCACACACAGATTCCCCAAAAACACTAGCATCTCAATTGAGACCTTGGGGCTTGACTGCAACACACAGTAAATAAATAATATTAATAATAGCCTGGGAAAAAAAAAATAAATCATTTCCTTCTATGCTGTAGAAAGAGCACACAGAGAAGGCAGTAATGACACCCTGCGAGGAGACTTTTGCGCATTACCAGGAAATACCACACGGGGCATTGAAATTAATGTCAAAAGGTGCCAGCACTAAATTCGTGATCATGCTCAGCAAACTGTTTTAATGACAGGTTTAATGCTGGGTTGTTACAGTGACATGACCAAAGCACTATGGGTTTAATCTGGAGGGTAATGCTTGTGCATTGCATAGGCAGCAGCTTGAGCTGCACCAAGGAAAGCCGCCCGCACGGCAGGTCGGCCACAGGGCAGTAGGAAGCAGCAGGCTGTCCCTGGTAATTAGCAGGAGGTGAGAGCTAGGTAGCCAGGAAAAGCAGCTGTAGCTGCAGGTGCAGAAAAGCTACAGATGAAAACCGTCATCTTCTTTCACTACTTGCTGCTTTTGATTTATTCTTGCTAGAAGGGTCAGGTTTAGAGTGGCTTGGCCCACTGCTCGCTTCTTGTGCTGTCAGATAAGGTTTGTCAGGATCCCAGCTGACAACACATGGCTTTAGAGGCAGATTTACCTTTCTGGATGTCCCTTAAAGTCTGTCTATTCACCCCGACCACTGTTGGGCTTTTGCAGACCACAAGCACTTTCTTTCTTCTTAAAGGGGTTGTGAGACACCAGATGGAGCACTGCCAGGTGGATAATGCTGGTGTACACCCACCTTCCCTGGAAAACAGTCTAAAGGCAACCCAAGCAGAAGTCTCCTCTTGAGTCAGACTAAGGCTGAGGACTGGGGTGTCGAGAAATCCATATACTGTGCTCTCATGGCCATGGTTAGGTGCTCCCTGGCAGGTTACTCATGCCCCAACTTACTCCCTCCATAACAGATGCAGCAGCAGTCACCACACAAGGTCACTCTTCTGAATCTTGGCTGTTTGCTGTAGGTGTCTAGAAAAGGCACTGTGAAAACTTCAAATCACATCCCATACTTCAGCCAGTACAACACTCCAAAGCGTGTCCCACCTCCAACCTCACCCAGACAACAGCTGCAGCCCACTGGTTATTTTGCAGCATATATACATTTTCTCCAAAGAGCTCCAAGTCTGTAGCCCACAGGCAGAAGGGGATGTGCAGCCCCTTCCAGAGAGGTGAGCACACACCAGCTGATGGATTGTACTGGCATTTCTATGTAACACTGGAAAACTGTGAATATCTGCCAGTGCCAGGTCTGGAGCATGCCCTGGCTGGGTCCTGCTTGTCATTCTTTCCTCTGACATTTAATTTTAAGATATGATGTGAACAGCCTGGTGAACTGGACATTTTAGTTTCTAAGACAGACAAACATTGACAACACAGTATAATGCAGATATGGGAGTGGGGTTTCAAAGACTTGCCAGGATTCAGAGGGGAAAGGAACATCTGCAGTGACTGGGCAACATCTGTAAGGCAAAGGGAAACCCTTACCTCTGACTCTGACACTTCTAAGGGCTTCTCGTTCAGGCCCAAGCCCTCGGTCAGCACAGCTCCATTGTACTTGTTGCAGATATCCTCATCAGAGTAGTGCAGGCCCCCTGGGCTTGGGCGAGGAGGAGACCTAGGAAATATAAAGGCTGAGTTTATAGGATGTTGCAATTTCTCCAAAAGAACACAATTAAATCATGCTCAGAAGTCAGAATCACAGCCTGGGGCAGTGATATGGGCACTGAAGTCCTCCCTAGATTCTCTAGGCAAGAGGCTCTCTCCTTTGCCTGTTTAACAGTTGTTTGACACCAGAGAAAAGCCATTTCCAAGAGCGTGGTGCTCCCAGCTTCTTACCTGGTTCCATTCTTCTTGGAGAAGGTGCTCTTGATGTTCAGGTGTCTGCTGTTGAGCTCCAGAGCAGTGAAGCCTCCGTTATCCAGGGTGACTGACTCTTCCACATTGGAGATAGTTTTACCTGGAGTCAGGCAATGAAAGATTTAGCCAAAACAAAGGCACTTTCACCCCCCAAACACCTCTAAGAGCTAACTTTTCCTTCTTTGTGTTTTATGACAACATTAATCATTTGAAAATCTCTTTACCTTTCTTACTGGCAAAAGGGTACAGTCAGAGTGAAGGAGAGGAGCTCATCAGGAGGGTGAATGGGCAGAAGGAGCCAAAAGAGGGGAAACTAGGGGTCATGGGTGGATGCATTTCATTTGGAGGTAAGTATCTAAAATAGAACAGATGATCTGTGCTCCAAAAGTGCTTATTCTTGTCTTTTCACTATAAATAGAAAGCAGGTGACTAATTCAGATGGCCACTTGAAGATGTCCTAAATCAGGTGCTGTGAATCCCATTCACGCTGACTGAAGCAAAGCAAGAGAAAGTAAAACTAGAAAAGGCAGAAAAAGAGGAGAAGGAGAAAAAAACAAAGGCAGGAAAGAAAGCAAGAGAAAGGGCAAATGGATACCAAATGGGAAAAATGTGTCAGAGCTGTAATGAGGGTATGATATAGATGTGAGAAATCCTTGGACAATGTAAGGCAGGGAAAAGGACAGGTGGACTAGACGAAGAGGGGAAAAAACAGCAAAGTACATTATTTCTTCTGATCAAATACAGCAAGAGCTTATTCTCTCCCATGCTCATTCTTTGTAATCCCAAAGGTGTGAGCTGAGCTCCCATCCTGGGAGAAGGACCAGTTGCATATAGGCACTTTGCAGCAGACAGGTGTTTTATCCCCAGCTTCAATTCCAGCGCTACGTTAAGGCTCAGTGTGAACACTGATTTCTGACAGCACAGGTCAGATCTGTCTTTTCATGTCTGTCCCCTAAACATCCAGCAAAACTAAGAAGATGAGAGATGTCCTATGAGCTAGGCATACAAATACGTAATAGTGTTAACTTGGTAAAATGCCACAGTATTCATACATCTTGTATCTCCTGGGACTGAAATCTGATTTTCTAACACTTGTTAGAAGTGAATTATACAGAAATAAAAGATCTTTGCTTTGGGACTGAATTAGTAACTACTGCCTGGAAGACTCCTTCATTACATTAATCCCTAAGAGCGGGTAGTGCAAAGACCCATCCACCTGATCCTACTCATTAATGTGTCTTTTGACACCTCCTGGCATCACAGCAGTTTCTTGCTGGAGGTGAAGGAGGCTATCAGAGAGATACACATGTGAACAACCCTTCCAGGACTTGAACATGGAAAGAGAAGAAAAGTCAAAACCAATATTCAGAGCTTAAGAAGCAGCCATTTTGCAAGGGGACTATTTTCACATTCCTAGCTTCAGACTGGGTAGCTCTGGTTTCCTTTCAGAAAGAAGACTGGTAAAAGTCACAACTCAAGGCAAATTCAAACCTTGACACTCATTATGCATTAAAGCCTTAGAGATCCAGATAACCAAGACACCTCCTTAGCTGCTTGGCTCCCAGCCCAGCAACTGCAGCTTGGCTTAGGACATGAATGTGAGATGCAGGGCACTTTATTTAATATAAAGGAGTTGCAATATAGTCCTCACACATGCAGACTTAGAACATTTGCATTGGTTACAGTCATGGAAAAGCAGGATCTTTCTCCTTCTCCCCATCTTGGTCTTCTGCCAGGCATTTGACCCAGACTCCTTGGTCTTTGCTACAGTTCCTGGGACTTCCAAGATGCTGTCCCATGGTTAGCATGCAAAATCTGGTAAGATCAAATGCTCTTTGTCCAGTATGGCCATGGGCAAAAGCTGTTTCTACCAAACCAGATGGCAAAAATATCTGAGTCTTATGCCAAACAAAATACCTCCAGATTTCATGCTGTCAAAATCAAGGGTTCGAAGGAAAAGACATTTCTAATTCCCACAGCTCTTCAGAATGTGTACACAGCACCAAGCTGATGTCTTACCTGTACTGCAGTTCTTGTACTTCTTGCTCTGGCCATGTAGGACCAATGCAAACACCACCAGGAGGATGAGGATCAGACTTGAGAGCGCCATCACCAGCAGAAACCACCACTCCTCATAGAAAGGGGCTTCTGTTTGTGCTGAAACAGCAAAACCCAAATAATTCCTCTTTACATGCCTTCAAAATTTTCTCCTCCACAGTGAATGATGCATTTATAGTAGTGTTCAGGGGTGAGAGGTTTTCAAAGGAGGTAGCAGTCAGACTGCTTGCTGACACTCCTAAGGTGTCAAACAGAACAGGAGCATATCATGGCTCCAAGATCTCCACAAGCATCTTTCACACTCCCAGAGCAGCGCTCTGGATGTTATCACCAGATGAAAAGAGGAAGGTTTCTTCCCACAGCTCTGCATGCCTACATTTCTTGACTACTGGGGCATGCTTAGTACTGCCTGGGTCAAAGGAACCACTAACATATCCATAATGACCCATGATTATTCCACTTTTCAAGAGGCTTGTCTCACCAAAATGCTGCTCAGTGGCTCTTTGAAAACATGGCTCATGCTAGGAAACAGTACACTCGGGTCAGTGTCTTTCTGTACCTCCATTAACTCCCACTTCCAACATTCACTGCTACTCTCTATCTTTTCCCCATCACCTTAGCCAAGCCTGATGTACAGCACATGGGTGTTGATTCAGTTGCCTGGATTTTGTGCAGTCTCAAGTCATTTCACCCCATTTGATCTTAATTGGAGATGTGGAATGATACTAACTTCCCCTTTCTAGAGTTATCCTGCCAGTCTGGATTGAAAGTAATAACTATTGTTATTTTCTTGTGGTGACATTCTCTTTGTCAGCATCTCTCAGCTGAGAAAAGAAAGATGCTGGAGCCCAAGTCAGCAGTTGTACATAATTTCCCTGTAGTCCATAAGGTAGGAGAACACCTGGCAGGAACAGATGATGCCAGGAGACCAGCTTCAGCCAAACCCCTTGTTATCACTGAACCCAGGCACTCTCTTTCCCCGACTACCCCGAGCTCTGGATCTAAGCACAAGCCCATTGTAAGCCTGGTGATACGAGCTCAAATTTGTTCCAGATCACTGGGTGTTCTGCAGCAGTGAAAAGTACCCACGGCCTTTCTTTGCTAGAAGGCCAGTCCAGGCCAATAAAGTCCTGAAGGCAAACTGCACAAGCCATGCTGGGCTGAGCAGATTCAGTGCAATTTATACCTCCCTGTGCTAGCTGAAGTGGCCAGCCTAAAATGCTTTATACTTTTACGACTGTGAATCTCAACAGAAACCTCTTACTTTCATGCAGCAATTTGAGATGAACACTGAAGCATCAAAAGGAGGTGAATTAAATAGTTCTGTTCAAGTGGAGAACTTACAAACAAGCGTTTTATTTGTAAAAAGCATCACAAGGAGCTGCATGCCCAGCTTCAGAGAAATAATGTCTTCCAGGAAAGGAAAGACTGACATGATTACTGACCCTTTACATTGTGTTACAGCCTCTGTGAAACCACAGATAGGAAAAACACTGACTCTTGGTGTTTGAAGTGGGTTGTCTATGCCCTTGTCCTGAAGGAGAAAAGCAAGGGTAGCACTCACACTGAAATCCATAGACAGCTCTCACAGGCTAAGTGGTTAATTGTGTAAGGGCAAATGCAGCCGTGATGGCGATAGCAGCATTTACTACTCTTGCCTGCTGGGTAACTGTTGAATGGTGTTTATGCTTTTCACTGGAGGAGCAAAGAGATAAAAGCCACTCCAGATACTGGAGCATTGCCAGGTTCTCAGGACTCTCTGGAACTTTGAATCACAAAGCCGCTTTATCAGTTCCTTTTATTCTGCTTGTCTGTCTTTGCTGACACAGCAAGGATGAAACCTATTGCTCAGAAGCAACCTGGAGTACAGCTGCCTCTGCAAGGGTAAGAGGAGACCTGAGTAAAGCTTTCACCCCACTGCACAACAGGCCATTGAACCTGAACTGCCCAGGCATGGCAAGATGAGTAGAATTTGCTTCTTCAGGTATTGAAGTTCCTTCAGAAAACCAGACTGCCTGAATGCTCAAAGGAATTTGTTTAGGGATATGTTTCAGCCAAAGCCCTGTTTACTGGGAATAAGCAGAAGAGAGCAGGGAGAGTGGGAAGAGCTTGAGAGCATCATCAATGAGCTGTTCTAATGAAGGGGGACTGGAGGCATCACATCATACTGGAACTGCCAGTGCAGAGGATATCAGGAATAATTTTGTGAAACTACACTTCTATATTTTTGAGACAAAATAACACAGGACATGTATATCAGAGAACCCTGGGAAAAAAAAAAGAAAGAAAGAAACAGAGTAAACAGAACTGCAGACTAGGAAAGGAGAAAAAGGAAACAAGTTGTAGACTGTGTAAATTAGTCCGAGGGCAAGTGATGCTACATATAAACACTTATGAAATTCCTGAGGAGGCTCTTTGTCAAACTTAAAAATGGCATACATGCATTTTCCCTCTTGAGACTGAAGCATACTGTAATAACAACCCTTCATTCACCACTATATACCTCTGGTGTTAGCCTGAAACAAGTAGAAGTAAGCTGCACTTGATTATTTCTTGCAACTAGAGCATCCAGTCATTTATTTTTCCCTCTCCCTCCCAGCCCAAGAAATTCCACTGGAGAAGATATTAGAAGAAATAAAGCATGGTTACCTGATACTGCCACAGAGGGAACACTTGGCTCTCCATAGCCAAATTCATTGACGGCCACCACCCGAAATTCATAGGTGACACCCTGTTTGAGTTTGTCCAGGCCAACTGTGTAGGAGGTAGCGCTGCGAGGGATGTCCTTCACAAACATATCCCACAGTCCTTCATCTAGGAAAGCAGCAAGGAGAGAAATGGCATGAACTGTGTGGCTTGGCACTTCCTTCTGCTCACTGAAAAACATCATCATTAATTGTGCGTCGCAGCCACATGCTTACCTGAAGGCTGCTCGGTGATATGCACACACAAGTCAGAATGCCCTGCAAGACTCCATCTGTAAAGGCATTTACTCTTGATGGGGTCTTACAAGAGCCCAGATGGAAGAGGCCTCCTCTCAAACTTGCAGCAGCACCCATAGTGACCTGAGCTGGCTGGAGCAGCTGCCAGACACCTGGGTCCCCCCAAATCAGGTAAGGTCACCTCATCAGCACTCCAGTTATTTGACAGAACAAGTAAACCCAAAGCATCCTGCTACAATAATGAGCCCTAATCAGGTTTTGCCTGCTTTTTACATTGCAAGACTGACCTCACCATGATCATGCACCCTGAGGCAGGATTTGGGTCTTGGTGAGGAGTACTGTGGCCTTGCATGAACTGGGGCCTGGTGTCACTGGAGTGCCGCTTGCTTCACAATATCAATAGCGCTATGAGCCTCGCATGTGCTGGCCTGCAGAGTGGCACAGCCCACAGGGCGAGACAGCTGGCACCACACTTCCTTTTTAAGCAGGAATGAGGCTTTCTTTATATTATAAACCTCTGGAAGCTGTTAGAAACACGATGCCATTCCAATTAGAGCATTTCAGTAGGGTAATCTTGGTTCTCAACAGCCATACTGGCACTGATCCTGGCTCGCATCCTGACCAGGCACCGTTTTGGTCCTTGATCTATGCCCGAAATCTCATACTCACTTGACTACATTGGAAAGAACCTTCAACAAGATGGACGGTGTTAGCAGTGAGAACAATACTAACTATAATTAAAAATGTCAGTCAATTATTTTGAGTGCAGGCATTGACCATTAATCTAAGCAGACGTCTTTAGGGTAACAATTGGTGCCCAGCCGCTTTGCTCACAAAATGGAGTTACTGTCTATGCACGGGGCCAAACTCTCAGCCAGCGCAGTCCTTATAGATCTGACCTCACAAGTATCCCACTGGGCTTTTAGTTATCACAGCTGTTTGAGCAATGCCTATTTTTCTCTGCATGTCCCACAGCAATGGGAACACGATGATAACCTCTGCATAGATATGACTCCAGCACAGGAGCTGCCTGCTTTGAAAGAAAGCCCTCTGCACTGTGAGATTCAAGCATCAGCGTGACTTCTGTAGCTTGAGGTGTTATCAAGGTAACAATAAAGCAGGAGCCAGCAGCACTACCCTCAGTGACTTGTTCTGCTCCTGCAATGTAAGGCTGGAATCTGTTCTCATTTGCTTTTGCATTTACCTGACTGTAAACTAATTGAAGTCGCTGCAGCAATTCCAGAGCTACGCTGGTGTAACAGAGCAAAATTTGGCCCTTGGCCTACTTCTGTGCAACAGGGAATAGTGGGAAAGATGGATTGATTAACACTGCAGGTGCATTTCCATGTGAATGTTTTAACTTTGGCATCAGTAAATATTGGCTCGGTAATTTGTACCATGCTGCACGTCTAGCAACACACACAATGACTAACAACCCCCAAACTACATCTTTTCTGAGCATGAGGATTGGCAGTCTCAGTGGATGCAGAAAGCAGGCTGAAATGTATTGTGCCAGCTACATTTGAGAAATACAGAAGAACAATAAAAATAGGTAATTTTTCTGTCATGCTTAAAATTCAGACCGATACATTATTCACCGGCATGATCAGAGTATAATGAAGTTATCATAATGTACCATTGTTATGTATTAGTTGGATATTACAATGGCTATAAAACAAGAGATAAAATATTGACTTCCCTTTTACAGGGCAATAGAAGGCAAGATTATTTCTACAACGTAAACTTACAATGTAATAAAAAGGGAGCTTGGGATTTAGGGTGGAGTGAGGGATGCATTTTCAAAGTTAGATTGTTGCAACCACCGATACTAAGAAGATGCATCTCAGACTATAAAATATTGCCATAATTGCTAGAATTGCCTGAGCTTTCATAAACACATTTGTAAACAGCAATAAGAGAATTTGAGCCCATTGTGAATTGTCTGAAAAGCAATTTGTTTGCATTGAAAGCCACTTAAATGGGGGAAGAAAAGGCAACAATAAAAATGAATGTTCAACACTCCTTACAACAAAGACAACTGTTCACACACGCACCTTCTCACTCACTTTCTCAAACCTGTCAGGGTGCACGGTGCAGAATATCCAGCAGCCCAAGAAATGTAAATTTAACCACTCTCTAAAGCTTGCAAGAAGCTGGGAAGACCACCCTTGAGAAGTCAATGTTGCATTTGCATTGCATTTCCACCTCTCCTTCCCCTTGGCTATGGTGGTGATGGCGTGAGGCAGCAAAGAGTGCTGGTGGATGTTTCTTCAGAGGGGTTCCTGTCCACAGGGACTCAGAGATGCTCTGCCTGTTGATCATATCTATCTTCTCTGGCCCATCCTGCTTTGATTCATTGAAAAAATCTTTGGCCACACATTTTTTCTGGGGCAGGAAACAGGGCTTGGCCAAGATGGGACCCAGCGTGTGATCCTTGGGACCTCAGAAAGGTGCTGATGTAGCTGCAGTGGTCAGAAATCAGCGGGGGAGCAGCCTGGAAAGGGGGACGTCCTTATGTCTCCCCACTGCTGACCCCAAGCCACTACTATGCACGGGATAGTCTGAGGCTTCCCAAGCTCAGGCAACAAGGTTTTTTATTCCAGAGCCTCAACTAATTTATCTTCTCTCCCTCTGGATTATTCAGGCCCTTCTTTGTAGACAAAGATCAAAATCAGATATATCCAAACTAAAAAAAGCAATCAGATAGATCCAAACTATTGCAGTGGCGAATGTTGAGATTAAATATTGAACAACACACACTTTTGAATTCATTCACTACATCTCTTCCCCAATCCCTCAAAACTAGGTTTGCTCTAAATGTTAGAAGTTCAGCTGAAAGAGAATTCATTAGAGGGTCACCTGTGATAGCAAACACTGGCCTTTAAGTTCAGTAGAAAATCATTAGTACACTGTATACAGTATTTCCCGCTCAGTTTAGGGAGGAAAGATGTGTATGCCATGGTTGGGATATCAACTGGGTATTAACTCATAGAAAACACCAAGAAAGGCCAAGTTTTCAAGGCTGGACTCTGGCAAAGAAGCGCAAGGCTCAGCCAGCCCCAGCCTCTCTTGGTTACTGTCTGAGAGACAGCAAGGCTGGCAGCACGTGAGCAGCTCACAAATGCTTCTCCTTTCATAACATCTGTCCCTTTCCTCATTTCATTTCAAAAGTGACTGGGCAGTCACGTTTTAAAAAAAGGGCTAAAAGTCTGACAGAAAAGGGAAGGGTCCCTAAAAAATGATTTTTTCTTTGCTCCCTGTCCCTGTAAAGAAACATTTCTGCCCCAGCCCTATTTCCTGATGATGAGGGACTTGGTTCTTATTCCCCAGCCTTGATTCCTCCGTCCGATTTGCGAGTGAGGCATGTTCATGGGGAGAAGATCTGAAAGACAGGGATAAGTGAAACCACCCTTGACCTAACACCATGTCCGTCCTGTCCCAATGACCTTCCTGACCAGGTGCCAGCCATCCCATGTCAGCGAGGAGCATCATGGCAGGTTGCAGCTATACACAGCACCCACAGGTCAGCCTGGCTTCACAGGCAATTAATCGGGGTCTCCATGCTGAATAAAACCATCAGTCAGTAACAGAGGCTCCCGGCTCTGCTAGCTCAGGCCACTAACAAACAACTGTCGGGCTGCAGCTTGGGAGATGGAAAGCTGTCAGTTAGTCAGGTCAGAAACACCAGCCTTCCTCTCTCGGAGTAAGTGCTGTAAAACTTCCTCCTAATTACACATTAGGAGGTTTATGAGGGGAAAAGCAGCTGAGAGTTAAGGACTGGCTGAACGTGGGTAGTGTTCCTCCTACAGAGGACAAAATTAAAATGGGGATGTATTTGTCCGAGGCAAAGAGCTGGATTATCATGCAAACTAGTGAAAGGACAAGAATGGGAAGTGAAGGCTGACAAACTGTCAGCCTTGGCATGTCGTTCGCGAGCAGAAGCGAACCAAAGGCCCCATGGCAGATGCCGGCAATGCAGCTGCACCCTTCACTTTGAATTTACTGACTTCTGCTGGTTTGTGTCCATGTTTGACACTGCACTCCCTCATTTGTTTAAAAATAAATAGAAAAGGAAGAAAAATATAAAAACATTACTCGAGACACCAGAAAGGAAACTAAAGTGAGATCTGCCCTTGGGGTGTTGGAAGTGAAAAATCAGCATTTATGGGAAGGACAAGCCCCTCCCCAAGTAGATGGGTTCTTCCCCAAAACATCTGCTGCCTTTATGGAACTGATCATCTGGGGGAGTGAAATAAAACACTTTCTTTACTTGTCTCTGTCCTAAACTCACGTTCTGTGGCTGATCTGTGGTTTAACCGGCCTGTTCATGCCAGCCAGAGCCGTAGAAATATTATTATTAGAAACATGTTAAGATATAATTCTCTCCTACCGGGCTTAAGTCATCCCTGCTCAGGAAAAGCAAAGAAAGTCCCAAATGCATGATGGTGAGAGGAAGCAGAAGAGGAAATTTGTTGACTTGTCCTAGGTGGGATGCTGCTCCTGAGGCAACACAAGCCATAAAGCAGGCTGACCGAACACCTATGTCATTGCCCTGAAGCTGAAGATGACTGGCAGGCCAACATACACGACGGTCTCATGCTGGCAGCTACGTATCCATGTGTTCTCCTGGCAGCGTGGTTCCCTTGGGCAGAAACACCCCTTTTTAGACAGGGGACAACCAGGGAGGGAGGTCTGTGTGGGCCTGCTTGGTACATTACAGGCCACATGCCTGCTGTTAAAGGACAGTGCAGAGAGAGAAGCCTTGGATGTGGCACGGGGTTGGGAAAAGGGGAGAAACCAGCTTCTTCACTCCTTCCAGCAGCACCGGGAACCTCACCATAGTTGTGCCATTTGTGTCTTTTCTGCTGTATGTAAAAACTGAGGACACAATCTGATGCCCATTCCTTAGCCAGCCTAGTTGATGTCTAGGGAGTGCTTATGATGGCAGTGACAGAGGCTGCTTAATTGCATTTCTTGTAATGCACAAGGAGCTAAACTGGAATCCATTTCTCTAGGGACAGAGAAGTTGAAGGAAAAGAAAAACACTTCTGTTTCTGTAATGTCTTCCTCTAGCACAGATCACTCTGGAAAAAATATCGGTTTGCCTGCTGCATCCCCGTGGCTGAGCATATTCAAAATGCAGAGGAGGTAGTCAGCCTGGTCACCTTCCATAAATCCAGGAGAGAAATGAGGAGATCAAATGAACAATCTCAGCTGCCTGCTGCCACCATTGCTAAACCCAGCAGGGCAGCCAGAGCCCTGGGAGACACAGCGGGACACTGAAAAATTCAAAGGGAAGTGACAAAAGGGGGTAGGGTTTGCTGTTTCTGACAGAAAGCCACCCTCCTACTCTGATGGAAGAGTCTTGGCAGGGAGCTACAGCAGGGAAAATGAGATGATACAGCATTTAATGTTTGAGGTAATGAGGCCTATAATAGATGACACTTGAGATGTGAAACACTAAGGTAGTGGTATTGCATTTAAATATTGGCAACAAGCTAAAGCTTTTCATCTGTCTGTTCAATGCCCCTTTTTTGATCTCAGAAGGATGAATATCTTTTCCTTCCTTGATTTTATGTGAAGGGCACAAGTCAGCTGCTCTTCTCTTGGACAACAACTCCTTAAAAACAAAGGTTGCTCCAATCCACGCTCTACTACCCATATAAATCAACATGCAGAAGCAAATTCTTAGAATAATATTAAACCAGAAGCTGCTCTGAATGACCAGCCCTGACAGGAGGAATTAGTTCCCTTCTTTTGTTAAGCTCGTAATTCAGATTTCAAACTCCTCCATGCAGAGATGAGGAAGAAAAGTGGCACAGAAAGGAAGCCGATGCTCGGGTGAAATAAGCCAACGTTCCAATTAGCCTGTCTCCTCTCCTGGATCACATTTCACGCTTCCTACAGCTGCAACCAGAACGAAGGATGAGAATCCAGCATACAAATGCCTAATTCATTTGCTACAGCAGCATGAATAGGATTAAAATAATCTGAAGAGGAATTAAATGCCTCAACAGTCAGGTTGCAAGAGCAGGAGAATAAGACCTCTTCTGTGTGTTTCCAGGATCAGTGGAGTGGGGCCAGCAGAAGTGACCCAGGGTTAATGCAGCTCAGACCTGCCTTGGAGGCACTATTTTCTTCCTACTCAATAAGAGTGGGCCACAAATCCTACATCCTTAGCCATGAACTGTAAAATGTGCGTTCACATCCAACAGTGTGACAAGCCCGGGAACATCAGATGAGTTTGCAATGTCACCTCTCACACGAGCTGAATTTTCAGCTTGCAGACAATCTGCACATGGGCTGCAGGTTTCTCTCTAAAATACTCTTACTCAAAAAAACCCTGTTTGGGAAAATGTGAACTGGTAAGTGAACTTCAGTGAACATGCTATCAAAACAATGCTGTTCAAATAAGACAGAGTGTTTCCTGCCTATACAGAAATAAGGGCAGAAATCAATAAGCTGAGGTAAGTTAAATAGAAACACAGCGGTATCATGCCTCTAATTAAAAAAATATAACCTTGATCACTCTGGGAAACTCCAGTGCTTTGAGAAGGTGCACATTTCCCTTGACTTTGTTTTGAAAACAATTGTCAAGCTAAATGACAGAAAGCAGGAAGAAAGTTCAGGGTCGCAGCACTACCTCACTGCACTGCAACTTCTGTCAGATGCAGGTATGGAAATCTGCATCTTCAGTGATGACCACAGAAAGTGGACAACAATTTTGTTACTGGTCTGGTTAAATGTAATTAAAATAACCGGTTTTAAATGCAACCTTATATTCGAGACACATACAAGGAACAGGATCCTTTATGCAATCAAAGAGATAAGCATTCATTTAATCAATACATAATCAAGCAATGTGCAAGCACCTAGAAGTAAAAAAGGAAAGAACAAGCAGCCAACACGGATATGTCAAGTATAAATCATGTCTAATTTCCTTCAGTGACAGGGTAGCAGACCTTGTCAATAGAGGAGAAAGAGCAGACATCATCTATCCTGACTTTAGCAAAGCTTTTGACATCATGACATTCAAATACGGCCTACGTGAAACGAGTATCTGGCGGATGAATCTTCAGCTGGAAAACTGTACTTGGTAAATGGTTATCTACATTCACCATCAGAGTGGAGAGAAATTATCAAGTGAGATTACACAGGGGTCTGGCAGCTCTCCCCAGTTTTTCTTAGCAACGTGGTTACCACAAAGTGTGTACTTACTGAATCTGCAAGGGGAACCAAGGTGGGAAAGGCTGCAGACAGACTGGAGCATACACCTACTTTTAAAATCACCTCGTCCAGTTGGGGAAATAGATGGGAAAAAGCAGAGAGCAACTTTAGTAAGATGCAAATCCCAGAAGCAAAGGAGTTCTGGGAAAGCACCAAAACCCCCTGCGGTGACGAGAGGATTCCTTTTCCCCTCAGTGCACTCCCTGCAGAACCAACTGGGAAAACAATGTGTTTGTGGTGCTAACGTCCTGGCCCTGTTATTAAGTGTAAAACAGTAATTAGCTGCTGTGTTCTGGTGCAAAAGGCGGCAGATTTCTCTATCTGTGGTCCTCAAAACACCATTTGCAAGTACTTCTTAGTCCTTGCGCATGAAAGATGCTGTAAGCGTTTAAGTGAGTTTTAATTATTAACTATATTAGCTCATCAGTGGGATGATTTACAGTGATGTAGCACAATGAAAGCCAGAGCACTGAGAGTAATTTTCTGTGACTATTCCTAAACCGGAGAAAATCTGCTAAACCACATAATAAACAAGAAATGGTTTAATACTGGCTGGTGATCGCGTTCTCTCACGAAGTCCTATTACCTCACTGGAACGACAGACAACCTCTCCATTACAGGATGGCTTTCAGCGTGGATTAGAGGAAAGGAACTCATGACATCAAGCTCTCTTGGCTTACCTGAGGGTCGTGCCTCTATAATGTAACCAGTTGTGGGTTTTTCTCCTGAATCTCCCTCAATCCATTGTAGCATCAGCCCAGAAGCAGATTTTGTCACCAGAAATTCCTGAGGGGAGCCAGGAGACCCTGAAGGAGGAAATGAGAATAGCAAGTGGCGGTGGTATCAGAGACAGACTGCAGCATTCATTTCTTCTACTGATATAGGGGAAAAAGATATCTAGAAGTATTGGTCAGTGTATATGCAACATAAACCAGCTCAACGGGCTATTGATGTAACTATTTCACTAGCTGTAGTACCAGCAGTTACACATTGATGGCTGGGTTTTACAGGTACCTGTGTTAAGGAGGAAAGAGAAAAACCACTCTCATTTTAACCATTAGCATATCTGCAGCGTTTGCACATTGCCACTGCTATTTCTGTCTTCAGAGATAAAACCAGCCTGAGTTTCAGGAGGAGGTTCGTGAGGACAGCTGCATGCCCACTGACTTGGGAGGATGCCATGGCCATGTTAAGATTCCTGCTTTACACCATTTGTGGCAGGGCATGAGAATTAGACTGTGGATCCACAGTGCTGCTGCTCCAGGTAACGGCTAAGGGAGGTATTGTGGTAAAAGGAAAGTTCACTGGCACTCAAAAGGGTGGAACTGGCACATGTGGCTCTGCTTGAGAAAGCGTTTCCCTGAGATGGGAAGGAAGCAAAATTCAGAACTGTGACCATTGCAGTCACTGTTTTGTGGTTTACTGGGCAGATTGGTATCACTGGAGGGCTATTGCCTTGTTAGAGTATCTGTTCATCAAAATCGCTGATCAAGTAAGAAACCCAACTCTTTTGGCACAGACACTGAACTGAGCTGGGAACATCCATGTCCAGACCATTGCTCCTCTTGACATGTCAGGAAATTCACAGACCACTCCCAGTACATAAGCCTAAGTGTCAGGGGAGAGAAATTCTAAGTTCTTCCTGGTTTTACTTCCAGAAACCTCTAATGGTTTCGGCAGAGTCATTCCACAGCTCTGACTCAAGCAGTTGCAGCTCTGAAACCCCTGGCTAGCCCATTTGAGTTATGAGTTACTCAACAACGGTTTGCTTATTCACATCAGACTTTGAGATTTCAGAAAAAATAGGAAACACATTTTTCATGGGCAGTTGCTAAACCCACTGAATCATGTCCTGAGTTCCTGCAACTTAACTTCTCCTTGGCTAGGAAATTCATGTGCAACCCTGAGCGCACTGTTACCCGCTGTCAGACCATGTTTGTGTAACTGATCTGGCTTGTGACATGGCTTTATGGTTCCCACTTACCTTCTGCTGGCCCAGCTGTGACGTTGGCTTGCAGCTCAGGTCCATAGGCGATGGTTCGGGCTTGCACTCTGAACAAATAAGTCATGCCCTTGGTGAGATCTCGGACCTTCAACCAGCGTTGCCAGTTCCCTTTAATGTCCACAGTCACCACCTTACTCACCCCTGGAACAGCCACGCAGACAAAAAAAAATAATAAAGTAAGAGAAGGTTACAATGCAAAAAAAGAAATCAAGTGGAGCTTATTACGTCTAGATGGTAAGTGAAATTATCTAACAGTTTGCTAAGAAAGTATTTCTTACAATTAGCAGGAGTTTAAGTAGTGATAATAGCCAATTTTCAGCACTGATAAGTATAATTAGAGTTTAAGCTTGATAAGTGGGTACTGACAAGAAAAAAACCTTACAACACAACTGGGAAATTACCAAGAGACTACACGCAACTTCCCTAATTACTCTGGGAAGAAAGGAGGAGGTAAATGAAGAGGACTGAATGTTGCAGATTGATTCCTAAGCAAGTGTTTCTCAACTGCTCCTTTGCCAAGTAACCTGCAACATTGCCTGGAGGAGGAAACAAGGGCCGGACGGGTGCTTTCCTTTCATCTCTTCCTGTCATTTCCACTATTACCAAATGAAGGACAAATATCTCATAGGTAATTTCTGGGTGATAATGCCATTGCAATTGGGGATGCAATGAAAGCACTATTAGCTTGGACTTGTGTTTCACTCTTGTCACTCTCTAATAGTTTGTCTTACAGGGAGGAATTAAAAGCAGAGCTGTTTCTTTCATCAAAGTTCATAGCTGGCTTCATGTTTAGGTTCTGCAGAGAGGGCAGAGTGGCAATGAGCGCTTTGAAAACAAAAAAATCTAGTTTGCACTGAAATTTTCCAAGTCAATGGAAAGAATTTGATTTATCCAACATTTTACAGAATGGAAAGTTCAAATTTACAGTCCTTTTGGCATTTTTCAGCTTCCGTAGGTGTACATAACACATTTCAAACCAAGATGATAGGAAGCAGGAGAACACTTTTCCCACTAGACAAGGCTGCTTGCTAGTTTATCTTTCTAGAAAAATGCAGAAGGAAGATGTTTTTCAATCCAGATGCTTATTTTATGCAAATCAAGATGATGCTTTCAGGTTTTATCTGTTAAATAAAGAATAATGTCCAAGCAATTTCAGTTCAAAGTTTCTCTTCCAGATACAATTTATAACACAGGGAATCTTTCCGTGGTTAACGAGGAAGCAGTAAAAGTTCCCTAGGTGTGCTATTTCATTTCTCCATGACAAATCAGGAAGCATTTGTCATTTGGAAGTTATGTTCCAAAAAAAGGGAACTGTTAAAAAAGGCTCCAGGGCAATTTTGTTGTCTATGATTGTGTAAAACATAACACTATAAAGCTTAAACAACAAAAGGTCAAACAGGGAGGAGAACATGCTAAAGAACAGAGCACAGTTGGAAAGTTCTGCAAAACACACAGGTTTTACGCGGTGGCTTGTGGGTGGGAAGGCAAGAGGTGTCACAATGGCAAGGATGCTCATCAGGAATGGATGTAAAGTCAAAAGTCTCAGGAAGAAAGCTGCAGGGACTCTTGGTCCATCCATGTTGTTGCCCTTATAGTGCTAGCAGGTCTCTGAATGTGAGACCTGGGGCTGGAAGGACCCTCTGGGATCGTGGGGTCTGGCATCTGCCAGTCCCACAAACTTTGCTGCCTGCATTCAGCATCATTACATGCTCCATCTTCAGATGAGCTCAGCTTTACCTTGCTCTCTAAATAAAGGAGCATGGTTTTTCTATCAGAGGAAAATGATGACTTCAAGGGAGGGATTACTTACCATGGCAGGAGAATAAATACGTTTGCTGAAAGAAAAATGTTGGCACAAGTGCAAATGGGTAGAAACAGGAAAATAAATTTAGGAAAAAATTTAGAATCTGAGGAAAAGCTCTTCATAACCTCCCTGCTCACATCAGAAATCTTCTACAGGGGAAGGAGAGACAAACTGGAGTTTGGAGATAGCAGAGGCAGAGGTGGGGAAGAGGAGAAATGAAAACAAAGATTCCGAGGATGTTAAGTCAAATGTATGCAGAGAAAACACAATCTGACCCTTCCATATTTTCAGGGGAGAAAAAAAATGTATTCTTAAACCTTGTGTAGGGATGAATAAAAGGCAGGAAATGCCCAAACAGCCCAAACCTCCTGCATACCCTGTGTATGTTGCTCGGTCAGAATTAGAAATGCTTTCTGCATTAGGTCTTTGTGATCGGACCTGCCAGCTGTAACCGCTGAAAGTGCTTTTATTCTCATGTTTTCATTCCTGAATATAACTTTCTCAGTGCACAAGACACGGATATTCAGACAATACAGATCTTTATTCCTTATGGAAAAAGCAAATACAAGTGATTGATATCCTTATTTCTTTGGAAAAGAGTTTAAAATGGATTGGCGATGGCTGAAACTGCTCTCCCTGCTGTCACACTGCCAAAGCTGGACATCCTATTGAACTACTGGCGATCTACCAGGAACATAAAAATATTAATAAGACAATCCACAAACTTTGTAATCTTTTCTAATTCACCTCTGGAATGAATTTACATCTGTTTTTGGAGAAATTCCCAAATCCTTCGCTGTTGCAGCTCCTCTCCAAATTAATGAAAAGCTTGTGGCCACCACATTGTTGTGGTTTAGCTTAAATCTAGTGCTGGGTTAAAAATGCTGCTTGAAAACTCCACGTAAACAGCCACAACTAAATCTCTATCACAGTTATTCTCCCCTGTCAAAAGTGGCAGTGGTACCAGTGATGACTAGCACATTTGATGCCCGGGCAATCTTTGCGATAACAGAAGTGACACATGATGTGATAAGCAACACAAATGTGTCTGACGACTATTCTGGGATGGAGCCTACTCAGCAATTTCAAAGTGCAATGCAGGGAGACAATCAGGCACTCTCAGGCTGAATTTCCTCTTCGCCTATACCAGGTAACGACGGCAGTAAAGCGACTTTTCAAATCACACAGACTACAGTTTGTGCAAGAAAATGAGAGAGGACAGACAAAAGCTATATTCCACAATATTACAGTTTGCTGAACAGTTTTGGCAAAAGCAGAATTGTTTTACTTACCCTCTGCCACCTGGCTTCTCTTGGAAAACGGCAGAGAGCAAGTAGGAAATTGGGCAGAGATAAAAGATGCTACAGCGCTTTTCTGTCATTTCTCCATGAATATGTATGATTTGAGGTCTTTCTTACCCTGGACGGGAGCCAAAGGCTCATAGACTACTCGATAACCCTGCAGGACTCCATTTGCTGCTGTCGGCTCGCCCCACGACACATTGAGTGTAGTGCAAGTGATTTCAGAGAACGCCAAGAAGCTGGGAGCACTGGGTGCTGAAAGGATTACAAATAGATTAAATTGCAGCAGGAGCAGTCAATTGGATATACATATATAAAATAAAGCATTGGTTTATTTGCCCAGCCTATATCTAAAGAAAACAAGCTGAGAATGGGATTTGTCAAACGCATCCAAACATCCGGTGATCAATCAGAAATCCAGCCCCTCCTAAGAAAAGCAGCCACGGAGCTGCAAAGCCAAACCTCTAAAGCAAGCAAGGAGGTTGGAGGCAGAAGGAAAGGACCCTCAGAAGGGCACTACGTCACCATACAGCCCACATGCATGCCTCCTCTTCACAGCCACCACCCAGGGCATTGCCACTGCCCTGTGCTGGAGTGCTCCCACCAGGGTCACGTCCAGCACAGAGACCTCCCAGTCTGACTGGTGGAGTTATAAAAAGCACAGTCATCCTCTCTCAGGTCTGTGCGGGTAAGCTGCAGGCACTGGAGACTAGTCCCTTCATCAGGCATGACAGCAGAGGCCAGAAACCCTGTGAAGGGACAGCTCCTTCTGCCAGTCCATTCTTGTTTTCACCATTATTGCCCCCGTTCCTACATGATCCACTTATTCAAACCCTTTTTACCCCTTCAAGGCCGTTACAACATAATGACCCATCCCAAAGCCAGTGGGATCCCAAAGCCATCCCAAACACCAGTGCTCTCCTGCATCCACCCATCTCCCTCAGCCACTGCCGACTACATGCCACCCATCACCAAGCCTGTGCTCTGAGACAAGACAACAGTTCCGTACCAGCCTGGTGTGTCCTGCCCTGCGAGGGGCTGCTCCTGGGGCCGTCCCCAGCCGCGTTGAATGCGGAGATGCAGACCATGTACCGCGTGTGGCTGGTCAGGTTTTTGAGCCGCACAGTTGTCTCTGGGAGGAAAAGGACTTTCACTTTCTCTGTGTCATTTTGGATGTCACTCTCCCAGTAATAAATCTGTTGAGACAGTGAGATGTTTTAGTATATCCTACACCTAGAAAATATCTGGGCACTGTGGCTATCAAAGAATGGGAAGATGGTGCAGTCTTGCTCTGGACTCCTCTTAAATGGGATACTAATGCTTTCCACCCCATGCCCAATCTTTTCCTTTGCCAAATTCCCCCGAGTCCAGCGACCGTGTAGCTGAGTACATCACTCAAAAATAGAGCACAGGCTGAAGAATATGGCCTAACGACAGCAGATATGAGCTGCCAGAGTTCAGCAATGAGAGGTCAGTTTTTAAATTCTCCTTGAAATGCTAGCTGCCTGTCAGCACTGGCATCCTGATACGACAGTCCATAATTCACCTCCACAGGCACACAATGGTTTCACCATCCGTGTTCACAGGACAGCCAAGCAAAAGCCTTCCTGAAGAGGGTAATAAAGACTTTCCCTAAAGTTCCTTGAGGTACTTTCCCCCATTCTTCCCTTACATAATTTTTACCCTGATGCCATAAAAATCAGGCTTCAGAGAAGTCGTTTCCAAGAGGAAAAGTGGTGCCAGCCCTACTTATTGGACAGGCCTGGCAGCGGGAGCATTACAACAGGCCAAAGCAAGCCAGAAAGTTGAGAGAATGAGCCAAGGCAAGACTCCACCTTGGCTCTACAAGCCGAGCTGCTAGAGCCATCTATATATGTACAAAAGAAAAAGAACATGAATTGATATATAAGGATGCCTGTTCCTGCCAAGAAGGGATGCCAGATTATTCACACTGGCTTGGCTTTTCTTTGCTTATGGACCTAAATTCATGGAGAGAGGCAGAGCCAGACACTGAACACAAGCCAAGCTCCAGTGTTTGTAGACTTGCCCATTTCCACCCTCTGAGGGTCCGTTCTCATGCTGGAGAAGTTAAACATCATGCCTCTGCAACGTGCTCATCTCCTCTGAACTAAATGCAATTAATACTATGATTTAATTTTGCTAAAGTTAAGGAAATGAAACAATTCTTCCAAAATCTGACCTGGCTCACGCTTCTAGCTAGTAGAAAGCTGTGTTTTTCCTAATGGCTTGCAACATTTGACAGATAGAAAGCTCAGTTAATTTTCTCAAATACATTCCTTGCCCCTAGCTCTTGTGTGACTTTTGCTTTTTGGAGCAGATACGTTGCCTGCATAAGTGGAGCTGCCTCCTTATCTGTACACTCTGTTCCTCCACACTCTCCACAAATAGCAACATACTTTTCCCTTTCTTTCTCCCCCAGTCTCATTCTCTTGATTTTGGGACTTAGTGCTGTTTCCACACTGCAGTCTGAACACTGTTTTAATTTGCCTTATGCAGCGAGGGCAACTGTAGTTTGTAGAGCTATCTCACAAGTAATAGCAATGCCAAGCAAGATAAATGAAACCAGCAGAAATAGGAGGATTGCCTTGTAGCCTTGAATATTCCCATTTTGGCTGTCGGCAGGAGGGGGGTCCCAGGTGAGCTCCAGTTGGCTTGCAGAAAGGGAGTTCACTTGGATGTTCTGTGGGGCCAGTGCTGGTGCTAGAGAGAGAGGAAGACAGAAGAATTAATAGTGACAAGCAGAACTAGTTCATATCCAGGTTGCAATTTTCCATTTGTGGAAAGACCCAGGGCAGACCATGTTTATGCCACGAGTCAGCTCACAGAGTCAGCCCTGGAGGTATCTGTATCACAGGGAAGTCTCAGCACACGTGCACCAAGGAGCAGCTGAGCCTCTGAGGTGGCTCTGCTCTGTCCCACCACACACACAGGGTTAGACACTGAATCCACTCTGTCCTGTCAGCAGCTTTGGAAAAATAAAGGAGAATTTAATTTTCATCCTCCAGTAACGTTTGGGGCAGCGACGCTGCGCTCCTCACTGACTACTCCTGGAAGTCACTGGGAGCAAGGCAGCCCCCTCACCACTGTGAGCCTGGCCTCCCACTCAGTGTCAAGCCTTTCTCAGCCTGTTTGCAAGGCTTCAAGACTCAGGGCTGAAGTGCTGTCTAACATTGCCTCCAAAAGCTGTCAGATGCTAATCAATTCAGTTAATATTTTATGTATGACAAAAAGGACTTTCAGTTTGCTACTTGTTCGCACAGCTTTGATTATACCTTCACATATACATGCTCCTGATGGCATTTCTTCTTTGCATTGTGCTGTGCTAGAAAACTAATCCTGGGGTGCACCTGGGTCACACCATCCTTCCCTTTGTCAGGATCCAACTTAGTGCAGGTGGATTTTCTTCCCCAGTGGCTAGCAAGGATGCTCTGCCTTCCCAACCTGCTGTCTCTGCCTCCGGCAGGTCTTAACAAACTGGCACATGTTCTGTTTACAGAAAAGGTGCCGAAGCATGTCCTGCTCAAACTCCAGAAGAAGGAAGAGAAAGGCAGGGCAAAAGCTGTGCTTCTCCTTTCTCTGTGTTCACGGTGCTGCAGCTTTCACCCAGATCACCTGAGAAAGCTGCTCTCTTCTCTCTGTCCCTTTACGGGCCATAAATAGAAGCCATAAAACATTCACTACTCGAGGTAGATAGCCCCAGTTATCTGTTTCTCCGGAGACTTCTTTCTTTAGAGAGAATGACCTTCATAAGTCACACTTTTCTACCAATACTCCCTCCCTCCCAAGTTATAAAATAAAATAGTAATTAACACCCACTCGGCCTGACACCAACTATTTATTTTGTTCTAACTGTGTGGTTTCCATATTATCACTGCCCACCCTGCCGTTAATGGAAATGTTAATAACCAGCGCCAGGTTGTTGTGACAGATGCTTGGGCTCATTATCAGAAATTCTTATTTACCGCTCCATTAAACGACAGAATCGCACAAAAAAAACAATTCAATCAAAACTAACTGGAGGAATTTTAACAGCCACATTAATAATCCAAAACATAAATAAAGTTAATGTCTTTTGCATGTTTGCCATCGGTAACTCTATTGCAAAATTATTGCTGCTACAATTAAAACATGAAAGGCAAAATTGAAAATAGCCTTTATCCCAGTGCTTGGTTAAAACTATTTGCTTATTGTAATTTTTGTTTCCTTTATGCTGGATGGAGCAAATGCAGGAGGTGACAGTGACCATCAGTAACACAGAGCTTGTTCCCAGGGATGCACTCATCTAACCGCTGCCCTGTGCACTGCACTCTGTGGAGGAGCAAAGGGAGCAGCTCTGCAGCCGGCTGGGCTGGCTGTGTTCAGCTCGTCTCTCAAGGACCAAAAATCTCTGGATTTGGAGCCTATCACAGCACACATCAGTGTGCGAGGCCAAACTGATCACACAGTACTAAACCCGAAAATACAGCTTGGAGATTTGCAGCTGATGATGTGCTCAGGGAAACAGGAATATGTACGATCACAGAAGAAAATGGATCACTTTAGCAATGTGTTTGCTTTCTAGGTAGTGACACTCCTGTCTGTCCCGAGCTGACAGCTTCAAAGTGCTCTCAATACCCAGGTCTAAAGTAGCATCTACAGTAGCATTTTTCTTTGGATCCTGTGTGCCAGCCTGCAACAATTGCCACTTCCAAGATGTGACCATTAGAAGAAGCTGTGTGTGCAGCCGGCTGCCAGAAAAACACCACTTTTCCTCAAACCCTTTCTGGAGCACGTCTAAGAAACATAATGGTTAAAAACTGCCAGTGATCAGTCTCCACTGACACTCTCTCTGCTGGAGCTGCTGTGCTTTTGCTGGCATGGCAAGGGAAAATGTGATGGGAGAGAAAAAAAAAAAAGACCAAAAAAAGACGATGTGGAAAAAGACGTTTCTCTTCGCTGCCCCAGAGCCTCGAAGAAATGCAAATTGTTTGGTTTTGTGCCCTGTAAGTCTGTCCCTCTGTTCAACTTTCAAAGGCTGATGTGTCCCTCCTCTGCTAAGCACAGATTTCTCGTTGACAGCAAGGGACAGCAGAAAAGCGCTGCGGATGCTTGATGTGGCTCTCTGCAGACAGCACGTTACATTAAGGGTGAAACGGAATACTTCAAAAGGGAGGAAACACATCCCTGAAGACTTTACCTGTTTGAAACCCCAAACCATTCCCTGAATGTGTGGACAGCCCGTGCCAATAAAAGGAAGTGCATTTTAAAGGTGATTTCAAAAGCCTTTTACCTTCTAGGAATGCAGTTCAAGATTACTGAGCTCTGAATTTTTTCCATGGCTGTTGAAATCACGAATACTTAAAAAGCAAGGTTAAAGCTGCACACCTCACACTGCTTTAGGTGTTAGTGACATTATCAACCATCGCAGGAGTGACACAGACCCCTGAGGGTCCGAGCTCAACTCCTGGCAGGTGGAAAGCATTTCATTTTCCCTGACAAAATCACGTATGCTTTCATGAAGTTTAATTCTGTGCACGTATCCCCACCTTGGAGTCTCATGCAGATATTTGTAAACATTTCTTTTTCTCATCTGATTTCAATTCACCTTTGAGATTGTCTCCTCAAAGTCTCTCAGCTAAGAAGGAAGGAGAAAGGTTGAGCAGGTTGTATAGTAATTAGTAAATAAGGAGGACAACTGTGGACCACGATGATGACGGCAAGATGGTGTAAAGGCAACAAATCTATCTGGAAATGCAGTAAGAGAGTCAAAATGAGCCCATGAATAAACTTACACATCTAAATCCACATTTAAACATACCACTGTCCTCATTTGCCAGTCGTACTGAGCAGACTCTGCTCACACTGCAGTCCGTTTGAGCTTGCAAATGCTGATAACCTTTCCAGAGAAAGTGCCTCAATTCCCCTGCAGCCTGCCTGCACTGGAGCTCAGTGCATTGCAGAGGGTTCACCTTAGTTTTCCTCACTTCTTCTTTGGGATATTTGCTCTCTTGGCTATGTGTCTCCGAGAGCTTTTCATCAATAAGAAACCACTGTTCCTTTTCACAGTGATGCTCTGCCACGATGCTCTGTAGCACAGGTAGGCTACAAATCCTTGTGATTCATTGGGTAAACGTAATAACTGTTTTTATGAAGCATTCCTTGCTGCTCTTACATCTGCTCCGATTTCTGGGTAGTAAAGGATTTCCCCTCTACTGATTTTCTAATTGTTTATATAATGCCAGTATTATGTCAGGAAATTTCACAGACAAGCCTGGGACAAGATTCCATGAAACTCAAGACATTTAAATAAACATGCAGGCAAAAAGGAGAAAAATGCAGTGGCAGAGACTGAAGATTTTATGTGCATCAGCTTGATCCCACAGTTCCAAACATTCCCTAGCAAATGTCTGTTTTGTAAAGACCTCTGATCCTTTTCTATCTAAGCAAGCATTTTCCCCCCAGTTCATCAAAGCCTGCTTCTGTCAGCATGCCTGCTTTCATTCCCTAGTAATCAATATATTTGCATTTTGGTGCTAACACCTAGAGGCCAGGCTCTCATTGCACAACGTGTTGCATAAACACAGAAGAAAGAGACAGCTCCAGGCCTAAAAAACCTCTAATCTGTATGTCTACACGTAACCAAGGGGTGGTTGCCGCATGTTCTGATGTATTGGCTGTAATCTTACCTACTGAGTGAGTAACGAGGAGGGAGAAGACACAGCGATACTCAATGCAGCATTGCTGACACTTAAAGCACACACACACAGCACCACCAAAGCTTGCACCCTGGTTCCTGGCACACAGGGTCACAGGAAACACAGCCGGTACAGATTTGGAGAGGGCTCAGACAAGCCACGTTCCTGCACCCTACTGGGATCAGCTTAGCAGGTTAGATGCTTGTGTAATCTTGACCACTGACCTCTCTGCAGGTTTCCCCGCTGTCCCCGCACCACCTCTGCCAGTGTATCCCTATTTTAATATCCCTTAAAATAACTCAGGTTATTATTTTATAACATCTAGCCTTCACCATCCTTGCCGTATTGGAGTTGGGTCCCTGCAGCGTCACAGAGAACAGATTGTTTCTTCTCCCATTGCAGCCACTGCCCTCAAGTTATGGTGTAGATAAGCAACAGTTAAGTGGATTATAAAAGCCAAACACAACAAAACAACCAGAAGGTCAAGAGATAAAACAGCGAGACTGATCTGCAGAGTGGGCAAAGAGAAACACAAGAGGTTCCCTTGCAGCACGGGCGTAGAGAAGGAACTCTCAAGAAAAAACAGAGAGGTGGATCTGCAGATGTTTGCAGTCACTCCTTCCACCAAGGCAGAGCAGCAAGAGAGAAAAACGTTCAGTGTTTATTGGCCATTTTTCTTACAGTGTCTGCGAAAGGGAGGTGGGAGCGAGGAATGCTTCCCCTGTGCAGCAGTACCTCCGTGCCATCAGGAATGCTGCGTGAGCGATGCTGATTAGTTCAATAACAATTAGTTAATTGTGCTTCAAAAACAGCTACTGCAAAGCTGCTTTCCGCTGTGACAAAGCGGCACGAGCTATATTTAGAACGTAAAAGATGCTTCCCACCAATTTCTGGCTGTTTTAAGCTAGGCTGCATTTTGAGATGGAAGCACACACTTTTTTCAGGGACTGTGCTTTCAGGGGTTCCTCAGATGTCTCTCAGCTGCAGAAGGACAGCCAGACCCTCATACAAAACCGGTGGGTCTTAACCTCTCCAATGCAAGTCCATTTGCTGACGTGGGACCCAAGTGCTCCAACCCCCTGATTCAAGCACAACCATTTGGCCCCAAACCCTAGTGCTCTGCCAGTTATTAAATACAGCAGGCTTATGTCACTCTGCAACCTGAAATGAGTCTCAGAGACCAGCAGCCTGGTCTCCCCCCATCTTTGAGAAGCCCAACCTCCTACTGGGGATGTGTCTGTGTAAAGCAGCTGGAAACAGCCAGGTTTTAATAGGGAATAATCCTTTTTTTTTTCCCCCCAGGGATGTTGATACATGTGTTGATTTACGTGGCTGCATGGATCAGTGTAAGAGAAATAGAAACATTTCCTAGTGTACAAGAGACCAACGGAAGTCAATACAAGAACAACATCTCTTTCACCCTCCTGAGCACTGATGAAGAGGGAGCACAATCTAATCGATGCAAAAATAGAAAGATAAACAAGAAAGCCTACTTTGGTGGAGAGGAAGAGGTGGAGAGGAGATAGAGAATAGCTGTCAGGATGGGGACTTTGGGAATCTAGCATTGCTTTACTCTGTGCCATATTATGTGGGTAGGCAAACACTTGGCCCCCTCCCTGTACACTGTACAGTAGCTGTGTTTTGCCACATGACATTTTTAAGGGTATTAAAGTAATGAAAAAATGTAAATAAAAGCAGCTGCAAATGATACCCAAATGTAACATCCCCAGCTTCTTTGCTTAGCACTGGGAAGCTTCCCAACACTGACTAGGCATGTCTTCAGCCATCTGCAGAGATAGGAGAGGGAGGCGGGGGTGGAAGGAGGAAACAGAGGAGAGATGACATTCACTGTACATATAGGAAAAAACATTGAAATGAAACAAGGACCAGAAGCAGAGTATCCTTTCCATGGATCCAGAGCCTAGGAGGTTATCTGCCAATGCCATTTTTTTGAACTGAGGAGGCAATCATGTTCTGAGGAAAACTCCACGGATATGACTTATTCATGAAGAACCTTCATAAACTGGCAAGTGACTCAAGCAGAACTAATTCTCATCCTGTCCCTCTCCATCGTTTTTAGTGGTGGTGAAAACACTGTTGCTGTGATTACTGATCTTTTAATATGAGGTTCAGATTTCCCAACGAGCCATGTGCAATCCAGGATGGGACAGAAACGATCTGAGTGATGTGGAAAAACTTACTGGGACCGCACCACGATGCCTACCACCAAGGCAAATCTCATGGAGCAGGACTGTGAAATAGTTAGAGCCTGGAAACAAAAACTACATGCTTTTCTTTTGCTGAAGCCCACAGTTCTACTTAGTTAATACAAACCTAAAATAGGCTATCACATTGCATACTGAGTTTATCCATCAAGGGACCGAGAATGCCTGGCCCACAAGTAAAGCCCTTACAGAACTGCCAGGCTGCCTCTGGAAAGGGCACACAGGTGGTTAAAACAAGAAGGGGGAAAAACAATAAAATGAGCTTTGTCCTCTATTTCTTTTGTGTCAACAAGGATATGATCACACTCAGGCAAGGCAGCCCGTCAGTCAGCAGAGACAGGCCCACGAACAGGAACAGCAAGAGTCTGACAAGCATTAGGTATGCGCAAACAAGCATACAGGCATAAAACTACAAGCTCAAATCCCCTCTCACTTACATCAATGCAAATGAGGGGTAGCTCTGCTAAGGCTAGTGGAGCTAACCCAGTGTGAGAGTTGAGTAACTGAGAGCAGTGTTAGCTCTGATGAGCACAGGATTCACACCCCCCACTCCCCAGGAGGTACTGAAGGTTGTTCAAGGGTGCGAGGGATGGTGAAGAGCTGCTGAGTGTTTGATACTCTGACCTGATCCTCCCTCATGTGCACCGGGAGGAACAGGAGCAGCACCAGGTGGGAAAGTACCACTCACAACTCTCAGAAAAAAGCCTCCCCATTAGACAGAGGGAAAATTACCTACTTCAGACTGTTTCTCCAGGCTCTCTGGTTCCCAGGACTCCTCCTCCCCCATTTATACTCATGTTCCACTCATTATAATTTGTTAATTCCACACTCCAGTATCATAATACCGTAAGTTCATGGCAGCCGACAAAAGCACCCACTTAATGTTCACTAACAGTAACAGCAGCACCTACCAAAGCCTAATAAGCACCGACAACTCCTTATGCTCCACTAAAGTCAAGAGAGCGTATCAAATAATTAGGGTGAATCTCCACTGGGTTTGCCATATACCAAATGCTAAAAGCTGCATGGGGGGAAAAGTCAAACTGAGCAGGAGAGATCTGCCACTGCGATAACCTTTTGCTGTAGCCTTTGATGCAAGTTTGGGTACCTGACCCCCATGAGGGATTAATTTAGGATTTTCTGATTGCAATGGCCAGGGAACCCCAGGGAGCTCATGGAGGAGGACTGTGATCTCATACTCCTGGGAGAGAGAGATTAAATTTACATTTTCTCGAATCTTGAGTGAGAATTTTCTTTCTTTGTTGATTTTTCAGTAAGATCTCTAAGTTCATCACTGTGGTCCTATACTCCCCTATCATCTCAGCGTCCGGCTTGCTGTGGCCAAAATGTTTCAGAATATTGTTAATTCATGCTTTCATAAGAAAAAAATAGCAACTTTTTTTGGTTTTGCTCTACAACAGGCAACCTGAAATGCCTCCAGTTCCATGATTGACGATGGATACTGCAAACAGATGTCAGAAAAGAAAACCAACTGTGTTTCTCTACAGCTGGCTTCACAGCAAAGCTGTACAGAGGAGGCAAAGCCACGGGAGTTGAGGCCCATATGAAAATACTTACAACGTTTTGCTCACATATCCCAGGATGACTGGAAACAAGCAGAGCAGGACTGCACAATTAGAGAAAATAGGAATTTGGCTGCAGATATAACCCTTTCGTTAAAAATATTCAAACTCCAGCCTGTGTCTGCTTGAATGTGAGTTATCAGCCAGGGGCTTCCCCACTTCTTTACCAGAGCAATTTATGGTCCGTTTTACTTTACTACTGATTGCTCATGTTTTTGAAAGGAAGGTTAATTCCTTTACTTTTAATGGAGTAGCTCTGCTGTTAGTTCAGTAAGGCTCTGCATACACGATCAGGCTTCTCATCCCTCTGCCCTCTGTGTACTGTGCAGGGATGTCCCTGCACTCTGTTCTTCACAGGCCATATAACACTGCAGCAGAACAGCTAATTCCTCCTACCCCTCCCACCACTTCTCCACCAACTAAGGGACAAAAGCAGGAGTCCCGGTGATGAGTCTGAGTATGGACAGTCTGCCTGTCCTGGGCTACAGTCAGCACTGAAAATCTACATCAAATCGTTGGGTTTGCAAGGTGGAAGTTCATCATCTGAGCAAAACATCACGTGGCAATTGCTGTCCAACACCACCCACACCAGCAGTAGCAGTGGCAGAGATAAGCAAGCTCAGCTGATCAAAAATTGATGACATTTTTGCTTGGATAGAAACATCTTTCCTACATGGAGACCTGATAAAAAGAGGCAATTAAACCAGAGCTAAGCAGGAGCTGCAGCACTGTATAAAGCATTGTGCTGTACCAAAGGCTGCTTATGACCAATATTAACAACTTAATGAGCTGTTAATGAGGCACACATTCAGCTTTTACTTGCAGGATGAAAACATTGCAAATCATTTTAGGGAGCTTCTGGATTGTCAATGGAGAATTAAAGATGTCAAATAAGCCCATCAAATCTATGTCTCAATCTGGACACTGCTTTCCAGTGCATTCTCTTAAAATTCCTTTTCCTATATGGTAGAATAACTTGCTTTGACAGCAGTACGATTCTCACTTAGGCTTTGCTTCCTTCTGCCTTGACATTAGATTTCAGTCTCCAGAGAGCTGCAGGGATGTCTTTTTGACATGTTGACATTAAGGACACTTCTCCCACAGACTCACACTGGCACAGTTACTTTCTGTTATACCATTACGGAGCAGCTATTGAGCTGAGCTACCAAATTTGGAAGTTTAATTATGAAACCTTTGTGCTCATCAGTAAACAGATTAAGAACGTAAAACTACCCTTGAAAAATAGCCAGTTTGCGTAGGAAAGGGAGCCAAGGTTTATATAGAAAATTCATATCCGTAATTCCCCAGCAGTGCAGCAATACCAGTAACACACAAGCAATGACTAATGCTCTAATGTAGGCACACTTTAGTTTGTTATTTTTTACTATCCTGTCACAGCCCCGCTGGATTAGATAATGCAGCCGAGCGCTATCTATACTGCTATTACCACCAGCAGAGCTGCGTTGATGGGAACAACAAATCCAAATTGGACTTGTGGCAGACAAGCCCCAAGTGGAAACCTTGTACAGACTGAGTCTGGAGGAGTTTAAAATCCACCAAGAAATACTGACAGGATGTACCCAGTGGCTGCTCCAACTCTCAGGAACGGAATGCTGTTGGGATATGGGTGTAATAGTTTCCAGTTATGCAAGAGAAACTGAAAAGAGGTTTCTTTCCCAGTCTAAACAGGAAACGTCTCACAACATTTTTTTTCCCCTCCTCATTTTCCTATAGCTTCTCCTTTCTTGCTCTGCTCTGATTTTAATTGCTCTTTTAGTGCATTGGTGGAGAACATGGCTTGGATCTTAATCTGTGAGCTGGGAGGAGACCTCTTTCCTAGGGAGAAAGGCACTGGGGACAGGATGAAAACCCAGTGTTGCTCCTGGAGCAGGGCATTCCCAGGACAGCTCATTCATGACATTTAACAGCTCTGTAGATTCTTTAAATGTAAGAGTGGGGAGGAGGAAAACCAATGTATCAAACACCCTGCCGTCCCCCAATAGTAGTCTTATGCTGATGTTCAGAAGTGTCAACAATGAAAAAGCAAATACCTCAGCATCTCAAAGGCTTGGTGCTTTTAAGCTGCCAAGAAAAGCCAATCCCTTTGTTTAAAGTTTGAGCAAGTGAAACCAATAATTTATTTATTATACTACTTTCCAATAGCCTCCCTCCATCCCCTTTTGTTTATCAAGGGAAGATACTGTCCCTAGGCTGACAGGTTTTAGACTGTGAAATGTGAAATGGCCATGATAATCCTTCTCTTCCCTCCTCCAGTAGCGTCTAGGATGGAAATGCCCACCCAGTTCTTCTAGCTGCGCCAGCAGCAACGCGCTCCCTATCTGCATACGCACAGTCAGTCACTGAGAGACACGGCCCACGTGTCCCAAACAGATAGGAGAAAACAGCCAAGGGGGCCACAGCAGACTGATCGAAGCTGCCAGCTCTAATGCGCTGAAATGTTGTCATTCCTCTTGTAGGCTGTTAACAAGGAGGCACAGGGGACTTCTTTGCACAGCATCTTCTCAGCTACGTTCGGGGCAGGGAAGGAGATAAAGCTTCTGTGCTATAAGAGAAAAGGGGGCCCAAGGTAATGCCGGGTGACTCCCTTCTCCTGAAAGCGACCTCCGATGGGGAGGTGACACCATGTACAGTGTGAGGCCCGCAGAGGCGGATGAAAGCACCTGGGGACAAACTGCCTTGTTCTGAGAATCTTCTCTGGCATTAGTGTCAGAGACAAAGGACTGCTGCCCAAACACAGATAACCAGGTAAGAAGGGCCCAGAGCTCTGTGCTAGAAGCAGAGTATAAAGGGGAGCCAAGTGCCTAGAGTCAAGTCTTTCCTTCTTTATGAGGCTTCTTTCTCCTTAGCATGGTGTCTTCTCTGTACTTTGTCTTCTTTTTCCCAAACCTAAACAACTATTTTCAGTCTCTGAGCTTTCCAGGTGGTTTCTACTCCCTGCCTGGAAACCGCTGGAGATGGCCAGGCAGCTCTGAGTTACTGGCAGAGCAGAGCTTCTCTCCATGTGTCACCTCAGCTGGACAGAACAAAAGTTGGGAACTCCGGGAACACCTGTGGAGATGCAGGCAGAGGGCAGATGGAAATAGTTGTGGATTACAGTGGGAAAATTGCTTTGGCATCTGCAATCTTCTCACCAAGATGTAAATTTAAGATTTGAAGATGGAAAGAAAAGGGAGGTAAGAAGCAGTCATCATCCTGTCCTGCTCCCGTTCATTTGCAAGGGGCAGTTTCACTTTGAAAAAAACTCATGTGGCCAGGAAACCTGCTTTTGTAAAAGATGATGCTGGGAACCACGGTTGCATTTCAACATAGGACTTCTTAGAAGTCTCTGTTGTCCAGCTCTTTGCACTCCTCCTCTCTCCCACTGCAGAACCACCTCTCAGAGATCATTATTAAAAAGAACAACAACAACAAACTAGCTTAATCATTCTTATGAATTCTGAAGGCCACCAATGTCACCATGAGTTATAATGACACACATCACTCCCCTCCATGCGCAAACACATTTAGAGTCTTTTTAAAAGCTAGTGTCTCTGGGTGCACTTCACCCCTTCTGCTCCCTCCTCTCCACACACACGCGCGCTCTCCTCCAGCAGCAGCTGCTGGAAGAAATTATGAATTCCATTATTTTTCATCCAGAACAGCTTTGCAGTATATGGGAGAGGCACTGAGGCTGCAGGCTCGTTAGCACAGGATTTGTATTGCCACCTTCCATTTTATTCACCTTCCCAAATTAGGTGAAGCACGCCTGCCCCAAACCTGTGATTTCTGTTTAATTAAAATGCAGGTAGTGGAATCACCTGAACTCCAGAGCCCACCAGACAATCAGATAGTGACAGTGACCCGGTAGAATAATGCTCTTGATATAGTAGCTGCTCTAACAGAGTCTTAATTTCAGTCGAGCAGAACAGCACCTCTGGTAGCAGCTGCATTTAGGGCTGGGATGAATATCACTACCCAGCCTCTCGCTGAACACTCACTGCCTTCCCAATCAAAGCCGGCATCCCTGACAGCTGAACTGTTAAATGAATTAACAAGGCGAGAAGGGGGTTTGCCGATGGGGCTGCGACTCCCTTCCTAATTTCTGCAAGTGGCAGCTTTCAATTTTTCTGTCATTTGTCGGGAGATGCACTTGCTTCTCTAATGAGCAGGGCAGAGCTGCAGCCAGCTCTAAAAAGGCGATGTTATGAGGATGGTCTGGTCTGCAGACGAGATGGATCCAGATGCTTGAGGCAGGTGGGGGAAGGATGCTGGCTCAGTTCAGACCGAACAGGCAGCGCATCCTTCCCGGCTACATTGAGCACAAGGATTCCCAGCCTGCTCTCCTGGCACATGGAAGAATTGCTCTTCACATCAGTGAGTTTTGCAGACATCCAGGCAGAACTCAAACGGAGCTTTTGCTGGGGCTTCGATCTTATGGGATACTGTAACAAGATGCTCCACCTGTGGAGAAAAACCCCCAAGCCACTTGTGTCCCACTCCCTTATACTCCAGGCAAGTCAGAATACAGAGGTCTCCTACTCGTGTCAGGCCTGTTGCCTACCATCAGATTGTTCTCCCAGAACTTCCCTGTGCCCATCACTCAGAGGCAAGTGAGAGCCGAGGGTCTGGGCTGCCTGAGGAGGCTGTCGGCTGGGCTACAGCTCAACAGCACTCCAGGGCTAAAGAGTAACTCCCTGTTCACGTGCATTTCACTCATTTGATTGCCAAAACTGCTGGAAGGTTGGTTTTAATGGCCCTTTTTGCCCCTGCCAAGTTTGTAAAGGTGCTCCATTGCCTACTTGATCTTTTATTGTAAAACTCCAGCCATAATCATAGGAAATTCTTCAAATCTAACAGGGAAGAGTGCAAGACAGAATGAGGGATGTACAGACACTCCTCCTTATGCACTGCTCATCTGGCTGCACCAGACATAGAAGCTGAGCAGCACATCATCTGTCAGTAGGATCTCCTGGTGCCTCACACTGTTTGAAACACCCACCAGGACTGCACAGAAGTGGGTATTTTCACTGAACTGTCCGAAACCCCACACATTTTTCCCTGAAGCACAGCCTGTATATTTCTTTTTTACAACTGTGAGTGGAATGCTCTTGCATCTACCAGAGTTACTGCAGCAGAGTTACTACTGAGACCTAAGTTATCTGGGGCCTTCAGATGAGGACTGGTCCCCTTCAGACATTTTGTGTTCAGTGCTCTACCCGTGTTGCCAGGATTTGTTGTTTGTTGGGAAGGTTTTCTCTGGTTTTAACATGGACACCCCATTGGTGAAGCTAAGTGGACCCATTTTTTTCTAGCTTGCATCTTAACTGTTTTTACCATGGGTAAGAACATCAAGGAAATAACAACAACAAAACCTTGTATTTCCCCCGCGCACTTTAACTCAAAGGTGTCACAAATCAATTTAAAACTTAAATTGCAATACCAGCTCCAATCACTTTACTCACAGGATAAATCACAGCCAGTTCTGGAGGTGGAAGAGGCAGTTATATAACAAAGCGTAATAATTTCACACAACAAGAGTGAAAATCGGCAGGAAGATCCTACATTCATCATTTCTACTGCATGAACCTGGATTGTCCCTAACCAGAGGTAAATCCAGTATCTCTAAAAAAACCACCTGAGTCACGGTATACCGGCCTTGCCTGCCCATGAAAGAAGGTCTCCTGGATAACTCCTTTTCTTCTCAAGTTTGCCTTCTTCCACTGCCCTGTTCCCTGTCTGAGTTACAATAATGAAGACCTGGACTATGAGATTAAAAGACATGATATAACAGCATTTCCTTGTTTTCCCCAGCTGATTTTCTGTGCCATGTACATGTGTATAAATGCATCTGCCGGCTCCATTTGCTGCAGTGAGACATTTAGCTCTGAAACGAAAATGTAGTTTGAAGCCAGATACAGTTGGCTCCACTTGGGGTTTTCTTTGCTGCAGTTGCAGAAGTAAGTTGGAGCAGCAGCAAAATAGAAAAAAAAAATGTAAATATTGCCAGCTGTCTCTCCAGAATCACGCTGCTCTGATTAATTTATGATGTTTTCAGAGAAAGATAGTGAATGTTGCACCATATTCGAAATGAAAAGGTTAAGTAGAGTTGAAAAAAAATGGGCAATAGCATTTGAGAAATAAGTGCTTTGCTTAGTTTTGAGCAATAGAGTATTTAATGAATAATAATAAAATGAATTAGTGCTAGGTTTGATAGCTTCTACATCCTAGCCTTGAGACAGAACAAAACAGTAACCAGATTTGTTCACGGTGGCAGACTGAACTCCAGAAGGGTGTGTGTTGCCTGTTCTTCTTCTGAGCTTCAAAAGATGCTGCTGCAGAAATTGATACCATAACTAACAACTATTTCGGCACCAGCCTCTCTCCAGCTGGGGTCACCATAAATACTGCACTGCCATTGTGCCTGTGAGGAAGACATCAGCTATTCCAGTCCTGTGCTCCTCAGCTAGAGTTACTGAGAACAGCAGACTCAGCTGCGGGTTACCTGGGCTCTGCAAAATCACCTGTTTCACAAAGCATTCAAAGAAGTGTCTAGGTAACTGCCTCACCCTGATCTCACTTGCAGCCTTCCAATGAAGGGATTTAGAAATGATCAGCAAGTTGCATTTCATAAACACAACCTGGATTTGTGAACCAGTAAGTAAAGGCATGAATGGTGCTGCTGTCCCTCAGCATCTGCAGGGGATGGATACAGCTATCGAGTCTGTGTGGTCCTCAGAGTAACCATCACTTGGGCTTCCAAAACTAACCTTAAACTGCACACACTGTCTTCTTACCTTCAAGAGCATAAAAATAGAGCAAGGTGCAGTGCACAGGCAAGTTCTCTACACGGAGACCTACAAACCAAAAGAACCAGCTTCCCAAGTCTCCCTTGTTTTGTAGTTTTGTTTCTTTTCCCTTGTGGCTTTCGTGTGCTCCACTTTTCACTTCTTTAACTTGAGTCAATTTTTCCCTCAAGCTAATTTGATATGAACAGTCATCTTCCTGCAACTCCAAAAACTCTTTTCTTCCTTTCAAATGCCTTTTCTCCAGGACCAACTGGCTTTCAAATAGCTTTCAAATAGCAAGAAACTGTCAGTGCCAACATATTCCAGGAGAGGAGGCTACAAAAAACTGTTAGTGATCACAACTGGGGATTTTTTCAAATGATCCCTTTCCTGGACAAATATTATTTAGAGAACAGTAATTCATGCTGGTACTTTCGAAAAACAGCAACTAATTTTTGTTTTACCTACCTGCTTCACCCACAAAGACTTCCACTGGTGTGCTGGTAGGGCTCTCACCAATTATATTATATGCTGTCATTAGCACTTCATATCTCTTGTATTTCTTCAACTCTGTAAAAGTAAAATAATATATTATATATAAATATTTATGCTATATTGCAGATATTTTTTAGATTACATCACCTCTTTATCACCAGACTCCTCTCTTGTGAAACACAGCGTTAGAAAGTACAATTGTGCAATGTCTAATTCCATCCTTCCTTAACTCCCACATCACAGCAGGATTTGCATAATTATGAAAGACTGTTGTGATGAAATGGCAGGATTTTCCAGTGTTTCCTCACAATGTTGCTTCAGTAAAAGGAATTATTCCTGATGGGTAACTAGCTAGAGGAACATCTCTAGGTCATTCTTAATGACAGAAAAAGGCAGGACTTTGTTTTGAAATTTCGACATATGGCTCCTTTTCATCTCTACTGGTAGGAAAGAACATGGCTTCAAGCCTTTGCCTAATTCTTGGAAATTCTATCCAAGGAGTCATTTAGCAACTGCCCTGCTCAAGCATGTCACTGCTGAGCAGAGGGCAGATGATCTGTCGTGGGGAATCAGGAGTTACATCGGAAGGGATGCTTGGGTATCTTGCTCCTTCAAAGTGACCACAGCCTGAACATCAATCACAAAGAGTCTGGAGTCCATTTGTGGCCACCAGGCAACCAATTTCTTTGCTGACATATAGAAACTACTCTGACAGATGAGGTAGGAGAACGAGAGCAGCAAAAAAAAAAAAAAAAGCCAACTTGAAAACCCAGTGCTATGAGGGTAATTAACAGATGCAAATGAGGGTGGAATAGAATCATGTCAACGTCATTAGGGGAGGCAGTGCCTGAGCAGTTTTAGATTTTTGCATTTTCAAGATGAAAGAATCAATCCTAACAGAAATATTTATCATCTAAAATATTTAACAGCAAAATCAGAGAGAACGATCAATAATATAAATTGCTGTATGTAAATGAGCATTGAATTGATTAAGACACGCATGGCCAGGGGTCAAAATTTTTCCCTTTGTCAATCATTTTCTCTGCTGTTCAGGAATCACATAATACCTTTAACTCTATGGCTGACAGTAGGCCATCGATTTGGTAAGGTTCGATAAGCCTAATTGCAGAGGTTCATCTAGTTTCAGCTCCATGGAAGTGTTTACAACTGTTGTGCCCCTATATCTGACTCAGAGTCCAGCATCATTCCCTGGTCTCAGGCGAGACCATATCGTCTGCAAACGATATCCGATACAATACGAACTTTTTGATGTGGTACCACTAAACTCAGGCAGACTGGAGACCAGGTAGGGGAGCAAATTAGCAGTAATGATGCTAAGTTCATAAACAAAAGACAATAAGATATACAGGGCACAATACTGGGCAGCTTGTACAGGGAAACTTCAATTGCGGTCATGAAAAGCCATAAGGGAGATTTTAGTGTTAACTGGATGTGGAAGAAAATGGAACACATGAGAGTTCATGCATGCAAGTTTCAGTGGGGATAGGGCTTCATTTTTTTTTTTTAGCCCATCACAATCTGTGACTCAAAAGCCTTGGGCAAAACCTATCTAGTGAACCATCATCACCACAAAGCAACTTGCCTTTTAACTCTGTCGAATGCTATTTTATTCATTTCCAATTGAAAACACCTCTGGAGATGCACATATAGTCATTGGTCTCTCTCTAAACTGGCCTCCTACTCCATGGAATGCCTGAGCATCGCAATGCTTGAATCATAGGGCTAATGATGTGATACAGCTAAACTCAGATGGACTGCAAAATATGTAGCAAGCTGTCATGGTTTAACCCCAGCTGGCAACTAAGCACCACAGGCTGCTCACTGACTCCCCTCACAGTGGGATGGGGGAGAGGATCGGAAGGGTCTAAGTGAGAAAACTCATGGGCTGAGCTAAAGACAGTTTAACAGGTAAAGCAAAAGCTGTGCATGCAAGCAAAACAAAACAAGGAATTTATTCCCCACTGCCCATGGGCAGGCAGGTGTTCAGCCATCCACAGGAAAGCAGGGCTCCATCACAGGTAACAGTGACTTTGGAAGACAAATGCCCAAACTCTGAAACATCCTTTCCCTTCCTCCTTCTTCCCCCAGCTTTACATGCTGGGTGTGACGCCATACAGTATGGAATATCCATTTGGTTACTGCGGTCAGCTGTCCCAACTGTGTCCCCTCCCAACTCCTTGGGCACCCCCAGCCTACTCACTGGTGGGGTGAGAAGCAGAAAAGGCCTTGGCTCTGTGTAATCACTGCTCAGCAATAACAAAAACATCTCTCTATTATCAATGCTTTTAAGCACAAATACAAAACACAGACCCCTAATAGCTACTGTGAAGAAAATTAAGTCTATTCCAGCCAAAACCAGCACACAAGTGAATCAAAATTCATCTAGCATCAGCAATACTGGCTGGTTACAGTCAATAATGTTTTACCTTCCCAGCAGCCACATTTTTACAACAGCTACCTACTTGCATCATCAACATCTCTTGATACAGGGAAAGCAAAGGCTTAAAGAAAAAGAAACTCAAGAATGTAGATTCATTAATCTGTGTTGATTTCTGCTAGATCCGCTGAGGAGAGCCACAGGAGTTTGCCTATAGTGTATTTTGAACCATTACAAAGAATCTCATCTAAAGGCAATGTGCACTTACGTGTTAATTCATACGTCGTTAATGCAGAGCTGCTGTTCACTGTCTTGAAGCTGCTTTGGGCTATTCAGAGTAAGCAAAGCAGAAAGCTTGTTACAGTGCAAGGAAGTAGTTACTGCAAATGATGTACAGCAGAGACAGAGGCAAACGATGCAGCACACACATCCACAGTTTGAGCTTTAGGACTATACCTTGAAGGGCAGTAAAATCACATCACTCTCTCGTAACACATCAAAAGCATCTCACTCACACAAGGCTGTTTCATTTCTTCCTCAAACAGAGAATCTCACAAATACACAACACAGAAATGTTCTGACTCCTAGATTAAATAGAACAAATGAGTAAAAAGGAAAATTTCTGGGGGGGAAACTCTTCACTCTGTATTACATTCTTGTTTCTCAACAAGCAAAATTCAAAACCTGAAGAGCTGCAGGGTAAGGACCTGGAACACATGCCATAAGAAGCAAACACTTACAAAAGGACAGGCCCTGTTTCTTTAAATGTGTGTTAGATTTCCTGGTTCCACTTATAGAATTCAACGTTCCTACTGTGAGCAAATCATAATAATATGCTAAACCAGCAAGAAACAGGTCAGTGAGGAACAGAGGTGTACTAAGGTGAGAAATATTGTATTATAAGGAGAAAGTGGGATACTTCTCTTCAAATACACTTGCCTCCACCCCTTTTTCCTCTCTGGTGATTCCCTGGAGAGGTACAGCATGGTTTTTTCCTACTACACAGCTGTTAGGAACATCGCTGCAGGGTCAGTCAAGAAGAGGGAAGAGAGTAAGCCAGTAGGTTTTACAGCTCCCTGCCTCGTGAGACCAGAGAGCATCCAAAGTCAATGTTTTATGTTACTACAAAGCCGTTTATTCAGCTTTTGTCCCTTGTGCATGCCTTACCCTTTAGGAGCTTTACATCTCTACTCTGTCCTGGTTACATCTCTGGACAGTTGAGAAGTCTCATTCAGCAATGACAATGTAAGTGAGGTCAGAGTTAGGTACTTATGTCATATTTAAAACATCCACTCCTTCGCCACATCCCCTAAAATCACTCTTTCTTTTGTAGGAAACTCTTTTACGGGTTCAGAGAAACATGGAGGATGATGTAAGATATTAAAATAGTCTCACTCAACCCTATTCTGCTGCTCTTTCAGGGAGTATTATCTTATTCTGAATATTCCACTGACATCAAACAGGACAAAAGCTGGCCCCTCCGTGAGCATGTCTTATTGCTGGAACGCATGTCAGGCTACCCAGTGCTCACATCTTTGCCTCCCATCATCTTATTCTGCCTATTCTTCCCTCTGATTTCCTTTCTATCCTTTGTCTAAAAATCCTTTCCATTCTTCTATTATTTCTCTCCCTCTCCACCTTCTTTCCATGTGAGCCAAACCCCCCAGTGACTAGCATGGCAAGCGTGCACCTTGAAAGTCTTGCTCATTTTTCCCGTTTTCTTCCAAAATAGGTGCAAGTGTTTTGAAATTGTAAAAATTCTATTTATAATTTCTCCTCGCTTGTTTTCTTATACTGCCAAAAGAAACCCAAAATGTCAATTATATAAACTACCACAAAACAGCCAGAAAGAAACACGTAAAAATGTTCCCAGATAAGGAAAAATGAAGTCCCTCTCTTTTTTGTCTGATGACAGAACAAAGTATACCAGGGTAATCACGAAATGGAAGTAGCAGAAAGCAGGAAATCAGATGATGCATGGGGGAGACAACATCAATTCAAGCATGCTGGCAAAGATTAGCATGTATCATTACAAGCAATGCTGACTAGAGTTATTAGCATCTTTCAGCATCTTCACCCTGATTGTGTAAAAGCTGAATTATCCCCACCACTCCTAGACACAATTGCATATTATTTCCACAGGGCAAGAAGGCATACAGTGCCTGGTACGACAATGTATTACCATCCTGGGATAATATGGGGTCCAAAACACAAGCTTACGTGTGAGCTCTGCTCTTAAAGCTGAAGGGTTCTGGATGGTTTTGGATTCCGATCCAGATGCAGTGTCATAATCCAACTCCCGGTAGTAGATCCGGTATCCCAACAGCAAGCCGTTGAGACTCTCAACTTTGGGTGGCTGAAAAACATTAAGAACTTGGTGAAACGTGCATTGCAACAAAGATCCATCACAATGGGCAGGACCTGACACCACAAAGAGTCACTGCTTTCTGATCAGTATAGCCATTAAATTATGTACAGGGTGAAAGGCTGTGTAATTTGACAAACACAAGTCACAAGTAACTGATATTTTCTCAGATGCAGCAATTACAAAAGGCCTTTAAAAATCAACAAGAGTCCTTACAAAAGGCCTTTAAAAATCCCTACGCTAAGAGCTAAGCCCCTTTCCTCCTTGGTCCACAGCAACTTGCTCGTGATGAAGAATATAAGCAAACATATCCCTGAAAACACATGCTGCTGGCCACCAATGGTGGCATAGCAAACCAGTATTTCACTTCTGAAATGAAAAGAAAGAAACTGTTTTGTTGAAGGCAGAATGTCTTCTGTGATCTTTGTCTTTGAGAACTGTTCACAGAGTGTTCTTCATTTGGCATTATCTTACTGACAGACTGATGAGATAATAACAAAGCATTGGTGCATTCTGGCTTTAATTAAGAAGATGAAAATAGGTCTTAACAGCATTTAGAGAGGAGTCGTGGTATAATGCTCTCTGGTGTGTTGCGTAGGTCCAGTCCCACAAGTGAGCCCACGACTCTCCTCTGCAACAGTTTGGAGCAGTATGGTATATACAGTCATGGGACTGGGCAAATATGAGGCTGTTTTTTGTCCCTCTGCAACGTGTTGGAAGGTGCTCAAAGACATATTGCCTCAGCAAAAATTCTTCAGCAGCCCCTCACATCTTCCTTCAGATACAGAGACACAGCCACTACATCGAAAAGGAGATTTTTGTCTGAATGGCTTGCTTAAAGAAAGACAAGCAGAGGGATTCTTCGTGTTTGGGGAAAAAAAAATTACTTTCATGAGTCTAATACAGGCTAAGAACTGCAGAGAAGAAAAGATGCCCTGAGCCATTTATCTTCTAAAGATTCTTGTACTGAAATTCAAGGGGCTGAAAGTATAAATGAAAAGGATTTTAATGATGATCTCGCCTTTAATCCAGAGAAATCCCTAGCAATCTCAGGAACTCTACTAAGGAAAAACCTTCTGTCCATTGTGGAAAAATTAACCGCTGGTGTGAAACACTCTCACAACAGAAGGTAACACCACATGTCATTTTAATGAAGAAAGTGAGAATATTTTTACAGGAAAGGAGGAAAATATTTGGTAATAACCTATATTCTGCTTCCAAAAATGACAAGAATTTTCCATTGCTTCATTATGATGGCAAGAGAAGAGAGAGGACTGTCCCGTCTCATGCAAGGGACTTGGCTTTGGTGAGGGCTGAAGGAATGGAGTAGAAAGACTGCAGTGTATGGAAACAAAGAAAAAAAAGAAATGATGTGAACCAGAGTTTAAACACGCTACACAGCTACCAGGAAAAGGAGCAGAAACTGCTCCAGCAAGAAGCTGCCTTCTTTTGCGGTTGTCCTGCCCAGAGCCTGCTGAAAGCAATTCAGATAATCCCAAGGTCTTTCTGTACTTGCTCTGCATGGTTGGAGAGCCTCATTCATCATTGTTTCATGCTCATTATTGTGCTCCATCCATTGGAGAAGCTCTGACCACCTATCATTATTATTTAGCATTTACATTTCAGAATGATCTAGCAACACAAGATCATGAGGGACTTGAAGAATCATCAGGACTAGACCCTCAAGACTGCAGGAAACAACTTCTTAAAATTCTTTTCACAAACAGAGCAAGCTACACCAGAAAATTAGCTAATTTTTCTGCTTCCCAGTATTCCTATTGGAAAGCGTTTCCAAACCTCACTACTTGGGCAGTTCGAAACCTTCATTTAATTTCTAACCTAAATAATTCATAGCTAGTTTATAAGCATTTGTTCCTGTGCTAACATTGCCTTTTGGGTTAAATTGTTCTTCTCCCTATGGGGTGTTTACTCCCGTGGTGTATTTTAAGAAGGGCAATCATATTTCCTCTCAGACTTCATTTTACAAGGCAAACAAATCAACCTCTTGTACAACAGCCTCTCCCAGTCTCAGACTGACCCCCTGGTTCAAGGGACTGAGCAAATACACAAAGTTAAGTGACGGCCTTCTCAAGGGCTGCCAGATGACACCATTGCTTGTGGACCAGCTGAAATGTTCTCTGCAAAGTGGAGAAGATGAGATATGGTTTACTGGCATTTACTAGTGCATCTACCATGATCCTTTTTTACCCCCCCAATCTTCTGACTTTACTCTTTTGTTTTCTGTATTACACTGAAGTTGCTTTGCTTGCCTCTGTCCTGGCAAGGAGGAGTCACAATGCAAAGACAGAAAGGGAGGGACTGTCCCACCAAGATACATGTTGAGTGTGTCACCACAAAGGAGGAGAAAGAGAACAAAGACTATCTGGCATGGAAATAAGCTTCACACAATGTAAAAAATACTGTGAACATTACATGGATTTGCATTTCACTTAATTATTATCTAGAAGGAAGGTGCTCTTGGAAAAATTCAATGTCTTTCTCTATTTTAACTATGAATAAAATACCCTACAAAATCTTAAAAGGAAAACACTACTGAAGCTGAAAAAGAAACCGTTACTCCCTACTCTGTCATACAGCTACCTAACAGATAAAGTTTAATTCCTCATTGTGGTACAACAGTGATTTGTTGATAGCAAGGATTGTTTTCTTATGCTTTCATGTGGTTCTGCATAGTTTTTCCTTCCTTTAAATTTAGGACAGGAGAGCTCAGAAAATAAATGGTTTGAAAACTGTCTTTCTCCTTGCCATGGAAATGATGATTCTTTCCTGAAAAGGGTACTCTGCTAAAAGGTCAGGTCTTCCCCTTCCTATCTGTCTTTCATGGACAAAACTCTGCTTTTGATGTAATGGATTATTTAGGATTTTGTAGGAAGGCCTGAGGGATCTGCTGAAATAGGTAAAATGATTATGAGTGGCAGCCCGTAATGTTGTACAGAAGTAAGAGAAACATTTTTGTGCTGTTTAAAAATAAAAATAAAAAAGACTAAAACGTAAGTTCGAAGCAGAACAGTGCACGATCCTGATGTTAACTGTAACATCCTCCAGAACATTTGAAATAACCTTGCATTATTGATACAACAGACCTCAATGGAAATTACTTATTTTCTTCCTACTTCAAATTTAAAAATAATGGACTGATTGGACCAAGCAGCTGAAAGCACAGATAGTGCATCTAGAGTTTGTTTTGTGAATTATTAACACAGCTCAAAGTTAAAAATTTAGCTTTGCTTGGAAATCTACTCTCCCATTTAGCTTGACTGCTGTTTTCAGTTTACATTATTTCTTAGACACTGCTGTGAAACTTCCTCTTAATTGGAGGCTATTGTGAGGCTTGAAGATTTTTGTTTATTTGAAAAATATAGTACGGCTGAATTACCAGGACCTATTAATATACATATAGTAATGACATATAATCGCCCACAACTCCCTTGAGATGGCTCTGGCACAACAACCCCATTTCATTTTCATGAAATAAAAAGCATCCAATTACCTAAACAACCACCTATTTCACATTAACTACACACAAATAATCAGTCAATTGAGGGAAGATTTATTTCTGCGGTACATCATGCCTCACATCCTCTTTGTCCTCTCTTTGTGTACCTTGTTTTCTTCACTGTGAGCTTTACTTGTAAGAGGGGGCGGTAGATTTACATCTCTCCATAATTCCTTTGGTTAAAACGGTTCAACATGTCTTCTATTTGTTCAACACAGTGTAAGCAATGATGTTGCTTAGTATTATGCTGTGTGAACTCAGGCCAGCAACCCAGCAGTACAACCAGGCATATTTTTAAAGTGCTGCAGCATAGCAATAAACAGACCCTCATACATATATTTTTTTCCAAAAATGCAAGGAGCCCCATCTGTACTGTAAATGTGTATGTACATTTGTCACTATAATGCAATCTGTCCAAAGTTATCCTTATTATGTGTGTGGGACATTGTCTCGGGAGCAGGGTGAGCAGAGGCTTTCCAGGATAGGTTACGGATAACGTGCAGTACCCCACTGGGTTCCCTCTATTAATGCTCACTCTGCAAAAAGAAGCCTCAGGCACTGGGTCACAAAATGTTCCAGCATCTCCCAGGTGGCCAGTATTGAAAGATAAAGGAAGGCAGAGGAAATGCCTATATAAAACGCAGAGTTGGCACAAATACTTTCACATCCAACGCAGGGATATTACGGAGGCCTCAAACTTCCTTCCTTTTCTCTGAAGAAATCTCAATTTTTAGCCCTCAAAGAGCCAAAAAGAGCAAGTTCCTCAAAGGTATGAGCAGGATTTCAGGCACAGCACATGCTTCTGATTATTTCAGCAGCTGAAGGAGGCTGTATGTGATGTGAATGAAAGCGAACTTTTGATTACCTGATCTTAACCAGTGCCACACTCTGCTGAACGTTTTCAATGTAAAGATGCATGTCTGTGGATATCAATGAAAGGACAGAGGAATCTGTACAACAATCTTGGGCATCACTACAGAAACTCCTTTACCTCCCAAGCGTTTCTCATGGGGCAGAAAGTAAAGGCAACTGCCAGAATTTTCCATCCATCACTAAAATACATACCTAGATCAGGATGTGAGGAAGTAGCTGCAGTCCTTCAACTTTACTACAATACTTTCAGCTCAGGAGAACTTCCCTGACGATGTACCATTAAGGTCAAAAAGTCAAAGAAACAAAAAAATGGTTCCAGAAACATCAACATTTTTCATTTTACCTACCTGCCACTGCACAAGGACAGATGAAGTTGTATGGGGAGTTACTAACACCGAACTCGGTGGTTCACCTGGAACTAAACCAGAAAAAAAGTTAACCAGAGCAGTTATAGAAAGAGGGTGGGAAGCAGGCAGCCTATTCATCACATCCTCTTTCTCTGCTGCTGAAGAAAATCTTCTATCCCAGTTACTGCACGGTGGGTCTCAAAAGCAAAGAGGAACATTGCAACCCAGGCAGAAGCCGGCCACTTCTCGTACATCCCTCGCTCTACCCGTGGCCTTGGCAACTTGAGCAGGATTAAAAGAAAAGCTGAGGCCATAAATCTGCAGGAAGCTGCAGCGTGCCAGCTGCTCACAAACAACTGGATACACATCTGAAAGGAAGTTAAACCAGCTGTGCACGTGCCCCCAGACTGCTCCCAAAATATTCCATGATATTTTGCCACAGTTGGGGCAAACCCGTGTTGTTTTTAGGAGTCTGTGTCATGTAGTCATAGGTTATTTTAGTTAGGAGAACTTGATTTATGGTGGGTTAACCCATTCCTGTGTCCGTGGCCTATAGCACATACACACCCACACTGTAGCAGCTCAAATAGAAGAAGTGAAGGCTTATCAGGAGCTGACAGCCCTCCACAGTGCAATGCTCTAGTGGCAGCACCAGGTTTGCTCAGCAGAATAAATGTTCAGTTTGTTAAGGAGGTGAGAAGCTTTCACAGCCTTTCCCCACTGTATTGTGAGGAGGCCAAGCACAACTCTGAATTCACTGTAGCGAAATTCAAAGAGAATTGAAAATGAACTTTTAAATTCCAAAACAGTGAGTCAGTGCTGCCTCATTAGTACTGGTTGCAGCCTGCACTGATACAGCAGCTGCTGTTCAGGAAGGTGGAGAGCCAGGATGTCTTTAAAAGGCTGTTAGCCATGTTATTTGAGTATTATGAGGCTTCTTGTTTAACTTAGGATACTCCTGAGCCCTGTCCTCTGTTTTTCTGATTTCAAGATCACATTCTTTAAACATTCCTTTGCAAACTGTTTGCAGTTTTTTATCTCAAGGTCATATTTATTTAGTCATTCCTTGAGCTATATAAAATACTGCCTAATTCCTAGCACTGTATATATATGTATCCCAGTACTCCCAGGCTAAGGGAAAATACTGATGCTTTTTCAGACTTTGCAGAGTTCCTTTCTCTGTTCAAGACATGAGAGCTACTTCTGCATTCAGGCATTGACTTTACACAATCAAGGAATTAGAAGCTGATCTCTAAGGCTAAAAATAAAAGCCTTGTCAATGTCATTCACAGTTTATTAGCCCTGATCTGCAGGATTAAATGCTCATGTTTCCAGGAGCTTCATACTCTTTCTTACTTATACCTCAGCAATTTTGCCATATTGCAGAGTGATGTAGATTGTGAGTGAAAACAATTGAAGAAACTTTTTCAAATGTATGCATGGTTCTACATTTATTTTTAATGATCTCTTGTAAATTATTCAATTTCTGCAAAGATAATGGTTAGTGCAGAGTTTGGAAGCCAATCAGACGGAGTTTAATTCCATTTTGAGACTCCTGAAAGTATGATTCATTATCAGAGGGCACAGCAGGACACTTAAGGCTGTCTGTTATTAATTCAGCCACATCTCATTACTACCTGTATCAATCTCCTATGAACAAAATTGCATTGGCTGTTGAATTTTGACTGCACAGTCCCAGTGGAGAACATACTGCAGTAGGCCCAGCAAACCCAGAAACACTGGGGAGTGCCCATGCCTCAGCTTGCCTTTCCTCCTCACTTACCATCCTGCAGAGTTGTGACTGCCTCAGTCTCTGCACTGAAGTCACTGTCTCCAATGTCATTGGTTGCTTTCACTCGCAGTTTGTAAGAGGTGAAGGGGTTCAAGCTGTGGAATGCAAAAAATAAGGCTGAAGGATGAAATCTCCTCACACCATCACAACTTGCCTCTGAACAAGCCTCAGCAGAGAACCTGCCCACTGACATCCAGTCACTGAGCCGTTTTTATCTCTTCTCCACATCGCCTTTTCTTTGCAGCCTGCCCCAGCTTCCTCAGGACATGGGGACATTGGCATCTTGCTGCCATCAGCGTCTCCTCAGATTTCCACTGGCCCGAGATCCTGAAAACACTCACGGATTCATAGCTGAATCCGGCTGCAGAAAACAGCCATGAAGTGCAGCTCACAGAGCAGCCTATGACTGGGGCTTACTGGACAGGACAAGATGTGCTGCTCTCCAAGTTCTGCATGGCTATGCAAGACCTGCCTTTCGAGGTGCTTTGCCTGGGATAGCCTCAAACCTGATCTGTGGGGCAGCTCATCCTCCCTGCTCGGATGGGGACAACAGGCAAAGAGGAAGCAGGGAACATGCCCAGGGTCAGCCAGTGCACAGCAGGCACTGGAATTCAGAGCACCAGCCTTCTGACTAATCCTCTAGACCATACCGTACGATCAATGCCTTTTATTCCTACTGAATTTCAAATTAATGCTATTACCTGGATTATTTAATAAAGACAGTAACAACAGGTTCCCTGCAGCTCTTTTATCTACGCAGTGCTTTAAGATATGCAAAGAGTGATTTCCAGCTGACATAACCTTTGCAAAGATTTCTCTGTCTTGGCTTGGCAGGGAGAAGGTGTGCGGGAGGCTGCTTTCCCAGTCACATGCAGAGGCTAGAAAGGCAGAGCTGTAAGTTACGGGGGATTTAGCTAATTAATTGGTAGTGTCTAGCCATCAGCTGGCAGATGTAACACTGACTACAAACCCAAGTAAAGTAACTTGTAAGGAATGGTAAAACATCAAGGGATAATGCATTCTGATGGGCAGCACTCTCACACTGTGTATATACTACTATTCTGGACTTTCACAGGAAAAAGCTTTCAGCAAGGGGGCGGGGGGGGGGAAGAAACCTTTTCCAGTTATGCCACCCTATTAGAAGTCCATTACTTACCTAAAATAACTTGAATAATTTGAATCATCTTTCTTGATCTTTTGTTTTTACTAGTGCCAATGTCAAATCTAAATGACGGTTTCCTTGATTTTTACAGGTTTTCACTGGAAAGCTACGAGGTATAAATCAGGGTGGGCGTAACACCTCCAAGGTCAACAAATCAGACCTATATTTGTACTGTAATTGTCAATTTTTTCTGCACAGTTAGAGAAAAGGATAGCAATGTATCTGTGTCTTCTGGCACATGACCAGTGTGCTGCCATATAACAGCCATTGAGGTTTTTATAACAGGCCTGAAAAACCTGCCTCTGAATGCTTCAGATACTTGATTCTCCAAAAGCTCATGGCCTTTTAGAAATAATCTGATTTGTACTAGCTGGTCAATAGAGAAAATGGACTGCAAAACAAGTACCTTCTCATAGACATTCAATTGCTTTTGCAGATGTTACAAGGACTTTAATTACAACAGCATCGCTGAGGATATAATGAAGCCTGAATAACAAAGTTTAAACATTCTGATGCTATCTATAAACTTCAGTATGGAAAATACAGATAAAAATGGTTCCCATTTCATCTGGAAAAGCTTATACAGAGATAATTGCAATGCAGCATTGAGAGTGGATTTTAACATCAGTCACTATTGAAAAGATTTTTAACTAGTTGTATTTTACAGAACAGTGTGTGGCTACATATGGTTTAGCCTGAGTTGTGTTATCTACCATGCTGAGCTTTCAGGAAGGACTTCAAAAAGATGCACTGCAATCCAACTTTAATTAGATTTATTGCGTGACCTTCAGCAAATCTCTCAACCACTGTTCATAATGCCACCTCTAAAATGGGAGCAGTGACCTCACTTAACCTCTCTCCCCCAAAAAGACTGTGAAGTTGAGTGATGCTTGTTTTGGTTTCCTAACCGTTGGGAGTAGAAGCGTGGGAATTTCTATGCCTGCCTGGGATTATTTGGTACCTTTCAATAATGCAGGATGTTGCCTCGTGGCTGATGGAGGAGGAGTAGGTTTGCCACTCTCCATTTGGCAGTTCTCGCACTTGCACTGTAAAATATCGTATTGGTGAAGACCCATCACTTCCAGGGACCCACTTCAACAGCAGACTCCGTGACGACACATCACTCTGGGGGGTCATCAGCTGCCTGGGAGGCGCCGGTCGGTCTGCAATTACACAGTAATTTGGTACTGCTTTGAGAGGAAACTCAAGATAACAGAAAAAGTGAGAGCCTGATCAGATTTTCATAGTGGTAATACCACAGGAGATTGAATGCTTGGATTTGCCCCATGAAGTATACAAACCATCCGATTCCTTAACCTTCTAGTGCATAAAGCAGCATTAAAACTGATTCTTATCCCCCCGCATAGAAGGTCACCACTGAATACACACTTTCCTAGCAACAGACCTCAAACTTGAGCATAACTCAGCCCAGCAAGTTAAGGAAGAGTCACTATAACCAGCAGCCAAGAAAACCAAGGCAGTCTTCAGTGAAACAGCTGTGAATTTGCCTGTAAACTAGTTCACTTTTTAACCTGTGCTTATTACTTGGTACCGTGGGACTACGTTCTCTCTATGCCACATAGCATCCTCTTCCACCAGCTGCGCCCCAGTCAAGCCATGAAAAGGAGGAACGGATGAAGCTGGAACAGGCTGGTGTGTAGCAGAGTCCAAGTGCACGACTTAGAGCTGACACTGAATTCCTGCACCAGCTCTCACTGGCAGGGAACTGGGAACCATCAGCAGTTCCTGCTGCTGTTTTCAAACCCCAGCTTGGAGACAGTGCAATGCTGGAGTGCGAGAACCTGCTGCAGTTCGCTTCCAGACCTCCCCCTCTTCTCTCATACCCAGTACCCTTGACCCTGCAAAGTCAAACCAGGCAGTGCCAACGCTGAGGGAGATCTCTCCAGAATCATTAACCGTACATGGTTTAGATGCAGCAGGGAATGGTAATGCAGGTGTAAGCACACCAGTCCCCAACAGTTTGAATATAGATCTCCTTTCCCGTCACTGTGTCTCCGCACTCCATCGATTTCAATAGAGAAACTCTATAGAGTGAGGAATAATTGTTTAATTGTTTATCATGAAGATTATTGATTCTGATTAAAATGTGTGGCATGTAATAAAGCAGAAATTGATTGGAGACACTGCAGTGACTTGCTTTTGAGAAGCAATTCAATTCAACTTCATCAGCACTTGTTTCCATAAACACACCTCTGCCTGCCCGATTCCTCCAGCTCTGTATGGCGAGCACTTCGTTTCCCTGCCATCCCCTAAAACCATTTCCTATACGTTTTGGCATTTCTCTGCAGCATACTCTTGCTGACATCAGTGCCCAAAGATTTGTAAGCTATTAGCTGGAGGAAGCCCTCAGTGCCAGCGGCCTGCAAGCCGGAGTACAATGCAAAAGGTCAATGCCTGACACTGACAGGCTGAGGCAGGTATTTGGGGTTATTCTATCAGAGGAAGTGAGTGTCATGCAGGGATTTAATACTCTCTGCCGATAAGCTTTAACCAGCTCACAGTTTGGGGCAGGTCAGATCTTGCAGTCAGTCTCCCATGATTGGGTTTCTTTCCGCTGCTAATGGGACATCTTAAATTCTCCTGTATTACAAGAGATACTTCCTGACTGTTTGTACAAACCCATTAGTATAAAGAGTTTATTTATGGGAGTTTAGCCACAAGCAAATGCTAAGGTGAGCTGTTTGTGCAGGAATGGAAGGCCGAGTCATTATGACTCAGTGGAGCACTTGTAATTTCTCCCTACATTTACATTTTCTGACTCGGTTCTGCCCTGATCACTGGTGTTGGCTGTTCTGAAGGGTACCACACCCCAAGGTAGATTTAAAGCACTACATAAGAACCTCTGGAGAATACAGCTATGACACAGCTTGGGAGCTGTAAATCTCACAGGTGCCAGTGTAAAGTGTGAGGATTTATATTGGGATTAACCAAGGAATTTAAAAGGACAAGAATGAACAATGTTGTGAAATTTCAAGGGATTTTTTGTGCCCACTGCCTATCTCAGTGTAAAGGACTATGAGGATATTAAATGCCTCTTTATTAATGGAAATTATCTTTTCACCCTCGAGTATTTATTGTTATGTATACAAGTTTCAGGTTTGTTGTTTGTTTGTGGCACTGGACAAAAATCTTTATCACTCCTCCTATCAATCTTGCTGATGTGAGATTACACATTTTTCTCTCTACATTTTACATAGGGGATCACTTCAGCTAACTCTCACAGTGCCTTGGGACTTGGTTCCACAGCATGCATAGAGACACAGCAGAGTCATCTGTCAAAGAGAGAAAGGGTTCATTTTACACTGCCTTGCCTATTCAAGATAACCCCAAAGCATCCACAGCAACGAGGGATCATTGTTCCTGCAGCAGAGCTGGGAGTTCTGCCTTGAGCTATTGTGTATCCAGCAACAGCTTGAGCACAGCCTGGGAAATCTGAGCTCATTTTATTGAAAAGGAGAGGCCCTGAGCTTTGAGTATTCACTTATTTGGCATGTTGGGGTTTTTTAGAAATTCCACATGTTGGACCTTAAACTTCCACTTTGACAGCAATCAGACAGGGATGGAAGAAAACTTGAGCTGATAAATCTCTTTGATGGACAGTATCTTTAGTGGAGGCACTTTAAGTTTCCTAATACAGCCTTAGAGTTTCTTTCTCCGAGGACTGCACTGTTAGGCACTCAGAAGGCTGCACATGACCTGGAGAACTATGCCAGTGGGAATTTTAACACCAACCAGGCAGGCCAGAAAGTAGTTGAAATGCACCCCACCGGTCCTTGCTGCTGGTGGCTGCACAGCAGGCAAATGTCCTCTCTTTTTAGGATTGTTATAGGAAAATAATAAAGACGACATTGTGGGCAAAGAGCATGGAAAATCCCTGCTCCTGCACTAAATGATTTGCAAGGTGTAGAAAGGACTTAAAAGGAGAGATTGCTTAGTAGGCTCATTTTAAGAGCTAAAAGTAAATATAATTGGCTGTATTATAGTGCAAGACTTGGGCAAGAGGCATGACCAGGCATGTGCTAATAATATTCAAGGATGCCTGTGAAGGTCTGCCCTAGTTACCTGAAGTGTGCTGCTCTCTGAACTGTATTTTTTTATAAGGTTCTAATTTTTGAGAGAGAAGTTTTCTTAAAGATAATATCCAGGTAGCACAATGGGCCAGAGTGGCACGTGGCACAAAATCCAGCGATACAGGTAAAGTCACCCTGGCTAGTTTTGATTCTTCCATTGCAATAGGCCAGACACGTGCTTTGCAGTGGGCCACAGGATATTGTTCAAGACTAGAGGAAAACCCACAACTCCTATTCTTCACCAAGATAGTCTCTTTTAGCTCTGAAACAAAAATAAGATTTTCATGCACCAGTAGAAAAAAGTATTTTTTCTAACTGGTAGCTTTAGAGATCTGGTCTAAGAGTACAGAACTGAGCAGTTAATTGAGCCAAAGCATTGCAAACAAGAAATGATGCAGAGCAAATTCTGTAATACCTTATATGTCTTCCACATTTTGATATGTTTGGTATCTAAGCATTTGGTTTCATTTACCTGGTTACATTTTTCATGTAACTCCCACTTTCTTCAAGTAGCTTCCCTACAGAACAGAATTTGATTGGGGATTCAGAATGCAAACAACCATTTTATGGCTGATGCAAGAAGCAGAAAAATTCTGGGCAATCCAGATGCAAACACTCTGCTTGTGTGTGTGGCAGCAAAAGGCCAGAGTAATTACTAACACATTAGGTCAGGACTAAGGTACGATGGAGGAGCCATGTGGAGAAATCCTGCAACATCACCACCTCTCTCTCATTTTGCGTTCCCTAATCAATATAATTCATCCATCACTTACTTTCTTAAGATTGCAAACTTTCTTGAAAACGAGAGAGCTGAAAAAAAGCTCTGCCTGCAGAAGGAGCCTGCATATGGCCAATATAGCAGTTGATGGAAAAATCAATCTCCAACAGCCTGGCAGATTAGAAGAACTGTGTCTCATAAAAGTCTCTCTTGCTCACCAGGTTTCTCAAATCATGGTGTTGCTATGGTTTGGGGCAGGTTTATGGGGTGAGAAGGAGGAGGTGTACAGGCTGTAGCCTGTTATTAAAATTCCCCTAAGTGCAGCACAGGCTCCAAGGCATGCAACACAAAGTACCGCAACCTGTGGCTGCAAGCATTACCTCTTTTTTCTGTTGTGATCACTGTGGCTTCCAGAGGCTCCCCCCAGCCCTGCCTGGTTTTGGCAGATGTCCGGAAGATGTATGCTGACTCAGGGGTGAGGTCCGTAGCAGTGAACTGCCTGACTGTCGAGCCAACCTCCACCGTGGTGAACTTGTTAGGGCTGCTGCTGGCCAGACGGTAGGCAATCTGATAACCTGAAATCACAGCATCAGCAAGAGAGGGGGAAAAAGGGTTAGGGTGCTGGGTTTTTTCCTACCAGAGACAAAAGAGCACAGAAACTATAAGTTTATCAGAATTATGTGTTTACCTGACACCAGAACAAAGTAACTTGCTTCCTTTAGTGCTATAAAAGCTCTGCTGTATGAAGCACTCCCACTGTGAGGTGCCATACCTTACCAGGAAATCACAACTGAATATTACTGGTCATTAAATTGATTTCACTTTCTTTTCCTTACACCAGCAAGATACAAACGCAGTTTCATCTTTCCTGAGCGCACCACTACCTTTTCAGAAAGTCAAAGGGATCTCACCTGGTTGAGGCAGTTCAAGCCAACACTCTGCTTCAGCCTTCCACCCAAGCACACGGGAGCTTATGGATGCACACACGCTCACATGCTGTTTGGCCCTCTCACGGTTTCAGCATGGGGTCGAACTAGAGATTTTTCAACTGCAGAGCAGCTGGATTGCCCAAACTGTGCAGCCTTCACACCACCCAAAGAAAGGCTTTGCTCCTGCTTTTTGCACTTGCCTTTTTCTCAGCTCTCCCACTCCCTTCTAACTGTATAGCAAGTGCCAGAACTGCCAATAAAAGCATCCTTCTTCTGTAATTCAATGTTGCTGCCCCTGCTCGCAGCCCAAGGAAGAAGCCTGCAAGCTGTGAGGTCCTGCTTCAACTGCGCAGCACTTAATAATCAATTTTGTTGATGCCTGTAAGTGATAACCCCCATTCCAACCTGCCTGACAATTAGGAGCTCACAGTTTAGCCTCTATTATTAATGATCCAACTGTGCAAGGAAGGGCTTCCAGAGTTCGCACGCACCACTAGCAACAACTGTCCCCCAAAGAGGATCTGCCAAATGTTCAAATCCATTCTGTAAATCCAGCAATTGAATCAGGCTCTCACTTCTGGAGCTGGACAGTAACTTTCAGTCCAGGTGCTGACGTCCAAAATCAATTAATACTCGAACTGGTGTGGGGCTTTACTGCCCAAACTGAATACAGTTGCATGATTAAACGCTTCATGGAGTTACACAGGGCAGAGGGCAGCCAACAAATCCAAATCAAACCAGCTGAAAACAAAACAGTCGTGACATGATCCTGCCAACCCTCTGCTCATCTTCTGAATGACAAAGGGGTCCGCAGCACCTGAGACCACCTCTTTCTCTTGGAATTAATATCCCAGCTAGAGTTTGAATTCCCACCACATTTTGGCTGTAACAAGATCAAGGGAAGCCAAACCTGCGTGCTTCATTTGTGTAGGTCAGTGCATGAAAACTGAGGTTTTTATCTTATCTGTGGCTATTAGACAAAATCAATGATGTTTATTTCCCATGAATATGAAACAATTGCCACATGCCCACTCACAGAAAAGGCACAGAGTTCCTGCACTCTTTGAGCGAATGCCATACTTGTGTGTGGCGCACACTGTCATGAACATGGGAGTTTAATTGGGATGCAGATGGTATTAATTTTGGTGTGCTGACTCTCACAGTGCTGCTGACGATGCCTCAGCATCCCCTTGTCCTTTTTCCTTCAGCAGCTGCTACGGGATGTGGCGTGACAGCCATGGCTACCTCACGTGGAACAAACCAGGTGGCTCAGACACCTCGAAGAGTGACTCGGCTCTTCTGAGCACCCATGGCATCGGCCTGAGCTCCCATATGCTGTGCTTGCAAACAGATTTGGGTACAGACCCAATTCATTTGAGGGCCTTCATGCACTCTGGGCACCCATCTTTGAAAATGGGCACTGGCAGCGAAAGGCTCTTGGCACCCAAATGGGCTCAACTCCTGCTGCCTGGGGCACCCTCAAACACCATGGCAGTGGGTCTGTCCGCAATATTCCTAGAGTAATATTTTCAGAGCTGGTTGAAGAGCATTTGACTGCTAAATAAATATTGCCCTGGCTTTCAGAGATGCTACACATGCTTTGATCCCAGCGAGTTTTGTTCTGCCCACCCATAGACTATCGCCTTTTGACCACGGCACCAGCTCTCCCATTACTGGCCCAATATATTTCAACTAAGTTTTTCTGTACCTTTTAAAGTCTGCAGAAAGACAAATAGCAATGAGTAGAAGGGATGGATATACTACAATCTTTTTTGTTTATACAGACCTGAAGGACATGGGACTGAAAACCCCTGTACAGGATCTCAGTAAGGGAGGGGGCGAAATAGTCAAAGAAACATACTGTTGGGTTTTTTACAGCAGCAGCAGCAACAAAGATGAAAGAAGAAGCAACTAAGATGGCTAGAGAAGTTTGATAAAGGGACATAAGACGTAAAGAATAAGACCTGAAGGGAAACAGAGAATATTAAAAGAATAGAAAAGTTGACTTATCTCGTTATTAAAAGATAAGTATGATATCTGGGACATATCCTTGTCGAGCAATTTCCTCTCTTTTCTAGACCTTTGTAAAATATAAAGCGCAGTGAAAATGTAAGGAGGGAACAGAAAGATAACTATTTACTGCTAAATGGTGGTACTCATGCTCAGATTAGGCAAAAGAACACATACATATCTAGGCCATTGTAATAACTTACAGAAGAGTGGATTCTTGGCTAGTGTAAAAACTAATTTAGCCATGAGAAAGAAGAAATCACTTGTCACAGGCTGCCTCTCCTGACAGGCTCTGCAAACTGCCTTTCAATGCATCCTTGTGAAAAACAGTATCAGCTCTCTGTCCTCTCCTACATCTGTCGAGTTGGCTGACAGTCTGGGTAAATATCTGTTTTCCTGCGTATCTCAGGCAGAGTTTACACAACCAGAGCTGTCGCCTTTACATATTTCCTCAGAAACTCAGCACTTCCCTTGATCTGATTCGAAGGTACACATCCAAACTCTGCACCTGAATTCAGCTCACTTGTTGCTACCAAAAACCCACCTGAGATATGCCTCGTATCTTAATTTTGATCGCTTATATCACCTCCTACTAGAGAGTTTGGGACAGGCAGAATACATGCTGACATAAAAAGCATCGCTTGTCTTTTTTCCCAGTGACACAGAAGAGGCAGTATTTAAACCACAGCTTGGATAATAATTAGGGCTAACGCAAGATCAAAAAGATAAAATTATTAAGTTGATGAATTTCAGCAACAAGGGATGGAAGACGACAGGAAATGTTAAGTGAAATCAAACGAGGCAAATCAATAGAGGTAAATGGAAAGTGTTCAAAAAAAATTAATGTATGCTCCAGGGCTATAAGAGGCAATAACTGCAATTGCTGCAGTGGAGAAATAAGGAAGCTGCCTTCCCTCACTAGAACATGACAGTAAGGTGTCACAGATATCTTAGATTTCAAAAAAAATTAAAAATTAAAAATAATCAAAGGTTATGAATGGAAGTAAAATCTTTAAAAGGTGAACAGAGCAACCTTTTTTTTTTAGATATGAATATCTTACATAATAAGAAGCACCTGGATGGTCAATAAGAATTCATACTGTTTTTTTAATTTTTCTTTTTTTTCTCCCTCTATATCATTAGGTCCCAAATCTCTTCTGCGATTGCGAGTTCTGCGCTTCACTGGGCTAAAACAGCATAAAAAAAAGCTCTGAAAGATCAACTCTTCAGGAGTTTATTTATTCATTGAAACGAGGCTTATTTTTACATTAGCATCTTTTTAAATATTTTTTGCACAACCGCGGGCGGTTTCAGGAGCTACGCTGCCTGAACTCAATAAACGGCAACAGTCTGAACCGCCTGTTCAATGTTAGGTCATTGCAACACCACCAGTGGATTCCCCAAAGCAAACAGGCAGGAAGATGACAACACGCCATGAATATCAAAAAGCTTTCAAGCTCATCACCATACAAAGCCCTTCAGAACTGACAGCACCCGTTCACACAGGCCACGGTGCGGCAGAGATACAAACACTTATTAATTTGTCACAGAACTTACGGAAAGCCAAATGATATTGGGAGGTTATGGTCTGCCTACTGGAGCAGCAATCCAGTTTGTTGATTTTACTGCTTATCTGTTTAAGGGCCAGCGGGTGTGCAAATGCAGCCTAGGATCAAAATATGAATTTGCAAACATGGATTACATCCAATTTTGATTCTAATTCTCAGTGGAGTTCTTAGACTCTTTTGCAATAAGCTTCAGGTAAACGCTAAATACAAGAATACCATGAGGAATACTAACCAGGGCCTGGAAGGATGTTGGATGAGCTCTCATTTTCGGGGGAAGCTCAGAGCTAGAAGTGCACATATGCACATTAAGGCATCAATTTTCTTTAATAGTATTTGAAGGAGTTATGTTGGGTGCTAGCTGAGCTGAGTGCTGAGAAGAAGACTGAGTGAAGCCTCAGACTGTAGCACAACATTCCCAAAAGGAGAAATGGAAATATCTAGCAGTCTTCCACAGTAAAATATTTAAACAAACAAACAAGTGGTTTTCCCTCTTGGTGCCTGCCAGTGTTTCATCCTTCTAATCTCTCTCTGAAATGCTAGAACATGTTTTGATATAGATTACAAAAATGTTAGCTGCAAAGGTGCTTGTATACTCAGAGGACAAAGCCAGCAGAGCAGGAACATTAGTTCAAAGGCTCTGAATATGAGTTGCTCTTGCAGAGCAAGTGTTTTTCCTTTCCAGCCTCACTAGTGAATAGAAGGGCACAGCGCAAAATTATGTTAACTTATTTATTTCCAAGAATTCTACTTCAGTGCACTTGGCTGTGGTGGTGACAGCGGTGTTTTGAAAGTTCATTACAGTAATGAGACTTAGAAGCTATACAGGAAAAAAAACCCCACAACTTGCAACCTTTACTTAGAATGCTATACATTGTTTTTTATCTATTTTTGAAGCACTTCTGACTTCATAGGAAAGATCACAGAAGCACCCAGCATGAGCAATTTTTACTTTTTTCTCTCTGATATTGGCAGCTAACTCTTCCTCCATGAACATCCATGTTTCTACTATTAAAAAAAAGGGGAAGAAAAAAAAAGAGGAAAAAAAAAAAGACTGAGAACTGTTGAATAAAGACAATGGACTTCAAAGAGGTGGACTGGAGGAACTGGCAGGTAATGTCCCCCTGGGAAGGAATTCTAAGGTAAAAAAGAATTCAGGTTAGCTGACAGTTTTAAAAGGGACAAAAAAAAAGGTACAACTATCCCAGCACAGACAAAAGATGTTAAGAGGCCAATGTGTTTGCATTCAGAGCTCACTAATGACCTGAAAATCAAAACTGAATTGGACAAAGGTTGAAACAGGACACATGTCTAAGGGGGTGTATAAATAGACAGCACAAGCAGTAGAGACAATATCAGCACGGCTAAAGTGCAAAGTGAGTTAGAGCTTAAAGGGCATCAAAGGCAGTGAGAAAAATTTTATAAATACATTAGGAATTTGAGAGATGGAAGGAGGACAGGTCAACTACTGGGAAGAAAAGATGAGCACAAGACAGAGGAGACAGAAAAGAACGGAAGGCTGATACCTCCGTTGCTTCATTTTCACACACACACAAAAGTTGATGCTGGCTAGATACCTAACACAAATTAAAAGTGACAACAATATAAGTAGGGATGTAGGCTAGAATAGAGAACAAGTTAGCGAATATTTAGTTAAGCTAAATGTAATCAAGTCAGAAAGGCCTGATGAAATTTGCCCTGCAGTGCTTATATAGCTTGCTGGAGCCATCTCTGAATAATTAGTCATTATCTTCAAGAACTTGTGGAGGACAGGTGACATCCCAGAATATTACAGAAGGGCAAACAGTGTAAGTACCCTATTTTTTAAAACAGGGAAAGAAAAACCAGAGGAATTATGGACAAATCAAGCTAAAGTTCAATACCCAGAAAGATCCTTGAAAAAAAATATGAGTCAATATATAAGCATCCATGAAGATAATAAAGTGCCAAGAACAGCCAATATGTATTTGTCTGGAGCAAATAATAAATATCAAATAATCTATTTTCCATTTTGACAGTGTAATTGGCCAGGTGGGAAGAGTAGATATGATCCACATTGACTTTAAGTGAGGCTTTAATATCGTTGCACACAGCCTTGTCAAAAGCAAACAAGAGAAACAGAATCTTAAGAAAAATACTACACATTTTGATTTGAACACTTCCAAAAAAAAAAAAGTAAAATGTTGTTATCAGTAGTTTGCTAACCAACTCGAACATATTAAGTTAGGTCTCCTGAGAATAAGTCATAAGTCTAGTCCTGTTCAATATTTTCATTAATGACCTGGCTGATAGAATTGCCAGTCTACTTGCTAACCTTAAAAATAAAACCAAATTGTGAGAGGCTGCGAGCCCTTTGGAGCACAAGAGTGCAATTTAAAGTGATCTTGATAATGAGCAGAGATGGTTTGGAATCAGTAAGATGAAATTCAATAAAGGCACCTGCGAATTATCACACTTACAAAGAAAAAAGCTTAATGTACATAAAAAAGAGGGACTGACTGATCTAGAAGTGTACTGCAGAAAAAGGGCAGGAATGAATAGCAGGTCACAGACCTACTTAGTTACAACATCAGTGTTGCAAAAAAAGCCATGTCAGGACAGTATGAACTATCCTGCAATGTGAATGGACTGCACAAGGCGTGGAGACAACAGTCTACAAGCCAACCATGGCAAGCCTTCTTTTCAGGACACCCTTCCCCTCCACTTCCAATCCTGCATTGGTATGATTTTATCGTCAACATAGCTGCAATGTGTAAGAACCAACTGAGAAGGAGCTGCATTGCACAGAGCACTCCGCAGAGACAAAATAAAAGAGCTCCTACTCCACTGAGCTTGCAACTTCAGCAAATACGGCTGACAAAGTGCAGCAACATGAGACATTGGAACACAGTTGGGAGAGCAAAATCTCTTTTGTACTTTCTCATCATTTCTATCAAATGATTTTTTTTTCTCCTTAGCCACATCCTGTGAGTCAAATCCCAATCTCTACTGAGAGCAAGTTCTAGGACACAAAGTTTCTTAAAAAGAGCAACAAATCAAACCCACAAGACAACCTTCCTTGAGCTGCAGAGAAACCCTGCGTGGATTTGCCTCTGACAGCTAACTGCTGCCAAGGTTCATGCAGCCTCTTACTCATGCTCAGAAAATCCCTGCAGTGTCTGCCTTTGGATCCTATTTGATGATTTTCCTGCATCTTCAGGTGTCAGGATCACTTTGGAAAAGAACACACCTGAAGAAACACTTTTGAGTTCTTGACTCAAGTTTTATACACAATGCAAGACCTGTCCCTTACTTAAGGGGATGCCACCAACTCAGCAGCATTTGAAGTAGGCACCCCTCCACCCAGCAATGAAAGCTTCAGGAAAAGACTATGTGCAAGCCTGAACGATGGCAGTGAAACAGGAAGCAGAAAGACCTGGCAGACTGAAAACTAAACAAAACCCAAAAGCTTTTATTTCTGTTTTCAGAATTGAGAGACAAATCGTTACACACCAGCTAGAACAACTGTAAAACATTTAGCAGAGGACACAAAATTGCTGGGTAGCTATTAGCAACTTAAATTTTAGGGGTAAGAATGGATTTTTACATAGTAAAAGTCTTCACATTTAAAGTGTAAGTACCAACTGGTGTATGCATTGCAAAGGGAACCCAAGGGTCATGAGAACAGGAGGGTAAGAAAGTTTTCCACAAACTCCTGTTGTGCCTCCCTGCCTAGATGGAAAACCAAAAATGAGGTAACTCCTTGCAACCTGTCAGGCAGCATTATTCAAAGGAAGCAATAAAATAGAAGCACACATGAAACTGAAATGTCTCTTATGTGTGGTTTCTAAACCGGCGTGCAAGGGGAAGGAAAATCCAACAGCTTGCTCTGGTCTCCAGCCCTCTCTTCCCAGCTCTGGGTTTGCTGCTCCCTCTTACCCAGAATAATTCCATTGGGCTCCTCCGGCGGCTGCCAAACAATCCGCACAGATGTCAGCCTCACCTCGGGGAACACCAGCCTCACGGGTGGCCCGGGGGCTGGAAAGCAAAATAGAGATCATGATAGCAAAGGAATCACAAGTTTTCTGCTCCCCTTAGGGAGAAGGCAGCCCAAGTTCTATCTCACCAATAATAAAGGGGTGGTTAGGAGTGCTTATGTATGTACATGATATACATTTACCCTGGGCCATACTGTCCATGGCCAAATGCCGCCAGCACCCATAGACATTGCATGACACAGGACCAGTGCACCCTACAGTGTTTTACTGTACCTGTGAACATGTTTAGCAGGATGCTCTGACAAAGGAGCTCTGACCTTTGCTGGAATTATCACCCAGCAGCGTAGCAGGGAGTCCCTGTGAGCCAGCTATGTCACCTCTAGATAACTGATTACATGCTATGAAGCCAGTCACTGAGCTGCCGTTATGTGTCAGCTTAATCTGTTCCATACCTGTTGGAATTGAATAATATTTCCTCTTTTTGTCATCAGCACCAGCTTTGAACTGCCTTCTGATTTTACATGTGCATTTTAAACACTTAGGTCTGAGCAGGAGAACCTGAGGCAGGTGAGATGCACATTAATAGAGACGGCTGGTGGTCGCACTGACCATCCCAGGTTCACGAGGTGAGGAGATGCTAATTTGTACATTAGCAGCTGCAAAATTTCCCCCTCAGCACAGATTTCACCTGCATTACCCCTGATGATACTTTTAATTAAGTTGAGCCCAGAGGAGACACAACATATTTATGTCAGGGGTATGGAGATGGAAGAACAATTTGTATCATTTGCCAACATGCACTTAAGGAGGGAACTGCTATAATGGGGTTATCTAAAACAAACAGTTTTAAGCATTTCTCATTATAGTCCAATATGTACATTTCAGTGAGCGCCTTTTCTGTCCCTGCAGAGTTCTGCTAACAGTAATTTCTCTTTGTTTCCTTTCAAAGAAAAAACAAATCCCCACAAAGACAATGTGCTGAGAAAATGGCTAAAAGGATGGCAGGGAGGTGCTGTCCCTGTTCCTGTCCCCATATGCTCTTACATCTTCCCCGCACTCCACAGAAAATTACTTAAGCCACAAGTCTGAATGTGTTTTCAGCCCAACCAAATTACCTTAATGAAGTTGCTTGTAGAAACCAATGTTTATTCCATTACTATTGAAAAGATTTTGATGAAAAAAAGAGAGACTTTTTTTTTTAATCTTCATTGGGAGTAATAAACAGAAGCCTCTCACACTGATATTAACCTTCATTTAATACTGAAAAGGTAATGAAACTAAAAGTAACTGTAGCATCTGCAAAGCATTTGAAGGGTTGAACTAAATTTTTATGAAGCTCCTTCAGCAGGAATGCTCCCACCACACCGATGGGTTGACCCTGCGTGGGGCGAGGGGCTCGCCTGGGTTCCTTAACACATCAAACTGCACATGAGAGTCCTTGAGCTCAAGGGAATCACTGGAGGCAGTTGCAAAAGGAAGTTGGTATCATCTTCTTCCAGGTTCAGTGCCTTTTGCGAACAAACTGACAATGGATAACTGAAGCTGCAAATCCTGTTTCTCTCTTTCAGTCCAATCTGAGATTTTTTTATTGCTTTCAATTGCTGTGGTCTACTTATTTCTTAAAAAACATGATTGAACTTCAGTAGGAATATATAATTGGACTCTAAGAGTTGTCTTCTTATAAATTGTCTACACTGAGCTTCCGAGGACAATTTTAGATTTTTTTTTCTGTCTTCATCAGCTGAGGAGAAAGCAGAATCTGGGGACTCTGTTTCTCTGTGGCTTTGCCAGATCCTTAGCCCATGACCAATGGAATAGTGCTGAGTTATACTAGGTAGGGATTATGTCCTTCAGGTTCAAAGTTGAGAAAAAAAAATATCTAAATATACTTATAGTATTTGTCTACACCCACATCACCAAAAGAAAGCGGTGTTAATAGGCTGGATTAAATAAGATACTTATTTTGTTAGCCTGCAAACTTACCATCATCCTTGGTTCTTTCTATAACTGCAGGAGAGCTGGGGACTCCATCTCCAATACGGGTGAATGCCAACACCTGGATCTCATAGAGCACGTATTTTCGCAAACCAGACAGCAGGAAAGACTGAGTGTGGTTACCTCTTACTGTTTGGCTCTTTGGTTCAGAGTCTAAATCTCTTGCTTTGAAAAGTATCTGTAGAATAAATATATATATTCAATACAGAAAGAAAAAGTTCGTTGCATGAGGACTGAAAAAAGGGGTACACATTTTAGATGCCTTCTTTTCACAAAAGATGAGATTATATTAACCAATCACCACTTTCAAAAACTCTTCCATTATCTTCTCCAGTTGCCTTTGGAATAAGACAAATATCCAGCAGATGAATAATAAATAACAAATGCAAAAACATATCCAGGTAATGCATTAAAAATTAAGTAAGCATGAAACTCCAGCTGCATACCTTGTAACCTAGGACAAGACCGTTCTGCTCAGACTCAGGGACTGCAGTCCATGTCAGAAGGATCTGTGTTGAACTCACAGCTTCAGCAGAGACATTCTCAGGAGGAGCAGAGGGAACTGGAATCACACAGCACCAAAAAGCAGATATTGGTAAGGCGTACTAGGTCATTTTGCTCCATCCCCCTATCTGCTTGGGACTGTTCCAGGATCCCTTCAAAGAGCATCCAAATACAAAAGGACTGGAACAAGTTCTAGACAATTCTGTGTTCTTTCGTAATCATTCTACAACTTCCTTACATTTCAGCCTGCTTCACAATCCCTTACCAGTTCATGTCAGAAGTCACAGTGTTCGTAAAGAACTAAACAATAAATAGCAATCACTGTCCTCAGATAGATGGGAAATACAGACAGACATGAATATGTTTCAGGTTCTACACACCTGCAGTAATTAGAATCATGCTTCAGTTGCTGGACTTCTACAGAAGTCTATCTCCTACTATTCCTTTCCTATACATTTTCTTTCCCTATGCCAAAAGCTAGAAATCTTTATGAATGGGAGTTTATCTTATGGTACAATCTGTTCTAACAAGAAGTTTTACGCCACCCTGGCTTCCTATATTATCTGAAAGGAAATTATAGCATCTTGTCTACAGCTAGTAATAATTTCAACCACTGGATTGCATTCCCAGTTCAGTAAGAAGTTCTTTAACCTCTAAGCCTTTTGATTATGTGATAGTGCTCAACATTTGCAATACATCAATTATAGATGGATACATTAATACGAGGTGTATTTTCAGGGACAGATAAGGTGTAAATGAAAGATATGCCTATTTCATTTATGTTGCAAAATTGGCACTTAGGAAACTAGAAACATCATTAGAACTGATGGCACAGGAACACTGTAATTTTCTCTGACTTGAGAGAAGAGCAAACTTGCATTTTCTCATGCCATTAAAACTGTAACTGCTCCAGAACAACCACACAACTGCAAGCTTTTGTAGGCAAGCTTAATAGCATGCCACGTTATGCAAGCAGAATTTGAGGCTATTTTTAAGAGTTCATATTTTTTGCTGCCCCTTTGCATGTCTTTTTTCCTGTGGCATTTCCAACATCTGAAGGGTAAACCCTTTCCTAAAGCATGATACACCTGTCAGACCTCAAGAGAACATTCACTAAGTTGTGTTACACAAGCACTTATGGATAGTAAGGCTTGATTAGGTCCTGAATATACTGCAAAAAGGAGCACAATTCTCTGCCAAAAGTGATGCTTTCCTGGCTGTCTGAATGAAAGAACAGATTTGCTGTTTTGAAGGCGAGCTCCTGAAGCTCCTAGCAACGTGAACGAGATAATGAGTATGACACCAGAATTAATATAAATTGAAAAAAACCCAATGCACCGCCCCCCCACCCTTGTGCACTCAAGGTTAACCGCAGAGATAGTAATTTCTGAAACAATTTCCCTGTTACCAATTATTTGGGACATAAGAAACAGAGCATCATCTCACAACACTGCAGCAGACTAAAATCCAATTTTTTTTCCCCTCCAACGCTGAAGTGCCTTTTTTTTTATATAAAAAAATACCTTCTCCTAGATTTATCCCCCACAAGGATATAATTATGTTAAAGGAAAATAGATTGCCAGGAGCCATGAATGTCTTTGGATAGCTGCCATAACTTTATCTGTAGATCTTCACAAAGAGCTACTCCCACATGAATCACTTCTGGAGAGAGAAAGGGTGGAGGTGGGTCGCAGGAAACCAGAGTATGTAGAGGAAAGAAGCCCTTTCCAGCCAGATTTATTTTTATGTTATCTGGTTTGAAGCCTTTCAAGACAGAAGAAGTTTCTTTATTTTACAAATATTCCTTTCCCTCTTTGATGGGCAGCCACGAGATTTCCTGAATACACAAAAGGTGGAGGCTGTGCCCGGGCTGGCCCTGTGTGCATGAGTGCCCTGAGGTGTGTGTACGATCATGCTGCTGGCAGGGGGATGCGAAACCTAATGAAGGAGAGAATGGTCTCTCTGAAGATTTATTAGCCCAGACTCCTCTTAATTCCCAGTGACAGCCAGAGCAGCTAAATGTCCCCACTTGCTGGAAAGGAAATTAAGCCCAATGCCTAAATGGCAAAAATACCTGTGTTCCTTGAGTGCACTTTAATTTTATAGTTCTCATGCTAGTGTTGAGAATTTTTTTCTAGTGTGGATTCAGGACCTTCAGGTGATCTTATGGATCTTACCCTGGCCAGTCTTTTATCTAGTAACAGAGTTTGATCAACCCTTTAAAATTAATTGAAATATAACCTTAATGTCTCTGACCCCTCTCCTCTCAGGATATCCTGATTCCAAGAAATTATAGTTTGCTAAGACTAATTAGTGGCTTGAGTGAGGCATATAGATCCCTCCTTCCTCTGCAAGCTCCTTTCTCTAACGCTGGTTTCCCTCTCTATCGCACCGAAGACTTTGTTATAAGCTCCAAAGCAGAGTTCTCATTAGTAACCCACAAGAACAGTGCACAAGCCAAGCAAGAGTGTCCAAAAAAATCTCAGAGTTTTAATGAAATGAACCGGAAATACTGAAACTAAATGATGAGCTCATCCAGCAAACTGCCAGCTGCACCGTGTACTTTAGAAGATCAAACGTAGGAAATTACAGAGTTACTGGCACTTTGCACTGCAACTTCAAGAAGAGCTCAAGTTTTTAAGGTTATCTGTGTTGGCATCTAAGACCATGCATCCTCTTTCTACATCTGACATAGCCATATTTGATAGATAGCAAATGATGCTGTTTCATGTCTCTAACTAGGCCAAAAGCAGCTTTTAATAAGCTAGCCTATATTCTGGCTTTCTAAGAAAGCTAGATAGGGGTTGCAGTGGTTCTATCCACTTCTGCAGCTCATTTTAGCTGAACATCCATCACTATTTTTTGAAAATAAAAATTAAGCTGGCATATTGTATGTCTGATGTCAATTAAGAAGTGCAAATTTAGAGCAAGGTTCGTGGCAAAAGTAGCATAGCTGCAGAACACAACCATTTTGCCTACAAAATTAGATACCGCAGGGCAAATTCTCAGCTTGTATAAACTGACAAATCCCTGCAGTGACATTAGACCACATCTGAATTATCAAGCAATGCTTTATCACGCCACAGTAACTGCTTCATGAAGGTCAGCCTCTGAAACATCAAGAGATTGATCCTTGCCATAGATATATGACCACGTTTCTATAGCAGTTGATTTTGTAAGACAAGTATACCCATTAATGTAGCTGAATATTAGGAGCCCAAAAAATATTAAGGCTCTGGGTTAGGTGTATTTGATATGAACTGTTTGAAAATAAAGGTTTCTATCTAAAAAGAAGAAGCCCTGTCAAGGTTGTTCTAATACATTAGAGGTCTTCATATTTTCTTCCTTTCTCTATAGTGCACCTACCATCACTGACAATTTATTGAGTGGAAACTGAGCTGGTTACTCCACAGTTATTTTACACTGTAAAATTTAATGAGTTATTTAATTTCTAACATTATAAAAAGATTTTGGATTGATAAAACCTGCCCAGCTTAAAAATCCTAATTCACGCCTCTCCGTCTTCAGCTGCTTGGATCCCTATCCCAGATTTCCATTTCAGGGGTTCCCAATTGCTTTTCAAGCCTGGAATACCAAAACCTACAGCATTATTTAACCTCTTGTCATTTCTTTGGTCGCAAGATATTTTGGATTCAAGAGCCTCAGAAAAAAGAGAGTACCTGTAAGGGCATGCTCCTTAGCAATGCTATTAGCAATCTGATCAAACATCCTAGAATAAACCAAAATGCTCAAGTACAGCTTTATTTTCAATAAAGATTTTGGACTCCAGTGGCCACACCATCGCTAGATACCATGAGCTGAATGAGTGCCTGGGCTCTAACTTCTTAGGCTATCTGGGTGGTGTAAAGCAGAGAATCATGAATTCTGCCAATGAACCACCATGTGCTCCTGGCCAGACCACCTCTGGGCAGCTGTGAGGGATGTTTACAATCTGCAGCACCAGGCAAAACCAACTTCCTTAAGACTCTGCATCTACTAAGTGGATATAGAAATATTTAGGACACCTGCCTTTGGAGTACTTTGAAAACATAAGTGATAAAATACAATTTTTCTTATAGTTCAGAACACAGAGCTAAAAATGCTTTGACCTTTCTCTCTGCTTTATTTTTCCCCCTCATTTGACTGTGCATATGGGTTAATTGCGGATTCCCTGAAGTTCTCTAGTGCAGCTTGCCACTATGCCAGCGCTTCTTGTATATTCTAAATCTAAGAAGATACAGCCAAATGTCTGAGCCCTGACTTGCTCTATTCAAGAAATCAGATGTTAGTATCAAAGAAAACACATGAAAAAAAACAAATGAGTCCTTATGGCCTAGATCACAGCTTTGTGTTATTTTGATCCCAGTTTCTGTGTTCCTCCTACAATCAGTTTCAACTCAACCTTCTTTTAATACTGCAAGAGAAAATGCCAAATACACACATAACCTCTGATCTTTAGATGCTGAGCAAGAGCACTGTAATCCTAAGGTTTTATGAAATCACTTAATCTTAGTATTTACTACATTTCAAAAGAAGTGTTTGAAGAGCAGCAGAAAGGAGAAAGTGGAGAATGCAGTATCTTTTTATTATGATACAGAACACTTCAGAACTATTTTGTCTGGGTCATGCTATCTCTAACTCCAGCACAAGCAAGCCTTGTTTAAAATACCTCTGGCAACAGCTTTCCAATTACTGCTACCCAAAAACTTAAATGGAGGGGGATGACTTTGTTTAGCTATCTCCTTGGTTAGTTCAAATGATTGTTATCTGAACCAGGAGACCAAATCTTGCTGCACAGAGCACATCCCTGCTTCATGCCAAGGAATGCTGCATGGTACAGAGTGCAGAGACGTGCACTGGGTGGCTCTATGTGTAGGGTATGCATGGAATTAAATGCAAAAAAAATTTAAATTAAGAGGTATAGGAAAAAAAAAGAAGAAAAAATGTCAGTGGGGAACCTTGCATAAACACAGGTCACAAATACATTTTATTATTACTCTTTTAAGCCATTTATGTCATCCATTTTGTTATTCACCTGCAATATACATTTTATCAGGTGGAGGAAAGGTAATAGGTTTGGTGGAAATAGGTTTCGTGGAATTTAACAGCTAGAGTGCAGCTTTTCAACATCTGCCTTTACTATTTCTATTAAGCAAACAATAATTTACTGTTGCCTGAGATTGTGAGTTTGCTTCTGATATTTGAAGTCTCTATGTTAGTATGGCCAATTTAGTCAGACAATGCTGTACTTGTGCTCTAGTCTATAAGCAGGTTATGTCTATACGCAGGTTATGTTTATGTAGCCTTGTACCAACAGTTTTAGCAGGCAGTTCTGAAAATGTGTCATCAAAAGCTCAGCTAACTATTTCATTTCTACATGGGTAATCAGTCCTTTAAAATAACTTGAACCCTTTTAGAAGTATTTGGTACTTGAAATAAAATTTCAGATAACTATGCCTGTAAGAAAATCTGCCCCTGCCTAGAAGAAGAGAGGGAAAGGGGGAGGATGAGGGGCAGTGGGGTACTGGAGAGAGAGAGGAAGCATAAGAGACTTGCTCAGCCAGAGAGGGCTGTACGCAAGCTGCTCATCGTGTTGTCCGCACTGCTGCCAAGCAGGGCCAGGAATGGAGAGAGGCTGTTTTGTTTGCTTTAAATAAGTAACATGCAGATTTATGCATGAAGGCAGGGTAGGAATAAAATAAACTAATCCCTCAAATATCTGTATGTCTTTTTGCTTTCAGTACAGAATGTGGGTTTTTTTCTTTCATTTTAGATTTAATGAATCAACAAGCAAAAAACTAAGCCCCAAACCCACCAACACAACTGAACAAAAGGGCAGAAAACGCTGAAGTTCTCAGATGCCTCCTGCACAGCAGACATGATGCTTTGACTCACCAGACTCCCGTGTACGACCTCTCACTACTTCGCTCCACGGTCCTGCCCCGATGGCATTGAAAGCCTGGATCTGCAGTTCATACTCTGTCCACTCCTCCAGATCTTCAATCGTGTATTCTCTCTCCAATCGATCATTAATAATCTTTGTCAGGGTGAAAGACTGCAGATCCACACGCCAGAACTTTATCCTGTATCCCACTGATTCTGGGTTGCCATTATACTGTGTGTCAGGGAGGGGCTGAAAGGTGATAGAAAGAAAAGCACAATATTCCTGGACAGAACACATTGCCAGAACTTTCCAAACTATATACAAAGGCTGTCTGAACTTGTATAAAGCCATAGGAAAGCAAAAATGCTCAGGAGGTTCTCTTTTGGGTTTATTTATGTTTCATGATCTGTCTTGCTGGAAAATGTCTTTTAATTTTTACCTTAAATTTCGAATCCACCAGATATGCTCACAGAACTATGCCATTTGCTGTGGGTGTATCAACAGAGATGATATGAGCACAATATATTCCAGAGCTTTGTGATTAATTATGGAAATGAATGATAAATTGCTGAAGCATGTGACAAATTCATTTATCGTACATTTTTTACTTTTTTTACTGACTCTCTGCCTACTCATTTATCAGCAGAGATTTATTCTAGTATTCTAACTCCCCAAGCAATTTCAGAGATTAAAATACGAAATAATTAGCCTACTTCGTGAAGTTTAGAGTTTTTCCCCTTAAAACTAACTAGATGATGCCATGGATGGCTGAGATTCAGTTCTGAATCACTGGGAAAGTTTGATACACATTAACATTTCACAGTTTAGAAGACTGTATCCTGCAGGCAAGCAGGGCTAGATCTGTGACCCTTATTCTGTAGGAAGGAAGGAATTCCCAGCTCCCAGGGTGACACAGATTCATCTGCAGGTCTTGGGAAAAAAATAAAAGAGGGGATTAAACACTTTCAAATACTGATGTTATTAAGCATGAAAAAGGTGCATCAGGTCATTTTTAGCTGCGGCTGTCACTCCTCCTGAACCCTGCACAGTTTGACTCATGAAAAGCAGGCTTCCAGGTAGTGCAGCAAAGAAACAAGATCCTGAAAATGTTTTAAAGTCTCTTAAAACAACCTTGAGTTAATTTTGGAGTAAGATATGCAGGTCTGGATATAGTTCCAAAGGGGGCACGTCATTCGCATGGCACAACCACAAGCGAGTTATGTGGGTCCTAGCAAATGAAGTGCAATGGCTTTTCTGTGGATACTGAGGTGACACTTTCAAGTTTGATTTTTTTTTTTCAAAGTTCAGAATTAAGCACAGCACTCCGCTGAGAAAAGGGAGTAATTCCTTTCTGAGGGGAGGAAAAACTCTCTTGTTTGTAGCATGGTTTTGACTTCAGCCACAATGAGTTTATGCATGGAAAAGCTAACATTTGGGCAAAAGGAAACCTGTGCTTCATCAACTTCACACCACAGTAACCCCAGTGGAAAATTCTGCCTAACAGGGGAGAAAAAAACCCATTCTGGAGCAGGTTAATTGCCAAGTAAATCCCAATGTGGCAACTCTGCAGGTAACTGAGGCAGTCAAAGGGGCACAACAATGTCATCAATCACCACATCATCGCAATTACTCATTTCTTTCTATGTTTTATCATGTAACTCCATACCCTTCCACATAAATATAACCTTCCTACAGGACTGTGACATGCAAACTTTGCCTCTGAACCACAGCAGTTCAGTCCCTGCGGGACGATTGCCAACAGCCGCTGTGCACCTTCCGGGGACTGCTCTGTACAAAGCAAACAACTGAGCCCTCAGAAACTGCAAATTGGCTCAAGTATTATATTCCTGTCCCACATGTTGACCCAAACTGTGGAACTAGAGAGTCTCAAAAGCCAAGGTTTTACACACAGGCATATATTCCCCTGATGAAGTGGCAGAAGTAGTGGCAGTAGGCAATTTAAGTGATTAATAAGGCACTTAAGGTAAGTCTCAGATTTCCAACTATTCTGAAAAAGGAAATAATTTTGCTGTTACCCCTTACACTGAACGCAAGGAAAAGGCATTCCTGAGTGCTGTCCTGCTCCCCTGGGGAAGCAGCTGCATACCAAGCACCAGCACTTGACTCCCTTCCTGCCCCATTCCCCCTCGCCAGCTCACCACCCATCGTAGCCACAAGCTGGTCTCGCTGGCTGTGCGCACAGTGACGCTCCCAGGGGCAACATCTGGTGGAGCCTGCAGCGTTTGGATGACACGGGAGGGCTGGCTGAGTGGGCTGGGACCCACCACGTTCACCTGCCGCATCCGGAACCTGGAGCAGAGGAAAGATGCAGTGCAGGATGTAACAGCTCAATGAATGGTACCTCTCTTTCCAGAGCAGGAAAAAGATGGAAAAATACAAATTAGGTCTTTCAAAATGTTCCACAAAGGTCGCTGCATGCAGGTCCCCTTTGTATTTGCTGCTGAATGCTTTATGGTAACTGCTTTCAGATCCTCTCAGGTATTAGAAAAAAATGAAAATGAGATTAGCTTAGGGTCTATTAGAAACTTAGGCATTTGTGTGAGAAATTTATGTTAATTATACCAAGCCTGATGAGCTTATGCTAGCAGTAAGTGATTTTCTCTTGCGATGCTTCTACAATACATTCAGAAAGGTATTAAAATATCAAACTTCAGATAGTCTCATTCCCTGTCAATATAAAAAATATACTAGTGATAACATTTCCCCTCAATTACTGCTTGAAAGAAGCTGATTTATCCCTGTGCTGCATTTTCAGCCTTCCTGCACAAGAAAGATTAAGTTATTTAATATGGATATGCATCTTTAAAAAATACCCCGTCTGCTCGAAACCATCTCTTCTACAATAGAAATCCCTACTGGGTCACAAAAGATTTAGGGAAATCTCTTTTTCAGGAAACAAAAAATAATTAAGACGTGCTGTACATTTCAGATACTCTCACCCATCAGAAGCCATTAGAGGTACCCAGAGCTTGCACATAAATACATGACCTGTTCATACTAAACACTTAATTTGTGGACCTAATGACCGAGCTTGGGAAAAGGTTGAGCTAGTCACCGTAGTAGGGTTTATTTATCTGCTCTCATCTTCCTAGAAAATGCATTAAAGGAAACACATTAAACAAATATTGTCCTTGATTTCACTCTCAAGCATTGGCACAAAATATAGAAAAGAAGCTGGCCGCTAAAGATGTGGTCTGATAATTAGCTCTGATGTATTTCCTCAGTGGCAATGACTAAAGCTGACCAGAGGACCACAAATCCATTTGGCAACAGCTTTCTAGGTTTCAAAAAAATATATAAAATTGCTCTGCACTGAAAAATACCCAAAAAACCCTGTTATCTGTGCATGCATGAGAGAAAAAAGCCCTAATCAAAATTCAAGGAGCTGCTTCAGCGCACAAACTATGATGAAAAAAATCAGAGAACAACGAGTGTGAAAGATGCCAACATAACTGGGATCGGTATAGAATTTAACTGGTATCAGAGAAATGAGATGCAGCAGAAAATAAATCAGAAAGTTTAACAATAGAAGAAAAACCCAACCTCCCCAAACTGCTCATATGCTCCCTTTCTATTTTTTTAATCCCCAAATTACTTTTCCATATACAAGTAGGTGTGCAAGTATTTATTTTGCATGAATGCTGAACATGGTGCAACCTGCACTTTACCATTCACTTCTGCCTTTTCAGCATTAAGGTTCCACACATATGAGAATAAAATCTTCTCTACCCAAAAGATAATTTCCTTAAACCTTTGCACTAGAAATCTCAGCTCATGCCCCAAAATTTTGAAAGAGCTTTTAATGAAATGTTTAACTCTCGAGGACAAGGTGTAAAACACTTCAGTGTGAGAAATTCAGTATGTTCCTAAGCTTCTGATGGAGGGAAGAAAATTAACATACCAGCACCTGAATTGGTTGTAAATTATACGAGCTTTACTTAGTTGCACCTACTATTACCTCACAATATTACCTGAATGAGCTAATAGGCCCTTCAACCAGCACAAAATGGACAAGTTTGTAGTTAGCTGATTTAACACTTGCCACTGTATCTCCTTGCAACCTTTACATTAGCAAGCTATTTCATGGAAGTATTTTTCATTAGGATTGAGTACCTCAAATTCTCAAATCTGGTCTATACTGAAGCAACGCATCACTTGAATTGAATTGATCTAAAAATCAATCTCGTTTAACTGGGGTGCACCCATGATGTAGATTCACTTCAATCAGTTTAAGCATTGCATATATTTATTAAGCTTAACTTGGCAGACAGTAAATTCTTATAAACAAAGGTTTCATCTAACTGATGTTACCAAATTAAGCTAAATCAATAAAACGATGTTTAAATTGATGTAAATATGTAATTACAAGTTTGCACCAGTTTAACTACAATTGATTTGTCACTGACTGATGCTACACTGGTGCACCCTTCAGATGAGGAAAGTCACCATTACAGGCATTTCACTGTGTGCTTGCATTTCCTTTCTCATGTTAGGAACTCTATCATATGCAAATAACAATTAACAATAGCCGATGACTAATTTTACATATAATCTATTAAAACAGCAAACCTTTTTCCTTTTGTTCAGATTATAAAACACAGACAGCTGTTTCCGATTAGGAAAGCTGTTCCATGCTGCTATTGACTCTTTTTTTTTCATGCTGCAGCTAATTACCTGCTGTTCTTACCTGTAATGAGTGTAAGGAGTAAGGTTCGGAACCTCCAGCATCTGAGCATCAGGTTCATTCTCCACCTCATGAAGACTCACCCACTCTTCCTCATCACCCAGAACACCAACCTGCACATAGGAAAGGGAAGAAAGAATACAAAGCAGACTATATTTGTAGAGTTATATACAATTATATATATAATTTCTTCTTCAGTGAGTGTCATCACAGCAGTGGAAGGACAAATGTTCTAAAATACATATTATCCAGTTAATATTCATTTTTATATGACAAGACACCAGTTATTTGTAAAGTGAGAACACAGTCAACTTAGCCAAATTTCCTTGTACGTGCTGGGACTTCACTGGGATCCTCTGATAAGATCTGTTTCAGAAAAACACAACGAGAGCACTCATACCCCATTGAATCTCACTGCCACAATACAAAAGTAGCAATATAACAAAATGAAAAATAGGCTTGATAATAACTTGCAGGAAGTGATGCGTACTAAGCAAGTCTCAATGGAGACAAAATGCCATGGAAATGAAGATAGAGAAACAAGAACAAAGTCAAAGAACAAAAGTGGTTTAGCCTCATCTTCTGAGCCATGTTTAGACCAGGCTTTTCCATGTGCAATCATCGAATCACTAGGTTGGAAAAGACCTGTGAGATCACTGAACCCAACCGTATTTGTATCAACTTATCACAACATGTCGCCCAATACAGTCTCTTGGGAACAGCAGCATTAAGAGAGACAAAATGGTGATGAGAATTGAAAACATTACTCTCCATACAGCTTTTTGAGATAGACTGAAGATGAATCAGGACTTATAATGAAGTCAACAAGGCATGATAGGAAGGCAAGTGTCTGACCTGGGACCCTGGAAGATGGCACCATCAGTAGGCAGGGTTGTACACCTAAGAGCCGCGGTGACATTGTGAAGAAGGTCAAAGAAAAGAGGTGGCAGGTATGTAGCAGAGCCTCACTTTGGAGATTCTCAAGTACTGAAACACAGGGGACCTTAGACAAGACTCCCTGATATAATTCCCTAGCACTGTGCACATTTACTCTGGTCTTTCAACCCTACTGCAAAGGGCAGCACCTGCAGTCCAATTCCCTCACCTTACCCTGGTAGTCACAACTGCAGGTTGAGGGATATCAGAGGCTATGTAGGCAGCTATTCCCTTCAGTGTCTACTTACAGACTTAATATCCACGATGATGCCTAATCCTTTTTTAACCTACTGACACTATCTACTCCCACAGTCTGCTGTGGCAACAAATTCCAGAAGCTCACGACCCACTGTGTAAAGAGCTATTTCCTTTAATCTTTTTTAAACAGATCCCTCACGAGCCCTGTATACTAGTTACAGCCATAGACACTGTCGAAACACTCGATAGGCAATGTAGCCCAAAGTATCTTGCATATCCCAAGTACTTCAAATAGAAAATTAGGTTTCATTCACTTGTTTTTTCCCCTTCAGGAGAAGCAGCCTGATTTATTTATAGATGTTTTAGTTCTTCGCTCACCCAGGAGTTGATGTGCTGCATATTTATGTTTGTGCATGAAGAAATGACACAAGGAAAATTAGGCCAAAGAAATAAATTCTGCATTGCACTGTGAAAAGAAGCCTCTGTGATCTTCCTAGCAGAGGACAGCTTTCATGGAGGGATGTGGTTGCACGGGTCTTGATAGGTCTTTCAGACTTGTTTGTTAGCACTGCCACACACGAAACACCACATAAAATAGATGTCAGTGGAGATTATGGGCATTTTAAAATTCCCAGTCCCATATGAGCTCTATATTTAGTAAAGTCCATGGATGCAGAAGCTTAAAGGAAGCAAGTTGAGACAGGTCTGTATGATAAAAGAGAACAACCCTAAACTGAACCCAGGAAACAAAAAGTTGATAAAGAGAATTTAAGAAAAACAACCTTACTTGAACAAAGAAAGGAAGAGAGGGTTGACTGCAATCAAGAATTTTGGATTCACACAGTAAAAACCCTATAGTAAATGCTTATTTTTGCAAAACACCTTGCTCTTAACAGCATCGCCTCAAAGTGCTGCAGTAATTGTATAGCCACAATCCACGGTGCTTTGGAGGTTGCAAATAATCTCCAGTAGTTAGTCATCTTTTTGTATTCTAAGAATTCTAAGAACAGTAAGAGCTTTTTAAAATATTTCTTGCACAGCAAAAAAAAAAAAAGAAGAAAAAAAAAAAGAAAGAGAGACCACAGGTTTCAATCGCTATGCAGCAGCAGGCAGGTCATTAATACACATTAAGGACCACATGGTTCAGACCCAGAGGCCCACAGGGCTGTGAACAATTGACATTGACTCAAGCTTGAGAGGTGTCCAAACCCCCCCCAACCTGCCTGTTTTGCAGCTAGGCATTTACCACCTGGCTGCAAAGGTGGAAATATTAAGGATCTTTTACTGACTGAGAAGCAGCAAAAGCTTCTGTGTGCCCAGGGCTATGGCAAACCCCTGGAAAGCTATCCCAGCAGACAGCTTTCTGATTGCGAGTGCTCTCCCTGGTAGGAAGGATAGGTGATGCAGATGCCAAGCAAGCCTGGCATATTGGTTGTTCTCAGGCTTTGGAGCCAGCTGGTAAACAGGTGGCCAGTACCTGTACTGGGAGGTGAGGGGGCCCTGGGCAAAGCAGCAGTGCAGACAGTCCTGCTTTCAGACTAATTTTCTGCCAAAAGTAGCGACAGAGATCAGCAAAAAAATCAACTGCAGGCATACTTCTGTGATTCAGCAGAAGATTTTAAGAAAAACAGACTTGTAACTTGTTTTAGTTAGACTAATACCATGTAATGATCCCAGGATCTGGTGCCAGCATTTGGGAAACTAACCTAAAGGGTTAGATCTTCTATTGAAACCAGTAGTACATATTTTAAGAGAGTACTGCTTTTGTGGGGAGATTTTCTGAAGTAAGAGGATTGAAGGCTGGATGGCTGTAGGGTAGCTTGGTGACCAGTCTGAGGATTTCTGCACGACCTCTGACTTGTGTGGCCAAGCAACTCCAGGACAACGTGCCTCAAAACAAGTTTAATTTATTTAGCAACAATCACAGAAATGAAACTTGGAAAAGAACATTCAGTGATGGACTTCTATATTTTGAACTTCCACAAGATCTATAGTAGATTCCAAGTTTCAGGGTCTTGAAGGAAAAGGAAATTATTTTTGCTGAAACACTCTGATGTCAGATCAGAGGAAACGTATCAGTTTCAAGAATCAGAGTACAAAGGGATTCCCACAGGGCAAAAAGAACTACGGGCAGTGGTAAGGATAAAAGAGTCCTTTGAGGGGCAAGAGAGTCCACTATGAGCTGCTCCACATAAAATAAAGTTCATTTAGAGGCTTCTTTCTTGTAGCTGTTTTCTGGATAGCAGTGCATGCAAACTTCAGGAAAGGATTATGTTTGTTGACAGATGCACACATACTTATGTCTGCATTGTGTTAGGAGGCAGATGAAAACACCAACTGCTTTCCTGTTACCATTGGCATACAAACTTAAGAAACACTCTCTGCATCTGAACAGTTCTCTATACAACAGAGCCACAATCCCAGAAGGCCCTGGGAAGTCACAATAAAACACCTATGTCCACTGAGACCTTCATATGAATCTCAAAAACGATCACCCATCACAAGTTAACACATGTTCATTCCCATCTCTCAGCTCTTCCCAAGGCACTGTGTTCAATAAAAGGGCACATTTGTTTATTATTACAGAAATGAGACAGCATAAAGCAATACTGGAAGTGATGTCAGAACCCTTTACTTCCCTATGCATGAATTTCTTCATTTCTAAAAAGGAAAACATGGCATATTTTATAAAGTGACTCTGATGGAATGTGGTACAGGAGCAAAGTTGCAGAATTTTGACTTAAAAGAAACAAAAAATACTTAAAATTTGGAATGAAAAGAAATACCTTGCTGTGATCTTTTGTATAAGACAGTAATGCTTCCAAAATTTTGAACAGTTACAAAGTACTAACGGCAGGAAAGGCAAACACAATGTTTCTGTACATTATAGAGGTACCCTGTGTTCTACTATAGTTCAAGATATGTCAGAGTTTTCATTATAGAGGTCCATAACTCACATTTGAAATCGCTTTGGGAGAAATTCAGTTCACAGGATGTCAGCCTGGGTGCAATTTTTTTCCTTACAAAATCCTTAAATCGATTCAGCCATTTTTGATTTAAAGATTAGCAAAGGCATAAAATTGTCAGAGTTTCAGACACTTTATTTACCAGCTCTGAAGGAACAACGACACCAAGAGAATCGCCTCGTACAATGGATGAATTCTATCTGGGTCACTGACATAACCCACAAAACCAGATAAATTCATGGCTAAAGTTATGATGTCTTTCCCAACTCACAGCTTTACAAGCGAATACAGTGATAATGCTTTAAAGGTTTTACTACTTTGAAACTCTGTTACCACTCACCACGATATTCCTACGAAATCTTAGTAAAAAGCAGCAGAAAAGCTTCAGCAACACCTCTCTATATTAGCCCATATGCTCATAGCTCTGTGACTTGCAAGACCTCTTTGTAAGCGGCCTTCAGCCTTTCCACGGGTCTTCTGCTGTCTGCACAATAACATTAATCACCAAACACACCACACTCAGTGGCAGAAGTTAGCCCAGCTTTTCTAATCAACCACTGGAAAGCTTGATGCTGAGCACCTACCAAGGCACAGTCATGATGATGTCGTTTATGTACTTCTCCTGACAAAACCCCAGGAAAAAAAAATCCAGCATGAGAAAAATAACCTGAAACTAGATTGCTGAGGGTAGAGAGTGCAAACACAAACCCACATGAATAACAGCAGGGATTCAGTGCCATTCTTGGTTGCAGATTCCAAGAAAAATATGTCTACAACGTATACTCTAACTGTGTCTGAGAGTGCAGGAGGATTGGAAGGATTTACTGAAATTCTTTGGGGATAAACACGCTACCTGTGAGTGTCAATGTCACAAGACAGGTAGTGCTGGTCCTTCTGAACAAGTGTCAGTATAAGCTTTATAATACACTAGACCCTCTTCTCTTCAGATTATGCTATAGCTAATGGAAAAACAACGTTAGAGATAGTTTTTAAATGGCATTGGTACTCTTCTGCAGTTCTCTGTTTGGAAATCTAGTCTCCTCCAGTCCTCTAAGCCTGGATGGGAAGATGGAAAAGAAATAGCCCAGTGATTTTTAAGAAATCCTTTCAGAAGTACAGAACGTTACTCCAGTAGAAACGCAGAATTGGGATTTTTAACACTTGATATTTCAGTATCTACCAACCCTAAAATCTTAAAGACCTGATTCTCCTCTCATGTTCACTGATATAACTGAGAATTAATTCCACAGTGACTCCTGTGAATTTACACCGCAGCAGAAAAAGCAGAAGCCAAGGCCAGATGTACAAAATTTCACATCAGTTGGAATTCCCAGCTGTGTTTTTCATCTAAATTGTTCGTGAAGTAGCCAGGCTTCAAAAATGGCACCTAGCCAAAATGGGATACTGGGAACATTTTCTAGACCTGCCCTTATCAAGGAAGCTTTGTGCCACATAAAGGAACAAAGAAGAAAAGCAGGTTGGTGGCAGCTTGTTTGTGTGAATATAAACCAGTTTGTCTGTAAGGACTCAGATGCTTGGAGCAAAGGGTATAGTCTCAGCAGAGGTGGAAAAGAAATGCTATGTAAGGGATGTCCAGTGCAAAGCTATCACCCAGCTGTACAGAGGGGGACACAGAGGAAGATCTTGACAGCACCATGGGTTTGCTGTTCGTGCTTTGTCATGAACCCACAGACAGCAGAACAGCCCAGAGGGAACAGACCTGTGCAGGAACACTGACCAAGCTCTCCTCCTCCCAGGAGAGGTCATGCTGTACAAGGTCTTGGTAAACAGCAACATATTTTTATCCCAAGCTATTAACTCTTTTCAGCTGCTCTGCACCTTGTTGTGAACTTTCAGAAAGCCTCATGTGTAAAAAATACTGTGAATGGACTGAGCTGTTGTCCCTGTACCTGTCTGGACAGAATCTTTATTCTCCACTTCAACTGATTCACTGAAATTACACTAGAACTTATAGATCAGGTTTTTAAAGTTAAGTGTGATCCTAACACTCTGTAATACCACCTGTTTTAAAATTGCCATATGCAAATCTATGCCTTAAATGGTTTCTTGTTTAATGTGGAGGCATGAAACACTTAACAGGGCTGCTGAAAGCTGTAGGTGGGACAGTGGATGAAAGACCCAGAAGGAAAATATTCTCCCTACATTTCTGTTTAGAAAATACTGTGGTAGGTTCTGCCTACAGCCCTTCTATCTAACGTAGCCCCAAGGAACAATTATGGTTGTCTATACTAAAATACAGATGCAGCAACAGTAGTCTGCATCCAAGCACAGACATATCACAGCTTAGAACAGACAATGTGAAAGGTCTAAGTAAACACTGGAGTTCATGAGTGACACACCTTGTGTGGCTTTAAAAGGTAGGCAGAAAAACCTCTGAAGTCCAGAGGACAGGTGACAGCAATCTAGATCCATGGAGACATTCCTGCCCTCACCTCTGCTCCCGCTACCACATTCTCATGTTCTCCTATTGCAGTGTTACTCTTCTGATCACACACAGCCTGTGCAAGGAGATGGCCTCTCTGAAACTCATTTGTTCTTGGCTGGATCAAGTCTTGTAGCAGCTCCACGTGTGATCATGCCAGAATTGGTGCATGCAGAAGGCAGGAGTAAGAAGTCTTGGTAAGAGTGATGGGGATGAGGAGAGAGAATGGGAGCAGGACAGTGGGGGCTCTGGTTTAGAGTGGCTGAAGACGCTGTGAAATTGTACTTGAAGGGAGGAGGAGAGTTTGAGTGGAGTGCTGGCATAAAGGGGCTGTGAAAGAAAGGATTATATGCAGCTGTCATCCTGAAAACAGGATTTGCTGTATCCTGAAGGAGTCCCCAATTTCTCTACATACCTGAAAAGATTTTTGTAAATCACGTGAGCAAGAAATTTTCTTTTTTTTCCTAATTAAATCCACTTAGAACAGCAATTCTTGTTGTGCCAAAGCTGAACAGTGAAGTATGGTGCAGAAGAAACTTGCAGGGTAGCTGGGGTGAAAAGAATTTCTGGGACTCTGCAAAGACTTTGGCTTTGCTCCTTCCCCAAATAGAATAAATATTCCTGGATCTGTCAGAACCACCAACCCCTTGACATTTCTAGCAATGCATGAGATGTTCATGAGGGTTTGTGAACCAGAAAGATCTTCCCTTCCCTCCGTGAACACCAAGACCTCTTCAACCACTGTTTGTACCTGGGGCTCTCTGAGGATGCAGGTGAACGTCATGGTAATTATTACAGAAGTTTTAAAGAATCCAAGTTTATTTCACTTCTCTGGTGTTCTGCAACTAACAGATTTAACAAATTCCTAGCAACACCAATGTGGTGCTCCAGAACAAAATTGCTTCTCAGAATGTGCCAAGCCACCATATTATAGGATTTCAGTGTTTAATTCTATAATATGCAATGTGTATGTAAAAGGGTACAAAATGTACCAACTTGTTCACAACAATTTCATTATCAAGTGAAGTGATTGTATCAACTTGTCTAAGTGGTGACGGTGATTTAAGAAGTCCAACATTTGGTCTTAAAAACAGATTATATTATTTATAAAGATCTGTGGGTGGAAAGGAAAAAAGCAAAGCTCATCTGTCAGGAGAACAAACGAGGAATATATAACTCCTCCAAGGCATAATGACAGCAGAAAGAAGGATATTGTTTAAAGCTGATGAAGAAGAGAATTCATCCTATTCCTATCTAAAGGCCTGGATAGAAAATCTCGGTACATTCCATTACAAGACAGAAAAACACACTCAGTCTCATGAATAATGGTGTCTTTACTGCTCAGTGCAATTCGTCCTATACTTCTGACTCTATGAGATAATAATTCTGGGTTTGCATCTGGTTTGAAAATACACCTAACAGAACTTAAACACAGGTTTCAAATTCCTTTTTAGATAAATGGACTTAAATTCTGCTGTATGTATTGCTTATAATGTATCTGGTGTTCTGAACACAAGCAAAGCTGCTTTATAAATATCCATGTAAACTATTTAAAGGGTAAGCATTCTCTCTCTCTCTCTCACACACACACACATATATACGAAATATCCTATTTTTCTTTTGTTCCTGTGAGCAGAAGTTACAGCATTCATATGACCCTTTTCTCACTGGCTATAGCACAGACATTTCTCAGTGAAGCCCTCCAAGCTCCCTTGCATTCCAATCTTCCCAGGAACTCCATAGATATCACCAGGTCATTTGCTGAAGAGCTTGGATCTCAAGTTAAACAAACACTGTAATGCAAACAGCAATTCACTATTTACACCCTTTCTAACCCCACAGAAACTTCAGTAAGAGCTTTTTTCATCAGGGACATACCTGGCCTTCAACTATCCACTTGGAGATGGAGGTTTTGCCATCATACCCTGGCCGGAACTGAAGGGTGGCTGAGCGGGGGCTGATGTTGGAAATCACCAGGTTGGATGGAGCACCTGGAAGTTCTGAAGAAATAGAAATGTAAATGAGAGTTGGAAACCCTGTGCCTGGGGCCCAGTAGTGCAGGTCAACTTTCAGTGTTTCAGCACATAAAACACCTTGTTTTATAGCAGTGCAAATAGCTGTGGTTTGGATTTTGCTTTTTGGCAGAGTATTACATACAGCATTACTGTTCTCATGCTCTGAACATGCACCACATTTTCACAGATTAAATGAGGAAAAAAAAAGAGCCCATTTACAGATTTACAGCTACTATTTTAGACAGTTGCATAACCAACAGTGTGGTGGCTCATCAATACTTCCCAGCTCCAGATCTTCCAGTTGCCAAGTCACCTAACACCAGTATCCTCCTGTTTCTCCAGAATTAAGTGACAACAACTTTTAATTCTTAAACTTCATACAACTTTAATATGTTAAAGAAGAGAAAAAGACTCAAATTTGGGGGTAATGTATGGGAAAGGTTTTATGATTCTTATACTGGCATAGATATATTGGGGGTTGGACCCGATGATCTCTCGAGGTCCCTTCCAACCCCTACAACTCTGTGATTCTGTGATATAATAGATGCCTGAATAAAGCGGATGAAGCTTTTGTTGCAACTTAAGAAGGCGAAGGGGAAAAGTCTGGAGCCCCAATGAGATCTTTCCCTTAAGTCAGGCAAGCTTACAGCATTTACATTTTTAATATTATGTGAATTATCAGCAAAAGCAAGGAAAGAGATTAAATATAGATTGTTTAGAATAAATTCCCAATAGTACCTGCATTTCGAAGTAATGAAAATCAGTGTTGTAATCAGTAATCATTCACAATGTCGTACTATGTGCAAATGCAACAGGCAGAAAATGGGTGGCTTTTTGGCATGTATTTCATGTATGTATGAATACACAATATTTCTTGATTCTTACTTCACATTTGTGGGAACTATGATCAATAAACTAACCCTGACCAAGTAGGATAATGCTGTTATCTGCCTAACAACAGGGAGCAAGGCATTGATCTAGTCTGCAGCTTGTCACAATTACCTATGATTAGGGAAAAGAAATGCAAGGATATTTCAAGACATACAGAAAAGTTCAAAAATAGTGGAAAAAGGGAAAAAAAAGGGATTACCATCAGTGATGTACACTAACTGTTCCACTTTGAAAAATTCTACTTGTATAACCTATAAATTAACTGAAACTGCTTGTGTGAGGTAAGAATCAGCTTTTTAGTTTGCTTTCTATCCTGGATGAGAATTTTAAAAATAAAATGTAGAAAGGTGAAACATGCAGGTGCTCAAATGGTACTCTGACAATGCAGTACAGGACTGCAAATCTCCTCCCAAATCTTTTTCAGGCTACAACTCCCAAATCTTGTAAATAAGATTTTAGTTTCCTTAGAGAAATGTCCTCGGTGATATAAGCTATACAACTTATAAATGGAAAAACCTTTCCCTTGTAGCAGCATTCAGACTCTGTTCTTCTACCAAAGCAAAAATTTTTTAATTGATCCAGGCTTCATTCTCATGTTACTTTGTAAATGTCAAGAGATTCTGTATTGTGTCCAGTTCATTACTTTGTCTGTTCCTTCTGCCATCCCTACAACTCCTTTTGTATGTGTATCAAACATCCTCAGCCCTCTAGTAATTTCAGAATGTGAGTGTGCTCATGGTAACATTTTAATCTCTTCTAAAACTTAAATGATGTGGTAAAGAATTCCCATGCTTTAGAAATAAAACCAGTTTTATTGTTACTGAACCACAATAGTTTGTGATCCTTGGAACAAAGAAACATGAAGAATCCACTCATTTCAATTTGTTTCATGCAGTTTCACCAACCTGGGGGCACACCAGAAGAGATGGTGGAGGATGTGACCCATCCACTCCCCTTTGCAGTCACAGCTGCCACCTCGATTGTGTAGGTGGTGAGAGACGACAGCCCCGTGATCTTGTACTCCAGGGTTGTGTTGGGCAGTGTGCGGGCAAGGCGAGATTCATTCCTACCGTACACCTCCCAGGAGATCTGGTACCCTGAAAAACAATGACACAGAAGTCAGGGGGCTGCAGCAGTGGAGGGCTCTGGATTTTCTCCTTACACAATAACTCAGAGAGTGGTTAATTCCTGCTTCTTCAGGATTTGCTTGTGGTCAATGATGGTATGACTTGTTTCTATCTCTATTCCATTACAGTCACCTTCTATAAGCAGGAAAAAAAAGTTGAAGTAAACACTGGCTAAAAGATACTAGTATTTTCCTAATACTGTTATTTCTGATAAGCAGTTGCTGTAGGTACCCCTTGGGGTATCATCTGCCCATCAGATTACAGATGGGGGAGGACAGGGAGTCTCAACAGTCTGCCTTTTGCTCTATTACTACACAGTGCTTGCTACGAAATGGCTAGGGAACCTGGGGATAATCTTGCAGAAGGGTGGACTATAATTTTGTGAACTCTACAAAACAAATAGAAAAATGGAAAATATAACATCTTCTCACCAGCTGGAATACCTAATTAAAAATCTATATGTGCTTAGTAGGGCTACTCCCTTTCCAGGCTGAAGTAACCTTCACTGCTGCATGTCTAGAAATACTTACAAATCTGACAATAACAATCAGGCAGGAACATTGTGGGAATCTTCTAGGAACTGAAAAACCTCTACTCCCCACTGCTTGTTCCTCACACAAATCCTTTAGCAGGGTGAATCATTATCCTTTCTTTCAAACCCATAGTGCAGCCAATGTATTGTCCAAAACTGCTCTCACACTGACCTCCATATTATTCCTCTATCATAACCAGGCTTTCCTTTTTATAACCATTTGCCTTCCAAGAACTTTTGAAACTTTCTACTGTCTGATTTGCTCAATTTTACCTCCAAATCTGCTTGTCCTCCTCCTGCCCAGTCCCACTTTATTCTCGTTTGAACCCATTTGAACCTTACTGTGCCAGGCTCCAGAGAGCGTGTCTGAAAAGTTTGCTTGATTGCAGCTTTCTTTGTGATTTGACTCGGGGGGGGGAGAGAGGGGGGGGGAAATACACATAGCTCTTGAATGTCTGTGAAATGGAAGTGAGTGAAAAGGACTAACAGAAAGGAACCCCACTGAGTGAACCATGCACAAGGCAAGCTGGCTAGAGAAACTCCCTACTGGGTTCCTGTTCCTATCATCTAAAATGAGGAATTCAGACCAGTTGGGGAGCTTGAGGGTTTTTTCTTCTTCTTCTTTTTTTTTTTTTCCAAGCATGATAAGGTGATTAACATATACAAATTGATGTAGCAACATACCTTATGGTATTGATCAACAGGGAAATACCATCTCATGAATTAAAAGCATGGCAAGACAAGTATTTGTGAGAGCTTGAGAGGTGTGAGATGTTATCCTTCCTATGGTGCTAACTGACATTGCTGACAGATTCCTGTTAAGATATTTTTGCATGAAAACAGGCTCAGAGTGCTCACATCGTCACTAATTATGGTTCAGGTGAGGGGGCAGTGACAGAGAGAGGTGATACTTCAACCACTCCAGCTACGCTGCAACCACTCCTCTAAGCACAGCCTAGGCAAAGGGGAAAAACTCCTCAATGCTCATCTGGAGCCAGTGTTAAGCCAGTGTCTGAGGGGAATTAAGTCAGTTAATAATTTACCAACAACTCAGAGGTGTGTTGGTGTTTTGAAGCTCCCTGAAAAGGCCTGAGAATCACTTACCAGCACTCAAAGTTTATGTAGCAGAGACAAGTTTACAATCGGTACGAAGACTGGACAAGACTCAAGGTCTCTTTTGCATTTATTAACAGAGGGAGAACAGAAGGATGGGGGATGACTGTCCACTCTCCTGGATACTCAGTGAAGAGCCACGGAGGAGTTGCAGACAGAGTGACCATCACAAACACACCTTTCTTCCACAACCTGTGGATCCTATGTTTGCTCCAGACAGGGCAATGAGACAAATGGGAACAAGTCCAAACGAAGTGCAACTGTGCCTCTCCTCACTTCCCAACAGAGGACACAAGAACACAGAATGACCGTGCACAGCTGTGGACAGAGCAGAGGCTGGACAAGGGCCGTGCCACGACTCATCTGTCTACCCAAGAGCTGCAGATGACCCTGCTATACCGGCTTTGATCCCTATGCATGGACTAGCAGAGGGAATCAAGGAGTATCACCTCAGAATAAAGCAAAATGGGTTGCTCAAAGCAATAAATAACAGAAGATAAACAGAGGACTTTTAATGTTCTCCCTATCCATTTGTTGCTTATGAACAATAGAAAGTTTCATTCTCCATGCACTAGGCATGAAGAGATGAGATATCTTCTCTCCCATCAAGATAAGCTTTGGATATATATTGAATGTTGGTGATTATTCTTTGAACGTTTTATGCTTTTTCATCTATAGGGATGAGACTCAGCTTTCCTACTCATTAGGCACACAGTGTATGTATTTATTTACTGAAAAAATCTTCACCAGGAAAAATACCCTGAGTTCACATGCAAATTGAAGAAAAGGCAAAGAGGCAGCATTTACTGCTGGATATTTCACTCCCGAAAGTATAGTTAAATTCCAGTCATATAAACAAAAGCAAACAGAAAACACATCCATACACAGAGAGCAGACACAAAGCCAAGTGTAATCATGCGTAACAAAAACAGATGAAAAAATGCTGAAGGAAAGAAACAACTTCCACTGTACCCCCAAGTAGCACTTAAGCCACAATGACTGACAGATGGGCAGAACTTTAGGACATGTGGTTGGTAAAAATGTGCTCTCTGTTTTACAGACCTGATCACGGCCAGAAATGTGCACAGGGGAGTCCAGCCAGCCTGGGCTGAGAGTGTTTCCTCTGGCTTCAGTGGAAGTGGGAATAGGAGAGGTGCCACAGAGCCTTCCCGTATGCTTTGGCACTACACCCTCTCCACAAAATGCTGCCTAACGGAAACTAATGACCAGAGGAGTTTCAGAAATAATTTTCTGTTGATCTGGAGTAAATTCTCTACAAGAGAGCAGTACACCCAATCACAAACTGTCCGTCTACATCCAGGTCCTCATAAATCAACGTTTGCTGAGAGAACGAGGAAGATACTGAAATTTACAGCAAGAGTAATGGGCAATTTCCCAGAGCAGGCTGGCTGCCGGGCACCACCCTCTGTGCTTTCCTCCTCCCAGCCTGGGTGCATGGAACTGAAAGTCCAGCAAAGATATCAATGAGCAGAAATGATGAATGACTGCCTCCCTAAGCACTCCGATCTCCGAGCAGCCCTCTGTAATCCTCTGAGGTACTCAGGGCATGAATAATATTGCTATTCTTTTCTTCTCCCCCAAATGCAATTTGCATCCTTAAGGATATTTTCCTTATAAACTTTGCTGGGTATTTTTACACTGGTGTTTCTTTATGAACGACAGAGCTTCTTGAGTTAATTCTTTGTGAAAAAAGTTATCCCAAATATAACATGGTCCATCATTGTGCTCCACCAAGTTTCAACCCATTCTGGGAGGCAGCAGCTTGTTCCTAGCAAAGCAATTCTGCAACACTAAGCAGAATGTTGCTAACTCGTGCTTAACAAGGATGAGTATTACATCATCTTATTTAGATAGCTAGGCTGGGATTTAGCTACCTAAATTTAAGCACTCGTGCTTGAAGGGTTTGGCCATCTTCACAGAATCAATACTGCTCTGCTTTCAAAAGTCATTAGTTTCTGTTCTAGAACCACTTAAATCAACACATATTTCAGGAAGGTTACTGTGGTACAGAGGCATATGATGATCTGCAAAAGGACTCCACACTTACTATGAGCAGCAGAGAAGACACACGTGCAAACGGTGCATGTCACAGACCCAGAGAAAACACTGACAAATGCAAGTCCTATCAAAATAATTAGACCTGACAAACTTTAAATGCTTCAGGAAATTGGACTGATACAACATTTCAATGTTCAGGGGCCAGAAAATCAGATTATTTTTTTAAAGTCCTAAAATGTATTTCGCTTTTACAAATTATCATATACTTAAAAAAAACCCAACAAACATTTTTATGTCAATGCTCCCAAAACAAAGTATTTTGCTCCACGTGAAATGATCTTCTCACTTCCCAACTAAGTAATTTAAAATTTGGGAGCTTTCATGCACTTCAAAACCTTGAAAGCCTTTGTTAAATGGAATGTCCATCCTGTGCCGCTGTAATAGTTTCCCATCTGAAAACAATATTGTCTCTGTTGATAAGAACTACACTTTTTCCTCAACTATTTATAGTTTCCTTTATGAAAAATAATGAAGTTGCTGATGTTGGATCTACACTGGCATACAGTAAATAGATAAATAGCTTGTCAAATGGCAAACTCATCAAAGAGAAACAAGAGAGTTCTGAACCCTTGTGATAGTTTATACAAGATTAAGTAATGACATGCAAATTCTGTCACGCAGTCCACAGCCAGACCACTTGATCACAGATGAAGGATACTGCTGATTTCAGGCTTGGTCTTGATTGCAAATCTTAGCAATGCCAATCCAGATTTCGCAGCTGTAAACTCCATGTAGGAAACCCCCACCTTTGGGGCACAGGCCAAACACTGTCTCATAAAGTTTCAGAAATTTAGTAACACAGGTGGAGGTCACGGAAGATTTAACAAGACCAGAAACTCCATGGGGAGCTGATTTCTAACACAGCCTGTCTTTTCAGTGACCACAATCATGAGCTGCCAGTAATTGGACCTGTACTTTCTATATTGTGGCCTAGCTGACATTTCAATTACCCAAAAGAGGGACCAAGAAACCTGTGCTTACAGGAGCCAGTTCTCCCTACATTTGCTATTACACAAACATGGTTTCACTGCAATGATACATTCCACCCCCACCCCCCCCCCCAAAAAAAAAAAAAAAGATAGCAGCTGATACTTGCCTGTAATGATGCCATTTTTCTCTACAGGTTCTTGCCAGCTGACCTTGAGAGACGTGTCCAGAATCTCAGTGAAACTCAGATGTCCCACCGCTCCTGGCTCTGGCAATCAGAAAAGGAAATCTGTTAACAGGAGAACCCCACATACTTTTGATCTGATTCATGTGGCAAGGTTAGGGCTGAAGAAATAAAACACAGAGCCGGGGCCAAGGGAAGCCTGCTGGAAACATCAATGAAAGCTGCAGGGGAGAGGGGAGAACGCAAGGTGTTAAGAAGCACTCTGGCTATCATCACATAAATTATTTTATCCAGTCATCATCCTAACTGTGTAGAGAACTAAAGAGAGCGGCAGCAGGAGACTCAAACGCAAGTTGTTCTCTGCCTCTCTTCTTGATCTAATCTAATTAGAACAATCAAGCTGGCAATCCTGGAAGCAATTGCATTTGCCTTTCTCCTTCAACAACGGTGTGTGGCATTTACCTGTGCTGCTGTGCGTAGCTTATCTGGCCTTAGGTCTGTAGCAATGCTGCCAGCATACCCCTCACCTGGAAAGAGCCTTTTCGCTACGCAAGGTCAAAGCAAGGACAGAGTCACCAAGCCACTGCTTGGATAGATTCTCTCAAAACAACTCTAAAAATGTCCAACATAATGGCAACTGTCTTCTGTAAAATGAATACAAGTGTGTGAAACTTTTAAAGGATTTTTATGATGTAGCTCAAGAGCTCTTAAAAATTTCAGCTCCCTAGTGTGCAATGAAAGAGCATAAAATGGAATGACTGTCAAGAATATGCCATCCTCCCTCAATTTTGATCTTCAAGGAAGACATCCTGACTGATTTTTGATCCAACTGCTGTTCTGTCTTCAATCGATGTACTGGAAAAAGGAGTTTTTGTTCACTTTATATTCACTGTGCTTCTGACATTGGATCCCTGCCCGAGTGTCCTCCAGCTCCACTGACATCAGTTGGCAATTTCTCGTCTGCAATTTCATATTTTGTTTCCTCTTCACTTTAGTCCAGTTTCTCATTCCCCTCCAGCTATGATTAAACAAAACAAAGCAAAAAAAAATAAAAAGCAGCCTGCCAATAGGTTGGCTACAACCACATTTGCAATTCCGCAATCCTAGGGAGGAAAATTTCCAAATCCATAATGCTTGGACTACTAGATATCACAGAACAGAAAGAACACTGATCTGATAGTGATCTGAGGAATACCCAACAAGAGCACAGTAATTATGCACTATTTGGGACCATGTATCTGCAGACATGCAATCCTCATACTTGCAAAGCTTTGCTCCAATTAGCTCCTGCAGTTGCAGTCCAATTTTAATGTCATAATGAAAAACAGGTGCAGGTTACTCCAAGCCAGGACACATTGCTTCTGACTGGATGTCAGATTTTATTTGACCTGTAGTTCATCAGCAAACAGATCTGTTTGCACTATTTTTTTTTCTAAAGGATTGCCGAACTTTGCTATACAGACAGAAAATTATCACCTGAGAACATGAATGACAGTCCTTTCAAATCTTTTTTCCCACCACATAAATCCCGAATCAACTCAGATTCAATGAGTTCTCCACAGAAGATGCATTATACCATCCTGCACTTAACTTCTCAGTCACCGTGAAAACCAGGGAAACCAATTCTGAAGGATCAAAAAGAAAACCTAATCCTGCTCATCTCTACTGCTGAAGCACCGTGTTGTGTACAGCTGCATACACCAAGAAATGTTTTAAATTCTTTATAAAATACAAGCCTTTAGTTCCCTTGTTTTATGCTTCATGGTGGAATTCTCGTGTTTAAAATGGCATGTGACCCTAAACCTTCCTCGAGATACTCCCTACGCCTTGATTGTGCACCTTCTCCCCCTTTGTATTAAGTCTTCAAGGCTCATTTCTGAAGCCTTCAGCAGATATTATTACCCTTTTTCCTCTTTCCAGCTGATAAATTTTCATGAAATCTTAGTAGTCTCATATCTTTGGTTTCATACTCTTCCATACTCACTGAAATTAATCACAGGGTTCAAATGTTGGAGAGAGAATGACAGATGGACCTAAGACAGACAACTGAACACATTTACAAACCATCACTGCCCAAATCCTCACTTCCTTAGGAAAACAGACAAAAAAATGTTAGTACCAGACAGAGGAACCTAATGCATATTTCTCTTTCCTCCACACCTTTTGCTTTAACCCCAGACAAACATGTATGAGTTTGCATTAATCATTCACACAGCTCTCCAGTAGTTAAAGTGCCATCTTTGTGATCTACTCTTAAGTCTACGATCTGCTTCTGGGGCAGAGGCCTAGCATATGGAGGGGGCTAACCACAAAAGGAAAATCCATGGGAAAGTACTTAATTTCCTTCATCATCTTTCAAGAGTATCTCATGAAAAATTGGATTAGCACTTTCAGCTTCACTTCTGTGAATGTTAATGATAGTCAGATTTTTCTTTACGGGAACACTGACTAAATGAAAAGATCCCTATTAAGGCAAAGTAGTATTTCTAAAAAACAATACCTTAATGGATCTATTAGACTTTTTTTTTTAGTCCTGATTTGGTTCTGAAAACGTGCAGCAGTGTTTATGATGCTTTGTGACAGGAAGATACTGAAGTGCTGGCCAGAGCCAAGATCACTGTGGACACTGTAATTTAACTGTTACCTGCATCTGACACAAGCCAGACTTGTTAGTTCTAAGTATGTCCTGAGCAAACACATCCAAGGGGCTGCAGAAGCCAAAATATTTTCTAATGCAGGAAAGAATATATATGCCAAACTATCCAGTTCATTTTGTTTCATCCTAGGAATCTGACTGCAGTTTTGCAAAATAAAAAGTTACAGCACTGTTATAATCCTGGTTCTTTTATATAACATCTGTGATATAATATAAAGACAATTTCAATATATTGATTAACAGAAGGAAATGATAACAATAATTAATCGTTGGCCTCCACAAGAAGTTCTACTTCTCAGTTCCTAAAAAGATCAGTTCATATTTATGTAGATGCCTGAACATGGATTTAAGAGCATAAGGGTTCACAGCCCTCAATGTGTTGTGTGTTAGCTGAACCAGACTATGAACCTTTTGGCTTCTGACCAATATTAACAAATTTATCCAGGTTTAGTCCATAAAGAAAAAATATTAAATACATTTCATTTGCCACAGATTGAAAAAACAACACACGTGGGCAACTGGCTGAGGTAATTGTTTGATATAAGGTAACCTGACAAAGGATGACGAACTGATTGTGAACCTGAGATGCAGTTTTAAGTTCCTATATTTGAAAATGCTGGCTTTTACACCCAGCCAAGGACAACGTGAGCATTCAGATTCTCTACCAGTGCTGACTACTCACTGTCTTCAAGGGTGCGCAGGAGCTGAGGTGTGCTTCGTGGTCCATCGCCAGGTGTGGTGAAACACAGAACCGATGTATAGTAAGTAGTGTATTTCTTCAAGTTGGTGATGCAGCCACTGTGAACACCATGAAAATCTGGAGCAATGGTGACCATAGTCACAGTCTCTGGAGCATCCACTGGCCATGCTAGAAGCTAGAAAATTTAAACATGGATGAACTCTCATTAGAAGTTGTGTCTGTTTGGAATCAAAGTAGGTTTGCCTGTCAAACCCATCTTAATCCAATAGCAAAAAAACCCCAAGCAATGCTGGTAAACTACTGTCAGCTCGGACACTGAGCAGATGGATATAACATGGTTACGGTGATAACAGTGGAGGGGTGTGTATAATACTCACTAGTGGTGGTGGATACACTGACACTGTGAAGGTATCTCAATGTTTACTACTGTACAATGTCAGAATTATTGGGAATTATTGTTTGTATGACAAGTCTTTTGTCTCTCCCTGGGCTGTTCTGGACAGTCTCTGCTACACAAAGGATGCTGAAGGAAGTACCTTCAGTGCTACACTGAGATAAATGCTTTACCTTATTTTGGGGTTCCTTTAAAGATCCCACTGCCTAGGGAGGTTAGTGGGATAAGGGGGAGAGAGAAGAGGGGGAAACTCCCCTTCCTCTCCCACAGCCCCTCAGCATCCCACTGACCTAGCCATGCCACTTGTATTTATTTCAGCCCAAAATATGAATAGATACCTGAAATTAATGAGTTGTATTTAATGCGTTTAGCCAATGTCTACAGTTTCTGATAATCAGAAAGCACAGTTAGAGGACTATAAAGACTAATTTTGTTAGGAATATTTCGTATTTGAAAAGGTGCACTTTACAACTTCTTGAAATCAATTTCAACAAGATAAAAATGGAAAAGGGCTGATGAAATGGTAAGTTTTATTTTCTTTTCTAAATCACCTTTGTGGATTACAATTGGCATTTATAACTTTGGAGGAGCGAACTTCTCTTTTTTGAGTACATTTCATTGCACAGTCCTCAGGAAACATGTGCAGCAAATAAAAGTGAACAATTCTGTCAGTTAAAGGAAAAAATGGGTTTAATCCTCAAGAAAAGCAAAGGCCTTGCTTTGACTACTAGTGATTTATAAATCATACAAAACCCTATGCTATAGAAGTTACTGACAGAAGTATTCTCACACAGTACTGCAATTCACAATCCCTTTGAGAAGTAGGAATGGTAAAGCTCTTGCAATCTATGGCAATCAAAGAAACCCAAGGAAAGAGAAATGTTGATAATTTAAAAAGTTGTCACTGTCCACTGACAGATACAAATTGTGATTTTAGTTATTTCATACCATTGCTAGAGAAGCCTAAACATAAATTAGAAGCAGCTATGCGATGAGACAAAGGATCTTTTGACTGCAACTCTGTTTGAATAAAACAAAGAATAAAAATCTGAAATATGACTTCTGCAAATCCAACTGAGCTCACCATGCTTGGACTTGCACCAGAAAATTAGAGTGCACTGCAGTCCACTGAGCCCAAAAAGCGCTTTTATTCTCCAGAGTCTGAACAGAAGCCAAGTATTAATTCTGTATTGAGGTTGCAGGATATACTCCTGCAGCCCTGTCAGTCACCAAGTCTTTAGAGCTGATTCTATCTCTGGGAAAAACAGATATACCCGTCTACATGTATATAGCACTTCAGCAATCGAAGTCTGAAACCAGCACTGCTTTTCTGAGAAATACGAAGATGGGAAAACCACTAAAACTCCCATGCATACCTCTCTCTCAGTTTCCCCATCACTTTGAAAAATTCTCAGAGAAGCTCAAGCCTTCCAAAACTTCTAAACTCCATCTACAATCCCCCAATTTACAGCTTCCATTCTGAGCTGCACTTCTTTTGCAGTTCACCAACACCCAAAATCAACCTTCCTCCTCCCTGCTCATAAAAGATACCTGTCTTACCTCTTCCTGCTCTGTGATTCCTACAAGATTACTCTTTGTTCTTTCCATTAATGTTTTTAAAACCTTCATTTAATATGCTGCTACTGCTGAACCACTGAAGGAGTTTCTATTAAGCAGTCCTTCCTGAGAGACAGAAATAAACCACTCCAGCTACCTTCTTAGCATACACTCCACTGGTCAAAGTACCAACAAGTGCTCTGTTAAGCACTCTCTGCTCTGCATATTGTAATAGATATTGGAGTTGCCCCATCGACAGGGACTTATCATGCTAACTCCGTATCATCAAGCATGATTAATAAATTTTACATTCTTCTATCTCCCAAATCATCACAGTGGGAAAGTTAAGATAAATATTTAGTATGATGTCTGGGTTCCTAATGAAATGAATGGGAATTTTGCACTAGAGTAAATAGAAATCTCAAGGTTGATTTTGAAGTGGCACAGCAACATATCTCCTGTGCTGACTTTCCAAACTGTTTGACATTGAACTGCTTTTTGTCTGTGGAAATTCTTGAGGTAAATGACAAAAGTATTAGAACTTCTAGCCCATGAGGTATTCTTTTTCCAGAACTTACATAAATTAGCAAATATTTTTTTAGCAGCCACAACTGCTCAGTTCTCCATTTTATTCTTGTGTAAGACACTCCTGAAAATACACAGGCATTTTTGGAGATTCACAGATTATTAGAGTCAATTTCTAATTGTTGTATACCAGAAGCACGAAGACAAATATTTGAAGTTGCAGAAAGCTTGTTTATATTTACCTTGTATCCTTGGTTAATGCCATTGATGAACTGTTGAGGTGGAGGGTTCCAGAAGAACTGGATGGTTGTGGAGTTCACTGCCTCGACTTGCACATTCTGTGGTGGAGCTGTAGGCACTGCTCCCAGTCAGCAGAGGGAGAAACAAAATAAAACAGAACAGAGGAGGGATGAAAGGACACAAGAAAAGATGAACACAGCACCCACTGACTGCCACTTGTGAGCCACAAAATAATAACAACCTTGAGAGGAGGATGCACTTGTGAAACAGTAACCAGTAATGGTTTGGAAAGAAGGGTGAGTTAATTTCTCTTTCTCTGTTGGAGATTCCTTCAAGGGGAGTGGATGAAATGATTTCTGTAGCTTATTATTCCACAGATCGGTTTCTCATGAAGACTTGAGATAGAAGCTAGGTAATGACAGGTGAACACATCTCTTTCAATTATCCACGACTGCTCAGAGAATGACCAGTTTCAGAACGAAATTTCTTGAGTCTTTTAATGCTTCACAATTCCCCAGATCAGACAAGCAAACATGGAGTTTGCAGAATTAAAACTCTAATTGTGAATTATAATCTGGCGACAGCATCTGTTTATTATTTACTGCTGTTTAAAGAATTAGGATCAGTCATATCACATGCAATAAAGATTTTTCTTGGGAATTGGAGATGTTATTGTTTTATCTTGATATGATGTTCATTCATGTATATTGAATTGATTATATATATTCTGGGCCAATACATCCTCTAATCTACTAAAAGTTGCATAAACATTTTATGCCAAGTATTTAATTAGACAGATGTTTTCTCAATACAAGAGAAAGGAAGGCCCATAAAGGCCTACTGCCTTCAGAAAACAAAAAATAACACCTAAATATCTTGCCATTTACTATAAGGTCTCTTTTAAATACCTTCCAGACAATTTCTTCAACTTACTGCTTTAGGCTGCCCTTTCTATAGTTCTCAGAGGAAAGAATAATAATAGACAGGTCAATTCTAATGACATTACCAAGCTTATAGCAAATTTAAAGAGAAAACTGCTATCTGAGTATTAAAAAAATGGACTAATACCCTTAGAATCATATAAAATAAGTTTAATAAAATTTCACAAATATTACTATTGACAGGCATGTGCATTTGTATTCTATGAAATAGGAACTATCCACAAGGCATTTTGAAGCCTGGAAAGCTTTGTTCCTTCTGCTTCCAAGGGAAAATTTCTACCAAAGCCCAGTGACCTATGATTCTAAAAATCCACAATTCCCACTGAGGAATGGTGGTTTGCTCCATGCTTTTCAAAAACAGGTCACAAACTTTTAAAGCTTCAAAGTACTTTTGGAAGATGAGTCTCTGTATGGCAAAGAAATCAAGGCATTAAGTTCAAAAATGTAAAAATGTTCCTTTTTACCACCTAAAGATACGTTTAAGAAAGACATAAAGGGACATTCATTATTCTTAACTGGTATACAAGCTATGGTGAGACTGCAGCCAACAGGGCAAGGACAGCGTATCCTTATCAAAGACATCCACAACCTAGAAATATCAACACAGAGAAATGGAGAAATGCTCAAAGATGTCAGGTCTGAAATGACAAGAACATCCACTTTCATGCCCTGTGTCACTAAAACTCCCTGGTGTCTATCATGGCTTGAAAATTTAGCTCTGTACATTTTTTTAACCTCAGAAACTGCATATTACTCAGAATTTTCTTGCCCTAATTTAAAACCTGATGTCACCATTTATGAACTATGCATAATTATTGAGTTCTAAAACCAGAATTTATCTGATACTGCTCTAAATTTTCATTAGAATCTGAGCCCTACTAGCTGCCATGTATCATAATTCCCTATATGCTTTTGGAAGGTTAGAATATTATCTTAATGACCTGTAGACATCATAAAGTTTTTGTAGTTAAGAGATTCACCAAATCATCCTGATGTACAGTCACATACATTAAAGTCACTCTACAATCATAAGAAGCCACTTTGGCTACCTTCCCCTTCTAAATGTATTTTTTCTTATTCATCATCTTTGATGAAACTGTTTGTCATAAGAGTCACAAGATGAATTTCAATTTGCTTTTGTGTGTAATACTTTGTATAATTAACAGAATTAACATAAGATTTTTTTTTAAAGAAAATTTCTTATTTCCCTGCATATTTGCATATTCAGATATTGTAACTGCCAGAGATATGTTACTGTGAAAAAAAATTTGATGAGAAGCCTTCAAGTTAGTTTGCTATCAGAAAGTTGTCACATGGATATCATTGATAGTCTCCTTCTGCCATGAAGGCTAAATCAGCCAAGCATCACCCTTTTCAGTCATTCCTCTTCCTTCTGCTGAACTGCTACATTACAACTCTATTTATATGTGCTACGTTCATTTTGTAACACAATTATTGTACAGAAAATCTATACATAACCCTTGTGAAAGCCACAGTTGAGGAAACACAGAACTTGGGCAGTGGTAGAAGAGGCAGCTTTTCCCAGAGGGTAAGAAAGAGATCACAGAATCAAAGAATTGTAGGGGTTGAGTGGGACCTCCAGAGCACATCAGGTCCAACTCCCCTGACAAAGCAGGGTCCCTAGGACAGGTTGCACAGGTCAGTGTCCAGACAAGTCTTGAATCTCTCCAGAGACGGAGACTCCACCACCTCCCTGGGCAGCCTGTCCCAGGGCTCCCTCACTGTGAAAAAGTTCTTCCCGCATATATGGGTGACCTGAGAGTCAACAGTACAGCCAGTCCCAGCAGGCCATTCCCACTGTTTTAACAATTTTCCCAAAACACAATTAACATGCACACTGTTGCTATGTTTCTGTGGACGTTATTTTCGTTAGTGGAGGATCCCATAGAAGTAGAATGAATAGCAAATTTCCAGCAATTTCAATATCACAAGGATTGAACTCTAAGGGTCTGATGAGTCTTTTAGATACAATTCAAAATATTGCAATTTTTTTGAAAAGGGAAAAAGCCTGCATCAGCAAGCTCCAAGTTTTCATCTGCACTCCTTACAGTCTTCAAAATAATCCACGCATGCACTTGAGGATAGTGTCCCAGTTCTAGCTAGGACAGAGCAGCCAGCACAGGTGATCTGGTCTGTTTTCCACACCACCTGACATCATGCCCCATAAAACAACAGTTTTAGAAATGTAGATAACCAAAGGCATTAAGGTATTGGTTATTTCTTCTTTTAAAAGGTTTTTTTTTTCCTTTCACTAGGATATAATTTATTGAAAGAAGGATAAACCATCATAGCACAAAAAGTACCTGTTATAGTAAGAAAAATGGTGAAAACTATGAACACAAACCATAAAAGCTTCAGAATGTTGGAAATCATGATTTATATTACAATTCCTCGCTGGACATCCTTATTGAAAAATCAACATCTATCTCAATGAATGCAGTTAAGAGATGGAAAGAATGTGGTCCAACTGATATGCATAAGCCTAATTATACTGCAGAAGACATAATATAATACATTTTTATATTTTTAATCAGTAAAATATTGGCATTATAATCTCAAATTTACTTCAAAGTGCCAGTATCCTTTTATGTCCTGATATTAAAGGCTTTCTTGGGTATTTGATCAGTTTTGCATTTAAAAAAGAAAAGAAGTTTGACAGAAGCTAAATCAGAATTGACCTCTGGTCACTTCAAAACTCAAATACTTTTCCAAGATCATGGTTAGTAACTTACTGAAACCGTGACTGTCCACATAAAGGATTTTCTAATTTAGTGGTAGACTTTTATCCTCTTCCTGCAAGTTTCTTGTTGACAAGAGGGGTGGAATCTACCGATATCAAATACGTGTTTCAAGAGCAATCTCCAAGTACTTACATGCTTAGGTTTTTAAACCCGTTGTTCATCATGTTGGCAAGTATTCCTAAACTGTCTCACAGTGGAGACCCTTCTGGATATTGGAATTACAGATCAAATTGATCAGACAAAACCAACTGTTACTTTCTTCCCAATAAAGTTCACATGGTTGGAAATCTGTAAAGAGCTCAGCCCCTGGGACTGCAAGTTAATGCACAGCATTCTAAGTAGGAAAGGTCATGGAAGCACTCCAGATAAAAGCCATTAAAAGGGTTTGGCTGACGAGATAATTGAGAGAAGAGAAGGCATTAAGGTTAAGCATGTGTACATGTAATTATTCTGTCTCTAGCTATGTGCAAATAGCATGTAAACCCCACAGAGATTCTGACAGCTAGACTACTGGTCTTTAATACATATCTTGAGCAGAGGCTTGTAGAAAAGTCTCCTACTGCTCTGGAGCTCCTGACCTTTGAGGTGGCAGCTTCCATGTCTCAGAAAGGCAAACTTGACGAACTGCAGGTTTTTCTCTGTATGAAGATTTGGTCATTCCTTTAATGTGCTTGCTTGAACTTTAACATGCTATGAACTGCAGCGAATGTGCAGAGCAAGTGGTCTCTGCGATTCGACACACGCCAATATTAGAAATTCAGTAGTGTGAGATTTGGCACTGACTGATGGGTTTTCCTTCTTGCGGCTGGGAAATGTCTCCTCTTCCTTCCTTGCATGCCTCTCACAAGGAGAAAATTTTACTTCGTAATTAAAGAGCTGGTGGGCAGAGGCCTCACATCGAAGCTTATGCTAATTTCACAACCTTTGTGAAATATTAAAAAAAAGCAAGCAAGCAATAGAAGGCAACTAACACCTAATAGCAAGAACAGAGACACACAAAATCCATCCAGAACCACTCCAACCTGTGTCCACACAGGAGCAGCTTGGCCCAAGATGGCCACAGAAGCTCCAAGGCTGTTGGTAGGCTCCCAAAAGGAAATGAAAGAGGATCTTTACAATGTTTTTGCTGAGAAAGCCTTAGTGAAAACTAAGGGAAATCTCTTTTCATTGAGATAAAATTGAATGGTTGCTGAGGACACTCCTTATTCAGAGGTTCCTTTTTCAAGGTTATTTCCAAAAAAGTAGGAAATTTTCAGTTAACTGGGTTTCTCCAGCTCTTTACTCTATAAGAATAATCTCCTCTTATAAATTTCTCTGATTCACCTTCTACTGCCTAGGAAGAAATCGCTTTGGACCTGGCTGAAAGGATTCATCTTGCTTTTACCCTCTCTTCACACCATCAATACTCACTATTCTGGTGACTCTCCTACTTTTTTATTCAGGAAGGGCCTTTTGCTCAGACTTTCATGGCCTTTCAAGGTGTCTATGCACAGCACTGAAGGGAAAATAAAACAAAATCGAACTGCATGTTGAGACTTCAGGACATAAGACAGGCTTTTGGGATATGCATCAAAAGAAAGACCCAGCATTTAAAGTAGAAACAAAAGCGGGTTAATGTCAATGCAAAGAGCCTAGCGAAAGATACATCTCTACTTACAAACCTTGCCTTGCCTAAATCTAAGGAGCGGTGGGAGATTTTCAAAGAGAGAGAAGTTCAGAAGTATTTGAGCTAGTGAGATAAAAGAGACAGATTCAAAGTCAAGAATGGAAGCTTCTGCTTTCACAAATCAACCTGCAGGAAAAGGTAAACACATCCAATAGTACAGACCAGAGACATCACCACCATCCAGAAATGTTGATACATCTCACAAAGCTCTTCTTATCTGAAAAGGTATTAGGAAACTTCAGTTTTTCATGTGGCAATGAAGAGTCCTGCAGGACACTGCTTAACTAAGTAAAAATTGCCCTATGCAAAAGGCTGGCACAAATCCCCGTGAAAAGTAACATCAAAGTAAGGAACAGCTGGAGAAAGTCCGATGAAGAAAGACCTATATATACGGAGCATCAAAGGATTAGGCTGAATATCACTCTGAAAAGACTTTCAAGATTTAGATGCAGTCAAACTGTCTGACCCTAGTGGTAGGGTGTTCAGTGCTTTGCCAGTAAGTCTTTCTGATATTTTATCTAACTGACATTATGTGCTAGTTTCTCTCCAAATGTAGATCTTTCAGCGTCTTTTGAGTTTGGCTACATTCTAGAAGAGCCTTGAGTAACCTATTAGTTGTCAGTGGGTAAAGCAATGCCTGACGACTAATAAGGGATTAATAGACTAGGTTCTGGTATCAATCCACAGCTTATATAGCCAGTCAATATTCTGTATGATGGAGATGCCAATGTGCTGACCTGCTCCTGCCAATGGGTTGATCTGCTCCCAGTGTTCATTTCCTGCCAGGCTTTGACTGCGTAGTACGCTTGATTAATATGAAGTATTTCAGGTATTTTTCATCTGCAGACAGACAGGTTCTTGCCAGCACAGCTCACATCATTTAATGCATGTCAGAGTAGAGGCAGCAGCAGTGGTAGAAGGAGAGGGGGATGGATGGGAGTGTGTGTCTTTGACATTTATCTCCGTTCATATTAAAATCAGAATATGATTTACAAGGCAGTTTTACACTTGGCTTTTTCTTACTCCCACTGGTTTGGTTTAGGAAGGACATTCCAAAGCAAGAAGCAGCCATTGGCTTTTCCTGTCATTTTCAAACTACAAGACAGATGAAGGAACAGGGTTGTGGGCCACAGCACACAACATATGGATACGTGACATTAATCCAGTTTCAGATGATACTGATACTAACCACCCTCCCTTCTTTTCAACTTCAAATGTAAAAAGGCCTCAAAACTCTTTTCGGAACAGACTGTATGCCTTTGGTGATCTGCACAGTAACCCAGCAAGGCATTCATTAGGAGATCCACAGAGTAGTTATTTACAGCTTATATTAAATACTGATATAAAATAGATAATAAATACCCAATTTTTCTGTTTGCATACTGTCAGGCATTGAGGAACTACATAAAGACAAACAGGCCACTGAAGATTGTTCTGCAGGCTAAACATTTGCTGATTAATATGAATGCAGGACTGACTACACTTAATTTATAACAGAGGATTTATATCCTTATAAATGACAACAGACAGCCAATCAATAAAGGATGATAATAACAGCACATAATATCAAGGGAAATTAGAGTCAATTGCAGGATTTAAGGAAAAGAGTGTGAAGGCCAAACCCGAGTCTAAATAGATGGAAGGTTAAGGTGCTATGATAGCTTCAAATGCACAAATAAACAAAAGTAATGAATTACAAGCATATTCACTACAGAGATTCAAATTCTGTGTGCAGTCCAAATCTCAGCAGAGATTCAGTCTTTAGTGGGATACAAAACATTAATCCTGGCTGCAAGGAGAAGACTTTTAAGAAAAGCATTTCAAGGTCTGCTATAAATACTTCTAGAAAGAGGTCGAGCGCGTCTAGATTCCTGTAAACTCTGGGGCTTTACACATCCTAAGATAAACTATGGATAGCTTCCTTCTTTAATTGTCGTGGTTAATTAGTGTTGCATATGAACAATCTTGTCTTAAAGATCTCCCTACACCTAAAACTATATCTAATCATGTTCCAGTGCACTCCTAGAAACTGTTAACAAACAACTATATATTCTTCACTGATTTTAATTAACTGATGTACTGTAGAAATACAAGTTTTTAAAACAGTTTAATTGTTTTATCACCAATAAAGTAGAGACCATGTACTGTCCAGTGCTCAGAATCCAGCACAACCCTGCAATTATGGGAATATATGAGGGCTTTAAGGGCCTGGTACTTAATTATCCTACGGATTTTTATACCAATCTAGAGGTGTAAACATGCCTTACACTGGTTGTAAAAAGTAATTACATATCCTTTTGTTGATGTAATTTATACTCTTCTTAAAGCACTTACCAGAAAGGAGTGGAGGAGCTGTAGAATAAAAATCAGGGCTTTAAAGATAATTTTATCTTCCTCTTTGCAAATGGCTGCACCATTCCTGAAATGCTACAAACCACTCTTTCTCCACAGGCAGTATTTCTCTCCCTACACTTCCCTTACAATTTATTCCATATTTCTAAAACAAGGTGTTCTGTGATTATCAGAAGTAATACAGCTGCTTTACTCAGCTTTTGTCTCCTCTATTTTATATGTGGCATACTGCATATCTTGACGATAATAAACCCAATTCTCTGCCATATTCTCTCTGACTCTCCTAGCAGAGTAACCTCAACCCCTGTCTGTCACACGTTGTAGAAATTCATTCCAGAGGACCCAATCTCTCTTCAGCATTTCTATTTATTTCTTGTGCTGTGGTTGACTCTGACCTGCAAGTGTGGTAACATGTCATCATGAGGGTCAACAAAATTGGGTAATTTTTTAATTCACTCACAGCTTTTTCTGCAACAGACATAGCAGCAGAGTCTTGTCTCTACTTAGGCATTTGAAATTTGTACGTGTTTCCTACCCCACACTATCAAATTTGACTGAAATGACAACGATACATGCAAAGATGATTAGAGGGCTGGAGCAGCTGCCCTACAAAGAGAGGCTGAGGGAGCTTGGCTTGTTCAGCCTGGAGAAGGGAAGGCTGCGGGGGGACCTCATTGCAGCCTGCCAGTCCCTGAAGGGAGATTATAAACTGGAGGGGAATCAACTTTTTAAAAGGGCAGACAATGGCAGGACAAGGGGGAATGGTTCAAAGCTAAAGGAGGGAAGGTTTAGGTTGGATATTAGGGGGAAGTTTTTTACAGAAAGAGTGGTGAGGTCCTGGAACAGGCTGCCCAGAGAGGGGGTGGATGCCCCATCCCTGGAAGTGTTCAAGGCCAGGTTGGATGGGGCCCTGGGCAACCTTAAGTAGATCCAGGCCTGAGGTTGGTGGCCCTGCCTGTGGCAGGGGGGTTGGAGCTTTATGATCCTTGGGGTCCCTTCCAACCCTTGCCATTCTATGATTCTATGACCATTTATTTTACAAGTTATTCGACTATCCAAGAGTGCATCTCCTCCTTAGGAAGCTATTCTATAAGCCATGACTGTAAAGGATATATTGGTCTGATGTGCTCACCTCCTTGTAAAGTGTACTCTGTCACCGGTCTGCTGAATGCTCCCAGCCCAGCTCCATTGTAAGATGCCACCTGGATTTCATACTGGGTCCAAATGATCAGGTCTTTCACTAAGCAGTAGTTAATTTCTGCACTGGTGATGTTCTTATACTGGTATTCTCCAGGGAGGCCAGCCAGGCGATACCTACCATATGGAAAGGAAAAATTGCTGGTTAATTAGGTGATATCATGTAAAGGAAATATCCTGAGTAGCAAATGAGCTTCCTTTGTGAAGAGGCAATATGCAAATTTTTACAGCAGAATTACATAAAGAATAATGAAAAATAAACTGAAAGAGCAGACTAACTTGTGATAAGACCATATCACGTTTGACTGTTATAGCATTTGTAATCTGATCTCACTAAGATTACATGCTCATGGCTAAACAAAACGGGTATTTTATCCTGTTTTACGGTTGCAGAAAAATTACAGCTTTTTAAACATGGCTTGTCTAGTAAAAGCTGTGATTTAGTAGAAAAAATAGCCCAGATGTGATTTTTATCAGGGTGCTGCTGTAAATCAGCTTGAGAAATGGTTTTTTTTTTTCCTTTTGCTCTGAAATCTGAAAAGGAAGTGCTCAGAGGGCTCAAGCCTTCTAGAGTATCAGGCATTGCCACCACTGGCTTCCACCAGGATTTAGTTCACAGCATGATTAACATAAGGATGGAATATCATTGAGACTGAAGGATTGGTTCAGCATTGGAATCTGGGAGAAGGACTGTACCAAATATGGATGAGTATTCGGTAAACATCCTGACAAATCTTTTCCTGAGACACAGGAAGCTGCAACACTGAATATATTTTCCCATGTAAAAACTGTATTGCAGAAAACAGACCCCCTTTGATGTGTCTCTTTAGGCCAAGAAACTAAGGAAAAGCAGCAAATTACAGAAAACAAACCAACCTGGTGAACCTTTGAATGTGAATAACACTTACAATGGATTCTTACAATGCACTCATTTACAAAAAAAGAGAAAAAAAAAAAGAAAACCAGAGGCTAAGCAAAGGGCACGAGGCATTGCTATTCCATGGAAGAGAGAAATATAGAAACATTTGTATTTTTATTCATCACACAACTTTTATGCTCTCTTACTCATCTTTGGCTTCCCAGTAATCACCAAAAGCTTATTGACACCGAGCAATTTCATTGACATCTTACAGTCTGATTTTAAATTCATCGAAGTTAAATTGGTGCAATCTCTACAACCAGACAACTTCGTGTATTTCAGCCACAGATTTTGTTCTAAAGTCTTCTTGTAAAGAGATCAGATCCTAATCACTGACAACCCCTCTATTTTCTGCTGAGGAACTGCTCGCCTGACCATATTTTGGCATACTTAATAATTGTAATGCTACACTGGTGTGATTCCCTTCATGAAATATAAATGGAAATCAAGAAATATCAGCCCTCAGCTGTGTTTATTGAATGCCTAGATCTTTTTCTACTTTATGCAATTTCTACCTTTTTCTTTTGTCTCCTGTGAAAGGTGTATGGTTCCCAGCAAAGTCAATTCTTAGTGCAGCAATGTTTTGTCTCACACCTAGCACACAAGGTGTAGAGCACTCCTGTGATTTAATCTATTATGCTGTTAGCATGGCAGAGCTCTAAATGTAACACTGCCAGTGAGAAAAAGGGCAAAGGAAGGAGACCAGTTCAGAAATGTCATGTCTTCATGATTTTTCTCACCATGGACTTTGATGTATACTCCGTACGACTTGTGCAGTGCACCTTCACTTTTAAAGATCAGGTGTTCCATCAATTTAGTATCTTGCATGTCTTGAGCACTTGCTCTCTGGGATGCATCGTGGTTTTCATTTCGTTATACCCTAGTTCTACAGAAATCAGTGCAGGAAGACTTTTCTTCAATGCACATTGCTGTCACCTCACAATTTAACTGGGAAGAACAGCCTGGTTTATTACCTGGGACAGTTGTGCTTTTACATGATAATCTTAAATTCCTGTCAAATAAATTGTTTTTCTGCTCTGTAGTCAAGACAAAACACATAGGCATCAAAAATGCTTACAGATTGAGCATAATGAATATGATCACTCTCTATTAAAAAGGAAAGAGATGTTACAGTGAGGACAGGGATCAATTATGCTGATAGCTGTTGTAGAAAATATTTAAGTTAAACATTATTGAAAATGCTATATGCAGAAAACAGAACAGATTGCCAAAAGCAGGAGGCTATGGGATTGCTTTCTCAAAGGACTTCATGCTGAGGGTGGGTAAGACTCATTGGGAACAACTGAGGAATTAGTAGACCAGTTTGAAGGAAAGAACTGTGCAAACACCACTTGTACACTGTGCAAATAGGTACCAAGGCTCCTGACAAAAATCTAGCTACAGGCAGAAGTTAAAGCACCTTTTCCCACCTGTCACTGATAACTGGCACAGCTTTCAAACTGAGTCCAGCTCTTAAAACTGCAGGCACTTGCACCAGTGGCTCACCGCTGTAATAGGCTCTGCGCAGGTGACAGGGGGATTAACAGACTTCAACCTCTGCCTGCAGAGAGAAGGAACTTTCCAGCACTATTCTGGGAGCTCACCAACTCTCTTCACATCACAAAAGCATTTCCTTCCAAACCAGCAAAAGTAGGAGCACAATATGAACAGGATGTTGGCATTTAAACTGCAGCATTTTGTTATCTTTTAGCAGGTCTAGAGGACACTGTATTAAAAATGTCAGCCACTTGCCTACAACAGGCTGTAACCATCCCTTGGAAATATGTCAGAGATGGTTCAATGCTTGGGAGTTTCCCCACAAAACCTCTAATTTAGATAATGCCTCCCTTACTAAAGGTGTGACCCTAGCTGGCTGCTAGCACTGGAGGACATGTAGGATGCCAAATGAGGAAGTAAGCTGTAGTTGAATTGGGTAGGAGTGAATAACTGAGTCCCAAAAAATTACAAATGGAAAAATGCTCTGAAAAATCTCTCAGTGGAGCAACACCCTTTCCAACACAGTAAATCCTGTGTAAGCAGAAAGACTGGATGTACTCGGGATCCCCAGTTACCTGTCTGAATCTGTTTCTCATTAATAAATACAGATGGGGCTGATAGAATTGACTGATTTTCAAACCCAGATCAAGGTCTGCCATGAAGCAATGCCATGAAGCACCTGACTTGTCATTCCCTCCCTCCATTTTGTTTTGGCACAAACCTGAAGTTTACTGATTTTATTCTTGCTCTTCCATAGTGCAGGAGCCCTGTTGTGTCTTTGATAAGTTTAATTAAGCTTTCTAGCAGGAAGCTAAGATTGTAATAAGCAAATATACATCTATAATACATAGGCTGCACTGTGAATGCTTCAACTACTTGGTGCTTAGCTTCACGGTGAAAATGGTACAAAACTATCTGGATGTTGAGAGGCTCAACAGAGAGCGAGTCCATTTAGGCAGTTCATCTAGAGTAGCTAATGGAGACCTCAGCTCACTCTCTACCAGGGACAGCTACAATTTAGGTACCTGCACCTCTGTGGCTGTTTGAGCAGAGGTGTTTTCTTATCCATAACAAACTGGGACAGCCACAGCATTTGTAAAGAAAAATTAATAGATTTAATGGAATTAGAGATAGTTTTTAATGCATTAAGTCACACCCTTCTGAATTCCCTCATGTGCACATGAATCTATCTCCAGGGCAGGAAATGACTTACCTTAGGATGTACCCATGAAGAACTCCATTGTGTTCACTCTCGGGAGGGGGTTGCCACTGGACCATGATAGACTGATTGGTGCGCCCACTGGCCACTATGTTTTTAGGTGGGGCACTGGGGGGCTCCTCTGGTAGCATCAACCTAAGTACAAAAGAATGTGACAGAGGTGGGTATTGAAATAAATGGTAGATAACATTTCTATTTCATGCATCCACTTCATGTGTACCAGTTTCTTTTATCAAAGTCTGATGACTAGAAAGAAATATAACGCTGATCAAACTGCTGAAGACATGCATGAAATAGTTACAACAAATCAACATAATAGGAAATCAGTTAAGCAAGCAACAAGACAGACAGCTGAGGTAACCTTATTCTCTCTGAATCACCCAGGCTGCTACAACTCTTTAAAAAGATTACAAGCCTGAATGAGTTAGAGCTCAGGTCCAGTGTCTGTGACTCCTTCCAAATTGTTTCTTTCAGTTCTTTCAATATTTTTCATATCAAACTCCTACATTTTGAAAAAGCCATTTAGAGTTCAGCTGTTCTGCAATTCAAGCTCACAGCAAGCTTTGGTTCACAGAAGAAGGAGGATGTATTTGAAACTAAATTTGATGAAGCCATCCTTCTATGTCGCATCTGGGAGAATTCCAGAAGTGACATTGCAGTGATTGGGTGACTGCTGTACTCCTTTCCCAGGCTAACTGCTGTGGCTTAGCACAATAGCAAAAATAAAATATTTCCAAGATTCTGCTCAATTCTGCTCTGGAAACATGAGGGCACCTCTCCCATTCTGTGCTGATATCCAGCATCACCTAATTGCCATTATGACCAATTACTGACAGCTGCAGAGCACTCTCCAGAGGCCTGGCTAATGCTAACTGCTCCCTTCCCCAATTATTGTGCAAAAGAGAACTTTGTTTTAGCTCTTCACAAACAATCGGCAGGCTTTTTCCTCACAATAACTCTGGGTTATTGCACCTTTAGTACACAGGCATTTTTTTTTCACTGTACCTGCTGGTCTCAGAGCTGTACTGGCCCTTTCCCACCTGGTTAACAGCACACACCCGAAACTGGTAGGTTCGGGCCGGAGTTAGTCCACTCACAGTGACACCGGTCATCTTTGGGTCAAGATTTGATAGGTGAACCTTCCAGGGAGAATCTGTTGGAATAATTTACATGTGAAAAAAAAGATGGAAGTGCTTGTTAAAAGCCCTGCAGAAGTGAGAAAACACCTCTGGCTGCTCAGAGCTCTTTGTGCTTGTTTTCCTCAAAGGAACTTTGGGAAGAAGTTTCTTTTCAGCAGAAGAAACCTTCCTGTCAGCCCACACGGTTATGCAGATTGCATATTTGTCTACTGGAAAGTGATGCTGCACATGTCATGGCATAATAAATAAAAACTATATTCATTAACATTTTAATAAAAGAGGAAACAAGCATGATAAAGACAGATGGGCTGTGTATTTCACAACCCATCTGTTTGGCAGGCCATTACAACACCACACCCGTGAGTGGCTCTGGTGGAAGGTCTGTAATGAAATTCACAGTCAGTTTGGAATATCTTCCTACCCAGCTTGCAAGCAGGTGTAGAAGCGTGACTCTCTCTGCCAAATCAGCCCTTTGCTGTAAGACCTGAGAAAGCTTCTGCTGCAGATTCTACATGTCTGCAATTTTTTTCTAGAGATAGTATAAGGCATTTGGTCTAATAATTTCCTAGGAAGATTCCCTGGTATGAACATCCCTGGCACCATAAACCCCTTTTCTTCAGTTCACATACTTGACATACCGAGCTCCTCTGATGCCCAAATTACATTTTCAAGTTTTCAAAGAGGTCAGAAATGAAACATGTTGAAAATTAAATATCCTGACTTCTTTTTTTTTTTTCATAACCTGATGTCACATTCTCTCCCTGAAGTCATGACCGAAATAGTCAGGGAGAAGTGACATTTGGTCTGTGTTGCAACAGTACAGCAATGGAATCAGCCAATTTAAAGATTTGTTCAGTTTTTAAATAATACCAGCTGTTTTCATGCTCCCTGCTCAAAATTACCAACACTTCTGGAAATTACTGAGGAGCTAGCTGTAGATTTTGGCAACGTATCTGTGCATGTTGCTCATCAGAAGTGCATTGCAGCTCCTGGCAGGTCACCTAGATGTCTGCCTGAAAATGAAGATGAGATGTCCCAAATGAGGAAGGCTGCTAAACTTCACACCAAGATGTAAACCACTAATTTAGTGCTTTTCTGGCAGATTCCTTAGCGAGTCCTCTTGGGTGTGATGCCAGTTGGGCTATAAACACCGCATTTTCGAATGACTCAAAATATATTTATTCCAGTAATGGCTTTCTGAGAACAAAGTCTTTTTAAACAGGAAAACTGACACAGCAGAATACTGGGAATGCTGGAGAGGGAGGGACATTTGCACAGCAGTCAAGTTCTGTCCTTGCCAGTTGTTGATGATTTATGAACAGTCACTTTGGCTGCAAGATCTTGGAATTTCTTCTTAGCTGAACTCTGAACTTCTTTTAGAAAGGCCTTAGAGGTAGCACACACCTATGCTATCTAGAAAAGCACTGGTTAGGAGTTTTTTGCACTCTAGTTCCTTCTGAATTTTATCAAGCTTCTCTTGAGACTTCACAAACAACTGTTCACCTTGTTACAGCTAGAATGCACAACAACAAATCAAGGCAAGCCAAAGTTAAGGTATGGCTGACTTAGTACATTGCCTGAAGCAGCTTCCGGAGGAGAATGGAAGAGCAGGCACCAACAACAGAGTGAAATACCCTTGTAAGAGCTACTTGGGTAGTGGTCCATTTCTTAAAACATTTCATTTGTTTACTGCTAGTGTAAACACCACCTGAGAGTGCTTAACCCAAGCAGCTCAATGTAGTGAGCAGTTTGATTCAACAACAGGGCCTATTAATCTCTTCAGCACCTTGGGGCTTTGCTCTGTTTATATGCTGCATCTGTAGAATACTTTATTTATTCTTTTTCCTCTCCTGGTGGAAGATAAAAGATCTGGCAGGAAGAGAGATTAAACTGAAAACTAATATAAACGAAGCCTATTCATCTCCTGGGCACTCTGATTTGTAAAGGAAAGTGGTTTGGGGAGGATTTGCTCACTCATGGAGCAGTGGATACAGTGAGTGTGGAGAGTATCTTTAAAATTTAAATGTCAAGTCTTTTTTTTTTGACAATCAATAAACTAAACATTTTGGAAGCCTGTTCTCCCTCCTTAAATACACAACAAACCCCAGAATTGTACAGAAGCTTCTTTTACCATAGAGAAGAGCAATTCTGACATCGAAAACATGCCATAAAATTTTCAACACCAACTCTCTTCTCCTCCAGGGATGATTGTCACTTCTCTGTCCTGGGAAGCCTGGAGAAGCTTCATGGTGACAAAAGACTTGCCAGGTCAAACTATTAAATAAGCCTCTGTTAGATTGAACAGACTGCTAATCCTTCATTTAGCTTAAGCTGCCCAGAATGTACTCTGGGCTTTGCTTGCTTGCTCTTCCACTGTAATTGCTACTGTCTGAAAAATTCCATGTTTAGCTATCTATGGGCTTAAGGATTTGGGGTATTTTGAATTAACTCTGATTGCCTCTCCAAGTTAATTTATTAGAAACGAAGACTCTCACAAGGCTACTCTCTAGACTACAATGTGATTTGAGGGGTTTTAGAAATTACTTTTGTTCTGTTAAGAATTTTTGGATGCACTTGTGATATGTTTAATGACATTGGATACTCATCAAGAGGCATTTTGTCTGTATTTCCCTATCTACCTTACAATTCATGCATTAATTCCACATTCCTCAAAAATGGTTTCAAATTTGATATTACAGATTAGATCTATCGCAGACAGCTGATTTTTACAGGGTTGGAGTACACTTCCACCTCCTCCCTTCTCCAGGGGACTCTGCATAGATGGTAGTACTGGAATTTGCCCATACTGCTGGAGTATACTGAGTGCATCTTTCAACTCTTCATGACAACATGATATTACAAAAAATTCAAATAAAAATGAAATGGTTCATCCTTTGTTTGGTAGGACTTCAGCAAGGTCTACTGATGGCCTGAGAAGAAGTATCTTTTAATATGATCATATACAAATCAGAGTCACAAGTGTAATGAACAACACGGTTTGATATTTAAAAAGATATATCAATGGGTTAAATTTTGATATTTAAAAAGATTCATCAATGGGTTAAATTTTTATCATTTGAATGTTCTGACGAAATTCAGGATGGCAATTCACAGCCTTTAAATTAGGTATGTATAGATGCTTTTCATAGGAGCTTTTATCATCTCATTGGCACAACATGATGAATCTGAGCTATATTATTGCATCACACAGCACAGATATCCCAGTATACAATAAAACAAAATCAGGCTTTTATCTTAATGGTACTCAGCAGAATTCTTTAAGTATTAATTAATTTATTCAGTTAAAAGACTATTCAGAATATTTTTTTATTAATCTCTGAAATCTAAACCTCTTTGGAATAAAATAAGCATATCCCCTTCCAACTCCATGAAGATATTTCATTGGAGTTCCTAAGTATATCACAACAGGGGCTAAACAGATCATGAAACAACTAAAAATTATATTAGTGCAAATGACAGCAATGCTTCGTACTATTTTTTTGAAAATCCTATTTCAAATTAAGGTTCATATTCCTGGCTCTGTGTGGGCAGGGATACTTAATGACTGTGTTTCCCTGGAACTGTGTTTTTCAAATTAGATTATAAATTTGCCCCCAAATGTTTAAGGCCATATGTCTCAAGTCACCCACAGATACAGTCTACTGTGAATACTTGTAATTTGAGAATTATTGCATTGTGCCAAATACATTCATTTTAAAAATTAGGTGACTAGAGTCGTTCATATTGCCAGCAATTTATGTGCATGGTCTGCCACTGTTTTTTTTCCTCTAATTAAAATCAGGTTTTTATATCTCTTTACTGAATTGATATTAATGAAAAGGAGTTCTAATCCATGCCAGGTGGAGTGACACGCCTCTCTCTAATGCAGCTAGTAATTAGTCCCCTGAAATTTACACTCATTATTTTGAACCCTCTTCAGCTATTTCTCTGCAACAGATACTGTTATTATGGATTCGTTTATGGTATCTGCTTCAAAACACACAATGGATCCTAAAGCTATTAGAAAATGATTCAAAACAAAACACCTAAAAACCTGAACAAGCCTATGTGGCACGTGCAACAGCAAAGGAAAACCCACGGAGGAAAACTCCACAGAACTAAGAACAAATTCTCCTGTGTGGCATTGCTAACTGGAAAATAAATGGCAATTCTGATGTCCCTCCCTGACCTTTGCAGGTGTGAAAGCAAATGGGGATCTGGATGTTAAGCACATCGCAGTGCTGCTGACAGAGAAAGAGCTCCACGCACAAACTCATGAGCTCACGGAGGGCATACACCGACTCCTTGGCACTTGCTCTTTCTGTGTCACAAACAGGAGTGACAGAAAACCTGAAAGGAAATTCTCTTTGAAAAACAAAGAGAGATTCTGTATAGTAGTTTCAGACAAATTCTACCTACACAAGATCAAATGTCAGCTTCACATTCACGTACATCACTTGGGACGGGGGAAGGAACAAAGGAAAGGTGGGGCTTTCCAAAGGAGTAGGAGGTCTGTGGAAACTAAATATTAACCACACACTACTGAGATCAAAGTAACTCTAAAAAACAAACACTTCAAGAAAAGAGAAAACAAAACAAGCCAGTGACAATATGCAGCCACTAAAGTCAAGTTTCCAAAACAAAGTCACTGCTGATATTGTTCCACTACTCTGTCAGCATCAGTAAAGCTGAGTAAAAATATGTGAAATGAGAGAAGAGAGCAACAGTGAACAGTTTAGATGCCTCTCTGTTCTACTTCTATGAGCAACCATTTACACATAAAATCAGAGTTAATAAAGATGAAAACTGAAAAGAAAGGAAGATCTAGAATATTTCTGGGAATTAATGCTCAATTCACAACAAACCTGACCTGCGTTTGGTTTTTGCAGCTGCAAGCTTGCCAAAGTGATTTGTGATTATGACACCCTCTCAGTGGCAGATTGCAAAGCCATCAGCCAAAATTATTGGATCTATCATGGAGTGAGCAAGGGTTTACAGGATCCTGTGAAGTTCTGAGGGACTGTCTGCATGATTTCTGGAGAGCTATTGTTGAGTTTTGCTGAGCCTTCTACAAATTTCAGTGAATGAATTACAGCATTTTCAAAATGATGGCACATTTACCCCAGTCCTATAATAGAACAACTGCAAAGCATCCTTGCTAGAAAGGCACTTGAAGACCTTTCAAGCTTCTCCTGTCACTGAGATGCTTCCCCTCTTGGTAACTCTTCCCAATCAATGCAGCTCAGCATAGAACCCAAGTGCATATGTTCTGCCAGCTCTGTGCTGTCTCTATGTAAATACAGCTCCAGAACTTTTGCATCATATTCCTGGACTGGGAATTTATTAGCTTGTCATTGCCAAAGCTACTGGGAAACATGAAACACAAAGGTAACCTTGGGTGAAAGGACAGGTAAGGAAAAGCAAAAAGGCAGTTCCTGGCCCGTAATCCTTAGGAGGGGAAGCAGAGAAGAGTGAAAATAAAGCTGAAAGTGATGATAAGAAGGTAGAGAGAGGGTGTGAGTGCAGCACACTGAATTTTCTGAGATATTTATTACAAAAAGATCAGGAGCCTTTGCTCAAAAGAACTGTTTTAAGGACAGCAGTCCTGGGCATGGCTTGGGATTTCTGCTAGGATTAGAAAACTGCACTTTGCTTAACAGATGTCAAGATCATCAGTTCTGGGACCTCCACGTTGAAAACTTATGCACTCCAGCCTGCAAAGCTGAAGGGTTGTATGTGATCTGAAGCTCAAGTTTCAGCTCATGCTCTCTGTGTTGCAAAACAAACCGCTACTCTCTAGATAATCAGAAATCAGGACTGCTTCTCATTCAGTTATGCAGTGGCTAATTTTCACATGTCAGAAAAAGTGATGCTCTTAATTTTTTCATCAAGAATCAATTGTTAGGCTTGGATTTCTAGCTTCTAGGGTGATAGAGATTAGAAAGTATTGCCAAGGTGACCGATTTCCATATAACCTCATCTTTCCATCAACTTCTAAAGAGGCATTAGCAATGTCCCTGAATAACCTTGCAAACTGAGAGCCAGAAGACCAGACCTACAGCATGACAAAATTCTGAGAGGAGGTAATTCACAGTGACCAGGGTTTGTAACCCACAAAGCTACATATTTAGTTATCTTACACTTAAGCACCCTCACCACCTTCCTAAAATAAGGGTGTAAAATCATAACCTCAGGAAAGTGAAGAAAATATATGAACCCATATACAGGTAAGATAGTAGTTCCTATGACATCCAAGTTTGTACCTTTGATGGACCATTGGTTCCTTATATTATCATACAGCCTGAAATTTTGAGTGAAAGTGGGGCTCTGAATGCATCAAAATACCTACGAAACCAGAGCAAAAGACAACCATGGGAAGAAATAAAATATGACTACTGCTATTTTATGGATATTGAAGCACTGAGGAATGAGCCGTTGTGCCTCAAGTCTGGCTGGCAGTGCTGGAGGTGGAACCAAGGCTTTCCTCACTAACAATTTCACCACCTTGGACCTCTTTTTCTTGTTTAACTCCTTCAGTGTGTGAATACTTGAGTGTAGAACCCAGGACTTCCAATTCATGCACACTCTCTCTCATTTAGCAAACAACAGTACCATTTGGCTGGTAGCCCTGGTAAAAGGCAGGTCTGAAAGAAGGCTGAATAATTAAGAAGAACATGAGGTTGAAACATATTTGACTTTACTCACTGTTCTCAGAGAGCTCAACCATGTAGTAGAGAACAGGGCTGTTTCCATCAAAGGGGCGCACCCAGGAGAGCATCACGCTGCGGCTGTAGGAGGAATTTAGAGTGGCCAGAAGATTCTGAGGGGAATGAGGCAGCTCACTGTTGAGGAAAAGAGAATGGGAGAAAAAACAGCACAGAAAAATCAATCTACATTTCATTCAGCTACAGTCTTACAGGCAGTTAAAGGCACATGACATCAGATTTGTACGATGAAAGATATAAAACTACCAGCAGCTATTGTACAATTAAATAAATAAAAGACTTCTCTTAATTCTCTTAATTCTTCAGAATCTTATCTTATTTGGAAAAAAAAACATTCATGGTGAAAGTCCCAAGGCAGATGTTTAGAACAGCTAATAGAAATGTTACTAAATGTGGAAAAAAGCCAATCTTCATACTGTTTTTGATTGAGACAAGTTGGTGAATAAATTTCCCCTCTCACTTTTTTCCCCTTCTTACGATGATGTCCTAGCAATGTGACAGCAGTAATACATATAAACAGTAAAACATATGGGAGATATGATTTAACATGGAATTTTTCATACTCAAGGAAGCAGAAGACATTGACACTATCCATATAGAGCTACTAATCAAAATTACCATATGTATTCTTAGGCTACAGAACAGCTTGATTTACTTGCGGATTCAGGCTTATCCTGTCATGGGTAGAATCTCTCCTATCTATAATAAGAATTTTTTTGGAAGCACCCAACTAGAAAATGTAGTGAAAATGCCTGCAGAAATCCCATGGAAATATAAAATGAAACATTAAAAACAAAAAATAAAACAGCAGCTCTGTTAAAATGGGTAATTTCTCCACATAAAGGCCATTTGTGGAAAAACATTTCATTTGTACTCATTGCCTTAAAATCGGAGCCTGTGTGGTGCAGTGAGAAAACAAAATTCTGCTGCATCCCTTAAATGCTGATTTGTATTAAGTGATAGGAGCCCTTCAGCCATTATATTTGAGCTGATTTCTGCATCTCATCACCCAAGTTTCTAAGGAGAACAAGGACCTCAGACGCTGAAGAAAAAGCAAGGATGGTTTTCACCCATTCAATCTACTGCTGCTCCCTGGGATGGAATAGGGTAACCCTCCCTCGGAGCAACCAGAGCAGAAAGTCACAAGGGTACTTCACATGCTTAATTTAAAAATATAGTAATTTCTGGTTGTAATGTATCATGCTACTGAAGGCTTAGTTCTTCAAAAACCACAACTCCTCAGCTGCTCACAAAAGTAAATACAGACTCTGGCTTTAAGCCAGAACAATAAATATGTCCTGGGTTTTGGTTTGTACTGGAAGATTGCAGAGCATAAGGAGAGACAGACAATAGTTTTATTATATTTCTGTTAAATCTGTGTATGCCTTTGTTTACATGTTTACGATGGCTACATGCTGTGAAGGTAACACCAAAAAACCACATAAAAAAAAGGTTGTTGGAAGAACCAAGGAGCAGTAAGAAAAACGCACTTACAGTGAGACAAGAGGAGTGGAAGGCACTCACCTGCCTCCTCTCTGCAGGCCAGAAGGGTTGATGCTTCCTTAGGCCAAACCTGAGACTCAAAGTCTCATCTGACTTTAAACACATAACTAAATTAACAGCATGGTCACCCCAGGCTCTTTCTGTAGTAAACAAGGAATGGCACCTCCGGGTGTGATTCAGATCTTAACTTCATTAAGTCACTTACTCCACGCCTTGATTCTGAGGTGTTTAGGCTGACTGTGTTCTCACTTAGGCCTGGGCATGCCCCAACCACGCTCCAAGCTCGTGATGCTCATTCAGCTAGGACACCTCATATTTAGGCAAGAAGAAACGTTGGGCGCAGGAAGGAGTTTGTGAGGCCCCAAGCACACTTTTGAACACTGCAAAATTTTGCGTAAAGAAATTTTGGGAAGAAAGGGACCTGGAAACAGAGTGGAAGAGCAGCCAGCCTGCAAGCACAATGGCAGAATAATCCTGTGGTTTGAAAAGTGTGGAGTAGGGGTTTAAGATAATGGACAGCTACCCAGGGACTATGAAGCGTGCTGCTTAATTTGGAAAGAAATATTTAATTATCATAAACATTAATGATAGATTGTAAGAGGAGGTTTATGTCCTAAGCAAACTGTTTGGGATAGTGTTTTTGTGATTAAGCTGGCAAAGGAAATTACTGAAGGAAAGAGAGTGACATGGCTCCAGGAAGGCTCAGTCCTCTCTTCATTTACACCGGGCCCTGTGGCAAAGAGCTCAGCAATGGGCTGTGGCTTCAGCTTCTGCCAGTGGATGATGCTCACGCGGGGAGAAGTGTAGAGGGGTGGCTGAGGGGGAGCTCCCAGCAAACTTCTCCCTGTGTTGCTCCTTTTCTGGGAACTAAACAAACACTCCTGGATTATATTAAGGATATTTCTATGGTGTGCATTTCCTAGTTAATCTCGTGTCCTGCTATGTTTAGAAGGAATAAATTAACAGCTCATTTGAGGACAGAGGCTGCACAAGTAAGACATTACGGCTCAATCTCTTTTTTCTTAGGGTGCAAGTCTCAGATGACTTCTGGAGGAGAGGGGACACTCCCTTTCTTATGGTTTTGAAAGCACAAACTGATTTCAAACAATTTTTTTTTCCCCTTAGGATTTGGGTTTAGTTGCTTATTCTCTTAGCTTGACACAAAATGGTAATTAGTCAGCATTGTGAAGGAAATGGGCACTTTCTGTTCAGACAGAGATTGAGTAGCATGAGCTGCAGCAGCCATACCATCTCGACCAATATCATATTCTTTAGCCATATGTGTCCATACTGAACAGCAACAGATGGTGCTTACAGATTTAAATCCCTCAAGGCAGACATAACAAGTGCCTAAGAAGCACACCTGGACAGAAATAAATATTTTAAACTACAAAGACATTTCAGCACAGAAGTGCACTTCTCTCCTTGTAGTATACAAAAGCAGAGATTAATAAATAGTAATTCTTACTTTTAGCAAGCACTTACACTTTGTCCCCTTCTCATTTGCTACCACATACTGTGTGGAAGGGATGATAAATGAGACCTGTACCAGCATCATGAATATTTACATTCCCCAAAGAGATCATTGCTGCTTTTTTTTTTCTCTAAGAGAATTGCTTTTCCTTGCTGCTAACATCCAAGAAGTCATTGCAGAGAATGGTAGATTCAGCCCTGCTAAACTTCTGATACACCAAGAAAGTGAATTAGGTTTTAGTACAACAGCACACAGGGCACAGAATGGCCCTTGATCGGATGCTGGAAGTTTAATTCCAGCGTTATCATTTTTCTGGTTTTTATTCACTGAAGCCCCAAAAAGGAAATATATGGAGGCTTTCCAGTATAGAAAGTCTTAAGACCTGACTCCTCTAATGCTGAAGAGCTACATGGAGGCAAGTTTTCCATAACTTATTTTGTATGATAGCAAAATATGTATATAGACACTTTTAAATCTGTAATTGATAGATAAGCCCTGGGTTAATGGCATGGCCACCAAGATGACCTGAGGGGATTCTGACAAAGCAATTAAAATAGCAGATTTGCAAGAAGAGAATGTGAAGTCATTGTGACAATCTAGGAGAGAAATATTAGCTAGTTGCAGATGATACATGTTCAAAACAGAAACCCTAATGTTTTGAGTCTGCTCATCACTGCCAGAGGGCAGCTGAAAAATTCACTCCGCAAACACATAGAGTGTTTTATAACATTAGCTAAAAGCAGACTATTTGCTGAGGGAAATAAACCAGACATGGTTTGGAGAGATTTCTGAGAAAAATGGTCCAACAGCAGGTAATTAGAGAGACTGTGACTGAAGAGGGGATTACTAAAAAGGCAAGGGAGATTAAATAAGTTTTCTTGTCAGTTTATAAAAAGCCCCATTCCTATTTCATAAATGATTTCCTAAATCAGGTCCACCATACAAGTTTTACTTGGGAGCAGGTGGTTCATCTGCTAGCCCCGATAACATGGTAAGAACTTGAGGTAGGAAGCCTAACAAAGCACTCAGCCCTGATGGCTTTGCTCATAAAAGTTTACAATGTTTTAAATTAAGAAACATGTCATCTGCTGCTCAGGACTTTCCAGTTTCTCTTGTGAAATAATCCTCTCCAATTTCTAAACATAGGAAAGATTCTTGCAAGGCATCCATGAGTTTTGAGGCTTTTTGTCTCTCGTAGGCCTATAATGAGGTGGATTTTTTGAAATTAAAGGCTTGCCAAGTCCTAGAGTGCTCAGAACTATTTCCCATGTTATTTTGGTGGTCACCAGAAGCTCAAATCAACAGACAGCTTGGGAAAGGCTTTCAAATTTTATGCTTTCTTTTTGCTAAAAACACCTCCATTTCTGATATACCTTCAACGATGAACAGACACATTTGTATTTCTGAGTGTACTTCCAGGTGGTATTTCTCTTTTGAGTATCAAGTGCATTTACACTCAGCAGTGAACCTTACTTCTTGGATGACATCTCAATAGAGAGCTTGGAAAAATAAATAGGAGCTTTCTTTCTAGTGAGGAAGGAATAATATATTTAAGTTTGACATCCTTCCTGTTTTCACTCCCTACAGAAAGGAAGAGAGATGGGATATTGGAACTGACGGCTATGGGATCCAAATGAAGATAAGCTTGAAACGAGACATCATTTTGATTGCATTGGTCTTACTGATTTTTAGTAATCCAGCAATTTTTTATGGAATATGTTGGGAAGAAATTGGGAGAAGTAGCAATTACAAATACTTTAGTAAAAAGGGTATCAAATCCATATATAAATGACTGACAAAGGCAATACTGTGCATTCTTGGCAACCCACTGGGTTTTATTATAAGTGGTTAGCTCCCCTCTTTTGCTTTTGAAGAAGACAGAACAATAATAGTTCTTTCTCTGGTGAAAGAGAACTGAAAGAAGATGAACATGCTGCCAGGAATAAATTGTCTATTTTTGTATTACATTGTCCTCCCCATATTTTTGCATAGAGGAAGAGCCTAAAAGATTTTACTCTATGTTGTGACATAACAGAGGCTTGTACGGGGCTTTGATTTTCCAACAATGCAGCATTACCATACTCTTCAGTCACATTCATACAACAAAGACCCTCTTTAGTATGGACTGCAGACAGGCTGATATTGAGCAGCAGGTATCATCAGGAAGAGACAGGGGTAATTCTGCATATTTTATATGCACTGAGAACCCTCAGGATACTTTGAGCTGGAATCAGCACAGTTTCCCATCACGTGAGTGATGCACTGAGATTACTCAGCTTATACAGCTTTAGGAACAAGTGCTTTTTCCTCTATATGTATTTCAGTATGGTATTTACAGGACTATAAAAGTAAGCTAAATGAACCTGGGATGTTTCATAACATGCAATTACTTTCAGGATCAAATCCTATGGCTTGAAGAAATACAAGAGAAGCACAAGCTCATCACATCAAAAGACCTGCCAATGTTTCTGTATTTGCAGTCAAGAAGCTCTGCTAGGGAAAAAAAAAAGTAGTAAGTAAAAAATTAAAGTCTATCTCTTGCAGAAGGGAAACATCACTCGCAAGTGTTTTACGTCGTGCAAATCAAATCAAGTGATGTACATGAAGAATAAACATATTTAGAGGGAAGACAAATGAATGAATAGAGTATCTTGACTAGCAATTAGATTCTGTGCCCAAGTACCATCAGTGCAAAATTGATGAGCAAAGTAACCTTTGGCTGCACTTTAGCAAGTTCTTCATTAGTTTTCTGGCTTTCTTCTTCAAATATTTTATTTCTGCATAGATACGCTGAGAAAAATGATCCATCCTGCTTGCACTACCTATGTATACCACGCTGTGCGATCAGCATATGTTCTACTAGCCAGAAACAGTATCTTGTTCCCCAGGCCCATCTTCCAATGAAGGAAGACAAAGGAAGAAAAGGTTTTCTTTCCTTCTTTCCGCAGATTAGGAAACCAGACCACTCAGAGATTAAATAACTGAAAGGCACACTGAAGGTCAATGGGTTTGAATTGAATCTGTTTGAATAGAAATCAGTAACAAATTTATTTGTGCCTTTGGAAATTTCTCTTGATGTGCTTAGAGGTAGAGGAGGGACATGTTGGTTCCTGTGGGAAAAAAGGTGGGGAGACAATTGGAGTTGTCAGATACAGCTAGGTAAGCTGCCATATTATCCGTTGGTAGACTGCTCCAGTCCATAATTGGTTGAGAGGCCTCCTCTCAACATTTGTCTGAGATTAGTGCTACTCAAGGCACTGAAGTGTAAGTGCTCATCGATGGGAATGTACATGCCCTGTTTGTTAATGCTCTGCACAAGAGAATTACCTGGGAGAATAGGGAATGTTATAGATCTGTCATTTGTATATGAACTAGAATTTAATTTAAGCTTTATTTTAGACATTTCCTTTCCCCATATTTTCTTCTTCATTTCACTTCTGTTGTATCATGTATCTCTATTTCTCATAGATTTGTGCTGCTGAGCCAAACGATAATGATGAAAGCTGCAAAGGAATGCAATGGCTTTCAGCATTACTGCACTACCTGCAGCACTACTTAGAAATAAAATGTCTCAATTCAAGGTATGATTGAGTGACTTAGCAGTTACTGAAGTCCTCTGAAAGAGTGGGTTTGATATGTTTCTTTAATTCTGCCAGGAAAAACAGGTGATAGGTGATAGCAACACAACATCGGAGGAAGCAGAGCTGCAGGATTAGAGCCAGTCCCAATGCATGGAGAGCCAGTCAACACAACTGGAACAAGCTGGGCTTCAAGAAACGCAGCCTCAGCTATGGACACAAGATGTGCCTCTCCCAGTTGGCTTCTATCCTGAGTTTTATGGAGTATAAAACTGTTCTTCATTGGTCAATGGGGAACTGCAAATGAATACATCTGTTGTGCTGTACTGGGTGGCATAGGGCATCTTTTGCTACTCAGGACTAAGAAATGGTCAGACTGCTGAAGTGTTTAGTGGATATTTATAACTTTGCTTCAATGTCCAGGTTTTCACATTCTTTTCAATCTTTACTCCATCATTTTCTGCCCTCCATTCAAAAACTGCCTCAGAGAAAAGCAAGTATGGTTATAGAGTAGCAATATATTTTGAATTGTCTTCTGCTCTTGGATGCAAAACAGCACTAAAATGCACTCCGGGAGGAGAGCTGAGGAGTGCTTAATTAGAGAAAGAATGTATGACCGCTCTCTGAAAATGGGCATCTGATCTAGCTTTGGCACTGTCAGAATAATGCTGTATCAAACAGCCCTCTGCACAGCAAATCTCAGAGGTGAACTCATTACATTGCCAACAGCAGAAGTTGCCGTCTTCTCAGAGAGATCAGGCATGACCAGCAGAAACAGATGCAATTTTAGTTAAATTAAAGCATGCAGCAGTACTCAAATAAATAAATTACAAAAAAGGTCTACATAAAACATTACCTTTTATTCATTTGATCTGCTCCACACATGTACCAAGGTTTCTGCTTATAGTGATGCTAATAAAGCGGAGGCACACCTGACCCCAGTGGAGCAATGGAACAGAAAATACGGAACCCCCTAATGACATTCCTATCATCCTTTTTTTCCAGAACTGAACTGCACTTTGAACATTTTCTGGGTTTTATTTTAAAGGTCCTTAGGAATAAAGCAAGGCATACATAGTGGCTTCAAGCAGACCACCATCTCTTAATTGTTAACCCCTGAGCTCCATCATCCGACCAGATGGACACATGATTCAGAGATATGCAGTTACTTGGAAGACACTTCCAAGGCTCTAGTTACTTGGAAGCCCAAGTAGCATGGCAGCATGTAAAATGTAGGACATTTCAAGGCACTTTAGTTAGGAATGAACCAGGCTTTATTTCCCCTAACCCACACCTAACTTCAAAGTTAAAGACCACCTGGAATGAAATGCTAGAAAAATGCCCAGGGGAATCTGAAACTGAGCATAGTGTATATTTAAGATAGATCACTCACATCACTTCTAGTCGAGCCATTCTGGAGTCGTTTCCTCCAGAAGAAATGACCTCACAGGTGTAGTCTCCAATGTCACCTGACCATGTCTGGCTGATCAGGAGGGTTCCATCTTTCTCTACTGTGATCCTGGAACTGCTGGATGGATTTATTACAACACTGTCCTTCTTCCAAACATACCTGAGTATTAGAATACTTGTTAACAGTTATTCACAAGACCTCCAAACCAGATTTATTTGAACTGTACAATAACACAGAAGTTTCTGGAACCTCACATTAAAAATGGCAGACACTCACATTTTCTTTCAGTATCAGAGACTTTTACAAATTCTAGTTTTAGATCAGTGATCTGAATGAGAAATGTAATTGCATCCAAGGTCACTAGAGCTCATCTGTTAAGACACTCACATAAGAGCACGTCTGAGATCTGTACAGCCCACAGTCTTACAATTAAGTATATCTACGTGAGATCTGTACACTGGTATTTCTCTTTCCAAAGGTCTTTTTGCATTTCAGCCTTTTAGCCCCCTCCAAGCTATTCCCTGCATTTCCTTTCATACTACCTGAATTTTCATGATACATTTATTTTAAATTAGTGAGCTTCCTCAAAATGCTCTAGCAGAAATTATACCATTTTACAGACAAATTCTGTTTTCCTTTGCACAGGTAAAGCAGAATATAGCCCCTAGTTACTGAGGTGTTCTCAAGAGCATGGATATCTCTTGTGTTGCTTTCATGGACCCCAATGTAAACACTTCTGGAATCCTATTCCTTCTCTTTGGCTTTTACTCTCATTAAGTATCAGCTTCTGACAAGTTGGTTTTATTGATAGTGTATTAACCTTGACAGTAAAATCATGGAAGGCTATATTGAAGTCATGAAGTGGAACATAGCTCATTGTAAATAATACATAAGGCTGAAATGGAAGATGGGATTTATATGATTAATGATACAGTGTACAACCTTATAATGCAGTAATCAGGGGTCTGGTGTTCAAATCTGGGGTCCTGAAACTTTTTGCCTAATGCTATCCATATAGCTTATAAAATTAAGCTGGGATAAACCACACAAACAAGAACTGACACCACCAACCTGATTGAAATTCTAGGATCATGAGTCGCTTCACATCGCAGAGTGGCTGTGGTTCCTTTGATCACAGTGCTATCCTCAGGAGGGTGAACAATGAAAGTGCGATCTGAAAGGAACACAAGCCATAGTTCAGGTGAAATTACAGCATTTTAACTTGGGTATTCACTCAGAGAGCAGGCAACTGAACATTTGTCATTCAAAGCAAGCAGGCCATTCCTCTTCAAGCCTGTGCTGTGAAGGCTTCCCTCCCTCTAATGTCATTGTGTCAAGAAGAGGTGGTACGCTGTGGGGTGCAGAGAAGCAAAAGCAGCAGAGGCCATGAGTCCGAGTTGGCAGTGATCTGAGCAGGAAGAGTACTAAAGCTGTACTAACTCTAACTGGTCTTGTGGCAAGCATCTACAGCAAGTCCCTAAAGCCACAGGGCAGCTCGTATGTTTGTAACGCTTTATAAATGAATCCAAACCTACACTGGAAACAAGTCACACTGTTCAGAGCAGTGAAAACAAACACAAAGAAAAATCTGTGCAAAGAAGAAGAGGCTTGAAAAATATCCAGAAAGAAGAAAACTTCAATGGCACCTGACAATCTCATTAAATCCAGGAAAGAGGCTAATGAGGAGGAGCTTCGGGTAGTCTGAATTTTCCATATAAGAAAGATATACTGTTTACTCATATGTTTCAGAACATCTTTATTCAAGCACCTCCTGGAGACCCAGAACACAATAATTGCTGTAACTACAGCAACCAGATCTGGTGTGAAAGATCTCTATTATGCTTAACACACAGCAGCAGCAGATAGCATCAGCTGAGGCAGGTAGACAACTAGGATGAGTATAGAAGGTATGTGGATAATGTTAATCAGTCCCAAATCCCTACAGAGATAATCAGCATCCTCTGAGATATCTCATACATGCACAAGAAGGAATCATCAGCAAAATCAAAAGCTAGCTCTAACAGCATGGAATTTCTAGCATTATTCCTGATGTACCTATGTATGCCTTCTAGCTTTATATGGTGCTGTTGTTATACAAATATGAGGTTATATGTACTTTCCCTCCCTCCAACGCAGCACAATGAAAAGGAACTATCTTTAATACAAATAAGAACCATGCCTTTGAGAATTAATGGAAGGATTTCCTGGATATCATTCAGTTTATAACATCCTGATGTGTTTACCAACAGTATACTGTCAAAAAAAAATCAATATGATGGCCATATGATGCAAGCCTGTTACATTTACTGCCAGTGTTATTTTCAGGTATTCCCAAGTTCAAAAGCAAAAGTTTTCCTGATTTGACTTGCACAGTTTGGGGATTAATAAATGCCAAATATGGACTGCACATCAGCAGCACAATTGAAATGAGAGAGAGGGCCACAACACTTCTGCATTTACCCTAATCTTCATTGGTTTTATTTATTCTTAGTCCCAACTAACTAACATTATTTCCTACCCATAGTAGCTAAAAGCAATATTTTAACTCAGGAGTAACAAAGGGCAAACTGTTGGATCAGACTCTCTTCCCCAAAAGAAGAAATGAATAAAAAAATTAGAGATCAAGGGCAAATGGAGGAGGACAAAATCATTTCATGGGTTGCCCTGTGCCGTGCCAAGCTGTAGCATGAGAGACTATCTGAAGTCTGCTTTACTTTGGTTTGGCTTCCAACAGTGCCCAGGACCACAAAGAAATACAAAGGTATGAGGAAAATCATACTCATTGTTAACTGCAGCCACTGCCTTGGTACCAGCATGGGCTGGTCTACATTGCCTGCAGAGTCCTCAAGGCAGAAACCCACTGCCCATAGCCAAATCTGCAAGTTAGAAGGTCTGATGTGCAGTGCAAGATTCACCATGACAGAACCTAAGCAAAACTGTAATTGTGATTGAAATTCTATTTTAATACTCTTTCTTCCACAAAATATAAACGTTTATATGCATAATTTTACAAACAAAAAGGATATTTGAGATAGGTTTCCTAAAATAGATACGTCATTCCTATTAAATCACACAAGTATCTCTATTAACTAGAAAAGCATAATTACTTAGGAAAATTTCCTGAGCATACAACAAAAACTGATTAAGACTTGATTAAAGTTAGACTTTAAACAAAGCATTATCCTTACTCCACACTGTCAGCATCACAAAAGCATTCAGAGCTCCTTCAGAGTTGACTGCACAGCAAGTATAATTGCCAGCATCCTGAAGGAACACGGGTGTTATCTGGAGCCCTCCAGATTCAAGAAGAATGAACCGAGGAATCTGAACTGAGCCACTGGCTAAGATCCGGTCTCCTGAAATACAGAAGGGAAAAGCAGCATGATTAGTGTCATGTAGACTGCATGGATTAATCACTGCAATCCTGGTTCTTCCAGAAGACTGTTAGAACCTATCCGGGCCTCTGGCCCACAATAGCCCCATGACAAACCCTCTGCTTGCAGAACCAAAGAAATGAGGTATGTGCTAAATGGTTTTACAGAGTCTCAGCAAGAGGAATGGACAAAAAACCCTTGGATCCCAGCTTTTCCACAATGATTTAATAACTGGCTACCTTTCTTCCATGAGATGGCAGGTTTTGGAGCCCCTGACACTTCACAGGTTAGCACTGCGCTCATCCCCTCTGTAACAGTGGTATCCTCTGGAGGCTGTATAAATGCTGGTATTATGTCTAGAATCAAAAATTAAAAAAATTCAATGCATCAGCTATCAGAAAGTTCCTTTACCTATTATCATGGACTACTTCACATCCACTTTTATAGAGCTGATCATGGAGAAGGACATGACAATAATGCATGAAAACCTTTCAGCAGTGACTGTAACCTTTCATTATTCATCTCTTAGGAATTGCCTAATTCAGTTTATTACCTACACAGAAAATAAAAAACTATCAGTGCTTGTACATGTACAAGTGAGGTGGCTTACAGAAAAAGGAAGATAAAGCTCAAAATGAGTGTTTGGGGGGAAGTTGAGAAATCTAGATAAACAAAACTATTTTCTTTCATCTTCATAAGAGAGTTCTTTAAGATGAAAAGCAACTTGAGAAAGGCATTAACTTCGAGACTTAAATGTCAGCCAAAAGAATTTAGCACCTGAGTCTCATCCAAGACATTTTCCAAGTTTCGTTCTCTCTTATTTTCCCCCAGTTGCATTTTATTACATTTTTTCTGCAGTTTCCTAGATATATATTGAACTGGGCCGGATCTATTTTCTGAAACCAGCAGGAATTCTGGTCCTTTTGGGCTAAAAAAAATCAGCTTCCTGAAGAAGAGTTACAGTATTGCAGAAATGCCTGTTAATAATCGCCTTTAAAGGACTCTACTACAATTTTTAATTCTTCCATGGAGAAGGGAGTACTTTATTTAGAAAGGCATTTAATCAGATTCTTTTGGCAAAAAAAAAAAAACCAACCCCAAAACCCCTTGAACTTTCTTTTCTCTATTAAATGCAGCTGTAGACAAAAGGTAGATAAAATAACACCATGCACAATCATGAAGCAGGAGCTCAAATTCAGAATAGAATTACATTAAAGTAGAATTAAATTATTTAAGTATAAAGGAAAGATGAAAGTATTTCACAATTAACCTTTTTTTTTTTCTTTTCATTAAGTTTTCCTTTTGTAGCATGAAATAGGAGAGTTCTCCTCAAGCCCCTTATGTGATGGAAAAATTTTTCTATAGGCTTCAGCAGATTGTATTTGTTTTTGCCCTGCCTGTGGCAGGGGGGTTGGAATACTATGATCCTTGGGGTCCCTTCCAACCCATGCCATTCTATGATTCTATTCAGGCCACAGAAGGCATTTTGGGGTAGCTTAGGGCTAGGGCAGTTAGACTTGATGAAAATCAAGGTTCTGTGAGTCAAAACAAACAAGCACAACGTGGCAGAGAAATCCCATGGATGAAGGGTCACCTACGGAAATGACAACTCATTGATCTCATATCATGACTTATTACTCACTAGTCACATCCAGGTAGGTGTAAGTCTGTATCTCTCCAGCTTTATTACTAGCAAAACACTGGAAGATTCCAGCATCCTCAGGACGCAGCCCGTGAATCCGCAGCCCTCCACTCAACAGGACTTTGTAGCGAGGGTTTTCCAGCTTGCTGAGGGGGACAGAGTCCTTGTACCAGACCAAGGTGGGAATGGGAACACCTATAAAACAAAGAAGAATTTTGCTATTAGTCCTTGAAAAACACGTTTTTGGTAATCAAAATACCCAGTGCTGTTCTAGACATATCCCTGGTTTCCCATCCCTCCACACCAATTAGTTATATTTTTACAAGCTGCTTTTGATAAATGGAGGCTTCATCTTACATTATCAATGGTAATAACACACTGCAGAACATGTGGGAATCAAACCAGCAAACAGTGAAAGGGGAAATGTTGAGAAAACATGTTATCAAATTACTTTCTTCACCCAATCATATTTCATGCTACTACAAAATAAGATTTACAGCAATTTCACGTTGGAAGCAAGAATCATGCTACTTAAAGAGCAGCCGTGTGGCAATGCAGCAAGTCTGTAAGACTGTTGCATCCCAAATAAGATTCTTCTGTGCTACTGTAGCTGAGATGTCAAAATAAAAAGGAAATGGTGAATTACACATAAAAATATGAACTGCTCACACGGCTGTATTTAAGTTCTAATTTGGCAGCTTACTTTGAGCTGATGCACAAACTGCATGTTGCCAACAATGGGAGAGCTTTAAATTATTAGTATTTTTATTCATTCTCAAGCTTAACCTGTTATTTGAAAAACACCAGACATTAGAAGAAACAAAAATCCTACCCTAGATGTAACAGCCCCAGCTATTCTTGTTTTCTTTCATATAAATGTTCTACAAACACTGACACAGTTACTTCACACACATTTTTCTGCAGCCATATACCAGGCAGCTGGGATGAAGTGCCTGTAACTATAGTATATACAAATAGCGCAGGATTCTCGCTTCTTTGAGAGATACCAGGGGCCTGGAACAGTTGTACACAGATGTTCTTGTCCCGCTCCTCACATCAGACAATGTTTTATCTTTATATGACAGAAATCCCTAACTGATCAAATGCTGTGGGCCCTATCTGAAGTGAAGCAGATATTTTATGTGATAGGATAATCACAGGATCACAAGTGTATCAAGCCGATTTAGGTTATCTCAGCCCCAAATACAGCTTTTTCATAATCAGTAGATGTTTCTGAACACATATCACTTAAACCCTCAGAGGTTCACATTCCCTTGTTATAAGGTAAGGAACTATGGTCTTAAATTCAAGGGTGAGGGGCATTTGCCTGAATAGAGAAAAGCAGGGTACAATGGGAGCATTAAATATGGGATGTCACTGATGAATTGAGCATCTGCAGACAATGAATTTCACTGCAATGTTGGCAATGACTTAAGGTTCTCAGAGCGAAAGTACTATCTATATTATCATCATTACAATTTAAAAAATCCTCAAGTTAAATACTGCTCTATTATACTTCCATTCATATCTTCTCTCAGTGCACTTCCTCTCTTTATATAGACAAAAGCTATATTAACTCTTGGAAAGAACTCAGAAAAAATGTATGGAATGATTGAAAAACAACATTCAATTGCTGCTGTTACTTTTATAAACATGTATCATTTACTACAATCACCTCTGATGCTTTTGTTCTGCTGATAAAATAAAATGTACTCATAAACTAGAAGGTAATCATCTCAGGAAGAAATCCACTATGTCGAGTGCATTGTGTGATAGAGAATAGATGTAGTGTAGTAGGTTGCAATAGGCATAATTTAAATTTCATACAACAGCCCATATACAGAATTAGCGTAAATTTCAATGTTCAGAATTCTCGGTGAGAGTGTTATTCATCTCTTGAAAATCCTCCTGGGCAAATACAAATTATCACTGAGTAATGAAGAAACAGATGATGCAAAATGGAATAGTTCTCCTGATGCTGAGAAGCCTGGAAATGTTTAAATAATAGCAACTCCATTTTCCCACACATTAGACTTGATAGGCACCTAGGAAATAATGAAATCCTGCATTCAGTACACTCAAACCTTTAACACTGGTGTCATTCCATAAATCCCATTCTACTAACAGTATTAGCAAACCTTCTAATCCCATAATCACTGTGAGATACACCTCCCTATCACCAACTCAGCTGACAAACGAAATATTACCATCTCTATTTTTCTACATTTCGGTTACGGATATCTTCCTCTACTCAAAGTTATGAGTCTGAATAATAGGATCTTATCTAAGCACTCTGATGCCTGTCAGCAGCATTCATTTGGGCTTTAGTGATCTTCCCAGAGAGATTTGTCTTCCAAGTTATACACATTTTCTTTTATCTTTTTCCTACCTCTTTGGCTATAAAAATGGTTAAAACCAGCTTCTTTTCTTCTCCCCTGCTCCTACCTCACAGTCTTCACTCTCCTCACAACCCCAAAGGAATTTTGCTTCCTTTCCTCTCTAAAAACTTCTGCTGAAAAAATTATGAACCGAAGAAAACACTTTAAAGACCTTTTGGATTTACCTTTCCGAGCAGTATCAGTCCTACCTTACCGTTTGAGATTACAGAGTGGCCTAAAAGACCAGTAATAATAAATAAAATAAGCTTATTTCTCAGCATGTAGGCAGCGCTCTTCATTTTTCACAGACGAGTTAATCTAGTGTTCTGGAGGAAAAGGGAAGGTGGGAAGCTGAGACTCTGGCACTGGCCTTGCCACTTTCTCTGTAACCTTGGGCAAATAATGTATGCAATCTGAGGCTCAGTTTCCCCATCTGTGGAACAGATGCTTGACTCTTTGCCAAATTTAAATTACTTAGGAACCTGGATAAAAGACTTGAAATATTCACTGTGTCATTTTTGTTATTTATTTTTTATAGCCTTCTCTAGATCCCAGTGGGCTACTGGGGAATCCCAAAAGCATCTTTCCATCTACTTGTCTAAACAGGTAGAACTAAAGTCCAATTAACTGTGCTCCCTAGATACTGCCACCGCTGCCTGCAGCTCTAAACTTTCTATAAGCAAATAAGAAAAAGCATTTAAAAGAAACCCATTGAAAATGCAGGCAGCATCAGCCCCTGCTGAAAGATATACAGCAGAGCATGGTTACTGTGCAGTCTGATACACTGAAACTCCATTACGGGGAAGTATAAAGCCAGTCTGTGCAAGTTGCAATTTTATTTACAGTTAATCTCTGCTTATACTGTGAAATTAATCTGTCTCTCACACATTCCAAATGCACCAAGACTTGGCAAATGGGCTTTGTGCACAGCACTTGATGGGACTGGGGGAAATACAATCTGTCTTCCTATTTGTAGCGGAGGTACAGGGCAGCTTTGCAGTTCCTCTGGTGCTTTATTCTAGCTCCCAGCTCGGAGCAGGGAGACAGCAACCTTCGGTTACCCTCTTTTTAAATGCTGGCAATTGCCAGATTTGTGTAATAATGGATCAAAACTCCTCTATGTTTAATACTAGTAACTGCCCCTTACAAGTCTGTGTTATAAGCACTCGGCAAAATAGTCCCCACAGAGACAGGTTTCCCCCTTCCTGCACCACATCCATCAGCAGATCAGAGGTACGCTAGAAGAGTTCAGCAGAAATAAATTATTTCCTCCAGTAAGGGTTCCCATGTCTCCAGTAAGACCTCATCTACAGAGAATGGTTATGTATGCCCTATTAATCCCCTTGGGAGCTAAACTGCTCAGGGGAAGTATTAGGATAGAAGGATGAGTTAGAAGCCAGCCTCTTTTCTTCCTTATTTTTCCAGATTTTGGGTGGTTTGGTTTTTCTATTTTTTTTTAATACATGAAAAACATTCGAGACAACAGATAGGTTTTTCCAGTGACAGTGAGATAGCTCAGAGTTATACAGGACTGAAAAATAATTAAAAAAAATAATCTCAGAATGGCTTTGTATTTCAATTTCTCTAATAGCATAACACATACTTTTAATTCTGCTACTTGAAAAATCTTCTGAGATAAAAAAATCGCAGATACATTTGTCATACCACATGCTGAAACATAAAGTTGGTGGCACATTGCCAGAATAAATGTCTATCCAGTCACTTTTCCTTCCTTTGAAATTGTCTTGTCTTGGATGCTCAGGCACAAAATGTAAGAACAGCCCAAGGACAAAATGCTATTTCCACCTTCTCAGCTCCAGTAATCTGTGCTTCAGCTATTTCCGGAGCCAGAGGTTGCAAACACACAGCTCTGTCTAATAGTCCTTACTGGGTTTTTCTTCCATACATTTTCTTTTTTTTTTCTAAGCAAGTTTTATTTCTGATCTTAACCACTACCTGGACCAACAACCTCTGCAGCTTTCTTTCTCTGAAAAGGTACTCTCTTTTCTTTATTGTATATCTCTTCACTGAAAAGTTAGCTGGGTGTGTCCTCTGCTTCTTGCACGAACCAAGACAGGATTATCACCTTCTACTCCCATCTCCCAGTGGCACCCACCCTTCAAGTCATCCCTTTCACAAAGTGGTCCAGTCACTTTAATTTTTTATCATTCAAAACCCATGGTAGACCTCTAATTATACCACTCCCACTTTTTTGTATCATTTTTGGTTTTTCTACATCCCTGTCTCTAACAGAGTGATTAGAATTGTGGGAAGTATTTGCGATGCAGTTGCTGCCCCATGGATTTGTATCGTGGTATTCTCATATTTTTTTCTCTATTCCTTTCTTGCCAGTACCTAACATTTTGAATCATGGCTTGGTTCTGAACTGATGTTTGCAGAAGACATACCTTTTCTGCATAGCAATTTCATCTCTGTCAATAATTTCATCTGCCAGTTCATTGTCCAGTCAGTTCAAATCATCAGAACCTTCTGTGACTATTTTGCAGTCAGATTAATATTGAGTATCTTGAATAATTTTATATAATCAGTAAATATTATCATCTTACTATTCACACTCTTTTCCAGGTCATTTATGAGTATGTTGAACTGCATGGGTTCCAGCAGAGATTCCCGGGGAACTCCACTGACAGCAGGTCCTGCTGTGCTTTGTTAAAAAAGCCATTAATTAACCACAAGATCTTGTCTCTTATAACCTAACAGCTTCATCTTTATAAAAGCCTTTTGGTAAGAGACCTCATCAAAGGTTTCTAAAATTCTAAATTAGCTGGAGCACCCTTACAACACACGCTCGCTTACCACCCTAGAGTATTTGCAAAGCTTCCCTCTAGAAGAGCAGTGTTGACTTTTTCCCACACAGAGCATTAAAAATTGCTTAAATCATAGTGGAAACAATATCATAATACAATAAAGAACATCTTTATTGGGTCTGGTCTGGAGAAAGAGCCCACTGAAACAAGCTGCTGGTGAGGTTTGGGTGTTTTTTTTAGTTGAGGTTGTGTATTTTTTACCCATGGCATTTTTATGTGTACTGCTTGTTAAACTCTGCATCAGGGAAAGTGAGACAACAGAAAGTTTAATCGCTTGCCAAAGCCATGTAGCAATTTGGTGACAGAGACAAACCTGCTCAACATGGGACTACAATGTCTCCTATCTTTCTACAGCGCTAAAATAGGTGGTGCTTTCAGTTCTCTGGCACCAAATCTTAAAAACCACTTTGGTTTAGGTAGAATTCTAAACAACTGAAGCCTTTAATGTTAGTTATTTAAATACCTGCCAATTAAAAACTGCCTTTAACAATCCTCCTGCAGAATTCTTAACTACATTCAAACGTCAGAGTTACTGACGTTTCTATTCAGTATAAAAGTTCCATAATTTTTAGGAAAAAAAAAGGACATTTGAATAGTTGGAAATACTGACTGATTGCATTGCAGATGATGGGTTCCATAACCATACATTCACCTTAGCTAATTTCCCAGCTCAAGACACAAACATCTGTTATACAGCAACCACTATGAAGCAAAGGCAGGTTACCAGAGGGGAGTGAGCAGGACTTGCCCTGCCCAACAAACACAAGAATTGCCCGATTTTCCCAGGGCAAAGGCCATCCCTTTCCCTGACACCCGAGATCTGCCATAATTCACAGTAAGGCAAATCATTGTGAGTTTGTATAAGATGCTTTCCTCAGTACTGGTGATACATCCATCATTTGTGCAGGTTGGAAGATTTCTGCACACTTACCCATCGCCTGGCACAGGATGTCCACGTCTTTCTCCGCTTCAGCCAAAATCACACTCTCGGGCTCAGCTGTGAAGTGTGGTGGCTCTTTAGAAAGAGGAAAGCAAACACAAGTAAACAAACAAAGCCACAGGAAAACCAAAAGTAGGTGCTGATTTAAAGATATCCATCACATAATCTCTCCACTCAAGTTGCATTCAACACACTGTATTACAAACAGACTAGCTTGCCTGAGTTTGTCTCTATATGGAGGCACTTTTTTTTGGTAGTAAAAGCCTCATAAAAAACATAACAATTTTTTGCTACGTTGAGTATGAATTCCAAAGAGTCAAGTCAATGTAAGGTAAGATTTAGGGATTTGCACTGCAAATTAATGCTCAGAGCAGGGGTTACTTTTCATTTTATAGGTCTGAATCATGGAACATCTTAATTCTCTGCTCAGAAGGGCCCTCCCAAGAGGTTTATAAAGGTTTGTATTTACAGCATAGTATTTTATAGGATAGTTTGCTTCAGTATCTCAACTAAATTCCACCTCGTGAAGGCATGAAGCATGTCCAATAAAGTGCCATAACATGTCAGAAGGCCGATATCAGACGACAAGTGCAGCATAATTAAAAAAAAAAATACTTCTCAACTATTTTATTTCTTGAAAGCAAACAGATTTAATGCTTTAATTGAAGTTATAGTAATAATCATAAAAATCCACACTTTATCATTAGGACTAAAGAAAAGATATTAGACTTTTAATTAAACAAAGACAAGATTCCAGACATTGTAGAGTATGCTGTCATGTAACTCTTCTATGCAGCATAAAATTGAAGAGCATCATGTTAAAGTCCCACAGGCATTAAGGTTGCAGTAATTATCATGGTAACTAAAAACTGTCATAGTCTGCTCAATGCAATTATCATCTGAGTACTGTTTCTAGAAGCGTTTTATTTGATTATAACTAGTGTTCTATTGTAGCATAAACAGCCCCCCTGGTAAGTCTTAGAAAGTACAGAAAAGACAATATAAGCAACTCCTGAGAATAAATTACTTCTATTTTGATTTTAAGGAAATCAAGTATGGCTGAAAAAAACATAGTAAGCTACAAGAAGATCCAAGGTCATCTGCACTGACTTCTGAAATTTCTTCAACATGTCTGAAAAACCAAACATGTCTTCTGTATTATTGATAGGACATTAGTGTTTTCCATAAATAAAACCAGAATCACATAATTTTATCCTGCAAAATCTTAATTCTCCCACTACCACCCATAGTAAAGCAAGTATTGCTACCATTTCACAGGGATGACGTGACACACCAGCAGGCACACATCAGTAAGCGCTGGATTAGAATACAGCCCTCCTTTCCCAGCACTCCCTCTCACTATAATAAAAAACTTGCTTGAGTATATACAACTGGGGTCTCATCAGAGCACCGATGGACATTGCAATTCTGTGTTCGTTCCAAATAAAGTCAATCAATATTAGTTTTCAAAATCCTGTGCAGAGGAGGAGGTGACGTTGCAAAATAGCCTAGAATACTCATTTACCCAGCAAAACCAATAAAACAAGCTACCTGATTTATTATATTCTAATAATATACATGTGTTAACATTATTGATCCTCACTGCCTAAATATAAAGCCATTAATAAACATGCATAATAAGTTGTGATTTATTGCATATGATCTCATGCGTTAATCTAAACAACAAATTGAAAAGCTGAACATTTAATTGAAATTCACTGATGGCACTCTGTTTGACACGTTTGATCAACTAAGTTGCTGAGTCCCCTGCAATTCATTTAAGTCCATGCTTTAACTCTGGGTACAATCTAGCTTCTAGAATTTTGTCTATTTAATTTCCAAACATTTCACCTAGTGTCCCTACTTTTCTACATATCTGTCTATCTTTCATTCTATGGCAGTTGAATTTGATTGTGAGGTGAGGGAGAGGGGAACCATGGCCAAAAGCAGCATCCAGACACATACCCCCACATCCAGCCATTCACTTCTGATTCTGGCCTGCTTCTGTGGATGTCTCTTCAGGCAGTGAGGTCCAAGTGTATTTTCCTTCTTTCAGGGAGTTCCTGACTGCCCATCTTCCACCCTCCCTTTAATAAGGCCGTCTGATGTTAACGGCCAAATTTCTAAACTCATCAACCTGTAGCTACCAGCTCTCAAACTTTCTCCTATATCAGCAGCTGATTCACACATGTGATGAATTTGCAGTTTTATCTTCAACACTAAAGCCTGCTGAGCTCAATCCTCACAGCTGTTCCAGCAGCTGGAAGCCAAATGCTACAGTTGGCATAGAGTGGTCGAGAGACTGAGGCAACAATTACCCATAGAAGGGCCAACCTTCCAGAAACAACTCTATAATTTACTGATTATTAGCTACCTGCTTCCACTGCCTAGAATTGGAGATAAGCCTGGATGGGAAGACAAGACTAATTCATACAGGAATTCTTGAACATCTACAGTAACACACACACAACAGTGCTGTGGCATCCCAACTCTAACATACATGGAAAATTAGTCTTGGAGATAAAAGGTATGAACCACAGCGGTATTTGTGTAGATATAATTTTAGGGCTTTGAAGGACATGACACCATGATCTCCATGCAAACTGTGCTGCTTTTCCATAGGCATGTGTCTTATGCTAGCAACACAGGTGCTCAAAATGTCATTAGGAGTGAAGGTCCATGGCTTCAACAGAACTCCAGCTATGGAAGAAATTGCTCTAGTTACCAGTGCTAGACAACTGAAATCTGGACTCCTCAGAGTCCTGTGTATCATCTGCACATCAGGTGTGTGCCTGAGGGCCTGCAGGCACAGCATAAATTGCAAGTGAAAAATTCAGAGTATCTCGATTTGGGTGCTACACTCTATCTGGTGAATAACTATCAGAAAGAGGCCATAAAAATGCAGCAATATTTATAGGGGTCAGATGGCATTCTGAAGGAACGTTCTGGCTGGCCGTATATATGACTCCATTGCATATTTATAAGGCTTGGTTTGAATCACACAGTATGAATTTGAACATTTATTGTTGTAGGCAATAATCATGTGTTGAAATTTAATATGTGTGGTGAAATTACAATGTCTTCCCAACTATATAACATGCCAGGCACAAGCCCCCGGACATGGCAATTTCTAGAAACGACACTAGTCTGGTGGTATCAGGTCAAACATTTAATCATTTAATTTTTTTTTTTTTTTAAAATTATAGACTGACAATAGCTGGAATAGGAAAGGACCCATTACACTGGGTTCATCCTGCTGGCAGAGCAGCATGCTGTGCAACGAGAGGGGTCATGTCGCATATCGCGCTGGAAGAAACAGATACTGTATTGTTCTGATATTGTATTGGTGTTTGACTGATCTTAACTAAAAGGTCAAGAACAAGCAAAGGGGGGAAAAGAATATTTGAATATAAATGTGTGCTTTTAATAGTTGTTGAGGGTTTCAGGGTTTCTTTGCACTACAGACATCACTGGAAAGATAGTCTCTCTGCAAAGCCCCTGGGAGCCTGCAAAATTTGATACTGTTCTAACTTCCCCCATGCAGAGTTACATGGTCACTGATTTTAACATTCAAAAGATAGCAGTCAGCATCCATTACATACCCTTCAAGCTGCATTGGAGATGTGTGACCTAATCCTAGATACACACATGAAAGTCAAAAAGAACAGAGAAAGCCCCAGGGGCTCCTCCAAAGCTGAAATTCCTGCATCACTCAAACTCAGGCCTCCATAGTTAAGGGGAAAACCAAGCCTTAAACATGGAAGCCTTTCTCTAGCATTACCATAAACTAATTTATTTGGTGAATATCCTGAAAAGAAAGGGAACTGGGAACCTGAAAGCTCCTTGTAGGCACAAAGTCCACAACTCCAGGTAGCAGATCAGACTGTCCATGCTGGTAGAGAAGCCACGTTGTATTTGGAGGTATAGCGGGTTCCTTGAAGCAAGTTTGTTCCTGGCATGAATACCAGGTTAAAACAGAAAGAGATTAAAAGGTACGCTTAGTTTCTTGCTACAATCCCTACTGCAAGCTGCAGTCTGTGTTCTAAAGGCAGCAGCACCGGAAGCACATCTCCTGTTTGCAGAACTGAAAGGGATGAGTTTCTCCTGAAAGCCAGAGACAGAGCTGGACTTCCCAGAAGTCCCATTACTTCATCGCAGAATGCGTCCTGTGTGCATCTGGCACCAAGGTGACAGGTCTGTGTCCATCTCAACAACCTCTGAGGCTCAACAAATCAAAAATTATCAACATTTCTCTGATTTGAGCCCAAACTCTATTTTTGACAAGCCCAAAGACATTTCTTATTAAAATTTTCCATAAAACTCTCTCTTGTTTCTTACACATGGTGCATGAACAGAGTTACTGCGATCTTTTCATAAGCACAATACACGAACACCATCATAGTGGGAAAATTCCTTCTTCTGTTTGCAAGACAGCACTTGCAGTGTTTCAAAGTATCTCAGGTAAAACCACAACAGCCATTTTGCTGATCAGAAGGTACCAGTGGGGCTAGCTGCAGAGGAAAACAAGTTCTATTCTGGCTGCTCTATCTCCAGTCAATGCAAATTCACCAACAGTGAGCAACGCACAAAGGTGGCCCTTCCGCAGGTCAGAGGTGCCTATGGTTCATCACAGGGGCTGAGCTGGATGGGCCCTCTATACTCACAGTACATTTTTTCTGAACCCCACAATCCCATGAAGCTTCATGCTTTGTACCTGACATCCTGGGTAGCCTTTATGAGAGTGACTTAACTACAACAGCCCATGATCATCCTGTTTCAGAAAGAAATCTATCCAGCTGCAATGTAAAAATTTGCTCGAGGAAACAGAAAGATGGGAATAATATTCATTAATATTATTAATGAAAATTAATACAGCTGTTCTGGGCACATAATGGCTCTAAATAGAAGGAAAGCCTTCTGCTGCCATTCTTCTTTATTCTGTTCTGTTCCTCTGACTGGGCCAACAGGACTTCAGAACCTCACCACACCAGGCCAATCTTTAGTTGGTTTCCTCTTTGGCTAGTTCAGTTTATACTTTCTGACCACATCAGGTGTAAAGAGCAGTATGAATTTCACATAGCGGAAGGGTTCCAGCCCTCACTCTCTTGAGCTCCTAAAATTCATAATTTCCCATAGAGCAATCACTTATAAAACGACTATTGCAATTTGTCGCTAACAGAACTTGCAGAACTGGAGCAAAAGAATTTAAGATTAGCTCAGTTTTCAAATTGGTTTGCTCATGAGAAGACTCCTTAAATTACTTAATCTTCAAACTGTTAGTGGTAAAACAAATGTGCTCTTATCTAATCTGCAACAAATCTTTCCCAAACTGTTACTCTGCCAACTGAGGAACATGCTACACTTTAAAAATTTATAACAACTGCAGCTAATAAAACCAAGGTTTGGAACCACCTCAGTTTATCTTTGCGGGAACAATATGAAGATGTCAGAGAGCTCTTTGCCACATTCAGAAGAAAATTGCAATGCAGCACAAGACTAGAGGATTTTCTTTTTGCTTATGCAGGAATACTTTATTACATTAGAGATTCAGATTTTTCAGGTATTATTGTGATTTTAATTTACAACCTGAGATGTACTCTCAGAAATATTCAGAAAAAAATTCAGAGGTAATATTCTGGGTCACAAATAATAATTGGAACTCAGTACCTACCTTCGTACTACGTTCCACTACCTTCTAATAAAGCTCTTGTCCCCATCTGAGCCCACACCCAGATTGTGTGACTTTCGCTTAGCTGGGAAAGGCAAGGATTGATATATTTCTAAAAAAGTTTCCATTAACTCAGTATTTGTGGTATCTTTGATGCATCTTTTTATCACTCTCCCTATTCTACCTGTTAATAGCCAAATGTTTTTCTCCATTAATCCATGAAAGCTCTCATCACCATACCACTGAGGGTGCGCATTAGATTTACCCCAACCGTTTTGAAAACAAACCTCTTCTATTAACACAATTTCCTTTTTCTGTTAGTCAAGACCTGTTATTAAGTCCACACTGTGTTATTCTCCCAAGAAGTAGAGCTCATTATCAGGTCACTATCAATGTGTGCACTCCACAAATATTTTATGCATGCAAATGGACAAGCGTACTTGATTCTCTGCAAGTGCTACTCCAATCGACTATGCGGGATACACCACAAACAACCTGAGGTTTGAAGCTTGTAGGCACTTTCCTCTACAACTCATCACTTGATTAATTAAGCACTGGCCAGATCCACCCAAGAATTCTAAAGCTGAATACGAGTTATGCATTACCTACTGATCCTACTGTATTCAAGTCTCGTCTGGACGCCTATCTATGTAATATGAGATAGGGAGCCTGCTTTGGCAGGGGGGTTGGACCCGAAGATCTCTTGAGGTCCCTTCCAACCCCTAAGATTCTGTGATTCTGTGATCCTTTGATTCGGTTTCCTGTTTAGAATTAGAGATCCATCCTGCAGTTCAAGAAACTCATAAATAAAGAAATCTATCAGGCTTTGCTGACACATTGAGTAAACACCTGCAACTGAAGTGTCTTGTTCCATCAGAAGGAAATAAAAGTAATTGGTAACCAATTTGTTTCTGCTTTCTTTCATCTGCTTGTTCTTATCTACAGGCCTTTTCATAACTTCATTCCCTGACAGCCCCTTAAAACAGGGTAAGAAATAAATAAAACATTTAAAAATAAGAGAGCAGATGAGCTACTAAAGGCAGGCAAGCACTGCTAGTTTAATATGATTCCCCAATGATTGTTTCTCAGTTTTATTGTAACTGTATTTAAGAATCTTTTACATTAACCAAGAGGCTGCTTTAAGTATTGCATTAGGCTGGGTCTGACAGCATAGCAGACAAGTTAAACTAGTTACAATAAAATCTTATGAATAAGGAAGAGTTTAAACCAAAACCATAAATAAGTGAGACTCATCTCTGCTCCTTAAAGGGAAGGGAAGTTGTGAGGTAATAATTCTAAGAAACAGAGTACAAAGGAAGAGTCTAGAACCAAACTTCATCCAGTAGGTAATAAATATAGTAGAGACACAGCGCTACAAATGAACCTGGAGCAGAGCTTTGTAGAGAGCAGGGCTGTTTTCTCATTTAGCATGAACTACTATAAATTGGTTTAGTAGAATATAGACCATACAGCAGAGTCTTTAAAATTGTATTTTCAGAAGGTTAAAAGAGTGTAGAGAACTGTGTGCTGAATTCCCTCTGCAATACACTATAGAATGTGCATGAATTCTGATCAACGCTGAGCCTTGTATCATTGCCAGAGCAATAACCTCTCCAGGACACTAGCATCGTTATTGCTGGGACTATTACATGAAAGCTAGAGTTTACACAATCAGCCCTGGCATAAAACATCTAAATGTATCTTGTTCTAAAATGTCGCTTTTACTCCAAAAGACCTAAAAACCTCCACGCCATGGGGCAGCGCACTACTTTGTGTTATTCTGTCAGGACACAGCATACCCAGTAACTACCACTTCCAAACAACCACCTCTTTGCTGCAGGGAAACTCCCATACAGATGTGATGGGGGAAAGAGCACCAGTGTCCCTTTAAAAATATTAAGCCCAAAGTTCTCCTTGGAGTCAAAGGTCTAGCACGTAGCACCAATTCTAATGGTATTTTCTTCTCTCTTTGCTACCTCTGTAATGATATCTGCCTGCCCATGTGCTCAGGAATGTCCTTGGCCCTTGCAGCAGAAAATGCACAGAAGTGCTCCTAAAAGGCTTCTTCTGGAAATACGGGCACTTGACATATTAAAACTAGATGTAAGCAAGCTGGGAGTTAATCAGGATTTAATGCATCTAAAAGCCAAGATGTGGAAGCTGCCCAATTACGGTGCAACTACAGTATTTTCCCCACTCCTGATTAAATGTATAGTTTCACAGGGGATTCAGAATCACATCACAGTTAAAAAAAAAAAAAAAGAGGAAAAAAAATCTATTTGATGAATTTATATTCATGGGGAAGAACAGCTGAATTAATTTGGATGATAACCCTCTTGCACCTCCTTTGTTCTGTTCCCAAAGAAAGGTTCAAATGTAAGGTCAATGAAATATTAAAATATCAATTTTATTTCCTATTATACCTCAGTCCAGAGCCTGTTTTACTAAAAAACACATTGCCTTGAGAATTACCCATTACAGAAAGGAAGGCTTTCGCTCTTGCTGGTTCTGCTGTGCTGTCTCTCAATTTTGCCTCACAGATGTACATCCCCACATCCACAGCGGTTGGGTTGGTGATAGTGAGTCGTCTCCCAAAACTGCTAATGCCACTGGTTATTTTCACTCCGTTTCTCTTCCAAGTCATGCTTAGTTTCTCAAGAGGTCTGCCAAGGTTTAAAAAAAAGAAACCCACAAGTAAATACAAGAATAAAACATATATATTACCTAATAACTCTCTGCAACACATTGTAAAACTTCTCTAAGTCTTCCTCTGTCCCTGACATTCACTGTTAAGAAGTAACTGCATATATAACTTGTGCACATCAAGAATACAGACTACTCAAGAATGTTACGCAAGTACAGCTAATTGATAGAGCGATAGAACTTAAATGTTAATAATTTGATTTCTCTAAGCAAAAGGAGTAAATACTGCTATGGGAATCAGCTGCATGGGAAATGCTTTCATTACAACTCAATTACCAAAACAATATTAACCATATCAAGAACATCTCTGCCCTCAGAGGGGAAAGTGAATCAGTTGGACTTCTTATCATCCAAGGACCTCAACTGTTCACTTCCACTGGAATTCAATGATGTTCAAGGCCAACTAGACGGAAACACAGGAGGAATGCTGTGAACTCTGAATTACGGTGCACTGAGCAATAATTAGTGTAAAATGAGAGCATCTGTAATAAATTACTTCATAGGAGACCTTCACTAATTTATTTACTAGGAAGCGCAGACTGTTCAACAATATCACCTTTCATGTCAATAAGCAATGCAGCTGAAATATTATTAACCCTGGACATCTTCCCTAAGATAGCGTCTGCTGATTGAACCCCACCATGCTTCATTTCCTTACCGAGTGAAGAACAGACGGGAGAGAAACTCTCCCTACATCCTTATTTGGCCAAAAAAAAATATCAATATGTTTAATTCAGTAATGTTGGACAAACAAGATTATTCATAAGGTTACTTTGAAGTGCAAGCTACGTGTCGCATCCTGCTTCAATCATTAAAATAATAAAAAAAAAATGAAAACAACTTCCTATGTCCTTCCCAGAAAGGACAGTGCATTAGAATTAGTTCATAAGACCCTGCTGCTTTTGTGATACCTTGCACTGGCCACACACTCCAACATGACTTCGCTGCTCCCTGCTATGACGCTGGTGTTCTGAGGAGGGATGACAATGACGGGAGCCACGGTGTCAGACGAGTTTACGGCACCTGTGTGGGCAGAAAGAAACCGTGTGAAGACCTGTACATCTGCTGATGGTGAGGGCTGCCACCTTCCAGGCAAAGGATTTTGTCAAGCGACACAGCTGCAAATTTCACTCCTCAACCTCACTGTGGATTTTAATCTCCTCATTAAGGGGAGATCTTCAGCATGATCATCTTCGATGGCTTTCATTATACTGTACAAACAGACTGTTTCAATATACCCAGCTTGGTATCACAGAACTTGCAAGAGCCTCTCCCGGATGGAGTGCAGGGGCCATTCTCAAACAGAGAGCAAATAAATTAAGCATCCTAAAGGTTTTCCATTGTTGAGCACTTTTATTTTTATCAAACACTTGCTGACTTATATTTTTAAGACCTTTTCATGTTTTGTTTAATCTTACCACTTCCATACCATTTCAAAAGAGTCTGCCAATACTCATGTTAGTTCTTTAAAAAGATTTTACACACTGGGGAACAAATATAAAATTAACAAAGCAGCATATCACAGCAACTTCAATCCCTTTTTCTTATCAGGAAAGTAAATAACCCAAATCTGCTGCTCTTTTGTGAGGCATCATACTGTAAATAATTTAGCTTATGCAACAGTCAGCAGACACTTAAAAAATGGTAAAAAGGCTGCTTGTAAATTTTCTCTGTATACATTTAGTAAGTGAATTAAAATACCCATGTATTCATAGGTACTTTGCTTCAAGCAACTCATTTGGGAAAGAAAAATTAGCTATTTTTTAGCTTGAATAAGAGAGTAATAAAATTTTCTAAAGATACGGAATCCAATAAACAAATTATAGGGAAAAGTAATGAAAACAAAACTAAACTGTTGGAAAAGCAAGCCAGTTCATCAAGTGCTTTCTGCAAAGGCAGCTAACCCGTGCCCATGAAGCAGAATGGGAAACTGGCAAAGCCAAGGCTTGAAGCCTGACGTTTAAGATAATTCCCCAAAGAACAGAAAATGGATAGAAGATGCTTTGCTTATCTCACACCCTGCATGCCTAAAGCCGTCTGACTTTCCATTTCACTTGTTGGGCTGAAAGAGGTTCTGGTAATGGGGCTCAAACAGATCACAGGGCTGGCAGAACTCTGAATCAATGAATGACAAAATTTTTACCTTTTGATGTGTTTGTAACTGCTAGCAAGTAGTGTGTGACGGGAGGCGAAAGCACGTAGTGTAATTTTAAAATGTTAGGAACCCCATTCAAAAATCTAAATAAATTCAAGCATCCAAGAATAGCACTTTCAGGAATTTGTAAGCACATATTTATTTCTTCTCATAAATACGCTCTGTTGACCTGACACTGCATATATATGCAATTCGCATGGGATCTCCAAAAATCTCCATGGGATCTCAAGCTTTTACTAGATTTCACTTCTGCTCAACAACATTCCTGCAAATAGGATGGTAACAGGTAGAAAATTTACTTGCTAGGATTTCCACGGTGGTCTTCTAGATATTTATGGCAGGAATTTTCTAGATAGCAATTGAAAATTGTAAAAATAGACATCGAAGTTTCTCATTACTGATGAGAACAAATAACCTGAGCATTACTCCACACCACTACTTCTGTGCAAGATGGACGTTTACAACATTAAATGCTAAAAGATCAATAAACAAATTAATAATTTAGCAATAATAATTTATCATCTCCATCTAGAAAAGATGGAAAACAGTTGTTTGAGTTATCAGCTCCATGAAAAATGGCTCAACCCCACAAAAACCAGCTGCAGAAGACAGTTTTGTGGTAACCTCTTTGGAGTTCATCATATGCAAACAGCTCTTTGTTCAGTGAGCAGGTAAGCACAGGAAATAAAAGTGCATGTTACTCCACCTGCAACCAGGAAAATGTAAAGACTTCTTGTACTTTCTTACTAGATGGAGCAAGACCCTGAAGAAAGTATGTGCTTATTTTCATTTTGTGCCATCCCTGAAGCAAATCTATTAAAAGTAGCTACAGATTTTGAGTGGGTGAACTAAACCAGATGTGATCCACAGGACTCATCAAAACGCTCAGGGCTGTTACCCTAAGTAATATGCCTACAAAGGTCAGCAGCAGATAACAACAAACATATACAAAGCACAACATTTCAAAGCGTTATCTAAACAGTGCCTACACAGCATGCACGTTCCTATTTCAGACTCAAAGACAGTTTAAGTTTCCTTTTACAGCACAAAGAAAGCAATTGCCATAATTCACTCCAGCCCAATCCTGCCAAACAAAACTCAGCAGGGACATTCCCATGGTCCCTTTTGCAGGGGGTGGTTCCCAGGTTCGTTTTGTAGCTGCTTAAAATACCAAAGGAGGAATTTAGTTTTACTTGAGAGTAAAAATCTTCACAGGGCTGTAACGTGGGGTCTGTGCAACCACCTCATCCTTTCAGAATTTCATCCTTTAGTAAGAGGTTGGAATGTCAGGGTAGCCAGGCTCCTCATCTAAATAAGGAGTCACTCGATGATTTTGTTTTGATGATGTGACGCAGCAAATCAGACTTTGGTGTGGCTGTGGAAGGCAGAGAGCTATTCAAACAATCAGATAATGAAAAACTACCCAGACTTTCCAAGCTACTTATCCTGGCTGTCAATAAAGCCACTCCATCCCTCTCCTACCTCCTAATGCAGTATGCTGACATGATTTTACTTGACTGGTGCTACACTAAAATGCAATGCAGAATGTCAGTGTTAGTAAACAGATATTTTCTTTGAAACTACTTTCTAGAAAACAATTGAATTTTTTTCTCTCATCTTCACTGTTCCTTTTTTACTTTGTCAGAATTTTGCTTGTGCCAGTTTTCTAGGTCTCTGCTGTTTTCATCATCTCATCTTTCCCTGCCTCACTCAGGCAGCTTCTCTGCATTCATCAGCGGCCATGTCCCCTCCCTGCCATCCCATGGTTCCCTACAGATGTGTCACATTACTTAAGAACTGCTCAATTTCCCATGTATCCTTTATTTCAATGACTGAGCATCAGTCTCTCTGATTCACATCCATCAATAGGAAATATTTATTAAAAACACTGAGATGGGAGGGCAATAAAAATGCATATAAGAACACAGTTATAGAGATTGCTAACAGAGGACCACAGTTGCCACCATATTCTGTGTTTTCTGAAAGAAAAGATCTAATTTCCTTTCCAACTCCTTTCTGAGCCACTTCTCTCCACTAAGAAAGAGAGACAACCTCAGGGAAACCTCCAGGACTGGCCCCAACCAGTCTTTGCAGCTTGATTATTGTAAGCCAAAGACTGACTCATAGGTGGAGGAAGTTAATCTGGGAGCTGTTTCCGTGGTTCCCATCCCAGGCTGCTCAGAAATAGTTGGTGAGCTGCTGTCATTTACCACCCAAAACATCAAGGTAAAATGGCCTCAGTATTGCTTTTTTCATAGTTGACTTTAAAAAAAAAAAAAAAAAAAAAAAAAGGGAGGGGGGGAGGAAAAAAAAAGAGAAAATGGCAAAGAGAAGATAGGGGTTTCTCTGTCCCTCTAAACATAAACTCCTCTCCCATCTGTGGAATTCAAGACTGGCAGTTCTGCACAAAGCAGAGATATTATGAGGGAAGAGAGGAAGAGAGAGTGCACACCTCTTGCATGGTCTATCTGTTTTAATCACCAGTGCACAATGCTGATTTTGGATCACACTTTGCTCTTCCCCCTTCTCTTCTCCTGCCTGACCAAGAATGAAGCCTGTCCCAGGTGGTCTGTAACACTACTTATTTAGCACCGATGACCTGCAGAATTTCTAATCTGTTCTTTAAATGGAAGAAATCTGTAGACTGTCCTACCATCTCTGAAAAGACAATGTTTTATCTCTCTATGAAATGTCCATGTACAGGGAAATTTTAAATACCATAATTTATAAAGATCACAAGCATTTTTGAAGTCACTTGGGTTTTTAATTTTCTCAACAGAGATGAAATCACACTCAGACCATATGACTGAAGATAGTAAAGGTGTTTTCCCCTTGAGGATTGTAAAAATGTTAAGTTCTCTCCTAGATGTACATTACAGCATGCAAAGCTTATTTATATCCATGTTTGCAGTGCAGACCATAAAGAGTATTACTCTATGGATGCTCAATTCATTTCACAGGGACATGGATGCAAAGTAACCTTAACAAAAGTATTGTTCCTTGAAAAGAAGTAATAGCTTGAGTTCAAGCTGGAGTAAAACAAGTCTTGGTTTTGGGACTTGCTTATAAGTCCCAACTCTCTGAAGACACTTAATATAAACAAGGTGACCATGAGCAGGAGGAGGTAGGGCTACCTAAATAATCCCTCAAGTCGCCTGCATTCAATTGGTATAGGGCAGGGACTGGGATGAAGTGTTGACTGCTCATCATTCCTACCTTTAGCAATAGTTACTACAGCAAATAATTCACAGTGTCCCATTTCCAATGAAGAAGGAATCCCATAAGAACTGGTATCTAAAAATGGATTTACTTTTTCATAGGATGAAATTTATCTATGGGAGAAAAACACTTCACAGAAAAGATCACCAGTACACTACCCTCCAGCTAATGGAGAAATTGAATGCTTTAACAGAACTTTGAAACCATTTATAAGTTATTCTGGGAGAAAAAGATTAGGAAACTTTCACCATAAACTTCCTACAGACGTTCAAGACTTGCACAGTATGCAGAAATGCCTTTGCAATTACTGTGCAGGATACAAGCAAAGCTTCATGTTACCAAATTATGGATACCTATATTAGAAAAACACGGGATAGGAGATAAGAGCCCAATATAAATCACAAAAATAGTATATATAAATGGTTCAACAGTGTGGCACCAAGAATGTACAATCTCTGTGCAACATGGAATAGGAGCAAAGAGAAGAAATGGGAATCACAAAGCATCTGAAAAATGCTTGATAGAAATAAAAAAGACATAGAAATACAAACTATCTAATGGAATACATTTCAGTTACAGGAGAAAATGGGAACCGATATATTCATTACACAAAATGTGGGCAAGAAAAAATTTGATGTGTGTGGAGCTTCCTGCTGACAGTGTATGGAGCAGAGGACTAGAAAGTTCCTTCTGGGTCAGTTCCTTGACATCCCATCAGGCAACTCCCCCTTTCTGAATGGGGTGAAATATTGAGTTATCTTAATGCTACTTTTCTGGTTGGAAAATCTCCTGGAGCTTTGTTGTTTAACCTGTTAAAACCTCTCCTAATTTCCAGCTTAAATGTATTCATGGCCAATGTAGCCCATTTGTTCTTCTGCCAAAGCTGTCCTTTAGCTTAAATAACTGTTTTCTCCCTCTGTGAGGTTTGCTCCTAAAGTGTTTATAGAAAACAATCATACTCCTTCACAGTCTTAATTTTACTTAGCTAAACAAGCCAAACTTTTCTTGTCTGACAAGTTTGAAAGGATTCACTGAAATGTATACAAACAAAAGAATAGGAGCAAGGGTAAAAAGAAAACCCACAGCTAGCATCACACTATAAATGTTTCCAAATGTTTAAACAAATAACAGCCGTGTTTGTAACAGCTTTTTTCCCCCTTTGTAAGGACTTTCACACAGACTGCAAGAGCTGTTAGTTTTAGCTCTAAGGAGAGATTAATGGAGAACTCAACTCTATCCACAAGATGACTTATACCCTCTTGTGTGGAGCAACTACAGCAAAGAGGAGCTTTATATATTTTATTAGATAAAATGGAGTCTAAAATATAGGTTGAGAAGCTTCTAAAACCTTCTAGAGAGTTTTTAGGGTCTATTTCTGGGCATAAGGAAAGACAGGGGTCTGAATATAGTTGATTTACCAACAGAAAATATATTCCTGTGAACACCAACTGCTGCAGTGCTCAAGGAGAGAGGCACCACGGCTGGGGCGGTTCATGGTGACACAGTCTCTCCAGCTTACCTCTCACCAGCTCTGTTCTGTAGACTGGGACAGAGATGAAAGATTTGGGGTTTTTTCCTGCTTTTTCCCTTTTTCTATAAGCCATTAAGTGCCGGTGACCCAGGAACTGCTATTTGGGGCTGAGCCCTCCACAAAACAGCGTTGTTCCCTGACTTTTCTGCTACCTGAGGTCTACAAACACACTTTGTATTTCAGGACTACTTCAAAAATAAATTCCTAGTGTTGTCTCATGTAGCTTTAAGGAAATTAAGCCACTGCTTAGTTACACAGCTCCCTGTGATGATTCAGCAGCTAAATTCAAAAGCGGACCAAATTTCTGCTGCAATGCTCTGAAATTCCCTTCTCACAACTCCTCGTGCAAAAAGAGCAATTTGGAAGTTCAGTCTCTGCCACTGACCTGACCTTCCCCCATGCACAGTGAGGGGTTTCTTTCTGCCTAGAAACTTATTATCCAGCACATCATTAGAGCTTTTAACATGAAAAAAAAATATATAGCCTCAAGCTATTCTAGCTAAAGAACACTCAGGTGGCTTTTCAATTCACCAGATAGCTTTAATATCAGCTATATAAATGGATAGAGTGTGTAATCTTATTCAACAGCAGTTAAAAGAGGGGGGGAAAAATATCCATGGTCTAGCAGTGGAATCTATTAGCCTCAGAGTCATCTTCAAAGCAATGCGAGAGGCAACAGGTAGAGCAGCCAGACAGCAGGGCGAGCAGTGCCTGTGCAGCCAGCATCCCCAACCTTGGGATTTTAGCAGTATAATTCCAAATATGCCTATGATTAAAAAGATTTTAAAATAACTCATCAGTGGAAATGATTTTTAAGAGGCCATATATTTTTATGATGTGCTTTAGTGCATCGTAAGAGAAGCATCCTTTTAAATATAAACAGGCATGCATTTAGGAAGAGGAAATTGGTCTGAGGGATCTGCCCATGGTTGTATGGGTTTCTGCAGCACACAGCAAGAGTCACTTGCTCCTGAGGACAAAAATGAACTGTTATGGTCTTACAGCCTTGGCACTCCACCTATCTGGGTATTTATGGCTTGCTCTCTTAATAAAGATAAATTAAGGGAATATACCACACATCAGTAATTGGATGTTAAATAAACTAGAACTGTCAGTTAATCATGGTGTCCAGAAATACAAAATTCAGTGGGGAGAGCAGGGCTGAGAAAATAAATGAAGCAGGAAAGCTGAGCTGGGGACATGGCTGGGTGACACGAATCCAAGAGCTGCTGCAGTTCTCACGAGCAGATTCTGGTTTACTGTCAAGCAGCAGGAAAGAAAGAGAAATGGGAGACAATAAAATGCTGCCTTCTATTTTCAAATGTATCTTCATAAGCGGCTTCATTTTTGGTTTTATTTTATAAATGCTTTTCCTAACTCCTTACTTTGGCACAAATTAAATCATGTAATTGACAATCTAGTTGCTTCTACTTGTAACAAGCTTAAACACTCTTCTACTTAAATCTTAAAGGGTGGTAGCAAAGAAGGAAAAAAAAAAAAAGAAGGGAAAAAAAAAAACCCCAAAGCATTCTAATCTATCCTTCTCCAGACTTATATAAAGCATCTCCAGTCACTACGGGGGAAATTATTTAAGAAATGTCTTCATGAATTTATTTTATGGAAAGATTTAAGAATAAGTATGCTTTGTAGTGTGTAAAACAAATACATACAATTGATGATATGTGAGTTTCTGAGATCTATTTCTTCGTATCCTTTTTTAAAATGAAGGTGACATTGTGGTGCTGCACACTGAAAGATGATACTTGCAAATTTATACTGATCACCTGAGAAATTGTCCTGATGAAGCTAAAATTAATAGCAAACTTCAGATAGGCTCCACATTTAAAAAAAGTTGGACCTTTCTAGCATTGACTTAGATCCAGGAGAATGCTATTAACCTAGCAAATACATGAAGATAATAAATATTATTGGATTTCAGGGATTTCCTTGGTGCCTTGGTTGCTTGTTTAAAGATCTTTGATCTTCCCAAAAGATTAGATCAAAGAATTTAAACCTGTCCTCCCTGAGAATAAGCAAAAAGAGGAATCTGTAAGTGTTCCACACTTAGCTTATCCTTCACAATGAAAGGAAAGGCTTCTGTGTCGTGGGCATCTGGTGCCAGCAAATGTGTACAGGCCGCCAAATCAGTCATGACCTAAAAGGAGTATGCAGGGGACACCTGGTTAAAGCCACACAAGTACATTTGTGCAGCTCATGGATAAACAAGGTGTTGATTAAAGCTTTCTCCAGAATCCTCTCTAAAAACAGGGTATAACATTTGCTACATATAAACAAAATTTGAAATTTAAAAGGTAAAAAAAAATTAAAAAACCCCAACCCTATGTAAAACCCTGTGCTCAGACCCTGGACACTACAGGCACAGAACAATTTATGAAGGATTAAAGGAGAGCACTTCTATGGATATTTATAACATTGAACTAAACAGGCAGAGTTCATCTTTGTTGTTGAACTACTATTCAAACCAAGGTGCACTCACTGAGCTGCATTTTAAGCTCAAGGTCAACTCTTGCTGCATTCTATTTATATATATATATATATACACATGAGAAACATGTTTTGGGATCCAGATTGCTACCTTGCTCCCAAAGGTCTGCTACTTCCAAGTCTTTACATAAAGAGAGCAGATCTGAAAAACAAGAAGATACCCCACAGCCTTCTTCCAACAGCTAACTCAACCAAACATATGGAATGACTTGTCAAAATAATATTTTGAGAAATAGGTTATCAGGGGCCTCAGGTCCACTCCATATGGTCTAAAGTTCTCCATCCCCCTGACCATATCACGCTACTTTCCTCCCTTTCTTCTATAAAGGGATACAATCCTTAATAAAAGTAGAGTTGTTCAGGTCACAGAGATTCAGAAGCAAATAGAATTTCATTTATACATTTAGAGTACTGCAAAAACACAGGAGCAGGGCAAAATCACTCACACAGCAGAGCTCAGAATCCAAAGAAATATTTTTCTATCAAAAGAAAGAATTTTTCTTCCTCTTTATAGCACAGATGTTCTTCTAAATAAAGTGAGACTTTCCCTTTACAGCCTTTGTGATTATCAATCTTTGGTTATTTTATAATATAAGGTTGCCTCAGACCTCAGCAGGGAGAAAAATACACATTGCTGTATTTCCTCTGTAGCAAGAAGAAAACAACAGTGAAAGCAAAGAATGTTCCAAAAGAGCAAACAATAACGCAGCTAAAGAAAGTCTACGAACTTATTCATTCAAAAATAATTCCACAGATGGATAAGCATTTAATTTTCTGAAGTGAGAATAAACCAGCGTCTCTCTTCTCCGGAAGATGGAATAGGGTTTTGTATCTGCCTATTTATACACAGGACATAAATGCACGCTCAGAGAATGCTGTGAGTACTGTAAAAAGAAATCTAAGGGGAAGTTATTACTCAAGGCTCTTTGTTAGTATTTCTGCAGTGTGGGTAGTGTCAGCATTGTTAAAAATAAATTGTTAGTTGTACCTTACTTGGCTGATACAAATGCTGTTTGCATTAACGTACTTATGATTTCCTATCTGCTGCTCCCAGATAAGAGAGGAGTTTAAGAGTACGATGCCTTTTCGATCTTGCATTGACTTCTTCCCCTCTCAGAAAAAGCTGGGCCACTGTTTACAGCTGTAGGGATGGTAAACAGCTTCTGCATACGACAAGGACTCGTTGCTTTGATAGTGAGGAACAGAAGCTTATTTCCACAGGGTGTTCTTGTCTCCCAGCTCACCCAAAACTTTGCATTGCATGCTGCTGCTTGTTTAAAATTTCTGTCATCGTGATACAAGACAAGGATATCATAACAGAGTTACAGTTAATAAGGAAAATTAGGGGGAATAGATGTTAGATAAAATGAAGTTGATAGATAAAATGAGAAAACAGCACATTAGGTACCATTGCCCAAAACCTGAATGTATGTATTTTTGAGACAAGTGACATCTATTAGTTTTGTTCAAAAAATAAAGTTACCCCTAGGTTTAAAACATGCTGTCACTTCCCAATATGTCCTTGGGTTATCAGTTTGAAATTAATTGGCAACGTGTGATTAGGCAGAACACAGCAACATTGTTTAGATCTAATCAACCCATTTAATTCAGATTTGCCCCTACAATAACACTAAACAATATGAATCTGCTATCGGGCTGGTAATGGGCTGTGGTAGTGCAGAACTATCGAATGTCAGAACAACTAAACCAGCAAGAAAGCATTGCAGGGTCCACTTGACAACAAACCACTGCTGCTTGCTTTCTCTCATACACATACAATCTCCTAAAGCAACTTGCATACATAGAATGAAGAAGGATCAGTCACTTATACTCACAACTAAAATGCATTTAGATGTGGATTAAAATTATACCAAGTGCCTAAGCCAATCCTGGAAGCCATGGTGGGATGAGCTGGCTGTAGCTAGCACTGGTTACCTGAATTCCATAAGGATGCCCATGAGCCTATGATGCTGAGCCAGCTTTGACTTGTTCTGCTTCCTGATTCCTGCCCAGATTTTCTGACTGTGGTATGAGTTCAGCAAACTCAGTGCCTCCTTACTTACCTGTAGGGAAAGAAAATGCTACATGGATAAGTCATAGGTACTATCAAAAACTAGTGGTGACATATGGGGTACTGAAAACATACTATAGAGTGTCATAAAATTGATCTCTCTCATCTCCCCTCCCTTCTTTCAGGTGTAATTAGAGTAAGCTGTGCCAGGTTGTACAAGATAAACCTGCTTTCTTCTTGGTGTCCAGAGGATGGAAATGAAGATGGTGATGGATCTGGAAGGGAAGTCTTATGAGGAGAGGCTGAAGTCTCTTGGTTTGTTCAGCCTGGAGAAGGAGGCTGAGGGCAGACCTCATTGTGGTCTGTGGCTTCCTGATGAGGGAAGCAAAGGGGCAGGCACCAATCTCCTCTCTTTGGTGACCAGGGGTAGAACCCAAAGGAACGGTGTGAAGCTGGGACAAGGGAGCTTTAGGTTGGATGTCAGAAAGAGGTTCTGTACTGAGGGGGTGGTTGGGCACTGGAACAGGCTCCCCAGGGAAGGGGTCACAGTGCCGAGCTGCACTGAGGTCAAGAAGCATCTGGACAATGCACTCAGTCCCGTGCTCTGGCCTGTGTGGAGTCAGGAGTTGGACTCAATGGTCCTTATGGATCCCTTCCACCTCAGAGGATTCTAGGATCCTACGATGTGGCTATTCAAGAGCCAAAGAATTTTGCAACACAGACCAGGTTTAAGACAACAAAATGTGTTACGTACAGAACCATCTTTGAGAAAACTCAGAAAACACAAGCAGCTTTTCAAAATGAACCATAATCTCTCCCTCCTACTGCCTCCAAAGACTGTAACCTCAAACAAGAAAGCAAAACAACTCCCACAAACCAACAACCAAAAAACCCCAAACCTGGTGATATATAAAAATAAAAGTACAACCGAAGTATTTTTGACATTTCTCTATCACTCTTAAAAACAGTAATAACCTTGAGCTATTGAACTTGCTGAAAGAAAATAAAAATCGATGCATTTTTACTTAGTGCTTTTGAAAAAGAAAAGGATTACTTGGGTTTGCAGCAAAATGTCTTAATGCAGCTTTGTAACAGAGCCCACCATAACTTATGAACAGAGCTCTTCACACACAAGCATTTACTGTACCCCAGAAGGGTTACTGGAAGGGATACAGGCAAGACTGCACTTCCCAGTGGAAACTGGGCTGAACGGTTATTGGTACCAGTACCATTTCCAGTCTACATGACCTGCAATGTTCTTTGGCCCTGTTATTCACTGCTCCATGCTCTCCCACGGTATGCACCCAGGGCAGGGACTTATAACACATCTACTGAGAATTTTGGATGTTTAATAAAGCAATTTATTTCACACAACATGGAAAATGCTTTGGGTTTATGTTTTCATTGCTTCATCCTCAGCCTCAATCCAGCAATCAATACACAAATTGAGGGAGATTTGATTTCTGAGGTGGGGTTTGGGGTTGGGGTTTTTTGTGGGTTTTGTGGGTTTTCTTTGGTGTTTGTTTTTAAATAACATCAATGGAAAATGTCACAATGTCTATCAAAATGTCTGGAAATGGGAGCTTTTAAGTGCCTCTCTCTATTTCCCATTTTTTGTCTGGTCACACATTTGAGGTTTGTAACCATGAACAGCATAAACTGACCAGATTTCTGATAGGCATTAAGAATCTTCTCCAAACCCCTTAAAAAGTTGTCTCTGAAAGTGGTACATGGTTGAGCCTTCTCTTAACACAGGCAGGATGGGCATTAAACCATATTTTAGACTGAATCGCAGGCATTAGTTCACAGTAATTAATTGTAATAACTAATCTAAAGCAACGTGAACAAAAATAGCCTCTTCTAAACAAACCCATGCTTCTTATCTCATGCAGGAGAACTAGAGTAACCAAAACTGCTTTAAAATAAATGCTCTTAAATGCCAGAATTTTTTTTCTGTTGTTTCTGATTCCTCTCTATGCATGCAAATGCATAAAATGTAAAAACCCATCAAAGAGGGAGAGAGGAACACTTAAAAAAGCTGATTTAATTCTGCACAAAACCTTTACTCCTACCATTAAAAAGTAAAATTTATTACCACTGGAAAGCATAAGAAGTAGAAAGTGCTCTTGAAAAATAATAACTGCTTCTACCAGCACACCAGAGACCTCTACAGAAGATGTAGGAACCATTATCTCCATTTTACGTGCGGCGGAAATGAGGCAAGGACAAACATTACTGAAATGAGGCTACAGCAGGCACAAGGCTGACCTGGTTATTACGACCTTTGAACATTTTAGGCTACAATAACACAGGATGGAAAACTTTCTTTCTTTCCAGTCTCCAACTGGAAGAAGATGATGCTATACAGTGTCCCTGGGGATCGTGTGAGCTCTGAAGCTGTCTCCCCTTCTCACACTCCCTTTGCAGGTCAGTTCTCAGCTGGAAGATTTGTTAATGTTATATGACAATCTAAATTAAATTCTACTGCAATTTTCAGACAATAGTGGACAGTCACTCATAGCATCCTCTGGTCAACAGCAGACAGGACAGGGGAAAAAGACACTGCCTTATCCCAGGTTTCATCACAAGCAATGGCAGTAAGAGAATAAAACAGGCAATTTGCATTTCTTACAGTTATTGTTTCAAGCTGCCTGCAGTCTCTGGCACATGTCATCACACCAATTTAACTGAGCTTTAGCTATTGCAAGCACTACAAATGAATGTCTAAATCCTAGATCATAGCGTATGTTAAGGCCATTCAAACAGCAGGTTACATTCTAGTGCTAAAAATCTGCTTGCCCAGTCCTCGGTCTCTACAGTAATTTTCTGCCATACCTCTCTTCTGTACTTTTTCAAAGAGATCAAATGCATATATTCATCATATTTAAAATTTAAAAAGCCTAAGTGAAAATAGCTGAACACCTCAGAACACGGGTTCAGTTGGTGTGTAATTCTGCTGTTAGTGAGCACACAGACTCGCTGCCAACCCTGCCCCGAGTCAAGCCGGCAAGGGAGCCCAGGGCAGGAGGGACATGCTGGTCTCAAGCTCTGAACTGAGTCCTCCCAAGATGCAAACCAGCAGCATCTCCTTTGCCTTCCTATTTTTCCTATGAACAAAGGCACTGTCAGTGTCAAATACTCAAAATCAACTCCTAGCTACTATTTAATTCTAGAGAGCAGTTGGAGGAGCATCATCCCCAGCTGGAATGTGGGCCAGTGCTGACAAAAGGCCAGCAGCACTTGGGCCCAGGGTATGCCAGTGGGCTCTGCAGTCTCTTCCTCCCTCCTGGGTATCACTGCCTCTGGTCAAGGTCAGCTCTGACACGGTGCAGCTGCGTAACCTTGGATCAGGCTGCTTGGAAAACAGCTAACTCGTGAGAGCTGCGTGGGAAAGAGCTGTGTGACAAACCTCATCCAGAGCCTCTCCCACTGACAGAGGAGCTGCATTTCACTCGGGAGCTTGGTGCTGGCCTGAGCTGTGCTGTAGGTGTGTTTGCGCCCAGCCTTGTACCTTGCAGACCTGACCTCCTGGCTTTAGTCTTTATGGATTTGTCTTGAGATGGCTAGATGATTGGGCATTTTTCTTCTTCAGCCAGGGTAGGACCGTATCCCTTGTCAGGAGGACCTCGTTGCTGCCCTGCTGTCACCCTCAGCTCCTGATGCTCTTGCAGACCAGCTTGCCCTTTTTGCTCCCTGGCAGCAACACTCAAACAGCATGCTCAGGGTTTGACACTTGTACCTGGTAGCAAGGCAGGCTAATGTAGTTCTTGAAATCTGAGACCTCATTAATTTATTGCTCAGATGTAGCCCTATATGTAACCACCTGGATTAGAAACTTTAAAAGATATGCACAGGTCATGAAAGGAAATATAGCAGCACCAAAACAAATACATCAAAATAAGTACCCACTGTGGGACCCCAGAAAAAGCCCAACCCTTGGTAGCCACTGATGAGCAGTATCTTCAGCCTCAAAGAGCATCCTTCTGGAAACTAAAAAATTAAAAATGATCAGGCTCAAAATTATGAACTTTAAAATTATTTTTCAGCCTCTCTTTGTCATTATGATTGATGACAGACAACACACCAAAAGGGTTAAATGAGGTGCTGGGTAAACCACTGTTGCTCTGCTTATCTTTTGAGTGCATTGCTGTCAAAAGCTGGATGAGCACACTGGATAATAACAGGCTAGGTGGACAGTGCTGCCGGCGTCTCTCTTGTGAACTACATGTACTAGTGACAGTAGATGCTTCAAAGGTAATTTATATTTGGGATGTCTCCTGGATAGGAATTCAATTTTTTTTATTTGCACATAAAAATGGCTTCTGAACACGTAACTTGGGATGAGTTTGCTTCTCCCTAATCACTTGATTACCACAACCAAAAGTTGGAACTGGGACAAGAGTACTTACAGATCTTAAAGGACAGATGTCATCCCATTTCTGAGAGGATGTTAAGGGATATTTGAGAAGGGATATGACTTTCTCTTTAGAAAGAATGAAAAATAAATTGAATTTTCTCTTTGTAATCTTTATGAATCACAGCTTCCCATTAGTCTGTGGCGACAGATTCTTGTATTTCCCAGAGCAAAATACAATTTTCCTTGAGGAAGGGGAAGAAAAAAAGAAGAGCAATCAAAATGTTTTTATTCTTTCAGTTCTTTCAAGGACTACTTTCTAAGGAAACAACTTGATGAATTCATCCCTACAGCTGCCCTTTCCCAGGTGTCTTACACCTAACAGATGCATTTGTAGGGTGAGATAAGTTCCTTAGGCCACGGGAAAGAAAAGGGATACGTTACTAGTTAGCACATTACTCTCTGACGTATCTGTGAAGACTCGATTCAGCAATTCATTAAAAAACCTATTCCTTCTAATGGAGGAACATTAATTTGATCTAGATGCCCTCCAGCTCTCTCCAGACATTCTTCTGGCCCACCAAGTTATTCCTCTGCTCATGGACAGAGTTCACTTCAAGCTGACTAAACAGATACACGTGTACCTCTGTGCACATTTGAACACCATTAGGGTGAGTTTTTTACTTGGCCAAGGACTAAGAAAATCAGAGAGTAAGCAATACCCCAAGTGCTGGGGATGCACAGGATGAGCTGCCAAGCTTCATAAAAGCTCCTCACCTTCATGAATCATGAATAGCCCTGGTTTGAGTTGGGGGGAGCAGGGGAGAGAAAGTATCTTTAAAAGACATATTATTAACTTACTAACTTTTATAATGAAGGCTAGAATCCTAAACTCTTCTCATAACATTACAGGAAGGCTTCCAAAAATGAAAGGGCACGTTCAACATAGCACAAATATATATTACCATTATTTGATGATCAGCTTCAGGTTAAACCTGTCTGCCTTCAGACTGGAGATTAATAGTGATAGCTTCTTTTAATGACTGTAGAAATGCCACAGTGCCTGCCAATAACAACTTGAGCAATGAACAGGTTGCTATAGAATGTATTGTTTATGCACCACTGACTGCAATCTCTATACAGAAAATTTAATAGACCCTTTTTTCCCTCTCAGCAAGCTTATGTGGTTGGGGATTTAGAACTGCATTATTCCTTATGACCTGACTTATTTATCATGTCAATCATAGTAATGATGTGTCAAAATTATCACAATTCTGAAGCTTTCCTTTTATCATCATTTTGAGAGCGTTCTTTCTCAGCATTATAAGCACATACAACAGAAGAGACATCAGAGGCACAGATTTCGTGCATGGCTCTAACAAAATCACAGGGTTAAATAGCTACTTCTAGAGCCAAAGCACCATGGAATAACTTCTTCCATTTTTCTAATTCAGTTCTTGTAACAGCAGCTAGACACAGAGCTGCAGCTGCAATTAAGGAGAAAAGACAGGGAATAAAACTGAACAGAGTCAATTGCCAAAGGTCAAATTAAGATGCTGGAATTTGCAGGTCCTGACCCACCTAACAGCATGCAGTTGGCCTTCTGATACCACCAGTCAGATTTGAAATTACAACTGTAGCAATTAGTGAGACTGAAGAATTAGACAAGCAAGTTACTGAGTGGCAACACGTGAGATTGTCCTTCCCCATCTAAACAAAAAGCTTTGTCAAGGACTCGAGTCAGGGAAGGGAAAATAATGCAGATGGAGGGATTCAGTCCTTGCTGAAACAGAAGTTTCAGACAAGTGTGCATGCAAGGTCACAGCCCGGCTGGTGAAGGTGACTGTCTAGGCAGCTCAGAGCGGGTTTCTGAACAACATATTGGACTGCATCAGCACCAGGGTATTGACTCAGAGAAATTAAAGGATGAGAAATAGTTAACAACAGGAATTCTGTCAGAGGTACAACATATATTCTTTTGGTTCAATTTTCTAGAGCCTGAGGTCTGAAAGAGATGGAAGCCTCTTTGAAAGGGTCTGGACAGCATTCTAAATTTCATGTACCATAAGTTTCTCTCAGTCACAGAAGATTAATTCACCATTTATTCTGCAGGCTAGGAAGAACTCGGGAAGCAGGTAGTGTGTGCTGTCCTGGAGGGGGAAGACAGCAAAGCCCTGTTCCCTCTGGGGCTTGTAACTGTGACTGAAACCATTTTTAAATGTAGTTACGGTCAAAGAGAGTTTTAACAAGTTTGAATGCACACCTAACGTTGTTACACCCTGAAATATGGATTGTCTAACCAGTAGCCTGTGTTGCAGCGTAATTTTTGTTACAACAGCTGTCTGAAATGATACTAAAACCATGCTAACTCTAGGCAGGTTGAAAAATACCTGTCAAGTACAGTTCTGGCAGCATCAACATAGTGTCCAACCTATGGATCAGCAAACATACGTAGCTTAATAAAGTCTAATCAAACAGAAACAGCTTGTTCTGTGGAAGCTCTGATGGAGCTGCAGAACACTTGCTGCTGGATTACAAGGGTGAGAGTGTCTCAGGGGAACCCTGGAAACAATAAAAAAGAAATGACGATGCTCTCCACCAGGTAGAGCGAAGACAGACAGGTCCACAAAATGAACTGACAACAGCCTGCAAGAATTGCTTAGTTAGAAGTAAAGCTGTAGGAACAGTTGCGCATTGGAAGGAGATTTAAGGTAAACATATAACCTAACGTTATTTCAAAAACAGTTAAAAGCAAGCAACCCTAAGCAAAATCTGAAAAAAACACCCCAAAATCCCCAAATCTTTATCACTAAAGAAGTTAAGATTTTGGTTGGAATAGAATGAAGACTTCACAATTCAGTATGTGTAGAGTATTTGCTGGTATTTTGGGGCTTTTCCTTCAGAAAGTTTACAGTGCAAAGGCATTCTCATGTTGCAGATGCACTGGACTTAAGCCTCGAACCCAATCGATCCTCATCTCAGGGAAACCTACCTCCTTAGGAACTTCCTTGAATATTTGAGCTTGTAAACCCCCCAAAGATAATCAATGGAGGCCTGACCACCAACTTACCTACCACATCTGGTCACCCCTGTACTAACAAAATGTTTAATGTAGTCATTATTTCAGTGTCTAAGACAGGAAAGGAAATCTTAGAACTACATTTCCAATTCCAAATTGAAAGATAGATTTTCAAACCTGCATTTATAAAATTGTATTGATCCTCATGTGCAGACTCACAACCCTGTACAAAAGCTAAGATTTGCACTTTGTCTCCATACAGGAGCTGTATGACTAAATGTAGGCATAACAGGCTAGTATATTTTCATACGGATTTATTTAAATTCAGGAGGCAAAATAAGCTATTATATCTTGTTATTTGGTTCATATCTATATCTGTATTTTAATTCAGTCATGTTAAGTCCCTGTTTTAAAAAAAAAGCTGTTGTGCAGAAGTGAAGGAAAAGTTTCCTGAATTAGTAATGCCTGACAGAAGTGAGATTTTTCCAGAACATGAGAGGAAGCTGATGAGCACTAGTACTTGCTTGGAGTTTTCAGACTAAAAATCACAGCTCTTCACTGGAGAAGAGTTCCCACAGGGAAAAGCTGGTGAAGACCCACAAGACTACCTGCTGCAGAAAGGGTCACCTTTGAAATGAAGACAGCAGAATCGTTAAAGGCAGGGCATGAGACCACAGGTCTTATCTTCAGGTATAAATCTAACTTCCAACCAAAGGTTCATAAGTTACAAGAAATAAAAATGATGTCAAGATAGAGTTCAAAGAGACTAGACCTGCCTATGGCAGTTATTTCTTCTCCTATGGCCAAAAGAGTTTGAGAATTGCTGTTACAATTATATTAACCATATATATGAACACATACACATTTATGAAACCACATTTCAGAGATCATATTAAACCATAATATTCTGGCTAAGAAAATATCTGCTGGCTGAACAAAACAGAAATGCATTTTAACCTGCTCTGTGGCGCTTCACAACACCCCTCCCTACTCATTTTCTTTGGGAGACTTCCACTAATTTGAGAACAAGCTTCAGGACTCATAAGGTGGTAAGTGTACCTGTGATAGCATTGAGATCAATTTTCACAACTGGTGCTCTGATTAGCTTTCATTCATCCCTTGAGACAGCCCTTTCTAAAGAGGAAGTGTTTGCAGTACAAGTTTTATTATGTACATTTGTGCTTTCTTGATCAAAAAGAGCAGCTGGAGAATTAACTTCTAACACACCTCAATCTTTTAAAACTGATTTCTGTAAATTGAAACTATAGTCTGTTTCAATACCTTAATTGAGAACAAAGGAAGTTTAAACATATACCTGAATCTACCTAAATAAAAGGTAAAATCAGACAAAATTTTTCCAACAATCGAATCTGTAGCACAAATTTAATGTAATTTCTTTCCTGCCATTGGAGGCCACTCAGATGTACTTTGGTGTCTTTTGTTTCAAGATCTGCTCATATGATGCACTTCCAATTAATCATTCAAAGACTGAAAATATAATACCCTGTTATTTACAGCAGGTCTGATCAAATTATTGCATACTTTCATATGGGTTCAGATTAAGAAATCTGCCATCAAGAGACATGCTCCAATATCTATGGCAACAACTCTACAATATCCTCTCCGTTTAGCGCTACAGTCATCTGCAGCTAAACTGAGCACAACAAAAGCAAGTGGTGGCAAGGGTGCCACATCCACCTCTCCTCTTCTCATCCTAGTCCAGGCTATACTCTGGAACGCTCCCAAGTATGGGAGCATAAAGGTCTAGGAATGTACGCCAAATGAAGCTCTAAGAACTTTGCTGAGTCCCTGTAGCACTAGTAAAGGCAAACAAGATGAGTTCTGTTTCTTAGGAATTTCCAAAGAAAATAACCTCTCCATCATGATCTCAGTGGATAACAAAAGTATGAAAGTATTTAATGAGATGAAAAAATATATATAGAATTTATAAAATCAATAAGCTTGACATTTCCTTATCATATTGAGGCTGAATTGGGTTTCATGGTGGTTTAAACAATATAAACCTTCTTTAAAAAAAAAGATAACATCATCTTGAGTGGCTTAAATTCTACAAAAGTGAAGAAATTAGCCAATCCAACTGTACGGATCATTTCTCAACGTTCCATTTAGCTTTTAATTACCCAACAGACTGTAATAGCTGCTTTGGAGCTATTACACTCCATCGTGTCAATTTGGCTGCTACAAATGCACAGCACAAAGTCCTCAAGCTAAAAATCATTATGAAATTATTGTTGAAAAAGATTGTTGGGCATGTGCAATAGCTAGCTTTTGAACTTCTATGTTTTACAATTTCTCTTTTTTATAAATAGCTGGAGCAATTAGATCCTGTTATGGAGCTATTCAAAACCTTTCAGCTCTGAGATGCAAAGCATTTCTTGAGTTATAGAACTGTTAAAATTCAGTTAAATTGGCAAAGTTCTGTTTGCAGTCTGTCATAGCCTCATATTTTCTCTTTACTTCTGTATATAATCTATTCAAGTCATATTTTTACATAATGTTCCATCAGATAAAACATCAGAAAATATTTTAGTAAGCAAATGCAAGAAATCTTTGAAAAAAATCAGGTTTGCACTAGAAGCTACACAATGCATGATGAGCAAAATTCAAAGCATTAAGTAGCACACCTAGCCTTTCCTGGGCGGTAGATTAAACAGGGAATTAAAGGATTTAAGAATGGGTGAATGCAAAGGTAGATGAAGCTTCATGTAAATCACAAGCCTAAAAATGACCAGGAAATTGTATCGGTGTGATTTGCAGAGAACAGGCAATTAAATGATTTAGGGATTTGAGAGAAAGTAAGCTGTATCTAGATGAGGCATGTTCTTAGTTGTGCTCCCCAAATAATGGAAATTCCAGCTCAAGGCACAGAACAGACTCAAACTGGAATGGAGTCTTGTCAAGGTCACGGACCAGGACTTCACAGAACAGCAGTTCATCGAACAAAATAAAACAGACTGTCACTGTCTCCAAGATCTTGCAGTGCAAGTATAAGACAGAAGTCCTCCTCCCAAAGATGATACAGCCAAACAAGAAAGCAGAAGGAAATTACTCAACTCCTTTTGACAGCATATTAACTTGCTGGATCATGCTCAAAGTTTCTTGTAGGCACAGAAACACTTCCAGAAGGCATTTTGTGGTACTAATGAGGCAGATTCACAGGATTTAGGGTTTTTTATTGAGTATAAATCAGGAGCAGCATAGGAATTGGCACAGGTGGGACTCTGAATACAGAAAAAGAAGGTGCCAGGCTGGCAAACAACTGACTGGAGCCAGGAGCTGATGCCTCCTTGCTGCCTCCAGGATGGAAAAGGTCATAAACCATCTCAGGAGAGGGGAAGGAGGATGCAAACTCTAGGACACAAAACAGGAGTGTAAAAGTCAAAGAAATAGCCAAGATAAGCTTTCTTAGTCTTTAGACCTTAAAAAAAAAGCATCGTAATAATTGACATATGTGTTGTTAAGTGGTTGGGAAAAGAGTTTTAGATTTATTGGAAAGGCTGTATTATCACAGGACTATTAAAAGTAAGAGGAATTTGTAAATAATAGACACAACGTAAATATGAGTGATCTAGAAAGATGACAGAGTAAGTAATTTCTAGGCAATGACATCCTTTGGGACAAGCAGCATGTTTACATTCTCTGGGGAATCGGAAAAGAATGAGAGGAAGAGGTGTGGCAGGATCTGTAAGAACTGCTATGGTAAAATCAATCTGAGCTTTCAAAACTGGATGACAAATGGTTGATAAATATCAAAGAGATTAAGAGGAAGGACAAAAAAGATACCCCAAGAAAGCTGAAATAGGGATGAGGTAGGAGCTTTCTAAAGGAGTGATTAGATTGATAAGAAATCAAGCAAGGATGGTGACAAAGCAGCAGAAGTGGTAAAGATTTCAAGGAAGATGTGTGCTAAAGCAACAGAGAGATTACCACTCCTTTTCTTATTTGAACTGGTGCTAAGCACTAATAGCAAAAGATCAGGTAAACTGAGCGTCTGTACTATTAAGTTTTGCATGAAACTAATAAAATTAAAGATCTCAGGTAAGCTGTGTACTTAAAATACTAAGAAGGTGACAAAATTCCCCTTTATTATTTCAGTATTTGAGTACCGAAAAAAACAAGAGAAGCAGGAAAGCTTTACAGAAGAAAGTCCATGGAAAGGGTGGAAACACAAGACCTCAATTTTGAAATGGATGCAAAAACAACCGGCAAACAAAGCATCAGAGGTAGAACCTGACTACGGGGACACGGGAAACGTACTGATACACTTTCATTATACCACACTGAAATAAATTAAGCCACCAAAAGTTTTCATTCCTACAGACCTTTATTGCAATTGCACTGATTGGCTTTATAAATACCCACAGACTGCACACAAAGTCTGTTCACCAGAAGACTGGCAAGGCCTCTGCAGGCCAAGAACAATTTGGGCGGCTGTAACTCCACTTGAAAACAACTTTTTTTTATAAGAGGTGATGATGAGACACTATTGTTGGGGAGTAAAGTAGCAATAGCTGTTTTTTGCTTTGTCTTTAAAAATGTAAAAACCCCTAATCCTGCAATTCTGCACATGGTTTGCTGAACAGAGTGCGCTGCTCACTCCACAGAAACCTGCTGATGCAGCACAGTGCCAAGGAGCCAGGCGCACAGCGTGCGTGGCATTTCCTACAACACAAAAAGGAACAGTTCTTCCACTGCTGCTTTTCCAAATAAATAACCACATTTTTGATATCTTTTCAGCTGCCAAATGCCTTGTATTCATTTTTACCAAATCTCCTGTCTTGTTTTCAAAGAAATCACAGAATCACACCGAATCACAAAGTCACTAAGTTGGAAAAGACCTTCAAGATCATCAAGTCCAACCGCACCTGTCCTCTACTAAACCATATCCCTTTCTTTTAAATACATCCAGGGATGGTGACGCAGCCCCCTCCCCTGGGCAGCCTGTTCCAGTGCCAGATAACCCTTTTAGTGAAAAACTTTTTCCTAATGTCTAATCTGAACCTGCCCTAGTGCACCTTGAGGCCATTCCCCTCATCCTACTATCTGTCACTGACCAATTTTACCTCCTATCTCACATGAGATCCAATACAGAGTTTGGGATGTATATCTGAGGTGTATCTAAGTAAAAGAGCAGGGTTAACGTCACCCCTTATTAACAGTAAATATGATGGAATATGAAAAACTATAATTACATCTCAGAATATAAGAAGAATCAGCATTTTGATTATCAGGCATGAAAAGGCACACTACTTAATACAGTGGACAAATATACACAGTGAGATAGCCAAACTCTCATTATGCTGAATAGAGATGTATTTTGAGTAACCAATACAGCATTCAATGCTTTTCTAAGTCTCTACTCTCTGTAGGTGAAAGTTAATTTTAAAAGGTTACTGTCACCATCAAAAACTATGTCCCTGCTCAAAAAAGGCTCTTCAATATTTAGCTATGATCATTTAAGTTACAGGGTGTGCAGACTGTTTTTGTGATTAAACCACACTTTTCCCAGTCTTCCATCGAAGCATAAAACAATACACTTCCCTCGCCACTGTTACGGCCCTATGTCTGGCACCTGATGCTCTCAGAGTTGACAGTATACTGATGTGTAGATGAGATTTTCTCCCTGAGGTGCTCAGAAGAGTCTTACACATTTTGATTCTCAGTACAAAGCTGAAGCCACAACTTCCAATTGATGTACCCTGGGAGGGAAGAGAATCTGCTTCTCACTCTCACAAGCAACTCAGGTCACTGTTTCAACCAGCTAACTTTGGGGGTTTGGCTAGCAGTCATAAATGCCTGACATTTCTTTCCTATCTTAACACTTCTACAAATGCCCTAAACATTACCTTTATTTTGACTTTAACAAAAAATCCAAACCAACAAGTTTCTTTGTTTGCAGACTAGTTCAGGACATACTCTATCATACCGGTCACAAATATGAAAAAGATCTAGTTCAACATTTTAAAATACTGTGAAGTTATTTCAAAAGATTGAAATGAAAGACAGTGTTTCAGAAACTTTTGATCTAAATAAAACCTTTCAATAAGAACAGCAAAGGCATAATAAATCTTACCGGTTTCCATCTAACTGCCTTGTAGAAAATCCAGCAGAACTGTATAGCACAAATTGCTATTCAAACTTTTTTCAGAATGAGTACTGAATCCATAGCCTGGATATTTTGGGATCCAGGACGTACAATCCAAGACAGCAAATTGCATCTCATGATATAACTCTGATATATTTTCCACAAGATTACTTGCTCTAGCATTAACAATCAGTACATATTATGCAGCTAGTTAAAAGTCCACATGAAAGTTCAGTGAGATGCAGAATTTTTTTTTACTTCACCCCTTAAACTATTGTGCAATTTGTTATGAAACACAACACTGAAAAGATAATTACTGAAGTACCTGTACTGTACAGAACAGAAAGTAAAATGCTCCCTACATGTAGTCTTGTAGCACAATTAGGGCAACTCTGGATTACAAGTGATACGCAAACCACACAATAAATAATGCACATAGTTTTTAGATTAGCACTGCTGACAGCATTTAACTTCAGCACTGTTGCAAGACTTTGATCTAACATCAATATAACTGACTGAAAACCTCTTGCTTAATTGCCATCTATAGAAGAATCTAATTAGACCAAGAAATATTAAAATAGTTTTAATGGCTAACATAAAGCTTCATAAAAACAATCACCACTGGTTCAAGGACACAATCAATAGCCCTTAGTTTGAAAAATATTGTGGTTACAATTATAACTAGACTGGTGTTCAATCCATCCTCTCTCCTTTTTCATAAAAATCAGTATCTTGAAGAATGTTCCTATGGCACTACATGCACTGTAATTTTTCACTCTTTCTCTAAATCTCAGAAAATGTGCTGTAGATGGCCCCAGGAGCAAACACAGCAAAGATGAAGTAAAACTCGAAAAGGAGCTGTCTAGTTTAATCTATGAATGTTCACAGCAAGGGCTTCGTGTAGAAATTTGTAATCAGGATTTCCACAAATGATGGTGGCAAGGTTTCATTGGAACTGGTGTTCTTGTCAGCTGCAGAGCCTGTCACCGCAACCTGCAAGCACTTGCTGCTTCTCTGATTTGAGAATCCCCAAGCATTATGTTTCTCCCCAGTGCCCAAACACACATACTACATCTTTCTGTTTAGAAACCACCCTGGCTTAATAGCCACGCATTTGTTATGCTCTGTGGGGAGAAGTGCAATATACACTCAAACAAGCTGCTGTAGATTCAAAATGCTAACCAAAACCCTACCAAATTAAAACCATCCAGGATATGTGTTAGTGTGTCAATTAGGAGCAAACTCTTTGCATTGGTGATGGATTGGTGAGGGATGAGGGCAACGCCTGGGAAGGAACACCAGTTGTCAGAGTTTCTAATGAAGATGACTCCACTCTAGGTATACAACTAGCAGAGAGACTTGTCTTGTTTCTTAAGCACATTTGTGGAATAAAAATACCTCAGAAGCAGGAAAAGAAAAGCTCTCCTCCAGCTATCCCTTTCCTCTAATCTTTCACTTAATTTGTATATCATTACTCCAACATAGTTAGTTTTACAAGGAATGGGATGGAATTGTGAGAAATTCATAGAAAATGTCAGGGAGTCCAAGACACTTCAGTCACTCAAAAAAAAAAAAAGGAAATGGTGACCTGCACTTACCCACGGTCACCTAACAGAATCACATCCTGACGCTGATTCTCATCCTCAGTATTAGAGGAGACACATACACACAGCTTCAAAGGCTTCCTTTCCCTGCAATTGCCAGACCTCAAACTAAGGCTAGTTCAAAAAACATTATCTATCAAATGAGAAAGTAACTCAAATAAGGGCAATCAAGTTAAACTGGTACGAGAAAAGATGAGAATCAGTTCCTTGCTGCCCTCCTTACATCCAAAAACCCTTCAGGCAGTTTTCAGCCTAGTTTTCAGTGATGTTTTCTCACCTTTTATTCTTTCCATTCTCATATTTGCCTGGTATATAACCTGTATAGGAACAACATGTTCAGAAGCATCATCTCAAAGCACAGTCCCCACAGGGAGTTATTTGCACACTTGTACCCAGAGCATCATCCCAGTCTCTAAGGTAATTCACCCTATTGCTGTGAGAGCCTTCAAAGTTTGAACTGATGATAAATAGTTCTATGACATTATCATCACTTTAAATATGAGGGATTTTCAACAATGACAGGGACCCCACATGACCGAGGCACCCACAGCCCTCACGGTACGTGCTGTATTGGAGCACTTGGTCCCACTGGTACCAAAACTGGTTTAAGGAAGAAGTGTGAGCAGCACATCTGTACTCTTTCCCTAGCAAAGAGCTACAGCAGAGAACCGTCATTTTGTAGGGATCAGTGGATCCCAGAGAAGAACCAGGGGAGAACAGGAATTGTGCTGGAATATAAAGTTTGGCCCCACAGGGGAATTTGAGCTTCCACAGTCAGCCCAGTCCAGCCAGGGTCAACAGACACTGAGTGACATCTCGCCCAAAAGGTTCAATGTTAACACTGCTATCGTACAATATGTTGTCACTTCATTATCACGACATATTAAAATGTGTCACTTCTCTGCATCATCTGGAGCTCAAAGAGTAAACATTTACAACATTTCTTACAAAACTATAAAAAATTGCTTGCAAATCAAACCACAAAGACTTCGAAAACACATATAAGTTGTTCTTTCCCCAATAATTTTTTTTTTTTTCGATTTCAACTTTGAGTGATGTGTGTAGGGAGAATTGGAGGGTGGAGAATAGAGATGGGTTTTGTATCAACAATTCCCATTAACATTGATGGGGACTGCACCCATAAAAACTCCGGTCACTGATGCTTTTCTTTAGTCATTAGGTAATTTCCAGCATTTTATTCTTCTGGTTTATGTTCTCTGCCCTATAATTTCCAACATAGTGTTTAGATTCTGACAAAATGCTTCATTGTGTGCTAGCTGTCTCTTGCAAGTAAATAGCGCTGTGATGAACTGAAAAATAACTATTTCTCCCATAATTGGTTGGTAGCAGTCAATGCAGTCCAGCAACAGAAAAAATGAGCAAAGTACACTGAAAAAATTAGTTGATTCAAATACTTCCTGAAAATATAGGTATTCTACTACACATTCTCATTACCAGCAAAATACTGAGGAAAGAGTATGATTTCTATGTTACCAAAAATAGCTGTCCCCAGCTTGAAAACTAAGGGACTAAGATCTGTACGTACATTATTTCTTTCTGGTAAGAGAAAATAAAGCAAGACCTATTTTTTCCTCTCTCTCTCGGATCAGGCTGTGGACTCTTGTGGACAGCGCGCTGGATATAGTACTCACAGTTGACTTGAATGTCCATTATAGAATAGTCTGCCCTAAAATCTGTGAACACCATTCATTTATCCATTATTTACAAATTTGTAAGAATTTGACCCTCTGATTAACTATTTCTATAAGAACAAATAGCACACTGCATCATGCGCCAGGGGCTACTGGATTGGGGAAGAGGAGGATTATTCCTTCCAGTGTTCCTCAAGTCAGGAACACAAAACCAGCAAAGTAATACATTAAATGTGCTGACATCACTGTTCTAACAGGATCAGTACATCTAGTCTTCAAGCATATTATCCAGATGAAGTCGCAATCACTGCTGATAATCAACAGAAAAATGAAGATCAAGTTTGATCTGTTAAGTTTTTCTTCCTTTCTCCTTTACTTTATTACAACATTGTCCCCTAATGACAACAGATACTGGGGTGTTCTAATAGAAATTATTTGACACAGGTCTTGGAAAGTCTATAAAATAATTATCTTTGTGTTGTATATAGGAGTCAAATCTGTTAAGTGAGCAGAGCATGGGACTGGGAATTACAAAACCCAATTTTTAACCTTGTTTCTGCCCCTGATTCTAAGTGGTCTTAGGCTAATCACTTTTATCTTTCTGTGCATCAATTTCCTCATTCTGATATCAGAATTAATGACATGCACCTTGGTAAAGACTTTTGAGGAATACTGATGAAAAGCATTAGATATGAATCAGGCCTTATTATTAATAACAGTAAATTGCTTTGGGATCTTTGGATGATAAGTGCTATTTAAATTCAAAGAAAATATTAGTACTTTAATTGCTTCATCTTTCAGATCTACCCCAGTTTTACTTACTCACACACTGACGGGTAAATTGAACTCAAATTACTTCACAGCAGATACACAAAGTTATAAGTATAAAAAAAGATACCCTCACATTATTACTGTTGCAGCTTCCGAGGCTTTAGAACATCTACTTTGTGTTGCTGAAGATCTCACATGGCAACCACCCAAACGTTATGCTGCTGTTGGGATATTCATTATTAATGGAATCTTCTCTGCAAATCCTGAAATCCCCAAATTCCATCAAAAGTCAAACTTCAACCCTTCTATTTATGCACCGTTTTATCAAAGTCACTACACTGTGATGAAACTGCTATTGTTTTGAAATGATATACTGAACAAAATGTCATTATCAAGTAGTTTCACTGACTGAGTAGAGAACAGAGCCATAGTCTATTAATGTATTGCCATTGATTTATTCACTAATGCGCCCTATATTTTCATCTGCAAAAGCCTTTGTAAAATCTACAGTGTCTATTAGTGCAATTACCCAACAGAACTACGCTGCAGGGCACAGCTCATTATGTTTCTTTTTTTGCTTTTATTGCTGAATGTTGCCAACAACATCCGGGCTACAGGAGAACAGACTCCAGCATGTGATGACAATAAGAAAACAAGCTCAGTGTTGGCTTCTGTCTGCTCTGAATGGGAGCTTCACCCACTGTCTTCATAACAAACTGTGGAGAAAACAACTGTAAACTGATATTATCTTTTCAGTGATGTCCCGTGAAAAAGAAAAAGAGAACGGGCACAACTTGAGATACAAGAAATTCTGCTTAAGCATAAGAAATTTTATTATTTTCTTTTAATTGAAAGAGCAATCAAACACTGGGAAAGGTGGCCCAGAGAGGTTGTGGCCTCACTATCCTTGGAGATGCTCAAAACCCAACTGGACACGGCCCTTGGTGACCTGCTTCAACAGGGGCTTGGACTCGAGAGAAGCCTTCCAGCCTCATCTGACCTGTGATTCTGCAATTATTAATTCCTCTCCGATCACCAGGCTGTGGATGTATGACCTATATTCACTACTAGAAATTAAAGAGAGCAGCTGCAAACACTTAGAAACCTGACTGCATATAAGAATACATCCCCTTGTAAAACACTGCAGAGCAAACTTTATTTTTCCTGTTTCCCTTCCTCCACCTGAGTGAAGCAAAGCATAAACACAGCTCTTTTTAGCCATCCTAGTTCCGGCAAGACAGCAATGACAGACTTAATTACTAATCAGTTTGCATCCAAAATTATCAGACCAAATGCAGAGTGCTATGTCACTCACACAGTTTAATGCTCAGTTTAATACATCCAGCACCAAATTTTTTGTATTTCAGAAATACCTCTTTTCCTCAAAATTATCTAGCCAAGAGCATTACCTTACCACAGTGTTCCCCCTTCCAGGAACATTATTTCTTCATTATAACCCAGATTCCAGGCTGAAAACAAGAAGAGGAAACCTCAGTGCTTGCCTGAGCCTCTATTAATTATTGAGGAATCCCTGCCTGCCCCAGTGCCATGTTCAGACAGCTTTTCTTCGCGCTTCTCAGAAGCAATGAGAACTCCATGGGAAAACAGTAACACATTTTTGTTTGGTTTAATAACAAAACAAATCAATTAGATTAGCAATGATAGCCTTGGGCCCCGGCACTTCTGGGGAATTAACAAGCACCCAGCATCGATGGCCTAAAGCAAAATTCCTCCAGGAGGTAGGGATCTAAACCAGTAGCCTGATTTTCAGTTGTATTTGGTTCCCAATGGGAAAGACAGTGAGAATAACTAAGCAGAGAAATTTGGATAAAAGAAAATACTTTTTCCCCCTCTCAAACAATAATTAGGTCCCTTTATGTCATTTATCAATATTGTGACACCTGACTAAGCAGCTGTATTTTCTATTCTGCAGAAGTTCTACATTTCAATGGAAATGATTTTGGAGCTCAGGACTTGTACAATTTTTATACTTCAAAGTGCTGCTATGAGAAACTAGCAAATCAAATGTGGATAGCGTGCTGTTTGGGGCTTCAACTTTATACCATATAGAAGAAGTTAAGGAGTGCTAACATCCATTTCATTTTGCAAAACTGATTTTAAAAACATGCATATGTGGAAAAAAGAAAAATGATTTCCAATATCCTGAGTAGAAGGATATGGACAGTGAAAAGAGCCTTATTTAAAAAACAAAAGGGCTATCTTTCAGCCACAGTCAGGCGCTGTAAATATTTCAGCTACTTATGTAATTGGGTTATTTTTAAATACTACTTACTCACAAAAACCTGCATTTGAAGTATATTGTGCAGAATAACTACTGGTTATTTTCATCACAACAAAACATGACTCAAAAAACATGAGGGGTTTTTGGTTTTCATCGTGATGCTGGAAAATGCCATCTTCTCTCCCAGACAAAAAACCCAAAAAATATATTAAAAAAGAGAAAGATGTAGAACACACAATCTATCTTCCCCCTGGATAAAAGGACTGTTATGAAACAACCCAAAAGCTTCCACCAAGGAAACAGAACAATGTACGTTATCTCTTGAAAATCTAAGTTCCTCGGCAGCACTTTATCTTAACCTGATGGTTAAATCCCAAATAGTCCCTTGAATAAGGATTTATTTCTTTTTCATCCTACTGAGAGACAGTTAAATAATTCAATGTTATAAAAATGTAAGTTTTTTTATTCAGAAATAAAAGGTTTGTGAGCTATACCTAGAAAGCTTGTACTCTGAAGACATGGCTAAGTATCTCAGTGCCTGCTAAGTAGCTTGTGGCCAGGTATTGCAACAGGCAGGATAACTCTCACAAAAGGGCACTAAACATAATGAACTGTGGAATTAAAAATACTTTCATTTTGAGTTCTTGGCTTTTAGTACATTAAGTGAAAAATCTTAACATGAATTTTATCCTGTTCTGCTTTAGTTGGTATTTTTTTTAGTGGCATTTAATAATTTTCTGCAAGAAGCTAGCAGTGAGGAAGACTGGCGTGCAGGGGATGTCTGTTATGAAGTAGCCAGTGGTGGTTTCTTTTTGCTTGTGGCTTCTTGCTGAGATTTTTTGGTGGGGGTTGGTTGGTTTTTTAAACTCCAAAAATCTTTAAAGGGAAGGCTTCATGGCTGGGATGCCATGGATTGCACCGTAACAGAAAACAAAGTCAAAAGTTAGCAATTCCTCACATGCTTCTAGAAGAAAGGGTTTGGTTTGCAGCAGGCAGAAGTGTTAATATCCTGTGCACATTTCTCAACTTTTAGATGTTATCAACCATGAATGTGAGAAGCAAGAACACAGACTAACCTCGTAGGAATAGCCGAAATACTGGCTATAGGGGCAAAATTGAAAATTCCCCAACACTTTTTCCTCCAAACACAAACACAGCTGATAGGTTTTCTCAGGAGATGAGCCTACTATTAACATCAACTTTTGTACAAGTGTCAGCTTTGCCTTTTTAGCACTTTTAGACTTCAGTCTCAGTGACAGACATATCTTTCACCATTTCTAATCTTGAAAGCACTGCAGAATTAAGTTAAATGTGATGGTAAGCAGCATTATTTACAGCGTCGGCTTTCTAAGGTGTTCAGAACATCAGCTTTCAAAAAACAGCTAAAAAGGGTTTTTACCTTAGTTCAGAAACAGCGAAAAAAGGATTTTAGAAGTTGGGTTTTTTTTTGAGAACTAGAATTGTGGCAGACTGAAGTCACACCAGAAAACATATTCTGGGGTGCAGCTGCCTCTGTCCAGCCTGTGCACCCGTCGGGCATGTCAAGACCTAATGAGAACAGGCATATGTTTTCATCATTACTTGTTACAACCCTCCTGCCCTCCTGCTCACCTGTTCATCCCCAGAAAGAGCCTCTCTGTTGCTATTGTACAAGCTCTGGCTCACTGGTGGCACTCTTTCTCCCCACAAGCATTTTCCAAAGTAGCTTTTTTCTGCTATGGCCATCCTGCCACACTAACCAGCTGTTCGGAAATGATCAAAATGGGCCAATTATTATTCCAACCAAGAAATATTCTTCCACCAGGAACAAGAAATCACACACATATTGGGGCTCAGAGTACGCACGGAAAATTACGTTCATTAAAAATCTTTTCATAATGACATCCTTACTATCAAAAGGCTCAGGGATGATTGACCTTGGCATCCAGGATTAAGCCAGCATTATTTTTCTTGATTACCAGCAGCAGAATACTGAGGAAATTATAAAGCCATTGAGAGGATTAATACAGCCCTGATCTCTCTCTCCTGGCTCTTTATCTCAAGCGATTAAAGTTCTCTAGAAAAAAAAAAAAAGAAAAAAGTCATGTAGCATACGCCTGCTGCCATGGAGAGATACAGTATCAGCTCCATGCATCAGCTCCCTGTGACAGCCAGGGCAAAGGTTAATTATGCATTCTGTATATAGTTTTAATCACTTTAATCAGATCACCGCTCTGCTCCATCTCAGGCTGTAACTTTCTAAAAGCAAGAGAAACACTTGGAGCATGGCAACATTTGTTTTAAACTAGGGGACAGGGAGGAAGAGGAGGAAACATGCTACATTAACCATCAACAAAAGAAGATGTTAGGAAACCTATGGACCGAACAAGGCAACTAAGCCTGGCCATTTGCGTGAGCAGGGGCAGAATGGCACCAAGCAGTCAAACAGGGGACATAAGGTCCTTTTCCAATTTAGGGTTATACCCAGCGAGCTTTCCGAGGCTCTGGAACAAAGCATGTTCCCGACACGCAGCCTTCACGCTTCTCTCCACCTTTGTCTCTGCTCTCAGAGCCTGACTCTGGCAAAGGCAAAGAAGAACAAGTGGAATAATCACTCAGCAACGGGAAAAGCTCTGCTGTGACGTGGGAACAAAGGACCACTCCTTTTAAAACTTCTGCTGGGATTATTATAAGCTCTATTCAGTGTTTTGTGCTTACAGCTTACACAGACAAATCTCATTTATGGGCATTTGGGTTGAGAACAAAGAGTTGCATGGGGCTATTTTTTTAATTAAGGAGTATTGGCCCTGAGGATGAAGAGAGGAAGTGCCATCCTTGGACTGAAGTGGGAGGAGAAGTTGGTGTTTGTTCCCTTCAAGCATACAGAAACATTGTTATATTCTAGTGAAATGTTTTCAGGATGGGTGTCCTGAGGAGAGCATCCAGGCTTCTCACCAGCTCCAAATGTTTTGTACAACATAAAAGGTGACAAATATGGATGGGTTCTAATTTTTAATACTATGATGTCTAAGCCAAACTTATCCTCTTTACAAGGCTCTTTGATATCACCAGACATCGTTTTCATGCAAGGGCACATTTTCCCTGCCAGATACAGTTTTCAGGGTACTTTATTTTTATATCTGAAAGCAGAACACCACCAACACCATTTAGCACAAAACAAACTACTTTTTATAAAAATGTACAAAATATTTGGCAATTATTGTGGACTCAAAGGTTCTGCAGTGTTTTATAGAGCAAGGAGAATCCTTAATAATAATTTATTTCCCTTTACTTCATAGCAGCCCATCAATTCTTCTCTACATAATGTTTTGGATATACCTGGCTATTAGAAGGAGACATTAAAAGTGTGTAAAGATAATTTATTAATTTTATTTTTAATTCCGGCCATCTGGAGCTATAAACACGTTTAGTGAATTACATAATGAGACCAATATCTAACAAAATCCTCCCACGCCTGCCCAGATAAGAATTCTGTCATCCAATAAACCAACCCATCTTTAATCTTAAATCTGTCATATTCTGTTGGTCCCAGCTTTTTCCCAGATGATTTTGCTGCATGGAAAATCCCACCCTTGAATTCCTTTCAATTCTACTTTTTCTTCATAATCGAGGACATTTTAACTTGAAAAACACCTGGTATGATCCAAACCACCAACAAAAATTCACATGTTTTGGGGGTCAGGAAACAGGAAGGAGTGACACCAAAGAACTTTCCCTATGCTTATTTTTAAAGGCAGTTCAAAATCTCCAACCTCAAACCTTCACAGAAATGTCTAGGTCTGGCCGTGGTCTCTTTGGAACTACATCTTCCTGCACACAGTTATGGAGCATCCAGGTACCAAAGGTAGCAGGAGACAAACCACGACTTCTCACTGTCTCACCAAGTTTGAAAATAGACATTGAGAAGAATAGATTGACTTTTACCAGCATGTTTTTTTCTACAGCAGAAGTTGTCACCGTTATGATGTAGGAAGTTCTGGTCAGTTTTAGGCTGGAGTTCTTCTATACCTGTGCATTTCTGAAGCCAGAAACCTCAACTAAATGGAAGTGATAGATTCAAAAAATCATTTTTCTGTCATTAGTTAATAAAGCATTTGTACTTCCAAGAAAAACACTATGATGAGAGCATTGGTCATGTCCAATGTACGGTGAAGTTTATCTCCAGGATGCGGGGCAACTGGCAGAAAGATAACAGGAGAATTTCAGGGTTCTGTCAAAACTGGAGTTAATAAGGGCAGGGTCAATTCCAAATGTCACCATCTCTCTATGCAACCAGCATTATTGCAGTTCTAAGATAAAAACGCTCCCAGCTCAAAGATTTTGCAAGCTGATATTATCACTATCAGAAAAATCACTTTAGAGCTTAGCAAGTAATGAAACACCTTTCAAAAGCAACTTAAGAAGAGGGGAGGTAGTAGAAGGGAAAACAACTTTGCATCTGAGGAAAGATGCCGTTTTCAATAAATAAAACAGACGGAAAAAACAAACCAAAGCCTATTGCACAGAGAATGACCTTTAAGTGAGCCTAACCTTAGTTCAGTGTAAAGGAAATTAAAGTCGGTGGTACTGATGCAGACAGAGTCAAGAGCATCTTGTGCTGGCAGCAAGAATTCCCGTTGCTGCTTTTCTTCTGACCTTTTGCATCTAGTAGAAGAGAGCAAAGAGAAGGGAGACCATCTGGATTTCCTGTCGACAAGATGTCTGTTAACGTACATCATGACCCAGCTAGTAAATAAAGGAACCTTGTGATAGTTGAGGCAAGAAAAATCCTGCACTGCTTATACTATTTCACCAGGTGAGGTAGTAACTCTGCATATGCTCCTCATTCTCAGTAATCTGCTCGTTGTCTCCAGGGGAAATCAGATTTCACATTTATTTGCCCTTTGGTTACTAGAGGAGCAGACTAACTGCAGACCGCCCTTTTCCCCAAGTCATTAGAAAAGCAGCCTTCCTAAGCTTGTTTCTCTAAGAAACTTGTTCTTTTATCTCTTGATATGACACTTGTCTAAAATGCTGTCTGTCCATCAACACAGGTGAGGAAGCTAGCTCTGACAAAAGAGAAGACCCCTACCTCCCACCAGCTCACTGCCTATTGTGGTTCATTCTCTCCCTCGAAGTACATGTGCTCTAAGTTTCATGCTCTTACACCAATGCCTGCTCCCTCCAGGCTTCAGTCTGTGGGAAATGCTACTGTGGTTGATCTCCAGTAGATCCTTTCCATGAATAATTTCAGAATCTCACAAGAAGCGAAAGCTATGAGAAGAAAGAGGAATTACTGGAGTGTCAGAAAAATAGGTGTGAATTGACTGCCAAGTCAACAACTAACGAAACACACAACTGACATGTTTCAAGTGGTCCAAGAACAATCTGAAACTTGCTCAGTCCTTCAAATATATCTAGAAATCTCTATGCAACTAGGCCACAAGCTACACAGTAACTGGATACACAACTTGTCAATAGCACTTACAGATTTAGAGGAGTTTAAAATAGCTTAAATTACACAGTCTTGTACATTCTTGCAGATAAGTGTATACCTTTGTTTTGGAGCTCCTATTTTACTCTGTGATTTGTTGTTCTCTCCAGTCTCCTAATCACAAAAGTCATCTTTTGTGGAATGTGTTTCTGTAATCCTGGAGATATGGCCATGGCCTAATCTTCACATTTTTAGTACTCCACACAGCATTCCATGAATGCAACAAATTCCCAGTTTTAAACAAGTGCTCTGTAAGATTTTTCTGAAGCTGTGCAAGGAAACCCAACGCTGATCGTTATCTGTCCTACTGCACTCTGTAAGCTTGTACAGCTACAGTAAAGCAAACTGTTATTTCTGCTAACTGTGGCTAATACCTGACTCTACAGAAAATCCCACTCTTCAGAAAAGCATCATTTCTCCCTCCTGCCCTGCACTGGGCTGGCTTTGGCAACCTGAATGTTTTCAAGGAGTTTTCCTTGCAAAAACACGCTTATTCATCTCACCAGACAAGGTAACAAAGGGAAATATTGTAAGTACAGTCATTTCTTGTCTCTGGAAGAGGAAAGTGGTGTTCATGGAGGATCCTGCCAGATGCAACATAACCCAGCAGCACTTGATAACATACAGGACTGAATTAAGAATATTAACATGCAGGGTCCTTAGGGAGCACCATATATTTCCTTCAAACACACCTATCATTATGGATTTTCTTAATTTAAAAATGAAATACAGCAGACAACACCAGTAATAATTACCTTTATGATAATACCATAACACTTTTTACTGCACCGAAAGTCAAATATATTTATTAAATCTGCATAAATTACAATACTATTAAACTCTAATTTACGCATTACTGTGTAAATGAGAGACTGGTCAGGCCTTTATACTGGTGTGTTCTAGCAGATAGGATCCAATTTATATTTGTACAGTGGCTGTATGATCAGTTTATTTCATAACTTCAGTTTCAAAATATACTAAGCCATTAATTGAGTATCACCAACACTATAAAATCAGCCTTCTGTAAAGCAAATGCAGATGAGGCAACCTTATCTCTTGCAGCTTAAATAAAGTTCAGCTTTCTTAAGGAGACAGTTTTAATCTCATTCGACTGAAAATTTTGTTCAACAGTATTTAATAAACCCACTACTACCAAAAGACATATACAGTATGTAAAAATGATACTGTTTATAGGGGTAAGTTATATGGCACATTTATCAAAATCAGTGATTAGTGACAGGCTTGTTTACTGCTCATTAATAAAAAAATAGAGGTATCACTCCTGCTGGGTGCTACTAGGGTTTCTTGTTTACGTTTCCTTCCAATTACTTTAATTGACCTATAACTCATCGGAGTTCTGGGCATTTATTCTGAACTTTGCAGAGAATGCAGCAACGATCCTTCAGCACGGCAGCTAAATATGTCAGGATTAGCATTTTGCTAAATATTCAAAGAGAAATTACACTAGTGCTGTAAGCTGGGGGTTTATGAGAGGTTTTATGCAATTTGTGGATTCTGATCAGACTGGGGATGGTATAACGGGTAAGTAAAGGTCTGTCACAAATCTGTATTTAGCTCTGCTAAGCTGAAAATCAAAATCCTACCAAATTTAAAACTCTGGTTTGAGAAAAATATGTGACAAGTTCGGTATATTTCCAAATGCTATTCTCATTTGAAATCAAGCAAAATACAATAACTTAAAGTAATTCTGCTTGGTAGCGGGAAGACACCACCAGGGGATAAGTAGACCAGTAGTTTGATCGTGCAGCCGTGCTTTTCCCTCCCTGCTTTCTAGAAAGGCTCTCATAGCATGGGAACTTAAACATTAATTCTAGAAATTGCACGATTTGCCCCTGATTGTGAGACATAAAAACCCGATACACACTTGGACAAGCAGCTGCAGAAGAGACTCTGCCTTGAAAGACCAAACTCATTTTAAGCCCAGTGAGGAAAAATACTCTCAGTACTAGATCTTGCATAGAGCACTAAAGAGCTGTGAGGCCACAGCCCCAAAGCTTGATGTATGGTACTTGTATGACAGTTCCTGGCTACAAACCTCCTCCAAAACTGCCCTAGCAAATGCCTACATCACAACCTGCAAACCCTTGGCAAATTAGTAGTTGCCTCAAATCTTTTTTCAAGGCAGATTTCTCCTTTTACATAGTGACGGAATAAACACAAACTCTTCTAATTCAGTAATCAGGACAGATAATTACATCCCCTTAATTGTTTTCTTTTTCCAGCTTAGGTTCATGTTGATGGGAGATGGTAAAATTAGTCCACGAGCCATCTGAAGTTTGCTGCTTGCTGATTAAAGCCTTAATTGATTCAGAATGTTTTACAAATCAATCTCTGAATTACTTCAGGATCATGGTGGCATATTGTAAAAAAGCATTCACACACACACTCCCCTTGTGAATGAGAATCACATTCCCATATATCCCTAACTCCATAAGCAATTCGGTTATGTAGTTTTCAAAACTTGCTGGTAAAATCAAGGGAAAATGATAATTACTTACAATAGTAACCTGCTGCAACTGACAGAAGATTCTTATTCTTTCCTGAGCTTACATTTCAATTTCTGAATGGATTGCATGAGATACATTCTTTAAAGAAAAATACCTGTCCCCATCTTCTGCAAAGCTTGTAAAACCATGGTCTACAACCTGATGGAAGCAACGCATTCAAACCCTACATGTTTCTGATTCAGTGCATGCCTTTCCTCAATCAGGATCACCACTTTTCATGGAGATTTTATACCCATCATGCAGTTTTGGTGAACTCTGCATGTTTCTGCAGACTAATACCCAGGATTCCTTTCTGGAACACAGATTTTAAAGTTCCCGTGGCGATCCAAGATGAAAAGGAGAGATATCTTACATTGTTCTTAAGTGCTCATCAAAAGGAACAAGTCTGGCTCTGAAGAGAAGCTCCCTCCTTTCATATTGCTGAATTTGCAGAAGACAGAGTAAGTGTAAGACATCTTTGATGCAAGCCTCTCTTCCTTTTGAACTGATTGTTCAATTCAGCTCACCTTTCCCTCATTCTAACCACAAGCCCACTGCAGTTAGGGATGAGGAGACCACTTAAAACACACCACTGTACCCATAAAAAAGAGACAGGGGAGCTTCTGCCACGTATTTCAAAAGCTGACAGATTTCACAAAACATCCTATTCTTTACAAAACACATGGTCTATAACTGTATCCCCCCCCACCCTGCTTTCTTTTAATACCTATGTCTGAAAACCATGCTAGGATGCTACAATGAGCTAAACTGTAGAGCCATTTGATTATAGGGCAGTGGTTTTCCAGATACCATTTCTTCCAGAGTCAGGTAGGTTTGGTGCTTGCAATCATTCCCAAAACCTCCTGTAAATCACATTGCTTATGCTGCACCGCAAAGGTTAAATTTACTTTGGAAAATTCTTATTAATAAAAAGGATCAAACAACTTCTACATCACAACTATTACTTAGGTAAATCATATTCACATCTTATGAATATTTACAAACTCCCCCCCCAGTTAAGGATAAGCGTTTATGACAAATGTAATATCTTTAGCATTAACACACAAATGAGTTTTGTGCTTCCTGTTCCAGTGATATACCGCATCATGAAGAGCGTGTAAATACTGTATTAAGACACTAAGAAAGTCATCAAGGTTGCTTGTGACATTATGAAGTGAAACTGAAATGAAGTATCTGATTCGCACAGAACTGAACCAGGATAATGGCCTCGTTAAACCCAGTGTTTTAAAGATTGCAATGGAGTCCTGTCAGCTGACTTCATAAACCTCTACTTTAATCACCCAGTATCCTTTTCCAGAAAATAGCCTTATTGCTTCAAAAGTAGCAAAATACAGCTATGAAAAGGAGTTGCCTTAAAGAAACAGTACTTGGGAAGGCTTGCAGGTAAACAGCCTGGTCGCTGTTCATGGTAAACTTAGAACTTCTATGTTTTAATTTTTATAACTTGGAAATATTTTGAAAAAATAAAACGCACCTCCTCTGGTATGTGCAGTGAAAGAGTGATCCAAGAAAAACACTATCAACCTGTATCTGCTCACCACAAGCTCCTGATAAACTGCTGTGTTTCATCCCTCTCCTTGGTGAGCGCATATGCTACGGTGTCTCATACCGCCATGCTATTAAAGGTGCGTCACTTCTTCCATTACAAACACACTTTGAGAGCATTTGTAACCATCTTGTAAAAAAAATAATCATCTGTGAAATTGTAAAATTACACTGCTTTTTCCATCTTTAAGCCATGAAAAAAAGCGCTCAGCAATTAGCCCAGCTGACTATTTCTGTGGCTCTGGTAATGGCGAGGTATCAGCGCCATTACAAGCTACAAGAAAAGGGTGTGACAATTCTAAAATTCATTCTTTCTAAATAAATTCTGCATTATACTCAAGACAGAACTTGAGCAGTCACTATCATGTCCAAAAAGGTCTGCCAGACTCCATAATATTTCTCCTCATTAGACTATGAAGTGCAAATTGCCCTCTTCATCAAGGAACATATCAGATCTGTCAGCCACCGTTTAATCAAAGGCAGTCTTCCTCTCCCATCACGTCCAGTGCAAATCTTCATGCCTGCAAATGCCATGGCCAATACTACATAGTTTTCAAAGGATCCCAGGCCCTCAAAGTCGTCACACGCTGTACCAATCACATAAGAAAACTAATCAACAGTCCTTTCTGAAAAGCAAAGACACAACTAGCGATACAAGTTCTTTCAAGAGGCTTTTGATTTTAAACAGCTTGCCACATTCATTTCACTTAGATTTCATACAAGACACTTCTTGAAGACTTAAAATTTGCATGGTGTCTTGAGGTGGGGGGAGGAGGGGGTAACATAATATTGCCATGTTTTAATTCCTTGCTTCTTTCATTAGGATTATATTTTTAATTCCTCAGAACTTCTTGGGTATTGTCTTTGCGTTACAAGGTGGAACTTGCCTTTCCACAGTTTAAAGGGAAGTGCTGAGCATCTGCTTAGACCTCCTATCCCTTAGAAACATGCCTGTTGCATCAATGAGCAACGAAGCAATTATAAACAGTTGAGTATTTTTTTTAGAATAGACATTTAAAAGACTTGCATAGTATGAAGTTTTTGTCAAGGAGGCAACAGACCAGTTCCTAAGCCAAAATGGTGAGACAGAAGTGTTACTGTAGTGGAATAAGTAGAATTCTCTCTCAAATTTACCAGGGGAATATCCGTAAGTGAAATAATATTTATTTAGATGAAGAATCAATATGCAACGAACCAGCTAACCTAACAATAACCACAAAACTCAGGTAAGCAGAAATACTGTCTGAAGAAAAAGCTCCTTAAATGATTACACAAATTTTTCCTGTCACACCAAAGGTAATAAACAATAATGCAAAATAAATTTTTCTAAATCTTCCCAATAAAACCCATGGTGTTTTACAGTTTAAGTGCAGATTAGATAGGTCAGCATGAAGTTTGAGATCAATACAGCAGCGTGGTGAAGTATAAGTAACCATACAAAATGCTGCTATTTGAAAGCATGAAATTGGTCAGAAAGCGATGAGTCTGTAAGCACAATATGAACAAGAAAACAGTCCTTTGGACTGGAAGTTCACAGGCTTTTTAGATGTATGTGGAAGTTTTCTGCACATGTATTAAAATATAAATGTGAGTAAGAAGGGCTCAAACCCAAGATGTTTATTTACCCGTTTTCCCTGCCTTTATCTCTGTTTGCATCTCAAGTTTCCACTTTAAATTGTGGAACAAAATGAACCTTGAGATTCTTTGGTTAAAAAAATAACAGATTCCCAGATAACCTTTGCTTTGTCAGAGAAAGTTCAGCAAATGAAATTAAGTCACTCTGTGGTAATTCTTGGCCTTTTTCCAGGGTGATGCGGAAAGGAACATTTGTCACAATCACTTACGACTGGAAAAGAACAGGGAAAGATCAGTGTTAATGACGCGGCATGGCACAGCACAGGGGACTGTGCAGACCTACCACCGCTCCGTGATGACAGCAACAGGCCGGAGGTAACATTAGACATAAAGAGGAGCAGGATGCAGAAAGATCTCTACATGGAGGGGTTCGCAGCCTAAAAAGGCAGATATTTAGTTCGACCTCCTTGGATACAATAGGTCCACTTGAAATATTTTGCTTCTTGGGGTTTTTTTGGTTGGCTGATTGATTGGTTGGAGGGGGGGTCGGATAAGCACAGTGTGCTTGTGAGATCCTCTTTTTATGCAATTATCCTCAGCATATTCACTTTCCACTTTCGTGGGCCTTTTTAGCTAGCTTTTACAGACCTGATTTAATATTCATAATCACCTTGAAAAGGCCATCTGCAATTTTAATCACTTACTACCAATTACTTTCTTTAATAGCTGTGACAGTATCACTCAGAGTGATCTGATAAACCCACAAGGATAGGTGAAGGCAGTGCTGGGTGCTGCGGAAGATACACCACTGCTGGCTTTTCAAGCCTTTGCTCTCTTTACTAAGTCATGTTTACGAGCACACTGCTTTGCAGAGCAGATCGAAATATAGCCAACATGGAGTAAATAGAGAAGCTTTTCTTTTTATCCCTGTGCTTAGTGCATGAGGGACAAGTAGGGAATAAAAAAACCCAACCTCTCCACGCACAATCCTTTCGCCTTCTCTTCTTCACACAACAGACTGTCCACTGAAGTATTTTCCCTACACACAACAGCAGTAAGCTACTTGTTCTCAGCTTGGAAATATATTTAACAGTAAATATAGCTGGACAAAACTTTAATGACAATTTTACACAGAGACATTGCAAGCATCTTCCCAGATGCTGCGTCCCTTCATTTTTATCACAGAAAGCTTACAGTCCTTTAAAGATCCATGACAGAACAGCAAAGTTCTCCCAGATCACAAGAGCTGAACTTTGTTCCCACATTCCATAGCTAAAAAGATTCAGATATATCCACCATAAAAAGGCAGGTTTGGATTATGTATTATTTTTCAGGGAATTGAAATGTAGGCAACAGTCTGCACATGAAAAGAAATCAGCATTTCTATCACCTTACAGCAGAGCCTGCAGGGAACAAGAGAATCAGAACTTGGATCACTCCAAGGTCTACTCACTCCCCAGATGCAAATGACAACATCTGAAACAGAGTAGTACAAAACTGAAGGATAACAAACATCCTTGATCAGCGATTTACATGTCTCATGTCTACACAACCATGTGTAGCCCAGATTACAGCTGGGTTTGAGTGACTCTTCCAATTACAAATGGGGTAGGAAGACCCAATGACTCTACCTCACTTTAAGAATCATAGCAAGTCCTTGCTAAACTCTAAAAAGGTTTTCAGTAGTAGGCTTTTTTGGTTAAAATTTGGAGCAAAATTGGTTAGCTGATTTAAACAAGCCAAACCTAATCAGAGAGTGTGTCAATAAGCAGCTTTCAGCTTCTCTCCTGAACAAAACAGCGGCAACAATCAAATTAAATGCCTTGGCATAGTGTACCTGTACACCAAGGAAGTTTTAAAGTTTTACAGATGACCTTGTATCTAGCATGTCCTAACTCTCCAATACTTCTGTCACAGCTGTAATCACAAGTTTTTAATATTTTTTTGTTTGCATGATGGCTATTGTGTGCATGTTCATTATTACTTAGGCAAATCACATCTGTCTGGCAGAATGGTGACAGAGACATGTGAGGGGTTTCTGTTCTTTTCCAATTTTTCTGTTCTGTGACGTATATTGAGAAGAAATTAAAACCATCTTTAATGTGATTTGTTTCAAAAATTAAACCCTCAAGCAACTGTGTGTTTGTGGAAGCCTGAGATGGAGATTAGTTTTTGTACCTACATGGGGGGGGTTCTGCCACGCACACCTCTCGCATGTGTCATACAAACTTTAGGACCTACTGAGGCTTTTGCAGTAACCGAGTAAGAGCAAAAGTTACTCTATTAAAAAATCTGCTTTGAACATATTTATAATTCCTTACCTACATAGCTTACTTAGCTGTGTATATAAGATAACAATGCATCATACATAGAGATTATCTATACAAGACATTTTAAGCTTGCGGGACGCCATGGCAGTTTAAAGAATGCCATCAAAAGTCCCTAAATGACTTATTTTCCGAACTGAAGAGTGAATCCTACTCCTATGAATAAAGAAAACCCCACATGCTGTAAGTTTATCCAGTTCATAAGAAATAAGATTTTTCCTATTTTCCTAAGCAAGAGCTCTGTATCTTTTTAACCCTTTTTTTCAGAATCCAGCCAGGACAATCAGGCTCAGAACAATGCAAAGCTGTCATGGGTGTGTATTATGTGAATGTTTTTCTCTGAATGTGTCTTTTAAATTTTCTTTTTTCTTTCAAATAAAACATTTAAGATAAAACTCCCTTCAGGAAGTTAGAGATTCTTAGTGTTTTGGTAAAAAGCACCTTCAGTAGGGTTTAGCCACTTAAATTAAAATTATACTTTCAATACATCAAACTGTGTAAAGATGGGAAACAAAATGAAAGATTTCAAGTCAGCTACTTAGAATACTCCAGGAGCACGGCACAGCGGAACGGGACTCTGAAGAGATCAAAAGGTAATCTTCAAAAGGGGTAAATTGATATGCAAGTCTCCAGTAGCTATTCTTTTTAAACCTTCAGAATTATGATATTTAAATAAACTGAAAAGCAAAGCCCCTTAGAATCACTAGACTTCTGTCTCCTCTGGACATTTTTGGAAAGTCTGGGTTCTTGGGCGCACACAAAAACACTGCTAAGGGAAAAGCTGTTTGCCAGCCCAGTGGTCCCAGGAGAGGCCAACACGGAACACAGCTCAGCTTAAATAAATCTCCCAAGTTTTACAATTTCTATTACTGTTATTTATATTTTTATAATATTTATACTTTAAATATATTATTTATAATATCTAAGTATCAGGTATTAATTTTTAATTATTATAAATACATATTAAAAAGCTTTTCAAGGATCCCAAGTACTACTTAAACTTACATATATGGACAGGAACAACTACTCTCACATCACTAATCAGAACTAATCACAAGCACAAGGTATTTAAACAACGGTGAGAATGTTAGTTCACTTCTCTGCAAGGAAATACTAAAGAGAAATACTTTCATGGTAGGCTGTGTTGGAAGCAAGCTGTACTATCAATGTGACCATCTTGCCCATGAAATATGATTCAGTCTTGGGTAACCAACATCATCTTTTTATGTCTGATCAAAACATTGTTTATTTCAGCAGCTTCCTCTCATCTTATTCCATGCTAGAGTATTAGTACAAGAAAGACTGAAGGAAAACACTGATCAAAAATTATACTTTTTTAGTAAATTCTACAGGATTATTTAAAAAGAAATGTTGGTGAATCAGTCTGAATGAGTCTGTCTGTTAGACTAGCAATGCTTTCCTGTCCAGAAAAGTTTTCTGGCATTTCTCTTATGCTGGTCTTCCAAAAAATCATCACAGTTTGTTCAAGATGGCATTTTCCTGGATGGCATGTATAATTGATGTACGTCACATTTTATAAAACGATTGCAAGGTAAATTCAATTTTCTCTTTTCCTTGTTTGTGTCCTCTAAGAATCTCTTATCTCCACATATCAATTACAGAGCAGTGACAGAGATAGGATACAAATCACTCCGATGAATGTAATAGCAAAAGTGATTAGAGATAGGGAGAGATTAATTGCATGTGTCAGATATAAATAAAGGGTTTAGGAGACAATCCAGCTTTTCGAGTGTGTGCATTCCAGACCTCTTACAGAAACAAAACACCAAACCTTATAAACAGACAGGCGTAACAAGAAGCTATGTTAAATTAATAAGTTAGATTACAGAAACTTTAGCATTTGCCATTTTTGCTGAGCAGAATGCATAATGCATGTACATATGCTGAAAGAACACACGCTCAGCTCGGGTGTGTGTCCTTAGCTTCCCCAGCTAGCAACGAGTCCTCATCACACCACAGTTGCACTGTCGCAGTTGGGAGAAAAGGAAGAAACTATTCTATCCACAAGCCATGTACTTAAATCAGAGGAGACACTAGTTGCCTGGGACAGGCCACAGGAGATGCAAAAGGGCAGCATGTGTGGCAGTAAACATTATCCAAAATGGTCCCAAGGAAGAAGAAATAGGAGATCAACGATTAGTTTTGCTATTTATCACGAAGAACACTGACAGAATATTTGGGTAAAGCTAAGGAAAAGCTCAGATTGCCACAGAGGTTTCTCATCATTATTCCTGCAGTTTAGCGATCCATCATTTTAACCACAGGTTTCCCTCTATATCAATAGAGTTAAAAGTGAGGAAAGTTTTCCTTTATGGAGAGGAAAGGTAGAGAATTACGGAAAAGATCTGGCTGAAGCTTAAAAAAAACAACCAACAATGAAATCTGGAGTCCAAGAATGCTGATAAATCCTGCACATCATCTGTTATTTCTTTGCAATGAATATAAAATGATTCTACAATGCACTACAGTATCCCTTTTGCAGCAGATAATAGAGGAAACCATTCCGAATATCAGCCTCCACTGAAATTCCTAGCTCTGGATAAAGCTTAAACTAACATTTGTTCCAATATATCAAAACTAAATCTTTAACTCAATTTAGTCCTTTTTGTTAGAGCTACAGTTGTTACTAAAATGCATTTGACTGAAATATATACATATATATAAAACCCCCAAAGCATGGTAAAGTTGTACGCAATCTGTTCCCAAAGTAATAAGAAACAAAGATCCCCATTTAAAAATCTATGCCCTTTAGTATCGGAGCTACAACTGAAGAAAAAGCATTAAGCCACACAGTATTTTACCAGGGTATTAAAGATGGCATTTACAGAGTTTTAAATCCAGAAGACTTCCACGGTCTCCTGCAAATTATCATTTTGGATAACAAAAGAATGTTAAGTGACCATCAAAGCACAAGGCACAAGCACTCTGGTACCAATTCTGCTTCACATAGAGAAAGCAAAGCCTGTGTGGAAAATAGAAGAGGAATGAAATGTCCTTATTACGTCAGTGACTTCAACCCAGCACACAGAGGGCTGAGCACCTTGGACTGCCCGGGTGTTTGGCCAGGACCTCAGGCAATCACACACAGTCATGGCCCAGAACTGCGATTTCATTGCATCCCATCTCGCTGCTTCTCCCACCAACAAAAAAAAAAAAAGAAGGAAAAAAAGCATCATTGAAGTACTAATTTCACCTCAACAGCGCTGACCCAGACACGCTAAGTGAGATAAATTCCCCTGGCATGAACTAAAACCATTTTGACAAGTTTATAGAGCTTGCGTGAATTTGACCTCAGAATAGAAATATGTATTCCCTGGGGGCACCAGCCCATTCCCAGTGTTTTTCCTGCCTACACCTGAAAACTGGAACTAGCTATGAAAAATTCATGCAGCACTGTGCTTCAAACATATCTATGAAGGATCCTCAACATCTGCTGACTTGGACAAACTTTGATAGTTAATATGAAAAATTATGTTAGTGGAACGCTCACTTCCAGAGAGGAAAACGTCTGCTCAGAATCTTCTGAAAACTTAACAAACGTGACAGAAGGATGTCAAAAGTAATACTCTACCCAAGACACTGATAGTAATATAGCATTTTTTCCCCACTTTCTTTTCTAATGACGTAAAGAATATTTCATTTTTACAGATGCTGAAAGTGACCTAAACATCTCGTGCCATCAGGAGAAGCTTTCTTTATAATGGGAAAACAAACAAAAACTTTCAGTGCAAAATCAGTACTCTGTGAGTCTGAAATTGGACTCTTCCTTTCTATAAAATTTATGTTTTGATACATTAAATTGAAGAACAGAATAGGAGCTGACCGGCCAAAACAGGGTCTATTTAGCCTTAAGTCAGTGTCTGCTGTAACAGAATAAAATTCTTCATGTTAAGAGTGGAAGCTGGGCAGAACAACACGACACCTTTGTATTTTAAATTAATTGCAACACAACCAAGCCAGGAGTTTAATTTTCAGTCCTCAACTTTTTTTTTTTCCCTATAAACTTTTTTTACTTTTTTGGTAAACACTGCCAATGCTCAAGGGAAAAATTTATCTTCGTTAAATGATAATTGGCTTTATTATCTTTGACTCTTCAGAAATGCTGGCTGGCAAGGTTTTAAAAATTTTCATCAATCTTGTTTTCTGTTTTTACAAAGCCTGCATCAGAAAAAGACGTCAGTCTGCAGAACACTCTGTATCCCCTAGTGTTATGAATAGGTCTTGAGACTATCTAATTTACTAATAAATCTATTGAAGCGACATGCATCTCAATATTTCACAGCTTAACAAGAAGGTCCAGAAGCAAGGTCCTGAATTGCAGTTCCAGATGATTAGCGCTGCAAAACCAATTGAAGCAGGAGTACCTAAGCTGTCAGAACAGCTTATGCGTACCCACCTTTTGCAAACTTGCCATTTAAATCATTTACTGGGGGACACTTCTTCCAATCCTTCATAAAATACTTCAACTAAGGTCTGAAATAGCAGCGCATGCTGTTAAAAGTTTCTAAGACCAGGCCAGCGCAGCCCACATCTACAGCATTGCACTGAAGTTAATAATAGAAAAATCTCAGCAGGGCTTTTCAAACTTCTAAAGTGGCACTGGAGTCTTGTCATTTTGTCATGTAATAAAGTACCAAGGACATGCATTACGTACATTGTGGTGAATACCTCAACCAGCTCCTTACATTAATAAAAAGCTCCCCATGAATCTCGTTTTTCCCCCTGCTAAAAAACATCACTTATTAAACTCTTGACTTCTGTACTAGAAATTCTTACAGTTTCATTAAGAAGCTCTTAACATCCCCAATTCCCCCTACCCTTGAAAAACACTTTCACAAATACGTGGCCCAACCCACAGCAATGTACCATGTATCAGTCTCTTTAAGTTCCATCCTAGCTGTAGGCTTGGAGGCAGTTTCATAAAAATTTAGCTGATAAGCAGAGTGGGGCCAACGAGGAAATGAGAGTTTTACAATGGCCTTACTGTAATGAACACCGAGATCTTTAAGTATCCTGCCAGCAGTGGGAAGATGAGAAACATGACATTTTATCTCCTCAACCAAGCAGAGTCTTTAGGAAGACATCTGACCATCTGGGCTGTAGTGTGCCTATCTGCGGGAGAATGGACACAAAAGAAAAAGCCTGAGGCATTAAGGATAAGCTATTATCATCAAATCTGTTGTTGAACAGACAGAACCAGGAAAGAACATTAGGGATTTGCCACTTGTTCTTATTGAAAAGTAGTATTTACCACTAAGAAGCCCTGTGACAGTTCAGTCAAATATTAACTCTCACACCTCTAGTAAAGTTGGGAAGTTCCAGCAATGGAGTTAATACTGAAATTCCCCAAAATAGTAATAGGGAATTTTCAACAGGGAGTAAACGATGTATTTGAGCCAAAAAGCTAACTGAGTTTTGTGACTATTTCTGTTGCCAAACTGTTGACTTTCAGACTTTCCAATTTTCCTAGCCAAAATTTTGTGTTATTTATGTGAAAGCAGGGACACAGTAAAAAAATTTTAAACTTTTTAAAAAAAAAAAAATCATTAGCTTAGTGTATAATACAGTTCAACTGATTTGAAGACAAGTTAAATTTAGGACTAATTTATGACCTCTCATACTAATTTCAGATGTGACGTTATTCCTAATATGCTGCCTGTTGGACATCATTTTTATTTCACCAGAGCCTGTCACCTCAGAGATGATCTAATCCTCTTGAAATCAATGGAAACATGTCCATTTGAAAGAAATGACCACTGTTTTCAAGCAGAGTCAGACTGGACCTCATCCTGGGACCTGGAATTTCAAATTAAGACAGATGCACATTTAGAGAGCAGGCGTGCTGAACACTGAGGTTTAACCAAACTAGGGATTTGGGTCAGGAAAACTACAGCTCAATGTTTGCATCTTCTTCTAGTGTGCCCAAAAGTATTGGCTAATACATCTTCAGTGCAAAGTGTATTTAAGGGACAAACCATCATGGTAGCACACACTGGGTAAGTATCTGGAAACGCCAAGGCATTCTAAAGACCTGTGGATTTTCTTACACCCAGACTCCCTCACTCCTACGTTTTCAGTGGGTGACCAACCTCTGGATGTAGAGAACAAGCAAATCCAGCCACAGTAGCAGCAACACCAATGAGGAAGAAGGCTTCTGAACTTCTGAAATGCACTACATTTGTAATCAAGAGGCGATGGGTGCACGCAAGACTTCACACTGCCCGGAGCTCAATGAGCTGTAAGTCTGACTGACAAAAAATGAAACATCTTTACCTTTAATGCTCAGAGCTCTGCTAGAGACTCCATTCTGATGGGAACCTTCAGAGTGTATTTCGAAACGTGCAACATCCTCAAATCTTTGTATTCAACTCGTATCAAACACAGTAACTGAAAGACCGTTTAGTATATTTTCCAGGTGTCACTCAAACTCCACTTGCTTTCAGCCACAACTCAAGGTATTACCTTTAAGCTGCAACGTTAGGCTCCATAGCTCAGGGCTATACCTCTTTCCTACTGCATTTTGGACCAGAACAGGAGAGCTTACAGCTTTCTCAGCTCTTCACCTTATTCTGCAAATGTGCTTTTCCACAGGCTGGAGCAGGTCTGACACCAATATCCTTCAAGGAATAACAAGCTATGCATCTCTAACACTGTTGTCAGTGGATGACTGCCCTGGGAATCATCCATTTATTTTTTTTCCTTTTGCCCTCAATAAAAGTGGTGATATGCATGCTGAGTCATGTAGCAAGGTTGTACTCAATAATTAATATATAGTCTGCTCACACAGAGACTAGATATTCCACTTTACTCATGGTTTATTTGATTTTGATTAAACTGTTTTTAAATCTTAAATATGTCCTAATGAAAAATGACACATGTCATCACTCAACATCTGATAAAGATTCAGTCAGTGACTTTTCAGTGACACCTTCCACACCTGTTTGTACCTTTAAGAATATGTTTCCAAACATTTGCTGGAATTCTTTATTACTCTTCCAAAATATTCATTTTTCTGGAACCATTCTCTGCATATTGTTTCAGGACTCTATTTTTGCTTATTATTTTCTATTCCTGGACAAAAAAAATTTATTCACTTGTACCAAATGTATCATATGTTTCTTCCTCAGATCAAAGTTCAGAATAACCAGACTAATCTCATTTTCTTTACAGACGCTGTAATGCCTTTTGGCCAACGTGCCTTTCTTCAAAACTCACATATAACATTCATAATCCTGGATATCAAGAAGACAATTTAAAAGCCTCATTGGTTAATATTCATTTTAACAAGCAAATCCATTTTCTTTTATCTGTTTAATCTTTCCTATTTTTAACATTCCAGGCAGACTTTGCATTCACAGTATCAAGTCTGTATGCGTTTTGAAGTGTTTTCTTTTCCATATGCCCGTATTACCTTCTGTTTTGCATAGCACTTGTTATGCATGCATGATCACAGACTATTTCTAGCATTAATTAAGATATGAAATTAAAGTGGGAAGTACATTATTGGTCACGTAAGACAAACAATACAAATTTGCTTAAAAAATGAAATTACTAAAGTGTTAGCAAACCTCTTTATACTGTCAGAAATAATAATGTTTACAATCTACAAGCCACAGTACAGCCAGAATTCACAAGTGGATCTGAAATATTATTTCCACTTCAGACAGATACACACACAACCCTGAGATGTTCGTTTAGTTTATAAATGTAGCTGTAAGAAAACACAGGTTGGTTTCTTCTGCTGTCTCTTCCACCACACAGCTCCTGCCCTCAGTCACCCCTGATCCCACTACATGACTTCCATTGATTGTGTGAGGGCAGATGTCCTTGACATCTGATTGGGATTTTTAGCAGGAAAATTATATTTTCTTATTAATTAACATTCCTGAGGAAAATTATGGTTTTCATGAACTTCTGACAAACACAAATGTGTTTCCAGAAGCAGGTAGCCAGATTTCCTGCCCAGACAGCCAGACTCCTAAGTTTTGCTATTGTCAGGAAATGAGCCGTAGGGACTGTCTCAAATCTAACGGCATCCAAGATCAAGAGATCTCGGGCATCTGATCATGCGATTGATCTAGAGCTGAGAGTCTTGCGTCCTCTAGAAGCCCAAACCATCAGAGCAGCCTGTCAGCAAAGCTGCCAGCGTAATCAACAATCTACCCAGTCATCTCTCCCTTGTCTCTACAATCAAAAATAGAAGCCTCCACGTTCACTCAGCAGGCTGACATACTGCCGGTCTCGCTGCTAGATGAAGAGCACCTTTACGGAATGCCCTCAGTAAAGAAGTCAAACCATTCCACATGGTTGGAATATTAATTTTTCACATGAACACATTTACTAAATGTTTTACAGTAGTTTATGTGTGCATATTTTTGCTGTCATCTTTCTGACCCCATTGCTCTGCTGCTTTTCCCTCCCTTTGCTGTGAAACCTCCTCATGGAACCCCTCTGTAACAGGAGATGTTAATACAATTTGTGCAATGTAAAATAATAACAGTGAAATTCATGTTCCCTGGGACTCTGTGATAACTCCAGGTAAAAATAATGCCATAGACTGGGAATAGACTCATTAATAAAATTGCATGCGGAAGAGTGACTTGTTTACTTTCGCACAATGGAAAACAATACATTATAACCCCCTGCATTAAAAAGAAATTATGATCACAACTTCACAACAAACAGCGAGGGATATCAGAGTGTACCTGCCTTGCACAAAATAAACCATCAGACAAAAGGCTCCAAGGACGATTTGTAGAGTCTATATACTCTCTTAGGTCCCTCTAACTGTACAAGGAGCTCAACGTGTGCCAAACCAAGCAGGAAAAGTTAACCTTCTTGAAAGGTCCAATCCTTTATGCAAGACTTTTTTTATTACAGCAGACTTCTGTGGATACTGCCTGCAACCTCAGCACAATGGCATATTATCCAGAATTTGGATACTTACTTGTTACGCTGAGATGAATAAATGGACTCGTCTTGTTCTCCCCATTCTTTTCATTGACCGCCTGGACATAGTAGCCTCCTGCATCCATCACCGATGTTGCAAGAATGACCAGTTGGTTCTCCAGTGTGATGGCTCTATTTAGGAAAGAGAAAAAGCACCTTGAAACCAGAGGAATGGTATCCACTAGGCAAAAACTGTACAACAGACTTGACAGACTGATATGATGTTCGTTTGTCATCTATATCAAGATGTTGGGGAATCAAACTCAGCCTGATTTCAAGCACATTCACACATAATACTTAAGATCATTAATGCCTCTAGGCCCTCTCTCTCTTTAGATTGTGTACAGTGACATGCAGAAAGCTACAACATATGAAACTAGAACAGTTTAAATGGCACTAAGAAGTTACACAAGAGATGGCAAATGACAACAGAGACCGATAGCCTGCAAATTGCATCGTTAGGGCCTGAAGACAGTCCTGGCAAACATCAGTATGCTGCAAAGTCAGCTTTATTGTAAACCTCCTCAGCAACTGAAAACATGTCTATTAAAGACTGGCACTCGGGGAATAACACCACCTAGTTTAGTGGGAAAAGAAGTAAAAAAATCAAAGGCAGCAGCACCTCAGAAGGTAAACTTTCTGCATTTATGGCATCACTAATTATCACATCATCACAGACAAGAGAATCAGCAAGTTAGAGCTTAATTGATATACACAGATGATCTGTGTGTAGGTAGGGAGGGAAGAGTTTTTATTTAACCCAGAGCAAGTAGGAACACACAACCCTGTAGTTAGCACTGGTGGAGGCCTGAAGGAGTCAATAAATGTCACTGTGTAACACAACTTTATTCTTGCTTAGGGCTGTTACATAACGATGTCTCTATAAACTCCCTTGCAGGGAGCATTACCCCTTGGCACCGCAACAGGGTTGGTTACCTCATGTTTTACACAAGCTAGGTCTTTTCTTGACTATAGAAAATAAAGGTTTAATCTAGAGACAACATATAAAAATTGAAGGGCTTAACTGAACAGGACACAGGAGGCTGAAATACCAGGTAAGAATAGAAGAACACGTAAAGTTCCAGAGAAAGCCCGGTGGCAGAGCGCTGACACTAATGCAGACTGGGACAGGCACAGGAAATCTGAATGCAAGACTGGGAGCAAGAAACTCCTACCTTTACTTATATTACTTGATGAGAAGCCCCACTGAGTTCAGCTGTGCTATTAGTCATATCCTTGAGCATGAGGTTGAAACAACATATAAAATTATTATATTGGATGAAACAAGTTCATACATCAACAGGCCTCAAAAAGAGTCAGTGTACGAATACTTTGGCTTAGCACTAATTGATCAATAACGAACACTCAGGCATTTCTTCCTCCTCTTCCAGCACGGTGTGGTTAACATTAATGATTCACAACTATTTTGCTTTTGAAAAAGCATTTCAAGCAATAGGGAAAAATCACACATTCCTCCTGCAGCATGCTATTTTGTATACGTAGGAAGGGACATCGAAAATGCCAGTGGGCTTTGTTCAGACCACTTCCATTTTCAGAACACTGAGCTTCTATAAAGCTATCAATAAATACCAATAAATGCCAGTCTCCTGAAAAAAATATAAGGCTATATTTTCAGCTTTGCACATCAGTTAATGATCCCATTTATATTACCTTTATTGACAGTTTTTATGATAAAAACTGTTAAAAAAACCAAAATCAGAGCATGAGTTTTCTCCTCATTCAATTAATCTGTACTAGCCTAATTGACTTAGAAAATTAATCAAAAAATCCTGTGATAGATTTACAGAGTGGGGATATAAAATGCAATTAATGTGATATTTGATAAAGCAAATACAGATAAAATTCCAATGCAGCGCTAATAATTTAATATCAATGGCAATGACTTCTACATTCATTGCTACTTTTGTTCTAAAGACAGCAGCTTCAGAAAGATGTTTGAAAATACTGAAATATATTTCAGACTGCTTTGATACCAGCTGCAACCATACCCAAAGTTTTGAAGCTGATCCCTGAGTACTAGTGAGATACAAACTGCTACTTACTGTGTTAAACTGGCTGGAAGTTCTGACTATTAAGCCATTATAGTAATTATATTATCATGAAGAGCAACAGGAATCATAAGATGTATTTCTTAAGAAAACTGGAATTTTTTTTTTTAATAATACACAAATATTTGTAGGAATGTGAGCAAAATCTAACATTTGTTCATGAAATTTATGTAAATTTTAATGACTGAACTTAAGTGCATTTGAATCTAAAATGATCAGTGCAGAAAGGATTAATCATAAATGCCATGTTGAAAAGAGTGTGAAAAGAATTAGAAGACAAAAACCTACTGAAGAGAATTCTATGGGGTCATCTATTACACAGTCAAATTGAAGTTAAATTAAAAATCCCAAAATTAGTTATTGATATCTTAATAATTCTGTGGAAAACAGCATGTTTCAATTTCATTTACTAAAGACAGGTAGAGAACAAGTCATGAGCCTTCACAGGCCACAGACTCTGGGAGCTTTATTTGGATCAAGTATGAGCCTTGTGCATCAGGAAAATCAATTAGTCACATTTTAAGGACTCATTAATTCCTATGCTTCTAAACCATCTGAAGATTCATGCCCCAGCCCTTACCAGGGTCACAGTCACTTTTTGCATAACAGCTGCACAGAGAGCCCTAAAATTGGCTTACCATGTTTTCCTGGGTTTATTGTTTGTTTTCATTGTCTGATATAACTTTTAAATTATGACAGCATCACTCTAATGTTCCAAGGAAAATCCGATTCCCGGCTGCTCAGTTTACCAGCACATTTGAGGAAGATGACTGCAGCAGATGGAGTGGACCTGTCAGTAATTCATACCCAGCACAGAATTAATGGAAACTATAAATATTGTTGGTTTTTTTTAAAGCAATATCGAATTTAACTCAATCTAACATTTTCAAGATGGAAGCGACCAGCAAGTAAATTAAGGAGACTGATGCTCTGGGATTCCTTAAGCATAGGGAAAGGAATATTTAAAATCACATGTTATAATAGGGGAGCTTTTAAAATTTCTCTGGAGCTTAGTGGAAGCCTGTAGGGACCAGCAGCAGCCAGCAAACATACACGTCTGCGAGCAGTAGGCAGCTGTAAGGTGGATTTGGTATCATGATGTCCTCCAAACAGTTGGTGATACTGTCACCCCAAAAGCAGCCAGAGATGAGAACAGGTTGATATGAAAGTGAACGTGAGTGGGCTAGGTTTACCTCAAGCTGTGTTTATGACCTGCTGCCTAGTCAAAGGCCGTGGTCCAAGAGAATGGAAAAAGGCAGCAACGATGGAGAGAAGTCTTTATATACCCCAGTTCTTCTAAGGGTCTGAACATGTAAACGGACACTGAATGAGACTTTTATCACTTCCCTTTGTTGCAGTGAGAAGTCAGCTCTTAGATACACTCCAGGAATGTTAATTGCAGTCCTGCAAACTGTCCAAATACTGTAAAAGGTCTGGTGCAAGTAATCCCTGAGTTTGATCTAAAGGTTATGGAAGTTATTCTATTAGCATCAATGGAATACGAATCAGGCCTTTAGAGGTAAAGAGAATTTTCCAAAGGGGATACCATTATTAAAGCACTTAAGACAAAGGTTTTGGAGTTAAATAATTTTTTCCTGTGATGACAATTGCATCATTTATTAAAATGTGTCAAATGAACGCTGCAGCATCCTAAATAGGTGGATTTCCATTAATAATGTTTCTACAAGAAAATAGAAAAAAACCCTACTGTACGACTGGGTAATTCCCAAAAGTCAGATATTTGTTAGGTTATTAGTCTACCAGATTACACAATAAATAGATAATACTAGGTTATAAAAACATCATAAAATGAAAATCGTAGAGTAACCTGATTAGGCTTTCTCTTAGAAGGTTGCCATCTGCTCATGAACCAGTGTACGATATTTTCGTACAAAGACCTTCATAAAGCCTCTTTTTCAATATTATCTCCAGCTAACACAAATATCAATCCCTCTTTACAAGATTTTTTTTTTAATCACAAAACCTCTGTTCCCCTTTTAAAAACTTCTGTCCACATTACAGAGCAAGCACTGATCGTTCTCCGCGAGCCAGACACACACAGTAACAGTGATGTTAATAGAAAAGGGAGAGATTATGGACTAGTAACAACATAATTACTGGAAGACTTCCCCCATGGATTTTCCCTTTTGGAAAAACATACAGATACACTGCAGTTAAAACCACAGCTGTTCAAGTGAAATCCTGACTCAGAGTAGCGCACGCATGGCTTAACAGAGCGAGCGTTTCACCACCCATGTGTCTTCTAATTCTGATGGGGAATTATTAATCTAAATTATTTAAATACACGTCTTCTGCAAACACTCCATGTTTTTCAGGACTCAAGCAGAGATTAGTGTATGTACTTCAGAGCAACATGACCATAGCAACAAAGCACTGAGGGCTGGGACCGGATGCCAGATTCACAAGATTCAGGTTCCAGGTATATTGTTACCACAATCCAACCATCTATTAATAATGACCATATACTTAAGCAGCTGCTGAATATTAAGTATAAGTACACAAATTAATGCATTGATTTTACAATCAATGCCAGCTGATAGTATCACTTCTCAAGCCATGACATGACATGCTTCTGGGAAGCCACTGGGATGTCTAGGCACGGGAGCTTCTCAAGGCTACACAGGAATAACCAGGACCAGACTATAACCTGGTTATAGTTTTCAACCTCTGTCTGGCAATGAAGGAAGAGAAGCTATTGACAGGCTTAGGAGATACATTTCCAGTAGACAATGAGGGAGGCTGCAGAATTCCCATATTTTAAGCCTGGCTTCCCTATTCTCTGGCACTAGTTTTGGAGCTTGCTATTCCAGGCTGTAGACACTATTCCCTGCATTTGTTCATGACCACATTACCACATTACACAAAACCCGTTGTGTGTAACTCAAGAGTAAGGCTGGAGCAGATGTGGGTGGAAAACCATACTTGACAAGTCATCAGTGATCCACTACATGACTGGAAAGCTGTATCAGACAGAAACCCATAGGGTCTGTCTTCGACCTGGCATTATTTAATTTTTTCATTGCTGTTTGTTGACTGAATATAAATTTCACTTCCTAAATCTGCAGATAAAATTCCAAAGAGTCTGGAGGGCAGAATTCCAAATCCAGAAGACCTGCTCAAGCCTATCCACAAGACTGAGGTTTGTAGTTTGACAACAAATTCAAAAAAATCAGATTTGAGAAGGAATAGCTGACTGCAAATGAGGCAAACCTCACACAGGGGCGTGCCAACAGCAGTATAATTGGAAAATTTAAGAAATAATCCTGTTCCTCACCCAGTATGGCTTCCACTCAGGTCTGGTGATGGGATTTAAACATGTGGGCCAGTCAAGAAAAATTAAAAAACTCCAAAGTTATATCAGAACCATCCATTCCCTCCTCCTCCAACCATCTAGCCTCAAAGAATAAACATAGAAAATGTGACGTGCAGGAGAATACTGAACAAACCAAAAAGGCATTACAAGTGTCTTCATATACATACAGGATTATTAGGAGAAAGTACCTCAGTTTTAAGCAGAGCCATCAAATATTGAGTCTTGTTATAAAAATCTTAGCAGTTCGCCCTCGGAAAAGCTTATTTTAGTCTTCAGAGATAGAGGCTCCCAGAAAGGGTGCTCAGATGAATTATCCCAAATATATATTTAAAATCTTACTCATATCAAGCAATTACTGGTCTAGAAATTAAAAAAACCCACAAAACCCAAGTGAGAGACAATGTTACCAATCCAGAAGCAAAGAATTAATTACAGTAATAAACTTAAGAATAATAGGCGTAAGCGTTAAAATGTTTCTTTTCTTCCCCCAGGCTTTCAGCAGCTTCAATTCTTATTCAAGTATTTATATTATTTTATATATATATTTATATATAAAACTTATTATAATACAACTCTACTCCTTTGGGTTTTGTGGATTTTTTTATTATTACATTTTAAGCAACAAGACTTCGTACAGTCGATGCAAATACCTATGTGTGCTTAAATCCCAGCTCTTGGGTGTTATCTTACTGACCCACGCTGATGATTGCCTGGATGTGCTGCAACAGCAGTTCTCAAACTAGAAGAAAAATCCAGACTTTCAGGACAAAATATACATCTCAGTCAAGAAGAGAAACCAAAGACTTGGAATAAAATAAGTCAATTTTCTCCAATCCCCTCCTCTTACAAAACTCTTACTGCATTCAAGATATTTGTAAACAGAGTATCTATTTTCTTCTCTCTCCAGTTTATCATATAATCAACACATTGAACTCCACTTGCGACATCACTATCTGTTGCTATGGTTGTAGCTAGCAACCAGGGGAAAGAAGAATAGAGGATTTTAAATTTATTTTTTTAAATCTAAATGGGTTATTTAAACAAAACATTGCAGTTAAAAAGTATCATAGGTTGTTGATCTACGCAGCTGGCTGACTTCACTGACAGCAAGCACAAGGACTATTTGTAATCATTTGGGATTTTATAGTTCAATTTTCAGATACAGACAGACATGAATATTGCTCCACTTAAAGATATTTCTCCTGAATTTATTATTCAAGGTGTTGTATGTTTTTTAACCACTTTTTTTTTTCCTTTACCTTCACTATGCAAAGAAAACTTCTGCTATTAAATTATATCTTCACTTCTGATAAAACATGTCACCATAATGGCATGTGGTATCATGGCTTGTAGTCAAGGATTAAAGGGCTTTCCATGGAATTGTGTAGCCATACGGTTACATCCCTGAGATAGGCTTGTGTTTCCTCTGCAGTATACGAGGCACGGCTGGGAACTGCACCAACTCTACAACACATGAGCAGCAGCAGAGCCCTGTCACAGGGCAATGCACTGAAGACATAATTGATTATATGACAGTGACAAAGAAGAAAACTACAACTACTTAACAACATATGTAACAGATATATTTAGACATGCCACAACTGTGCCTACTCATATGCTCCCAACTGCTGTTTATTCCTGTTCCTGAATCTGCCTCAGCACCACCTCCGCCATTTTGTTCCTTGTTCCACACACACCTTGTTTGAAGCCATCTCCAATTTCACACAGGTGACATACGCAGCAGGCCTCAAGAGGACAGCACTTGCAATGGTTGCTTATTATCACATGAAGTGAAGGCTTTGCTTGTCTTCGGGTGCAAGCATCATACAAACACTACACCCAAACTTCACACAAGTACCTAACCGGCTGCTCAATTCCCTTAAGTGGCCCAAAATACAAGTATGTTGAAATAAATGGGAATGCTTCAAGGAATAGGAAAATTTGTACTGCCATAACTTAGTACATGTCTCCTTTGAGGAAGAGTAGGGAATGTTACACTCCAGAACTCACAGTGTAGTAGTCTATTAGTTTTTAGACTCATTACTTCTTTTAATAGTGTCAAATCTGTAAACAAGGAGCAGGGATATGGGAAAAAGTAGGCAGTGTCCCAAGCACCAAGCTTTGCTGCTGCAGAGGGTACTAAGAATAGCAGAACTGGGCACCAACAGAGCAGTTGGCTTAGACAAGTTTTACTGTGAAGGATAACCAAAGATTTAACGGCTATTTAGGTAACGCTATCTATGTAGAGTGTGACAGTTTGGCAAGGCTTGTGTTTGCGTTACGGCTGCAAATTCATTGTAAAATGTTATTATGCAGTATCTTCAGTTTGCTGCCCACATCAAAATAGGGATTTTGCGTAGTTATTTCTACTCACATGCCATTAAGACATATAGTATTGCTACACAACACAAATTGAGCTTGGCCCAGAGCCAAGTATATGCAGGTTTTACCAGGGATACGTAGCCTTGGGTGAGTTGTTTAGCCTTTCGGTCTTGTATGCTTTGCACAGAGAGGAAAAGGATAACACATGTATATATTTCTTTTTATGCTGAAAAATTTATCTGGAGGCTTAAATAGTTAATACCTCTAGCACTCAAAAGATGTAGAGGATTATGTAAGTGCTAAATCTTAATACTCTACTTTTCTCCCCTTGCGCTTCGGTTTGACTGTCAGGCATTTTGTTATGACTATTTTTGCTTTTTGATTTTTGACTGCTTTAATGTCCCCTGAATTATGCACACTGGGCAGGTGAGCATTGCTTTGCAAACATCAGTCTTATCATAACTCATGGCATTGCATTCCTCCCTTCAGCAGAATCCTCTCATACTGAGTGCAGATACATTTAGTAACAAACAGGTCTAATGCAGATTGTAAAATTCTGGTGATTATTGAAAATAATACAGTGGAAGAAATTTTAAGTCAGGCAATTGCAGCTTTTTTTTTTTTAATGCCATTAATGCAACTATTTCAAAGCACTTCAAGTTAGTGACAATAAAACATAAAGAAAACACTGGTTAAAAAACCCAAACAGGCAGAAACTTAAAAGGAAGCAGCGACTCCCTATTTCTGTCATAAATAGGCCATGCAGTGACATAAAAGCAAAGCCAGGTTGGATACAATCAACCATATGTTAAACACGCTTATAAAGGCAAACAATGGAAACTGGAATAAAAAGAAAGCTGTATATGATCAAAGCAGCATTTGGAATTACTGTTTCCATCCAAACATGATTTCCTGTCAATATTGTGTGAAAGAGAGCACAGTAAACAACTGGGAAATATTGCTCTATCAATAGCAGTTTATCTGGTCAGTTAGGTCTGTGCTATACATTACTAGTCAAAAATACTACAAGCTGAAAATCTTTCAGAGAGAGAAAGAGAAATAGTTCTTTCTGATAAATGAGGCAAACCAACTTGAAGCTGTTGCATAGCAAAGCTACAGGACCATAAAAGGTGGAAAGTGAAGTTATGAGAGGGTTTATGTAAGAGTCTGGGAAGATAAACACAATTATATCTAAACTGAACCACATGATGATTACTTTCTCAGTCAAAGTAATATTATCGATATTAAAATCTATGCAACCTCAATGTGAATAGTAGCATCTTTTAAAGTGTGCTGAAAGACAACCTCTAGACATTGAGAAGTATGCCCAGCTGCAGCCCTTGACTGCAAACCCCATGAAGAGCACTTCAATGGGCAACTGTAATGTAAATAGCACATGATTAAAGGAGCAACAGACCATCTAGATTATTTTGCTTTCAACTTGGGTGATGTTGCCAAACCCAGGAAGATAGGTAACCTACCAGCTCCGCTTATTTGTAAATCACTTGAAATCAATAGACGGGTATGTTTGCATGACTTACTGCTTATTTGACTTCTGAGTCTAATGACACAAATTTCTTTGCGGTGGAGCAGTGACATATATTCAAGCCTTCTGGTTGTAAAGCTTAAGGAAGTCAGTAGGCCAAAGCTTATGTAGTAAATCTTGCCAGTCTCTGGTAGAATGACAGCAATTTCTACTTTAGAAATAGTCCCAAAGGCTACATAGAAGGCAAAGAATTTCAACTCCCTTCCTTCCGATACCAAAGCTATAAGCTCCACACGTTCCCTCTAATGAAGAGCAATAGAGGGTTCACATCTGAGAGACTGCCTTGTTTACATGTGCTGGATGATCCATAAACACTATGCCTATTGAGCAGGCAAATGAAACCCTGAAGTGTCAGTAGATGCAGTTTGGTTTCTTTGATTTTATGGCTACAATACGCTTTGCAGAGCGTTTTTATTTTCAGTGCTGAAGAAACACTTAGCTATGAGTTACACGGCAAAAGAACTCACAAATCCTAGAGAAGACGCATGCGCATTACCAGCCCAGCTTATATTCCTGGGGTTGTGAACAGAATGCTCAACATCTTGCCGATGCAAGTAATTCTACATAATAGTTAGACCAGAACAGAAAACCTCTGATGCCCCCAAAGTCTTTTCTGCAATCTGTCTTCCCATATTTATCTCCTTCCTTGCAGATATTTCTGCTGCAGAGGTTTTAGGGATTTGCTACTGCAACGCAGCAAAATGCTGCTCCCTGCGATTCCCCTCATCTGGAGAAGAGGTGCTATTACTGAGTTAATGGACAGTAGACACAACAGTTCCATCACCTTCAGTTACTGACTCTTTTTATCCACTTCGCCCTGTAATGAGGATCTCTACTTGCTCACATTTACGTAACGGCAGCATCAGCTATCCCCTAATCCTGCTACACATTAAAATGGAAAGATAGATGCAGGAAAACATTAAAATGCCCTTATCACTTGGCTGCAGGGGTATAAACTTAAAATAGGAGATTGTTTTTTTCCATTGAAAACAAGCAAATAAATACATTTACTTAATTTTCTCCTAAATAATCCTTACGAGTTTTGAAAGGATACTTTGATTGTTACTGTAAAGATAAACAATGAAATATTCCATTATATCTTACCTAGGTTAGATAGACACAAATTCAATTCCTTTCTGGACATGTTTTTCCCAGGTGCATTAACACACTTCTTTACATTCAAGAACCACCTTTTATTACAAGCTGAGTGAGTAGGGAACGGGGAGATAGGGAAAGAAAACAGAATGCTAATGAGAAAGAAAAATACAACCCCGACAGCCAATCCCTTTAATTAGATGGACGTCTGTGTTTTTTGACTTGCAAGTTCTTAATCTTGTCGTTACCAAACTCAGAAGATGGAAAACAGAAACAACGCTCAAATAAACCTTGCAGGCTACTGAGCTACAGGAAATGTTAGAATTAACCTTTTCTCTCCTAAAATGAAAATACAGTACTAAAGAATGGCAAAAAGGGATCATACGAGAGCCAGCGCAATGAGGCCAGTGAGAGTGACACACAGACTTCAGAATGAAACACAGAAAACAGAGGTAATGATCAGGAGATACAGAACAAGACAGTTGTACAGGGCAGTTAGCTTGACGTCTTGCTTTCTTCCTTATATTCTCAATCCCCAAACAAATAGCTACCACATTGATTTGGTTATCTTGCAGCTCTTCCTGGATGACATCAAACAAAAAATTACCATCTGCAACAAGTCTTGTTAGCTTGTTAATAATTAGAAGAGAAAGACAGCTTCTTGCAGGTTTGTAGCACTTAATAAGACAAATTCGCATTCACTGATAAGAATCTTTACACAAAGGGCAGAAAGAAGCTCACTTAACAGCCTTGTTTTGAGGTAGCAAAAGCACAATGTGCAAGTGCTTAATATTTAACCCAGAACAGAAGCTGAACACGTACCCAGGGACTGTAACTCTTCTTAAACATAAAAACAATTAAGCAGGATTGTGAGCTCATGGTTACTCCATAAACCTAAGTCTACACTTCAGCTCAATACACTCTGAAAAGTTAGAGATGCCGCTGGGAAAGAGAAAGTCGTGGCATGGCTTCATTCTAATTGAGTACTTCTGTGTGAGAATGAGCAGAAGAGAGGGCACACATCCACACTAAAACACACAGATTTGCATCTTGGGAGATGTCTTGGAGCTGCTTCTTGATTGATCCCTCCGTTAACTGAAGTACTGAAGTTCCTCCTTCAGCTCATTCAACAGCCTGAGTTTTTGAAGTAGATACTTTAAACTCTTTTCCCCCGTGCCTCAAACGAGACAGTAGTGCCTACACGAAGGTAGGGATTGTTATAATCATAGAATCAAGTTTTAAGACCTAATGATACTGCTCTACAGATAATTTCAGCATTCTCAGTTCAGATGGCTTCACCCAAAAGGTCAGGAATACAACACATACTTCTTCCTCCCTCTTTCTTTATCCTTCACTACATAGTGACAACTGCAATAGAATATGTGAGAAGGGAACAGAAGTTACCTTCCAGGAGCAGAAGCAGTACCGACACCACTAACTCAATGACTTTGCTCCTGAAGCAGCAGAGAGGCTTTCAACTTCAAGAAACACCTCATTCCAACAACACTGGAAGCAGAAGGGGAAAAACTCTCCACCAAAGTCAAACGTTTCAGTAACAGGATTATTTTCTACATTCCTATTGCAGGATCTCTGACACCTTATGGATGTATCAAAATAATATTTGTTGGTAATCTCCGTGGCACAACAACATTAACATAAAGATACACAATTCTCTTTTTCCCATGCAAACCAGGCAGAATTTAACCGAGGTGGCTGAGCCACCTGTAACCCTACTTGTCCACCCCATCACCACCTTCCACTGCACATGCTTTCTGCCTGTGACACAGCAGGGAATCTGTGAACATGCAGCCCACAATGCTCAATGTCACACATCCCAACCCTGAGACAAGCTGCCAGTGAACCCTCTTTACAGGATCCTGCAGCAATAAGCAAAGGAACACGTGAAGATAGATGAGCAAACCCCAAAGCTCTGGATTTCAATACTTCATTGCTTTAAAACATATTTCAATCACTTAACGTGGATTTAAAACAGGTCCTTGGGACTGCTTTCAACAAAGAATGCGCTTTAAGGAGAAAAGGACATAAAACATTTTCTGAAGCAGAATAGTAAATCTACATGGCTAACATCTCCACATTTTTACTATTTTCTCCAAGCTTCTACTTGTCAAAACGACAAATGCTAACTTATGTGTGTCTGTTGTTCAGCTGAAATTACCTGACCGGGTACAATGGTGTGGAAACCAACCGGTCAGAGTTAAACAGCCACTGCTCTATCGCACCGCACAGGTGCAAGCACAGCCTGCACTGCAAAGCAGCACCTTACACTAGGAAGACACAGGCACCATTTTGAGTTTGAGAACTAACACGGCCTATTCTCTCTCTCAGAAGTTGCATCTTATGTCCTTAAACCTTAAAACCGCCACCACAAAAAAAGAAAATTAAAAAATTGACCAGAACCCTTACCTTCTTGAACATCTGATAGTACACCCCTTGCCTCCTTTGCTACCTTCAGCCATAAAGCACCTTGGAAGGCTTTCCATTGCCTTCGGTTCTCCCTCCAAACAGCCCTCTGGTTTTCCATCTGTAAGCCTAAACCCTCTGATTGCTTCCTGCCTCCACCTCCTCTGACTGTGGCTGAGCAAGTTGCAGCACCTGTGGCTCAGCTGAAAATGCCTGCAAGCTGCTGAATGCAGCCCAGCTCAATTAGCAGCTGCCTTTCCAGCCACAGGTACCACTTCAGGGTTCTTCCCTCTAGCCCAGCATCCAGTTCCCAGAAAAAAATGTGGGAACTTCTATCTGTACCCTCTGCTCAGTGGGATTGATTTTGTCCCACAAACTCAAAAATATTTTTCAGGCACCAAGCAGAGGCAGACAAACAGAACAAATAATACTACATGAGCTTCAGTCTTTGGGGAGGAACCTGTATAAAGATGTCCACACAATGTCAGATTCCATTTATTTCTTCGTAGATGTACTACTTTGCACAGCACTGCATTGAGTCTTGTCAATAATAATTTGTCTTTTCATGACACATTCCAATGCTCCCATCATCTCAGAGCAGAAAGATCCAGAACTGAAATCCATGTTAACAGTTTTTTCATGTCTGGGTATGGCTCCCCATAAACTTCTACCCTTATATATAAAGATATATAGTCTCTCTATATAACTCTCTCTATATTGTGTATATATAGAATAGATATACAGGAAAATAACCCTCTCTATACATCACATTTGTAGATATTCTGTATCTATAATGATAGATCTGTACTATATTCTATATATACAAGATACGTTTCTTTCTGGAAGTTTGAGTTACAGAATCAAAGGTACAGCTAATTAAAATAGACACCACTCAAATGATATTTTACTCTAGTCTTTTTATTTGTGTCCTCACAGTGACTGTGTTTCATTCTTTAAATAGTCAGTTGCTTCAAGAGCTCTAGGGAGAAGAAAAACGTGTAACTATGGAGGATATGCCTGCGCTCGTATTTAAGCTTTAAGCTTTGCTTCCAGCAGCCTAATAAGGAGCAGGGAAAGGGAAGGTTAAAAACTTTGCATTTCATCTCTGCCAAAACAGTAAAAGAAAAATGAGATTGCTGAATAGCTGACAATGACTGCAGAATCAACACAGCAGTGATCTGCCTATAAGCTGCAAAGGGCAAAACCAAGGCATCTGCTTAAAAGCTTATACCAACTGTGGGATAAAAAGAGTAAGGAAACCACAATAAAACGTAATTATTACAGGCACTATAATTATGGCATTATTCTTTGGCATATTCAATGTTGTGCACATTAAATGTTGTACACTGTGAATATTTAATGATTATACGCTTACTCAGAGCCCTTAATGTCCTTAAAATACAGGTATTTTTCATGTATTACAAAGAAATTACACGTAATTTTTTCCTAAGGATCAATCCGAAGCTGAAATAGATGGACAACATTGTATGAGTCTTCTGCAAATTTAAATCTCAAAGCTTTGGAAACTGTACATGCTTACAGCTGCTGCATGTAAATATTCAGTACTTTTTGAAACACTAATCCACCAGCTTGACCTCATGAAAATGAAGTGCAACCTTCGAGTGGTCAGCTATGGCTGTGTTCTGTATTATCTCCCATAAGAATTACAGATGAATAGCTACCTCCAATCAAACTCGTTCCAGTAGGTCTCTAAGAAGTCTGAGAAACTCTAGTTACACACAAACATTCTTCAGTAGTAACAAGCAAGAGACAGATTTCTGCAATAAGAAATAGGAGGAAGCATGATTTGCTAAGTGTCTGCATGAAATATGGTAGTTTCTACTAACCTACTTTTGAATACACTATGCAGCCAGTAACCACACAAAGAAGACAGATTTTAGTATGCAATGTAGTATAACGGGCCAGACATACAGTTTTCAGTGTGGTACGAAGATATAGCTGAAAAATTACTAGATTTTTCTAGTATGCATTCAGGCTTTGGTACAGTAAATATTGGCAATGGATTTATTATACTCTGTGCATTGCATCCTTACCTGAATGGGGAGCACTGCAGCTTGATGTACCTGGGTTTTATACTAAAAACCCCCTGACATTTTTAAACAGCTTATTTAATTTTGTCAACAGTTTGAGCTGCTGTAAGATTGCTAACGGCTGTGTTCAAAATTTGACTTTTTCCAAACACTAACCTCCCAATCATGCAGTAACTTCTGGCACACCAGACTTTCTTACAACTTCTGAGACAGTACCAAAAGCCTTGCCGAAATTAAGATGCATGACACCTGCTGCTCCACGCACATCTACCGAGCCCGTTACCAAACCTCAGAAGAGTTCAGCACAATCCATTTCTGACACATACATATATTGGTTGTCAAATGACCTTTCTTTTTTGTTTAGGAGATCAGAACACATTTCTTTGGTTGCTTCTTAAAGTATTTTTCCCAAGAATGAGAAGTAAGCTGACTGACATTTAATTTCCAGGTTGCTTTTTCCCCCTTCCTAAAAATAGGCATGACATTTCCTGGTGTTTTGCATCCCAAGCTCACATTCTGCATTCGTTCCCTGAGATAACTGCTCACAGTTCCAAAACTGTTCAGTAGGTTCTCTATGTAACCTAGATAAACTTCACCTGTTCAGTTAATTAAGAAATATTTAAGGTATGACATCAAGTAAGATGACTGGTTATATATGTAATAAAGATGAAATGTTGCTTGTTTTCATGGTTTTAATTATTACTGATGCTCTATCATTCTAGCCAGGTGAAGAGTACTTATGATCCCAGGATATGGTTTGTGGCTTTGAAAGTAGATTGAGCTAAAAAGAAAATAACTATGAACTAAATTAAGCTTCCCAACACATGCCTTACGTTTTTAAAGCTGAAGCTAAACCATATTTGATAAGGCTGCCCCTGCCTCCATAGCTTCTGTGTCTGTGAGCAATCCAGTGAAGTGGGCTCTGAGCATTTGCTGCTTGTTCTTTGTTGCATCTGTTCACAGTTCTCCATCCAGATGAGTCCCCAAGGTAAACCTTTGACCCTGGGTGCTCTTGAGAAAGGAATTTAGATACCAGAGTAGAGCTGCTAAAACCATGAAATTCCTTCATCCCATGCTTCCTACCTAACACACCAGATCAGCACAGTGGGCATGAGGAATGTTAAACTCAGTGAATTTTCTGCATGCCTTGGGTGATGCCAGCAGATCAGAACACACCAAGCCAGTGTCTGGAAGCCAGACCCTCTTCCCCTGCTCTAGAAGTTGTGGGCAAGGAGAGAGAAACATGAAGAGAATTTGTGATTGCTTTCTAAAGTTTCAATACAAGAGGAGAGCATGACAAAGAAAGTGCTTCATAGCATTGCCTGGGGTTTCTTGACCACCAGTTTCTTACTCTCAAACTAAAAATACGCAGCTGATATTCTCCTTTGGAGTTCTGAAAACTGTTAAAACCTTCACCAGCCTTCACTGCAGCTATATGCAGACAAGAACCTCTGCAAAGAGAGGTAGCATAGGAGCAACACAGCCCCACACAATGGCTGGGGAAACATATATAAAGAGGCCATTTACACCAATCTAGTCTTTTGTAGAATTTCTTCACATGACTTTCAAGTAAGTTTCAAGTGCACTAGGGCCAAGAATGGGTTAAGGAAAGGATGCTGCGTGTGGCACTGGAGAGCAACATTATTTGCAAAGAGCCCTGGTCAACTCCACTATCTGGGGGTCACAAAAGTGGTATTTTTGATGGGTGGATAGGGTTTTGCAACTCAATGAGTTGTTTCACACTTTCTTACAGTAATATTGGTAGTATTTGAGGTTGGCCCAATATATGGACTTCTACCACTTGATATTTAAATGCTTGCAGATAATTGCAGAATATTTTGCATATTACTCAGTAATGTGTGTACTGTTCATAAAATATGTATTACCTGGTGCAGTGTGTGTACCATTCATAAAAGTTTAACAATGCTAAGCATTTCCTTAAGAAGTACAAGAATTGTACTACATATTTGTTCTTTTATGAGCACATATACAGTCTCCTTGTAAATATATTTGTAAACAAAAAGGAAATAGAATGGAAAAGCAATTTTTCTAATCATACCTTTGACAAAGTAATGGCATCATTATCCTTCCTGTAACATGCAACTGGAGAATACTGCACTTTCAATTATGTATCTTCAGTGTTTGTTTCTGTAAAACATTTTCTTATACCTGACTAAATTGCATAAATGGTATTTTTGAACTCAGCTAATTTGAGAATGTAGTGCTCTCAAAATATCTCTGTTATCAGGGCTTGCCAGGAAGTAGATGTAGAAAGGGAGAACTAATTCTTAGATTATGCAGTACACTGATATGAAATCCATTTGATTAAAAATATAGAAAAACTATTTTCTTTCACCGAGCCATACATTTGATTTGTCTCCTTCCCCCAATTCTGAAACTAAGAGCTCCAACTTGTTGCTTCATTCCAGCCTCTTTTATGCCTCCAAGTCTAATGAAAAAAAATTGATAGTCACCTAAAATATCCGTTTGTCACCATGCAGCATACCATTGCTACTCAGAACTTCAAAGCGTCAGGACAGACCAAATTGGGATCCTTCTTTTTCAAAAGCACTGGCTCCGTGAGATAAGAAAATCTTCATTAGCTGCTTGCTTTATGGAGACGATGAATCAATTAAGCAATTCTAAATCCATGCAATGAAGGGCAGTAATATGAATGTATACAGTAGCTAACTAGCTGTTGTAAAACTTGTAAAACTTTCCACGGTTTAGATAGTGCTGATAGTAGAACTGGTTCCACGGTAACTTTGCTTACTGCAGTCTTTGCAGTTTGACTGCTACTGAATAGCAATGGCATCCAGCCATAATCCAGACTGCTTGCTTTGTCCTTCTAGATGTTTTCAGAAAGAAGGTTTTGCATGAGTGTTTTTTTACTTTCAATGAAGTATTTCACAGATGAGAAAAATTCAAATGATGTATGGTAAACATTTGCATTCCACAGAAAGCATCTCATGTGATAAGCCTGTTTTTAGTTTTCATAAGTGGAAGCATTCCAATTCACTTTCTGGTGTTTGCAATCGAGCTGCTGAAAAGATAGTACTCAAAGATTCTTACTGTGGGAAATAAATTTAAATAGTTCATTTTCTGGAAGGGCTTGAATAAGAAGTTTTCTTATGCATTTATTCTTTAAAATTACTTAGCTTAATACAGTCAATGCCACTGTTCTGTTGTTCCCCTTTTAAATTTATTTTTAGCACCAATATACAAGCAAAGTGTTCTGATTTAAAAACCACAGGCTGGTTTAACTCAGAATTAAGAACATGTAGCATTAATGGGGGTAAATGGAAAGGTATTATTTTTAAGTCACACATAAAATAGGCAGAAGAAAAACAGGTTGCATTAGATAAGTCTAAATTTAGCTATGATACTGCAGTAGCATTTTGCAATACATATTGGCTTTAATACATATCACAGTATAGCAGAATTATTAGAAATCTCAAGGTTAATTACTGCCTCCATCCAAAGCTGACTCCGTGGATACTGCAGGAGTTACTACACCCGATGAGAGTGAAGCCCCATCTAGAAAAATTACACCTCTGCAAACTTTTCCCTCCAAAGAGCCATTACTCCTGATTAAAGATATGTATTTCATTAGAAAACCCAAGGTCAGAGTGTTCTCACCTAGGTCCTGACACAACACTGTCATCAAGTTTGTAAAGGGGCCGTAGCTGGGAATTTTCCATGGGAAAAGAATTAACCTGTTTGCTACAAAGTACTCCAGGGAAAGTCTCTTTTCTGTTTTTCTCTAATATGGAAGAGTAAGTATTTTATTCCTGAATCATGAACCTAAGTTTAGCATCTAACAGTCATAATTATTCTCAAAATCAGTGAGGAAATATACATAAAAGCTGACAGCAATACATCTATCTCTGCATTCTACATATGATCGTAGGAATTAATCTAATCCTTCAGTGAAAACAGACAGAAAATAGAAAATTGCAAGACATTTCTTGTCAAATAGGGAAAATACCAATTACATCTTCTATGATTAAAGGCAAATTTTGGTTCTGCTAACTGGCACTGGCCCAGCTTCATTTAACCACTTGATAGATGGGCAAAATCTACAAGATTCAAAGATTTTCATCAATAATTCTCAAGCCTGACAAGCCCATAAGCACACCATTTAGTATTTTCTTTAGAAATACATATTTCCCTAGGACAAGCCCTAATATCTTCATTTTACACTTTGTTCTCTCTGCTTCAACTTTTACTCTTTTTCAGAAGAATTTCTGAGGATTTTTTTAACTGTGGAAATGATTGCTGCAAATGTTGTGGACTACAGGAGTTCAGGACAAACACCCTTCCTACCTGGTATTAAACAGGTCTGCAGCTACAAGGAAACATCTGTGTGTGTTGTCTCTCAGCTTATAAAAACATCGAAATGTTCCCCAAATCTCCACCCAGTATCTTCCTCTCAAAAACCAGCATCACAAGCATACAGCAAGTTATATACAACTGGTTTTCTGCTAGCAAAAAAGGAAGCTGTAGTGGTATATGAAAACCAGGGAACTAAGTGAGGATTTAAACAGGACTTTTCAATGCAAATACGACAAATTGGAAATGCTGTAGAAGTCAGTCTCCAAAAATAAAAGTCCTAAATCCTGACAGAAAGAGGCAAAAGAGGCAAAAGACCACCCATATCCACATGCAGCCACTGCGATCATTATTGGAGGTGCTGAGAGGAATTCAATTTCAGGACTGGAAGCAGAAATATCAGGCATGAGAGGGGATTTCTGCAGAGACTCAAGTAACTGCTTTGGCTTACAGATATTGATCAGAGCATGCAGATGAAAGGCAAACACATAGCTGGTCTTACAGACAAGCCAGAATGTTATTACTGTAACAAAATCAAGCTATATGCCTTTCCCCCTTTTTAATTAGATACTTCAAAAGTATGGAGTGTAGAGATTCTCATCATTTCCCCAATAACTGGAAGTAAATTCTCTCTTCAGTTTAAATGCAGGATTAAGCTCACTGCTGAATCAGCTCACCCTGCCTCTGGAAAAGCTCATACTGCTACAAATTTAGGAACTACTTCTTATAGATGCAGAGTTAGTCAGAATAAATCCTCACAGTTCCCTCAGCTGCCAGGCCTTTAAAGCTGTTGCTTTTAAGGGACACAACTAATGAACTGCTGGAAGTCCAGCCTTCCACACTCTTCTAACATTTATTTTCTTTGTTACTTTTATTTTGGAAGGGAACGTGCCACAACAATCCTGCAAGGAAGCTCCAAAGGCTTATCTGTCCTCTGAACGTGCCTGAAAAGCAGGCATTCCTGCTTGAATTGGTCAGACTAGAACTGGAAGTATAGATAAATATCCTATAATAAAAAAGGACAGGGATGCAAAACTAGGGATGGGGGGCATCTCACCTATCCCCTCCTGCTCGATATGGTAATACATGAACAGATTTGGATTTGGTTTTTTTCATATGTATTTATGCCTTAGAATTACAGAAGCAAATAACTTTCCAGTGCACTGTTCCTGCAGACAATTAACATCCAAATATGCAATGTATCTGCCATAAACAGCCTCTCTCAGCAGATTCTGAAGCTGCTTAGGTACTGTGCCATTTCATTCATCAGTCTTTGCCTGAGGCACAGCAGATGAACTTACCTAAATTGCTGCCAGGGTTCCTAGATCATCCTAGTAGGGTTCAGAAGGAGGATTACTCTACAGTCCCTACCCTGCTCACCACAGCCATTCATATAACATCCAACTGTAGGTGCTTCATAGATAGCAGGCACTTCCTAGTGTGTATGTAAATTAAATCAAATCTCCAAAGACAAGGTGCAAGAAGAGAACATGACTTCTTATAGGCAATAATGGGGAAGAAGATATGGCAAAGGAGACATTATTTTTTCCAAAAGTGATTATAAACTATCGTTGTTTTATGGCAGAATTTGACAGGAATTCTGAGAACGTTGTCAGATAATTAAAGACAGATGTTACAATTTCTGACTTTAAAGGAAATCAAGAACCAAACCTGATGATGATTGTATCATATGTGAGAAACAAGGGGCTATGTTCTGCACCCTTACTGCAGCCCTATTAAAATCAAAAAACTTTGACTGAGGAAGGAGTATTCAAAGGATTCAAAGGATTGTGGTTTCAAAGTATCTGCTTATCAAAGGTACGTTTCAATGCACTGCAATGAATGAACAAATAAGCTGCATAAACTTCAGATATTTCAAGCACATCTTAGACTCAAAGATTATACCCTTCTCATTTTTAATTTTAATTCAAAACAACATTGATTTTTCTTAAACACATGCAGACACCCTACAGGTCCAGAATACTTAGACATGAGAATGCAGTTGCTGAAGTTCTGGCACTGACATCTTTGCCTAGATCCTGGGGAACCTCAAGCAAAACAATCTACTATTCCCTACTTTCTGTTAAAAATCACATCTTATTGTTTCATATCATAATCTTCAATACATTATATGGCCATTTAATTAAAATTTCATTTCAGAAACTAAAACAGCACCTAGAAATCTAAATTCTTTAAATAAGCAATCCAGTAAAACTGGAAGGCCAAGACATCTTGGGAAGGAGTATCAGAAACCCTAATAGCCACTATAAAATTTCCAATTCCAAGTAATAAAAATAATCTGCAATTAACTATGTTAGGGGAAAAGAGAAAACAATCCACCTAAAAGAATAAGAAAAGTCCAGATGCTTAAGGGAAAACCCTTTCTTCTCTACACAGCAGATTAATGTGAGATGGCTTTTGACATCAGCTCTGTCTACTTAAAAAGTTCTTTTTGTACTGAACCAGCAAACAGCTCTCATTGATGAGTTATGTCACTGGAATGTGGTATTTTGATGATGTGTGAAAAAAAGTCATCACCCTATTTGATAGCATGATAAGGAAAATATCTGGAGCAACACTGCAAAGCAGCTCACTTTGAAAACTACAAGAGCAAGGAGGTTTCATATCGAAAAAAACCCCACAACCCCCACCTGTGTTTTTATTTGTTTTTACACATTATCTCTCAGGAGTGTTAGAGCAATCACCTTAAGGCACAGACTGAGAGCTATTATTGAGTTCCCAGACATCAAATACTTAGTGAATACCGACACAGACAAACACTACTATCAAGTGACCACAGTTTACCCATCTGAAAGATACTACTGAGGTGTTTGCACAATTCCCACAACTGTGAAATATTCTTCCAGAACAGGAATAAGAGTTGTAGCTTCTAGAGGTTAGCTCAAATCAAAAATTTTGAACATACTGTACTGAAACCATCAAAATCACCAGATGCACACCAGTTTTGATACCAACAAAAGCAGCTGATATTATCCCCACTTTTTGCCACTCCTGGTCATTTATCACCCTGGAAACAATAAGACAGAAGACAGATTTGACTACACAAGATCAGGGATTTATTACAGGATCATTTTAAAGAACTGCAGTCCTAATGTAGTTCACTGCTCTGACCTAAGATGGACAAGCTGGCAGTCTGAACATCTGTACTTTTTCTGGTCAGAACCTATTTCACCGATGGATGCCAAACCGCATCGCAAGACAGATTGGATGTTTATTTTATAAAAGTCAATATCCAGGATAACTTCAGGCAGAAGAACAGAAAAGAAAGGGAGGAGGGAGAAACATTAATAATTTGTTAATTTAATATTACACCAAGGTATTCTATTAAAGTGTCATGTACTAGAAGTACCTCTTCAAAAGGGATGCCAAAGCCTGCAGTGTCAAGGAAGTTAAGCCTACAAAACAGATACCTTAACCTAAAAGCATTTAGCTACTTTGTATTCCTGCCTGCTAATGTCTCCTGTGAATTGTTTTTAGTGGCAAAATTTTGTCTATAATGTGCAAGCACTGCAGCACTTTGAAGTAATGAAACCCAATGGACCCTTCAATCTTATTCTGTTTATGTTATGTAATTATAAACTCATTATTTTTATATAAAATGCTATTCTAATCTAAAAAGGACACTAGAAGATATGACAAACATATCTGTTAGCACTGCAAACCAAACATATATCTGTCAACTACACTCTGATGACATCTGCTCTGTTTGGAATGGAAAAGATGTGTCTTTCATGACTGTGAATAAAAAAATTCAAAATTAAGCTGAAAATGAATCTGAGCTCTTTTTTTTTTTTTCCCTCTGTTTCATCCTCACTAGCAATTACCACTTGGATGATACCTAAACCCCCTCACTTACAGCTGTGCAATGTCAACGACCGCAAAGGGTGCTGCAACCAACACTAGCATGACCACCATGTCACCACTCCTGATAATTCTTCACATCCCAGTCCCGAGCAGAGAACTCACACTTTGAGAGCTCTGGCTACAGTCAGCCCTTTTAGCAATTTTAATGTTAAAGCCCATTACTTTGCATGTATTCAAATTATATTTTCAAATGTACGTTATTTCTCACTTACATTTTACTATATGCTGCTTATAGGCATTTCCTATAACATTCCCCATGTTATTTCAACCAAATTAGTGAACAAAACTCTAAGGACTGTGTTTAGTCCCTTTTATCTCTCCTCATTATAGTCACTATTAGAAGAACAGCTTTATATCACTGGGATTTCTTATCAATTGTGTAATTTTACCAGAAGAATGACTATGACAGCCACCACCACAGTCATTACTATGGTAGTTAAGCATCAAGAAGAGAATCTCAGTATGCTCTAGGTTTGTATTGCGTAACAAAACAGATAACGCACAGAATATGCATGCATAGCACTGTATTCACTGCTTCACAGATAACTGCATCAATGGTACAAGACATATCAGCACTAGGAAATCTATTTTCAAGGCAGTTGGATTCCTGGATGTGAAATCCTTACTTGTTCATGCAAGGAGAATACAGTTTTTGTTGTGAATTTTTCAGGAAACGGAAAGCTACTCCTGATGAAGCTGAGGAACAAATTATATGTGGAAGATAACACCACAAAAGCATGGAACTTTAATTACATGCACACCATCTTCAACACTGATTTACTATTTTTTGTTGACACTATGTTTTGTGAGACATGACTATATCTCACTGGAAGTATATTGTGCCTCGTACCCTGATCTGACATCCTATTACCCAGCAATGTAATTTTTCTATTCAAACATACTGTCAAAACACACTGATTGGCAGGTCTCAATGAAGCAATAAGGAAAACAATTCCATTGTTGATGAATAAATTATTTCTCTATAGTACTATTATTTTTTACCTTAAAGCTTTTTCCTTTTAAGAATTTTAAAGCAGTTTCTTTTTATGACATTTTATTTGCTCTGTAGAGTCCTGCTTCCAAGCGGTGTCTACACTTCAGTTAATATAGAGTAATCCTGTTATAAGATACAAACCTGTATTCTCCAGAGTTTCTGAGTAACAGCTTTTCTGTTTGGACTCCAAAAGATATTATATTTCCTCTGGTACTCTTCTCACTTCCAGCTGCTTTGACAATGATAGTATTTACAACTGGGAAAAAATGGTTAATAAAATTACAAGTATCTGCTAAAGAGGGATTCAGACAGCAATGTTCTGTCATCCTGGCCTCACTCTGACGTGGAAGAGTCGTTCTTCTTCTGAAACCAAAGTCCTGAGGGAAGTCAAGCTACACATTTCCAATTCCACCTGGCTTTCATGTTCACTCTTTATACTGCAGATACAATTCTTTTTAAAGACAGCGTGTGAATCAAGTGCAGGAGAGGACATATATGATCAGAAAGAATTGCCTCACCTCTCAAACCTTAATTAATCAAATTTCCATTTTTATATCACGTCCCCAGGTCCCTTTAATAATGACTGAGCATTTGAAGGTAAAAGCTGCACTTACTCCAAAGGCATGGAACGTTGCAATGCAGAGATCAGTTTTCTGCTGCCAGTGTCACGCATAATTGTGTTCTGAGGATTATGGTATGAAGCAATTTGCAATAAAGAATGTATGTGTGGGACAAAGCAAAATTAGCCTTTAATGTCTTTAATCCCAGACAAATATAATTCATGCTGTAGTAAGGATATGAGATGCACACACATATGTCACTGTGCCTGTTAAACGTTCTGGTTTTAAATACATGGCTCTAGCAGCGGGTCTGCAATCTGGGGGGAATATTAAGCTAAGAAGATAATGCATTGCCTGCCCCATAGGCAAAACCAGCAGGTAGGAGAGATCTCAGACCTAAGAACACACATCCTCAGTCTGTCCCAAACAGCTTCAGACAATGATACACAGCTAAATCTGGACAGAAATCTTGAACCTGGTACTCAGAACTTTTAGTTGTTTCCATTTGGACTTTGGGCCTTGAGAAGAAAGGCAAAAACAGGTGAAAGAACAGGGGGAGATCCTGAGATGGAATTTTAGCTTTCAGTCACTGGATGAGAAGACTGAACCATATTGGTACACATAACTGAAACCTATGTTTATGTATATGCAATATTGATATATGAAAATATGTTGGGACATAACAACTGTATTTTACACATTTTATGTCTCAATATGTTTATAATTAAATACAAATAACAATAAATACTCAAAATGCCAACGTTTGGTGCAAATAACTGGATATCTAAACTTGATATTTAAAAGCAAATGGCCTTACTGCAATTACTAATCATCACCGCGGGTCCAAATTTCCCTTTTCTTCTTTGATATTTACAACAGCATATAAAATGAGTAGAATTTGGAAAATAGTGCATCCTAATGGCTTTCCTGCTCCTGCATATAGTTTCTGTTCATAAGTTCAAATTAAAAAAAAAACCCAAACCAAACCATGAAACACATGTTTTTGAGTCATAAACACCCCTTGTCACCCTGTGTCTTGTTCCCAACCAGTCCCATTGTCTCACAAACAACACCGTGAGTCTGTTTTATATTCCAGCCCTTTTTAAATTCAGATTATATTTTGTGTGACCTCTCTGCGCAGCTTAGCACTCAAGAAGATTTCTAAACAAGCCCAGTCAGTCTCTGGAGAATGCTTACTTTAGCAGTTTGAAATCCTAGGAAAGAGTAACTTAAAGTGACTTGCCTACCGATGTTGCTATATACCTTCCAAAGTGTCTTTTGCTTTGTGCTTTTTTCTGCTCCTGTAATCAGCATCCTTACAGTGATCACATCACTGTCAATCAGGAAGAAAATATTAACTGGGGAAAAACACATCTATTTAGACATCCTTAGTTTCATCAACTCTCTAGAGTTTAATTATGAATAATTTTAACGTATAGGCAAAGATTTATTCACTGTGTGAATAATACATACTGATAACAAAAGAGAAGAGAGAATCAATAGTCAACTAAATTACAAGGGTCAGATGCACATGTTCAAGAAAGGTAAAAAAATAAAAGATTTACTTAGTCTTACTTACTCTTCAGAGATAGCTTCTGAATAAATTCATACTTTCACTAAAAGGAGTATAATTTATTTAGAACTGGGTGGAAAGGTAAAAGACACAAACCAGCTTTTAACTGACAGCTCATCAGAACATACTACTAAAGACTACAATGTATTTTCAAAAAGGCTTTAAGGATAAGAAGAAAAGGATTTTAAAGGTTAAAATAAATATTTGTAGATATGACAGTACCCCCTCAAGAGTTTCTGTTTACACATTCAGGGATATTTTGTCAGCAGAGAAAAGCATATTGAATAAGTACCTCCCTTTACACACACACGATTTTACAGACAGGGAATGAAGGAGCAAGTGGCCACCGCTCTTGTCCACGTACAGATTTCAAATCAGATGGACATATTACAATGAGCACTTGAGTTAATAAGCCCACCCAGAGTATTAAGTGGTATTTTCCTTGCAATAAAGCCACTGGTGTGCACGGAAGGACTCTGACATACAGCATCAACTCAGACAAAGGTTTACGAGAACAGAAAAATATGGTGACTGTGTTTGTAAGGTTTCTGTACATTATTCAGCTAAAAACCCAACAAAGTTACATACATCACATGTGAAATGACTTATTAGTCCTTCAAGTACAGCTCTAGAAAAAAAGTTTAAGCTCTGGCCTCTATCTCCTGAGAAGTCATGATCATAATCAGATCATCTTCCTCAATGTTCACAATTCTGACATCAGTTCTTCTTCCCACCCCAGTATCTCATCTTTCAGAGCACAAGCTAAGGAAAAGGTGCTCCTCTTTGCGGTCTACATTTGATTTGTGACCATTTAAAAACAAAAATTACAATTTCTGTGAAACACCACCCTGCACTCTATATTGCCCAAGCTGCTTCTAGCTCTCCCACACCAAATTTTGAACTTAAAAAAAATTAAAAAAAAAAAAAATCAGTCTAAACTAGGACAGAGGCCCAGAAGATAGAGAAATAATTCTCTCTCCTACAATGTTGCCAACGGGAAGCAACAGTCAACTTTCAAAATTCAATGATCACATTTAAAGACCTGATAACTTTTTTGGGGGGTATTTTTGTGCAAAAGGGAACTAGAAGAAAGCATAGTTAAACTCCTGGGTCAGACATTTCCAGTCTTTTCTCATTATGAATTAGGTGAAGGCAGTTTGCAGAAAGAACTGATTCTGAAAAAGCTTTCATCAGCTGCACTGGGACAAGCTGTTTGCATTTCAAAAAAACATTTTTCTTCATCCCCGCAGCACCAGCTCTCTAATCTCAAATCTTTAAAATAAAACATCCAAGGAACAGGAGGACATGCCGTTTGCAGGTAATGATATTTGGACTGTATGTCTAAGATTGATCAGATTACTGAAGCGTGAATTCACAAAGCATTCAGACTGAGATGGATGAAAAATTAGTTTGCATATTTCGTATTACCGATGTATGTGAAATACTACGGAGGTAAAGCTGATCTTATTACATACTGGCAGTATTTTCTGTAAATGGAAAGTTCTGGTTAGCTTGTTCATACAATGTGAGACACCAGTCTTCACACACTGAGCGTTTCCTCTGTCACCAAAAAGTATGGCGATTCAGTGACGTCAATCTCTGAACATACATCAACATTATATCTTTTATATAGGCATTAGAAGCCTAAGAGGAGCCAAACACCCACAAGACGTCTTGAAGTTATGTGATTAAACTGTAGGTTGTACGAGAATTAAGTTCTTACTCTATTGTCAACAAATGTTTTTGTTCTTTGGCCTACAAAAAATGAGCAACAAAGATTTACTTCAAGGTTTTCTCCTCTGGATTTCACATTTGATTGATATAATTTGGTAAGAAAATAGTGAAAAAATACCATTATGCCCTAAAATGCTGTAAAAAAAAAACAACCCCAACCAAAAATGTCCTTCTCCTGAGCTTAAAGAGATAATCATTTTTTATACTACTATAAATGGAATTACATCGTAAAGTTTGAGAATCCATTCCTAAGCATAAAGGCTGAAAACTAAAAATTGTTGTAGGCATCCCATGTCTAGCAAGCAAATGGGCAGAAAAATCCCAAAACTCAACAGCTGATCTACCTCTAATTGAAAAATAATTCAATCATTTCAATAGAGCAAAGATCGTCACATTACTGTGTCAGAACACTCTGTATTCCTCGGGATGAATGAAATCCAGACATCTGTCATTTGATCAATACTGTCAGGAGACTGACCCAGTTCCAGCTTGGTGGAAACAGGGGTTTCCTCTTTAAAAAAAAGGAATTTTTCTTTTCTTTTTTTTTTTTTTTTAAAGGAAGCAAGGAAAAAAATAGTCCAAAATCTTAACGTGGCATTTCTTTTTGTTATTACACACCATACATTCAATGATCATACTAAAGACCATTTTATTAATAACTCAGCTTTTTTAGCAAGACTTCCATGTTTAAAATAGATTAAATTAATTCTCTTTTCACCATAACACTTCTACATTGTCTTGACCTGAAAAAATTTAATGCAGATTCATAAAGCTGGCTGAATACTAAGCTACTCTCGAAGCTCACAACACTGCAAAGAATTGCGTTCCTGTGGCTCCATTGAGTCCACTAAAGACAGAAGAGCTTGCAAACTCATCTATAAAATCCCCTCTCCTTGCTTATCCCTGAAATTGTTCAGTGTTATTCAGCTCCAAAGAGCAGACAAATATAATCCAGTCCCTCCAGGAGAAAAGTCAATCTTTACAATATTGTCAGTTTAAGAAACCTTCAATATCAATGAGTACAATACTGAGATTTACTGTATCACAAAGTTCCAAAGCAACAATTTCATATCCATCCATTTACTCCTCCTAAAAGTTTAGGATATTAAATGCTACATTATCTTTGTGCACTTAAATTTTAACTCCTTTCAAGTTTGGAGTGTTTTATCACTAATTATCATTGTATCTGTGTGGCAAATGGATTTCTAAAGCTTCCTTTAGTCACTGACAGGGCAATAAAAAAAAATTGCTGCAAGAAAACATGTTTTTCTAATTTGAAGAGAACTCTACTGTTAAGGAAGCTCACCTTTAATCCTTCAAACCCAATGATTACCACAACCTTTCTTTCCTATCTTGAAAGCAGGAAATGCTACACAAAGTTCAGAGATGCTCCCAAACACAAACACCAAGCTCACTCCTCCCGCCTGCTGCACTGGCTGTTTGGGCCCTGAGACAGAAGAGAGTGAGACAGTATCACAGATTCACACAATTGTAGGGGTTGGAAGGGACCTCCACAGCTCATCTAGTCCAAACCACTGCCAAAGCAGGGTCCCTAGGACAGGTCGCACAGGTTGGCATCCAGATGGGTCTGGAATATCTCCAGAGAAGGAGACTCCACAGCCCCCTGGGCAGCCTGTCCCAGGGCTCTGTCACCCTCACTGGGAAGAAGTTCTTCCACATATTGGTGCAGAACTTCCAATGCTCCAACTCGAGGGCATTGCCCCTTGTCCTGTCCCCACAGACCACTGAGAAGAGGCTGGCCATTTCCATCTGTCTTCCACATTTCAGGTATTTCGAAACACAGATCAGATCCCTTCTCAGTATTCTATTCTCAAGGCTGAACAGCCCTGGTTCATTCAGCCTTTCCTCACAGGGGAGATGCTCCAGGCCCTTAATAGGTGAGTTTTATTACTGTACTTCCTGTGACAATGCTGAAACATGACATATACTTCAAGTTGTTGCTTTCTGTAACAGTAGAACACGACACAAACTTTCAAAACCCAACAGGACCACAAACTTTCATGCTTATGTGTAGCTGCTGGATCATTTTGTTCCAAACTCCTTTCAGATCCTGATATATTAGTGTCAGAGTATTTCAGCTGTTTCTGTTCACCCTCCTGAGCCTTCAGGGCTGCTGGCATCTAATTTTTTGGCCACTCTAATATATAGCTTTCAAAAAATCTCCATTTTTTCACCATCTGATGAAAGACAGCTTTCACTTAGGATGTACAGAGAAAAAAAGAAACTACCTTAAAATAGAATATTCCAAGACCAGGTAGCAGTTAAAAGGGTGTAATCAGCTCTATAAGCAGGGGACCTAACAAAGCCTTGTCTCATCTTAGGTTGTACCGTCAGGCTGAGCTCCCATGTGGATTCCCTAATGTCTAAAAAGGACTGTAGCTTTTCTCACTCTGGATGTATTATTGGTCTCTTGCTTCCATCCAGCTTCACATTAGCATTAAAACATTTTAGAATTCAAGACATCTCTCCCTCTGTCAACTTTCGTTGAAATCAGCCATGAGCTTCCAGTGGGATTCTGGAGGCCAAGAGCAGACAGCGCCAGAGACAGAAGGACGTGAAACTGGGTGAAACCAAATGGAGACAACAGGCAACAGGAGGGGAAGTAAGAAGTTGGAGGGATGATAATGGTGGTGAAGATCGTTATTGCTTCTCAGTGTTCTTTTGATTGTAAAACCCAGTTGAACATTCATCTGCTTCACTGCAAATGCAAATCAATTTACTTAGGTTTCCAGTTCTGTAGATAAAACAGTTTCTCCTTATTCAATGCTTTCATGGAAGAAACATATTAAAGGGAAGAGGAAAGAGATGGTAGTTTGCCAACTCTCTTTTTCTGTTCAATGCATCTTTCCATCCTACATTTATTTTGCAATTCAGTACACTACCTCCTTTGGCCTGATTTACTTTTATTTAAAAAGTAATTAGATAGATCATGTCAGGATGGAATATAGCACTTTTTGCTGCTGGTTTATTTCCTACACGTCTGCAGCTGTTAGTAAGAGTTAAAAAGAAATCTTCTTTAGGATTATCTGCTGGAGACATCCCACATCATAAACTCCTCTCTTACAGTTTACCAAGCATACACATATGTACATGATTTTGGTCACTCAGAGCCTTGATGAGGCTTCAGTGAATGGCAAGAGGTGAGATGACTGGCTCCCACACCAGTGAACCATCAAATCTCTTTCATGGGTCATTCAGTCTCCCTAAATTCCATTCAGATAATACTGCTGCTGCCTCGTCAGTTCATTTTCATATAATTACCCACTGCAATGTACCACTCCTGCTTTGTTCCACCATCTGAATAGTTTAGTTTTACATATTTTTCTTCCCCACTGAGTTGTCTCTAGAATTTCCCCATCATCTTGTTTCTTTCGCTGTACATTGCTTTCATGTTTTCATACCGCTTCTCCAGATCTCTGTCTTTTGAATCATTTCAGTTCCCTCTGTACATGTTCCACCTTTGTATTGTGAGACACTCCTCCCCTCACCCCTTGTGCATTTCTTCAGTCCGGAGGATTATGGATTTACCGACCTCCGATGTAAGCGGGAATACTCAGCAGGACTCAAGTCAACGTGCCAGGTAAATGAGATCACTCAAGTGCTGTGGGCACACCTGGGGAAGAGTCCTACCTAAAAAATCATGGCCAACAATGTCATTACTTTCTCATTACACACTGCAGTTTTCACACAGCCTATTATAAATCACCTTGTTAGATATGTTCGGTACAGAACACTGTTTACTTGGGAGACGTAAGCCTCTGCACGTCTGCAACTTGCTGTAGCCAAGAGGAGAAAGAGATTAGGAGCAATAAAATCATAAAAACTGGCTACCAAATAAATAGGAGAGATAGCAACCCATCTCTGAAGAGGAAGCTGGTGACGGCTCCCTGTGCCGCAATTCGCTTTCAAAGTCACAAAACCCCTTTTGAACCTCTTGTATTCCCCTGACTAATGCCATCATTATTTCAACAGTGGCTGTTCAGAGCGAAACAGGTGCTATCTTGTCAAACGAGACTCTCCTGCTTTCATCATCCCAGAGTTATTCACTGTGTATTGTTACCGCTGACAAGGTTTTGGGTTGCCTGGATACCAGGTCATGCTGATATAACTGCTAGTGATCTCTGCATAACCAAACTTTTTTGGTGAGAAGCAAGAGAGGGGAGGAATGGAGTGGAAAAGAATTGGTTTATTCCTGTATGTCGGCCTCCTGGCAAAAGAAGTTCCATGAGGTTCCCTCTGAGGGCTGCAGAGAAAGGGCTGGTGGAATGCATCCTCCACCCAAATAAAATGATGCACTCTATAATAAACTAGCATTTCTAGTCTCAGTTCTAAAAGCTTTTCTTCCTCACTACTTATAGCGCTCTGCTAGATTCCTAAATAGAAAGGAAAGATTAATCTGCACTAAATTACCTGATATGGGTTTAAAATTATTTCAACAGAAATGTAGAACAAAGTTTGCCCAAGGAAGCAAAAAACGCCACATCCACCCCCCTCAGTTACAAATACCACGAACTGCTAGAACCATCCAATTCAGAGAAACACTTGTAGTTACCTCCAAAATGTAACTAATTTCAGTTAAATCAGATTTTTTGTGTTGGATTTTCTTTCTATCTCTCACAACAGATGGCTTTCAGAAACAAATGTTTTTCAGCCACATGCTTGCCTAAACTTCCCTAGGAACTTTTTCTGTAAACATGAGATGTGCAGAGAGATTGTTATAGAAGGGGGGTTATTTTATGCAAACTGCTTTTTTGGTTTTCGTAGCAATGAAGTTTTATTTATAAAGCAACATTTCTGCATTGAGATGCTGGAGGCTCAGCTTGTTCTTGTCCTGGGCCAGGAAGGTTTTGACAACGATGCTTTAGACAAAAGCCAGACCTCACCTTTCCTGCACAGAAACCTGCAACTGGATTCCCTAAAACAACTGGTTTTCCAAATGGTTCAGAATTTCAAGAAACAAATCGTAAATCTCCAAACTTCTGAAGACATACACAACAGAGAAATCCATCTTACTCTATCAATGGAGGCAGATAAAAAGGTTTCCCCTAAATAATACACTTTGGCAGCTGGCTCAGGCGTCTCTCAGTTGAAATACAGAAGCTGACTGAAACACTCGTCAAGCCTTTAATGTTTTAAGCTAATGCTATATGGAAGCCACTATCTATCATACCCAAGTTCAAAACAAGGCAGGCTTGGCCAACTAACAAGTTTTTTCTTGGATGATGCCCTGATGGTTTTGGTCAGGCAGAGTGTAAGGAAGTCATGAAAAGCACCTGTCTTAAATGAGGAAAAAGGTCTTCAGCCATGCACTTAGTTAATCTAGTCTGTTAATTAAAACAAATCTTCTTAGTACCTTCAAGAAAGTAATTGCTAAGCACAGCAGTTAAAAAATATGGATTAAAACTCTTGACCACAACTGGCAAAAAAAAAAAAGATGCAAAATCATTGAGGTAGTAAGCAAATATTAAAAACATGTTTTGATTTCCAAGCAAGCAAATAAACTTCTTTAAAGTCCTGGGTATCATAAAAAAATTTACAACAGATATAAAAAGGAGACCTGAAGGAAGAGAGAAGGGAATAAGTGGAAGGGAGAGAAAAGAAGAGCGAGCACTGGCACGTTGTGGAAAGGACGGACACTGAGAATGAAATTATAAAACACATTAGTTAAAATAGACATGGGTTTAAATGCATTAAGCACTTACAAGGAATTTAGTGGACTATTTTACTAAGCTCAATCCATACTGAATGAATAACTGTTTCCAAAGAAACAATTTTATTCTTATTTCTTCAACTAAACATTGCATCACTTTCATTCAGAGAGAAATGTAAAAGCACAGGAGTTGTGTCAGTGTTACTGTGTGTAGAGTATCACGAATCACATGGAAGGAGCTCATATGACTTCTTCCTCCTAAGGCTGCTATACAGTTGGAAAACTAAAAGCCTACGTAGGGAAAGGAGTGATGATGCAACCTTAAAATGCAGCTGTACGTATTTTAAATGGGAGGAAAAATATTTAAGGAAACGTACACATCAAGTGACTTCCTGCTCCAAGTCTTTGAGATTTTCTGAACATGGACCCATGACTCAAGTACAACCATAAAATTCCCTGAGCCCCTGATGGGCAATACTAATAGGCATGCAACTTGAAACACTTTTTAACACGTATTTTTAATTTAATCCATTAGAACCACAAAGGAATAATGCATTAAAGTGATAAGTCTGTACATTCAGTAAATAAATATCAAAGTGAAAGTCATGAAAGCTTTATGAAAAAAAAGTAGTCAGAAAAGAAAAAAAAAAAGAGAAATTTAAAGCCCTTGGAGGAATACATCACAGAAAAAAATAAATTGATCTACTAAATTAATTAAGTAAATTGATTGTAAAAATTTACTACCCTATGCAGTATAGAATAAGTCTCACAGGAGGTAAGTTAGCAGAGTCAATCTGAGCCTTTCAACCATGAGAAAACTTGTAAAGCACCTCATAAACTCTTTCAATAATATTGTGGGGAAAAAAATAAAACCTTTCTATATGTGCTAAATTCCTCAAGCAATAATGTACAAAGTACCTTCCTGCATTGCTTTTTGCTAAGCATTCCCAGCTTGTCCATTTTTCTTGAAACCAAAATAACAATATATATAATTCGTTCAATGCACATTTATTTAATTATGCCCATGGTATATATAGATTACTACATAAAAAAAATCTGCTTATTCTTCTTCTTTTAGTTGACTTGCTGGGCCTTTTATTCATTAGAAATAACTAAATTCATAACTTCAGAAGCTCATCAGTTTGGAGAAGCAACCACCTTCCTAAATTTCCCGTCCCAACCTTTTGACAGAAGAACTGCCTATGAATAATAACCCATTCCTCTAAATCACAAAGCCATGAATCATAGAACCAGCTATTTCCAGAGCAACCAAGAGACCATCTAGATAAATCCTCCAGTTTACAACACGACAGCAGTACCTAGATTATTCCAAAGAGAAATTTGTCTTATCATACTTACAAAAATTACCTGTAAAGGATATGTCAAAAGCTCTTCTCACTGAGAAGTATCTGTGCCCATATTTAATTCAGTTAAAAAAAAATCTACTTAAATCTTCCTTACAATAAATTATGATTTTTTCCTTGTTCTATCTCCTTTCCCCACCAGCTATACAGAAAACCTGATCATCATCCATTTAATAATCTCATATGTGCTAGAAAATGTCATCATGTTCCTTCCTAATCTTCTAAAACTAAACAAATCCCATTCCTTCATCTTTTCATCATTTGCCAGTTCTTCTGGGAGAACTGCTTACTCCACAGTGACAGCATCTCACATCTTTGAGGAGATTTGATCTTTTTCCAGTTAACTCGGCAACAGACACAACCAAAGAATTTCTAAATTTATAAAGAACTGGTTGTGATCATGAAAAGCACTTCATTCAATGCTTCTAATAGATATGCTAATTAACAGAGATAACCAGTCTTAATCAAACTAATTACATTACAGATTAAAGGTATTTGGAATTTAACACAGCTGCTTCTATGTATCTACATTATATTGTGGTGACCTTAAACAGCAACCTGGAATAAATATGCTTCTTTAAAGAATTAACACATAAATTAACTGCAAAATTTAAAAGACAAGAAATAAATAGGAAGATATCATAGTTTTTAGGATTTCTGCTCTTGTTTAGAACTTGGGGAGGGGTGGGGAGTGGGGGGGAGGGAGTGTGGAAACAGCAAAACAGAACTGCCAGCTCCAGTAAAGACCAAGCTACTTCTCAGAATCACTGCCTTGATTTTCAGCTGGTTGTCACTGACTCACAGCCTGAGTATCGGGCCAGTGCAATGGCTCACAGACCCAGGGGAGCTGCAGGTGCTGCCAGGAATACAGAGCCCGTGTTACTCGGGGCGCTGCACAGCCTGGCTATCGGCACTATCTGCCACCGTGGCATCCAGGTACTGTGCAACTTCAGTATGACAGACAACGAGATCATGTCGCAGGAAGACGAAGGCTGTGTATTCCAGCTAGAAGGACCGAGTTCACTTACAGCAATGCAACTGCTCTCCCAAAGCTGCTCCATTCCTTACGCCACTCTGAAGGCCTCAGAGTGCACACCGAGACCGCCTTGACAAAGGCAGATGAGCAACACAGAAGTTCTTTGCTTAGTGGAGGGGCATGACACCCTCTTCACAGCTCTCACTGTCCATCTAGAGGGTTTGCACTTCAATTCAGCACTTCCTTCTCACAAAACATCTTACAACTCTCAAACTGCCCCGCATAATTTTTTATAGGAAAGCTGGTCCAACAAGGTGATTCTTAATGTAGAGTGCATGAAATCACCATCTGTGCTGGGAGAGGTGTTTTATTTATCAACTTTGTTGCAGAAACCTCACTACTCTTAGATTGCAACCTCTTTTTAACCTTCTGTACCAGAGCTTTACGTGAGACCATCTGACTAAGGCCTGAGGCGCAGAATGACAAAACTGGGGCCTATAAAACATTCTCCTTCACCATTTTTTTGTTCTGCATTACGTTTTGTTTGTTTTCTCATTTCCACAATAATAAATCCCATGACAGGATCCCAGTGTCACTGGTGCCAAGAGGTTTCCATGCTAAAGAAACGTAGGAATATAAAACTGTTAAATGTCTATAGAAGCTGGAAGGAAAACAATGTAGCAATTTCATTTTAATTGCTACCAGCACATTGTCTCATAAGGTCAATTTGAAATGCATATATTTAAACTAATTAACCAACTTACTTGTAAACATTGTATTTGTTGGTTTTTTTGCATTCAGAGAATCTGAACTGCAAATGATAAGGAAACTACAGCTTCTCTGTACAATGTAAATTAACACTCACACAGACCCACCCTTGGAAGAACAACTGCGGGAGAAAGAGATGGTGTCACAATCCTTTCTGTACATTGCAATTATGCCAGTAAATAAAACATAACCATCTAACATTTCTCAGGATTCCTGCCGCAGCTCTGGTATTAGCACTGAAATGAGGAAATAAAGGTTATTTCAGATGCTGATGAATACTGGGACTATCCATGCCTTAAAATGCCTGTTGCACAGGCATAGGATGCAGGCATTCCTATGATGTTGCTCTCTTCTCTCCAAAGACAACATCCAAAATGTTTTAAAGGCATTGCAAGTTATCAGTACCAATGTGCTCCATTCTTTTCCACCTATAATCACTGCTTACAATTACATGTATGAGGAAAATTATTGTTTATTTAGCTGTTTCTACTTTGTATCAAGAAATCGGTATTCCCGATTCTGAAAGAAAACAGCAAACACTTCCATTCTGTCTCTGTAGCTCTTTTCCTACCCTCCCAATCCCATAAGGGTATCAGGTTCTTGTCTAAACCAGACAAAATCCTGAAATGAAGCCCCACCTGGCAACAATTCTCTTTAAATGTAAGAAGCTGGATGAAGGCTTAGTCTGTTAGCCACATAATACAATTTATTGATTCGAATTAGAAATGGATGGCTGGTGTGATACCAACTCCTTATCTTAATGTTATTAAGATACACATATATTTGTCAGTTTAGGCTTCACTTTCTTTGTACACTGAGGCCACAGGATGCTTTAAAGCATTCGATTCAGTATCAGCCCTATACCAGGAGATGCACATTCTTTCCATAGGCAAGTTTAGCATCTTTAGGCACAAATCACAGGTTACATGTAACAGTGTAAAATGTACCCACTCAGACTTACTTTAAGCCCTTAGGTCTACCTCCTCCTGTTCCTTGTGAGATGTGCAAGAGCATAAACTGGTTGTAAACACAGGACACACACATGAAGAGGCAAATGAAATGTCCGATTAAAGAAGTTAGTACCTTCACTATTTGTTCTCATCCTCTTCTTTAATTATCATCTTAATTGCTCACTTGTTCAAGTCAGCTTGGTAACGGAATACATCTTCACCAGCTGTTAACAGGATGTTATGCTTCTACATATACATGCAAACACTTGGATTTAGATTTCTTAATATATTTTTATATTTATTTCCTCCTGAGATCTGAATCACTTGCCTCAAACCAGGCATCTAGTGCCGGGAGAGGTGACTTGGGGTACGACACAGCACATGGTAGAGCACACACGACACAAGCCATAATGGAGACCTACGTCCTTCTGGAGCTGGAGGCAAGTGGGACAGTGCAGATTGTCTAAAATGACACTAGACACTACCTTCAGGCAACTGACTCATAACTTGAGTCAGTGTCAACAAGACCAGGGAAGCTGGAAATAAATGGCAAGAGACAAAGTACTGGAGAACTGATGGATGCTTAGGTTATATTCTTCTACATGTCAGATAGGTATGCATAGGCTCCCTCAATCACTGTGGCAGGTCCAATACTTAGAAAGTATAGAAGGGATTCCACCAGTAGCAGAGAATGACATTCGGCTTCCATAATTTCTACATTTTATACTTTAATTCGGTTTTTCCTATAAACCTATGCTAGATACACTTTTTGGGTCTTTACAAAAAGCAGCAGGATTAATCCAAATCCTATTTCCATGTAAATGTTCTTTTAACAGGCAGGTAAATTTGTGAAGTCTATTGCGAAGCATCAACTGAATTGTTTTCCTAGCTCAGAGACTGTTTTCGTTCTATCCTTTCACTTGCTGAAAAAGGCCTCTGGCTTGAACATCCTTGTGAGCAGAGCAATCTGCTCAGAATTACTTGCTAACAAAACTAAGAATTTACCACTATTTTTTTCTTGCTGCTGTTGATATGGAATCAGGATGGGAATTGAGTTTATAAGAGAATGCTGGAACATACACAAGTCACCTGAAGTTAAAATGGAGCCAAACAGCTACAGGCAGAAATAAGAGGATGCAAAAGGCTACATGCTAGAGATGCTCCTGCACTCATTTAGTGCAGTTGGCAAGAACTTGGGAGTGTGACAGCCCCTCCGGAGCTAGGTTGAACACCACTTCTCCTTCTCTGCCTTCCAGGCAGAGGTTATTAAACCACAGGTCAGCCCTCTCCTTGTACAATGACGATTCCAACTTATTAGCTCCAATCTTTCCCTGTGGTTTAAAACCAGGACAGCAGACTTTGCCCTTAGGCACATGGGGAGTGTTCTTACAGCCAGCTCTGCTATAGGATGGCAGCCTCCAGCTGCGCAGGGACACCGATACCAAACGGCATAGTAACTTCTTAAATCACATCAACCTCTTGAAAGTGAACATAAGCCTAAATCCTAAGTGACCCTGTTATGTTTTTTGAGTAGTCAGTGTTTGCTCTCTTCTGTCTGGGCAGGACACTGAAGCATCTGTCTTCCTCCAAGGAGTCATGTTTGCTTGGAAAAATTACTCCAAAGAAAGGTCAGATGTAAACTTCAACATCACAGATATTTCATAAAAACAACAAATAAAAACATTTCTATTTTAGGAGAGAATAATTATTCTGGCCAACTGTCCCTCCTGTATACAAGTCCTGAATTTTGAAGGACAGGCAAGAGGGAAGGGGAGATTTCCTATGAGACTTAGTTGACGCAACATTACCCCATTATTTCAGTCAATTTTGCTGGTGATGATTTTATTATTGGTGACTAGATGTAACTGCTATAATATACTAACTACTATAACATACTGACCTTTTGTTGATAGAAGGTTTCCTGTACAGAAGATATTTTTTCATTATCTGACATCATTACTAATGACCTGCACTGTTACCCTTTAGTCAGCTAAAGCAACTCGATGAACGTTATTTTTCTTCTATTAACCTGATTAATAAAGGGTTCTAAATGGGAAACTGCTAAGCTTCCTCAACTTCTAGACACAGTTGAAAGCATTCAATACCTCACAGGAGTGGCCTACAGCAAACAGCCACCAAATAAAGATTCTTAGGTGTTCTGCGATTGCTTAAAACTAGGAAGCATTAATCTTAGAACTGGACTGGAACTGAAGTACCTGGAGCAAAAACCAAAGTGTTTCTGCAAGATGTAACAACATGCAATGAACACAACCTCACCAATTACTACCCACTGAAAACAACCATCGAAAAAATTATTTTTAATTTTTTTTCTCTTATACTGAATGACAACGAGCTTGTGATGAAAAACTACCATCTTTCCCCTGGATTATGAGTGCTGTTAAAGGAAACTAACACAAAAATATCTGCTTTAATCACTACAGCTGATTATGGTCAAATTAACCAGTTTTAAAGGTTTACAAAAAGTCAGGAACTTTTAGTTGACATTACAAAAGCACTCATGTTCTGCTCCAAGCTTATCAGTAGTATCTTCTGAAGAATATTGACATCGAAGCACTCCAAAAGAGGGGGCAAATTATATATTTCTGGCCACACCATGGAAAGCATTAACTTCTGTAAAGTCACACTATTTGCCACCGTCAGGGTAGTGATACTAAGCAGGAAGACAACAAGGACTAAAGGCATAAATGAATAATGGATATAGTTGATCACTCTGGTTTTGGAGTCCTGTTAAATGCAAGCTGTATTCTGAACCAGCTTTCTCTTCTCATGTTAAGTAGTACCTCGGTCATGAATAGACCCTCAAGGCAGCACTAAATCTATTCAAGGTTACTCCAGCCCTATGCCATTATCAGTTATTCTCCTGTTAGATGTTACTACAACTTGAGAATCATTGTGAGAGAGGTATTCAACACACCATCCAGTTCACATGCATCATCATTCTCCTCAGAATCCATGTTAGGGCTCTGTCCTTAACCTGCCTGCAATCCAGCAGCTGTCTCCTCCTCTTCCAAGCCTATTTAACAAATACTTAGAAAAACTTCATAGTACTGGTATTTTATCTCCACAATCTTTTATTCAAACCAGCTAAAAGACACAGTTTTCAAGTCATATTTATATACTTGTGATTTCTATCATCTTATTGTAGGAGATGACAGGTTGACTGCAAGATGTGAAATTTATCTACATAAAGCCCTTTGTGAAGATGCATAGGAAGGTGAATCTCAGTTACAAAGTAAATTAAAACATATTGCATTTGAGCACAACAGAATCGTGACTGAACATGTCAGAATATGCAAAGGATAAAGCAAACCTGTCATCATGACAACTGTAATCTTCAAAGGTGCTTCTTTTCATATCATCACATTAACCACCAGAAAATGAGTATGAGAGAAAAAATTCTCTAAACAACAAGTACTCTTAGGAGCTGATAAAATATAAATCAAGTAGATTGTGCAAAAATGACCTCTAAACTTACAGAAAACAGTTACCTTCACTTATGGCCTATGGACATCCTGTAACACCTGCTAAAATCTTCTACGTGTTGGCCTGTTTCAGAACACAACATTTCTGGCTGCATTAAAGGAGGGGTTCTGTTTCCCAAACATATATCAAATACCACTCAAACATGAATACAGAACAAATGTGTAATTAATAAGTTTTACAACAACCTTTAGCTTCTATTTGAAGCTTTCTAACAAACACAGCCCTCCTCATACCATCCTGGTTTTGTTCTTCCACTGGAAGGGAAGTGCGTTGACAGTATTGGACTCAGGCTGGCTGGTAAGATACTGAGATGAAAGCTTTTCAACAGATTTCTCAAAAGTCAGAGAGCACTGTATCAGAATGCTGCTGGTTCTGGCATCCAGGCAAACGGATGAGCAGAATGCTGGGCACTGGTGACTCTGTTCAGGAACCAGCAATAAACAGAGGGCAAATTAGGTCACGGAATGGGGCATCCCGAAGGGTGTGGAGAAGCCACTGGAAGACCAGCAGCCCTTGTTTATGTCACAGTGTTAATCTGTTTGCAATGTGAAATGCAGTTAAACAAACAGCTCTTGAGGGAAGGTTTCTGGAGGTCTGCCCTGTATCTCCAGCCACACACGCTATCTCGAGCAATTCCTCAACTGCAGAGTTTTGAGATGCTTTTGTGTCTGTATTGTCAGTGAGTTAACAAGATCAGCAACAAATTGAAAGACATGACCACAGAAGAGAAGTTTCAAGAAAGATACTGCTTTCTTTAAAAGATAAAAAAATAAATAAAAGCTTACATTGTGTAGCTGTTATTAACTTGGTCTTCAGAAAGCTCACAGCTGCTTTTCTGCTATGGACCAACTCAGTGCAAACTTTGAAGGATGCAGCTCTATGGATCAAAGCACATTTGGGGGTAATGGGGTGTCTGACAGGAAAGCTGGAACATCACTAGTCCAGTATCACATTGATGAGGAGTCTTATAAAGATACTCTGTTGTTCTTTCAACTTAGCTGGGGAAAAAAAGCATCTCAGGAAAGCAAAAATACTTTACAAAGTTCTGCAGCAAATCAAAAATATGCCAGGGAACTCCCTTGGCCATTTCTTCTGAGCTGATTACTGTAAATATGATCTAATACAAGGGAAGACCTGCTAAAATGAAGGCCACCTCATGGATCATGGTTAAAAAACAGGCAGAGGAAGATGAAGATAAAATATGTGGAAGATCAAGGAAAACCAAATAAAGGAAAACAGACATGTAAGAATCAATAAGGAAGTAACAGGGATTAATATCAAAAGGCTGAAAGAAAATGTGGAGACTATTAAAAAAAATGATCAGCACTAGAAATTAATCCTTGTATTTCTCATTGCACTTTTTAGTATTTTCCATTTCTTTAAGTCTTTCTAGCACATCATCTTTCATACTAATTCTGGGCTTTTCTCCTTAAATGCCAATGAAGCCTTGCAAACAGGTTTTCATCTGTTTAGCTAGGAGAGAAATACATGTCTCATCTCACTTAAGTGGTTGCTTTCTTTCAGTTCTTTATTCCTTTATTCCTGTGACACCCTCCTTCAAGGACTTTCCTGTATTAGAAGACACCAAATGACAATTAATTTAGTGCACTTATCGCGTTTGTACCAGCTAGCTATTCTCTGGTTTCCTGAGCAGGAATAGTGTTGCTCTCATCAAAGACAGACCCACCATTTTTGGTGACACAGGAAGAATGTGTTATTTAATAAGTCACAATTCTTCCCAAGAGATTAAAAAAAAAGCATGAAAAAATCAGTTGAGGTGGCAAATTGCTAAGGATTTTTATTGGAAGGTCTGGGTGTTTTTCTCAGTAGTATAATACTGTGTGAGAATTTGAATCTTACTATAATGCAAATACTTACAATGATTAAAGTATTTAAATGAAAATTTTCCCTAATTTATCAGACATTTTTGACATGAAGAGAAAGCGTATGAATCTTATGCATCCAGGTTTTAAGGAAAAAATGGGAAGATATTTCAGAATTTTTATTTGCTACTCACCAGACTAGTTAACTATTAACACTTTCAATGGCTATTGGCATAAATTAAAGCCACATTTTACCTTACAGTTCTAAAAACAGATATTACCCTTTCTGCTACTGTAAAACAACATACAATTTACTGTGTTCCCTGTTTAGTGATTCTGATTACACATTAGATCTGTTCACGGAAACAAACAGCAGTCAGATAAAATCAATGCAGCAACAAGATTCCCTTTTAAATGAAAAGCATCTGAACTCCCTTTTGCCATGCAAACAATCATTGAGTGGTACTTTTTCTCAATGTGTATTTATGATGCAAGCCAAAATGAAAAAATCAATGCCCTTTCAATAGAAGGAGCCTCAGCGTCTCTGTAACCACAGAAAAGGACCAGTTCCTGTTCCTTATCATAGCCATGCTGCTCTTCTAAAGCTTAAGAAACACATTCCCTGGAACGTCAGTCAAAAGAGGAAACCTCTTTAATGACCCTTCACTAGGAAAGAGGATATAAAGCTTTTAACAAACAGTTCTTGTATTCTACTCACAGATTCAGAAAGTCTCCTAGGATATTGATTGGATGGTTATATCAGAAAACAAGAAGTAAGAAGTATATAAACATAAAAATCCCCAATACCATAAAAATTCACTGGAAATGTTACATCTGGTTTTTAAACTTGTGATTTCTTTGGGTTTGTTCATACAATTAATATTTGTTTCTTATTAAATAATATTCTACATATAGCAGTTGTAAGGACAAATGAGATATTAGAGATTTCGAGAAGGGCAAAAATAAAGCATCAGTATAGAGAGTAAAAACCATGAGTGAAGGGTTAATTTGCACTAGCAGAGGAAGCCAAATAAGAGGTGACACTTGGGCTATAAGACCATCTTCAGGCTGTGGAAAAAACCAGAATATATTTTCTCATAGCCCTAAGAAGAGCTTACAGCTGAAATGTCTTCTCTAATCTTACTGTTTATTTATAATCTGCATTTATTATCCTCTTCGCTTTTATTTTGCAGCTAACATCCTCCTGCAGGACCCTCCTTGTCTCCAGATGCTGATCAGTACAGATTCTTTTCTGCTAAATGTCTTCTGGATCTAAAGTCTTTTCATACTGGGATTTAGGAATCACAACCTTTCACATCTTCATTGCTAGCATAAGCTACTCCTCACAGGAACAAGTAGCGAGGACACAGGAGTTCGATGTCATGCAAGCTCATGCTATGGAATTCTTTGTATATGATTTGGTAAATGTATTTTACTGTAGTATTCTGGTTGGGAAGTAAAATGGAAAATTTATAGTTCATTCTACTCCCTTCCTTAATGTTGTATAAGTACATTCTAAAGCAGACTTAATTTAATGTTTTATGAAATTGGATTTTGACTGCTGTAATTTCAGATACTTAATTGCAATTACAAGCTCTGTTTTTAATGAATCTGTAATTCAGTAGGTCCTAAAAAAAAGTTAAATATAATATCATTGCCCAGAATATTTACCTTATAATATCATAGATGTTTCTGCTGTTTACCATAGAAGATAATCACCAGGCACGGGAGTCTTAGAGCATTCAATAAACTCCTGATAAGAAAAGTGGCATTTCATTTAGCTTTCTATTGTCATCTCTTCTTCCACCACCGAAGAAGGAAGTTTCAACAGTCAATACTTCTATAGCTGACACCCAAATAACCCAGGCAACTGCTAGAATTTGGAGCCTTTTCAACAGAGGAAGAAGCTGATGGACTGTGTTTTAACCCAAGAAAATACTCCATGCTAACCATGGCTATTCAGTGCCTTTTTTGATGATTCATGAGTTATTGCTATGGATTGATGCATAACTAATCTCCCTCCTGAGTACCTTTATAAAACATTAATCCTTAATCAGCTCAACGCAGTGATGATAGAACAGATTGTGAAAATGCTTCAGCCAGTGTACAGTAGAGGAAGAAAGTTCAAGAAATTTCTTCTACTTGTATTAGTAAAGGCTTAGCATTTTTGCCAACACAGTAAATTCAGTTAGAGATTTAAAGGCATTTCTGTATCAGCAAAAGCCATGATTAGAAGTAGTTATATCAGTAACATCTGGATAGGAATGGGTGAATCCTAACCCTAAAAAAAGGTTGGGTTTTAGTGATTAAAGGACAACTTGTTTCAGGGAAGAGTTATGAGCATTCCCTACTACTAACACCCTGCTGTATCTGTTAGGGAATGCTACCTGCATAACACCCAGGAAACCTTTCCTACTTGGTCCTTTATGAAACAGCCTAGAAGATAAGATGAAAGAAATAAGAGAAACATACATCGTCCTCTTTCTGAATTAAGTTTAGAGAGTCAGATGAATACCCTGGAAGATCATACAAAAAGTTTTTACTCTTTTTTTTTTTACTTCCAGAACTCCTGGACTCAAACACTCTTCCTCTGCCAGAGTAAGGTCAGTAAATATCTGGCCAAGCTGATTTTTTTTTCCTTTTTTGAAAGAGCTTCCATTTTTGCAACAAAACCTTAGCCTGCATTTACCTTCTCTAATAGCTCCAGGTGTTTGCTTCAGTCCTTTAGCATTCCATCAAATTTAGTATAATCTGTGAATGTTACCACATTATGTTTATTATCTCTCCAAGAGAATTTCTACAAAAATTAAATAGGAAAGACATTTTTCTAGATCTGTGCTGTCACATTGAAATGACCCACTGTTTATATTAAATTTTCCTCCAATTTTTTTACTAAGTCTGAATTTTTAGAGGAAAAAAATAATTATGTTGAGAATGCACTACCTTCCTGCTTTGTAATGCACAGGGTACATACAATCCTTTGGTTTGTAATATTCCTTATGGAGTCTGTGCTAAAGATATCCTGCTTACAATTACATAAAATCATATTACAACTTTAGTAAAATTTACTAACAGCAAAAGAATAGTAAATTTATGGAAGCAGACTAAATTGGCAGCTTCAAAAGAGAATCAGACAAACTCATGGACAGCAAGTCTGTAACCAGATACTAAAAGAACTGGACAGGAATGAACCCTCCAGCATCCCTATTCCAGAAATTCTGGATGCTGGAGGAGACCAAGAGAAAACAGCTGGATGCTCTCCCTAAAGAGCATCTCATTTTGCTCATGGCAAGACAGCAAACTGGGCTTGATGAACCATTAGCCTGAGCCAGTAGGGCATTTCTTATGTTCTAATGGAAAACCTAATTTATCTTTTCTAAAAGCCAATTAGACACCATAAAAGACAGATATTATTATCAAGTTCGGACAATCTGTAAGTGGAGATTCAAAGTTAGCAGCAGTTAGAGAAATGTAACTCATGCTAATTGAATGCTAATTATATGCACAATTATTTTGGATTATACTGAGCATAAGAGACAGTGCCTTAGAAGTTAGTGCTCAGTGGAAGTCCATCATTTGCAAATTTGGAGAAAGTAAAATGACTGGATCTCCCTATATATAATTTTCCATACATTTTTCTTCAGTCTTTTATGTTGCATCATTCAAGCTCATGTGCAAAACTTCCCTCTCATAATCTATATTGCAAGAACAATTACAACAGAGATACAGAGGTGGAGATCTGGCCCCTTTTTACCTAATAGGGCTGTAATGCAGAAAATAAAGTGGGTAATTCCTGGGTGAATGAAAAGATGGATCCATCATCCCATCCAGTTTATAGAAATTTCTTAAATACATCATGAAGCTCCCAGCTCATCATTCAGAGAAGCAGAGTAAGATCTGTGGAACCAAACGGTCAAAATAACTAATTTCTGTAGTTTTGCAAACAGCTTCAGTGTGGGCCAGATAAAAGTGCAGAGCATGAGAAGCCTTAGAATAGCAACTTGGATCCTGGAGTAGTGGGGAAAGAAAGGCCAAAGGAATAAGGAAAAACAATTATATTCTGTATTAGGAAATTCTTCATATTTCTACTGTTCATGGCTTTGTTTTTCTGATCTGTACCACTTCACTGAAGTCAGTTTAAAGGATACTCTCTCACCTTTGTCTTCACTAAATTTGTTTGCCTAAAAATTTTAATGGGATTTCACTCAAGAAAATATCCTTTACACATCTTTTTGCTATTTTTCCCAATTTTTTTTTCTTAATTTAAAATGCAAAAATATCAAGTCAAACTCTAAGACAGATATCCTGGAATTACTTTTGCATATGCCAATTTAGCAACTTTTTCTAAGTTTCCTTGATCTGCCTTTGTATCTATGTAAAAAAGTAAAGATGTAAAGGTTTTATTAAAAAGAAAAAATCCTCAGATCATAGAATATGACATTAGCATAATAGAAAAATAGTTACTGAAGTATTTGACGTTACAGAGGAGGCCAGAGAACAGAAGAAACAGATGTTTCAGAGCATATTAATACTAAATATTTCAGACATTTTCGAATTGTTGCCTTTTCATTTCTGTTCACCAGGAAGCAATGGTAGAAGCAACAAATCCACATACTATAGTTTAAAGAATCATGTTTTCTTACTGGTCAGAGGAAAACCTATATAATAAGCAGCAAAAGATTAATGTGGTTACTGGTTTGTCTTCTCCTAGCACCCAGTGTCTTGGAATTGGTCCAGGGGAGATTTAAGGGGAGGTCATTTACCTGGTGCAGCCCTTGTCCAGCAGAAAAAAAAAATGCAGTGACAGCAACATGTGCTGCATTCCCTGTACCAGCTGTTTCAGTGAGTGCCAACATCAGGCAAGAGGGTCAGAAACAGAGAGAGAAAAATTAATGTACCCTTTCCACATTATTTCTGAAGTCTCTTATTAGCTGAATCTGCATACATAGAAACAAAGCTCTGGCAGAAACAAATCAGTAAATGACACTCTAAAGAAAGTAGGGTGCATTTACCATTTTTGCTGCTACAGTGCCAACTGAACCATTCAGCTCCTCTGCCCAGGACTGATGTCCTCTAACAAGATTGCTATTTGAGTCAGTCTTTTGAGTTTTTTAACGACTGGAATGATATTGGCAGTTAGAGAGGGCTTTGGATTTTACCAGGCTCTAAAAGATTTATTAAAAACTAAAATTCACAGATAAGGACCAATAAGCTGGGTCCTTTAACACACTTGGAATATGTTACCAGGTAAACCTTCTATTTCATCCACGTTGCTGTGTGGGCTCCACCTATCCATCTATCTAATTCTGCTATATTTGTTCTAAACATAGAACACTTCTGCCTTTCTAAATAAGCATTTCTATTTCAAATCTAGCAAGAGATGCCTAACTGATTGAGTTTGAATTTGCTTCTGCAACACTTTAGAGCTTTTGCATTGTCCAATACCTGGCAACAGTCAGCTATTAGTCCAAAATCTTTCATCAGAACCACCAGTTTGTAGTGAGGAAACATCTTTTCATGCAATTCAGTGGCACATCAGTAACAGCTTGTGATTCTCAGTCCATTTTTATCGAACAGTTGAAATACAGCAAAGTAGGTCAGCATCATCCCCCCAGAAGGTTTACCAGTAAGTTCCCTAAGTGAAAGTTCAAAGAGTAGATGAAAGCCACACCTAGACTGACACACTCAAGGATCCCTCTACGATGTGCTTCCTCCTGAAATACTCTTGTTAGGTTCCACAGGAGCTTAAAGCCTTCACAAATGAAACAGGAACGTTTCCTTGTTGTTATACTTCACAGCTCCTTGAAACACGCTGTTATTCTCTCCGAAGACTGTAATTGAAAGTTATAAGTTATAAAAACTGATTTATTCTTGCTGAAGGACTATGTAAAATGATCTGAACTAACTGAAATTTAAAGTTTAAAAACCACATCAATAGTTCTATCCTCAACATTTATTTAAAAGAGGTTTTGAACAGAGCAATATGATATAATTTAAAAATGAATTCAACAGTTGTTTTTACTCCCTCAGAGAGCAGTTATTGCCTGTCATATAATTAAGTGAATATGCCAGTGACAGAATACACAAAGCAGCAGGGCGCACAGGAAAAAACTGAAGCTTCTTCTAGTCCATGAGCCTTTCAGCTCACCACAGTGAGGAAAAACCTGTCTAATACATTACGAAGAGAGAATTAAAAGACACGATCAGAAAACCAAGAAATTGTCCAGGAAATGCTCATCAATTTCATACTGGGTGTGAATCAATCAAGATGATGCTGAGTGAATATTATGACACATTACAAAATGTAACGCTTTATCTCACAAACATTTATTTAAAATCAATAAAAGTTAGCTAAAAATAGTAATATACCTTGAATAGCCATGTTGAATGAAGATGCTCATGTAGCTTAAATCCAGACTGAAAATTATTCAAACCAGCCTAGTGTCTATGTACAACTGTGGACACCTCTGACATTTTTTGGTCTTCAATTTTAAGACCCTCTATGCTAAATAAAAGGCAATAGGAGATTCTTCCTCATGTCCAGACAGGAACAAAGGGAATACACAGTTTGGATTGTTGAATTTTGCTTTTGAAACACAGATCTTTGTAAGTTATTGTTCTAAATACCCAGATTCCTCAAAATAAGAGATGTTTAACATTGCAAATACAAAGCCAGGAGTTTTCCCCATGAGACACCATACTGACTTCAGCAAGCTGTATTTTGTACACCATAGCATCCAGTAACACTCCCAAGAATGTTTTTTAGCCTGTCTCATCTCCACTGTCACTGATCCAGCAACACAGTACTCTCTTCTTAAGTGATACCATCAGAGCCCATTGACTGCGTTCAGAATACAACCACAGTGTTAGAGTGAAACACATTAGCCAAAACTATTTTCATATAAAGTGTTTTGAAAATACTTTATAAAAAACAAATCTTCTTAAAAAAAATATCTTCCTCACACATTTGGGTATTGCTTCATTAAGTTTTCAAAGATATTCAATATACTCACACAACAATAGTATTCAATATTTCTTTTTTCTTCATACATGACAAAGGCATTGAAAGCCAAAATTCAGACTGCTTTTCAGGAGGAAAGTTGATCCTCAGGGAAGTATTACTTTCCTTCAAAACCTTCTACATTCTGTGTGGTAAGAGGCTACTTGCCTTAAACACTGAGGGTAGGCACATATATCACATTACTGGCCTGTCCTCAGTCTATGAAAATTGTGAAAGATGGACCAAGCAGTCCCAATTTCACATGAGTAGACTCCTGGCAGAAACGCTTCTCTGAACACCAAGAGATCTCTAACCAAGAATCATGAGCACTATGGAAAACAGTTCCTGAAAGGAACAAAAAGAAGGGGGAAAAAAAAAGAGGTTTAAAGTAACATGAAATAATTTATCACGATAACCCACATCCAGGTTAGAATGATAGCACTGCTGTGAAGGCACTGCCTGTTCCCTTCCCTTCTGGCCATTTCACCTATTTAAATTCCTTTAAGCACAGGACAAGCTTCTTCTAGTAGTGGAGGACACTGATTGACCGAGTGATCTACCCAGTAGAGTCAGTCAATAAATTTCCAGAGCTGCTGGCAACCCTGTGACCACAGGCTGAGTCAGTGAAGGGAAGGGCTGTGCTCACGGGCATCTAGAGGAGCTTTGGAGGAGCCAGCTGCAGGTTTTCCTCACTGTCTTCCACTTCAGTGGGCCTTTACTGGGGATATTTCTTCCATGGTGATTTTGCTAGGACATCGTTTATTCCCATGTTCTGTAAATTAATTTACTGTTCTTTTTTTTTAAAAAATATATATATTGTTGAAAATTCTGAAGAAGTTTCATTAAAAATGCCTTCAGAAGCTTGGATTAAAATGGCAGAAACTAAAAATGAAACCCCAGCTTAAAAATCAGCATGTGAGCAAAGTCAGTAATTTATTAACTGCTTCTCAAGAGCAGCAGCAATTCCTCATGGTCTTGCCAGGGGAAATGAGCACAGTCACAGAATATTAAACACTGACACCAAACTAACTGGGGCACCAAAGTCACTGATGCTCTCTGCATGTGGCCATGTCCTACTGTTGAGGCATCTCAAACCATGAATATATAGGGAATAAGCATATGGTTTATGACAGGAATTAAGGTGTGTTTCCTCAGAGGTGAGCTGCTGTTACATCACCTGTGATGAATTCCACCATTCAGAATCCAGAACTAATGAGCAAGTTTTGGTCCCATGTCTCCTACTGTTGCAACTCCACATGTGATAAGAATTTTCTGGAAGCTTTGAATTACCATGGAATTCTTCTTGGGGATTTTTTTTGTACCATTGATTAAAGATAATCACGAAAAGAAAACTATGGCTACTAATTGTTGAAGTTGTAGTGGAATATATTGAGATGATTATCGACTTAATGAAGCTGGCATTGAAATACATTTTCCTGATCTGCTTACTCTGTGTACTGTCTCTTCTAACTGGATAATGCGCTGTTTTTACTCAGCCTCAGTAAATAACAGACTGATCTCTCTTGTTTGCAAATGACAGCAAACAGTTCCAGGAAAAATAATAAAACAAACAAGCACAACATGCAATGCAAGTATCAACCATTACAGCCTCAGAAAATAAGCTTTATAGAGAAATGTTTGTTTCAGCACACTTAAACTTGATGCCAATTTGTAATTACAAATCTAATTCTGAACTGTTTACTAGTTAAAATAATATGGGGTGCAAATTTCATATGAATGTAGGGGGGTTTTTTCAAGCGCAAATCAGAGAGAGTTATTTACATAGCTAAGTTCTGAGCACCTTCTGAGGAGGAAAAACTAAACCTATCTGTTAGAACAGTCCACCCTTCCTATAAGTTCAGTAAAGGTTACATCCCTGAACAGGTTTTTCAATGTATTCATTCTTCTTCTGTCTTTATTTACTATGTGTATTGAGAATAACCTTTCCCCATTGAATGAGCATAGAGGGAAAACTGGTCAGTGCTGACTTCCTATTGACAGTCAGACATAACTATTCAAAACTTCACCTGTGAACACTCACTCTTTTACTTTGTGTTAATATTCCAGCTTTTTTTTTTTTTTTTAATCTTCCTAACATAAATGTGCCTTTCCAGGCTCTGGAAACTTGCAACACACATAGAATCATAGAATGGCATGGGTTGGTAGGGACCCAAAGGATCATAGAGCTCCAACCCCCCTGCCACAGGCAGGGACACCAACGTCAGGCCTGGAGCTACACAAGGTTGCCCAGGGCCCCATCCAACCTGGCCTTGAACACTTCCAGGGACGGGGCATCCACCCCCTCTCTGGGCAGCCTGTTTCAGCCCCTCACCACTCTCACTGTAAAAAACTTGCCCCTAATATTTAATCTAAACCCTCCTTCCTTTAGTTTTAATCCATCCCCCTTGTCCTGCCATTGTCTATCCTTTAAAAAAGTTGAATCCTCTCCTGCTTATAAGCTCCCTTCAGGTACTGGCAGTGGGGTCCCCCTGCAGCCTTCTCTTCTCCAGGCTGAACCAGCCCAGCTCCCTCAGCCTCTCTTTGTAGGGCAGGTGCTCCAGCCCTCTAATCATCTTTGTAGCCCTCCTCTGAACCCTCTCATCTTAAACCAATTTTGATCTCTTGATGGACATAAGAGCATCCCTGCAAGAAAAAAAAAAAAACCCAACCAAAAAAAACCAGCTAAGGGCCAGAGCCCTCAGTCTAGGCTATTATTTGAAGGTTCCTAGCATGAAGATCAAGTGCAACCATAAGGATTTCAGGTTCCCAGAGTTCAGCAGCAGGCTACAAACTTCTATGTGGACATGGCCAGGCTGGTACTTCAAGTTGTGCCACGATAAGCAAATTAACTAGTACTAGTTGGGTTTTAAACATACTTAAAGTAGCACATGAGACTCTTCTGTGATAAATGATCTATCAGTAACAGATAGAGATTATTAAAAATCCTAATGTTTATGGAATTTGTACAGTATATACAGAAGAAATTAACCCTTGAGCTCAACAGACAATCAGCCTGTAGCTGTTTATGGACCAACTCCAATATTACTCATGTTCTAAATGTTTTACGCATGTTAACTAATTAATCTCAGAGAATGTGAAATAGATTTGTAAGTATTAGCATATCCCCTGAAGCATGATTTTTCATTACCTTTACAGTTATTGTAGCTTTCTTCCTAAAGCTAAGTGGTAACAGTAACACAGAAAGATCCAAAGGGAGAGGAGGTGGATACCTGCGCTTCACTGGAAAACCTTCCAGCAGCTGCAACATTCCAAAGCTTCAATTCAAATACACAAATCATTGCTCATGTAAATCTAAGGAACATCTAACTGACAGAACTGATGGTAAAAGCCCCAAACAAAACCAAACCCCAGGCATTTCCATTATGCCTTTCACAGTTCTAATACTGTGCCCAATAAAGCTTTTCTAATGCCCTTGCAAATGGCTGTAAATTTGCTTCCAGATGCCAAGAAGATAACTAAGATGCACAAAGTACAAGATGTTGTACAATTATCTTTCCATGTTCAAAAAATATTGGGCCATTTTCCTTGTCATTCTCTGGAATACTTCTGCTTCTGTACCCTGTACAGATGTGACCAATTATATCTGATAATTCTGTGTAAATATATACAAATAGATATCTGTGATGGCATTATAATATTTCATGCTGTTATTTAAGGCACCTAATACTATCTTCACTATTAACAGCACTACCTGATGGGCAGGTGTCCACATTATAAACTATGGGAATTAGAGATTTCAAGTGATCCTATTCACTTCTGCTCAGTGGAGTGGGAAAACAGTTTGATCATTAAAACATGCAGTTAGAAGTGTTACTTAAACACAGGTACATAGTTCCAGTCTCTCAAATCTTTGACAGCTCTACAGAGATGTCATTACAGAAATAAATCTTCTTAATGCAGAAGCAGTGGCCTGAATTTTATGAAATTAATTTCAGTTTTAAGCAGCTGATATTTATAACGCAACTATTTTAATCTTAGAACCTTGAAGGGAAGTAAAGAGATTTTAAAAAACTGTTTATTAATTTAACAATGCTTAACTAAACTATGCTTTTTGAATCGTCAAACACTCATCAGATTCTATCAATATTTCTTCAAATAAACACAGTAAATTCATCATGGGCTTAAAGTTTAGCACTGTTCCATTAAAGCACTACGTAGGGATCTGCTTGTAAGCACAGTAAGAAAAATGATTCAAATGTTTAAGCATCCCAAGAATATCACAAAAATTTCCCTGAGAATCTTAGTTTTCACAATAAATTGAAATTAACTTCTATTATACCTTTATTAATTTTCTTAAGTTCTATCAACAAAGGAGTAGATGAAGGAGAACTACACAAAGCTACATTAGAAGTTTTAATTTAAGAAAATCATAGAAAAAGATGCAAAGTAATGAGATAGATTCAAATTCTGACTGAGGTAAACGCAAGCATGACATACAGAGGGTAAATTCAGAGATTGGCAGAGTTAATTCTGGACAATCCTGATGTTTCCATAATTGGCTAATGGTGAATGATTAAATTGTAATATGGCAAAACTGCAGGGCACAAAGCAGTGTTTATCTCCTCATGACAACTGAGCATGGAAGGTTGAAAGGAAAAACAAGCATTAAATAACGTAAAACACTGTGGGCCTTTGAAAAGAAGAGCATAAGCCATTCACAGACCAAGCTGGCTTAGAACAATGCTGATACAAATTAGCAGGCAACTAAATCTTCTCTTCATGTTTGTTCTGGTTTGAGCTATTCTAGCAAGATTTCCATTTTCATTCTCCTTCAGCTAAAACACCACTGACAGCACAGAACTGAGGCCGACTCGCATCACCGCGGTTCTTCACTCTGCGAAGATGCGCCTTGCTGCCAGAACCTGACTGCTCTATAGGCTATTTCCCTCCCCAGCCTCTGCATACCTTCCCTCCATTTGGGGCTAGCAGCGCACAAGGCAAAATAATTTATGCTAGTTAAAAGATTAAAGTACAAAGAGCTTCTTAAGTGTGACTATATTAAAGGAGTAGGGAACTGTTGGAACAGAAAGTAAATGTCAAAGCGAGAGGGTGTACCTTCAAAGCTCACCCAATGCACCATACTTAAAAATGTAAATTTAAAAAACTTATTAAAATACTAGATTTTATATTAGCATTTATAAAGAGCAAGTTCAGAGTCCTTTTCATAATTCTGGTAAATCCCTTTTGCAGTTTAATAAAAGAAGATATTCAACATTTGCATGTGAGTAAGGACCCAATGGACCTTTTTTTTTCCCCACAGTCCGCACGTGAGTAAAAAATGCAACCCTTTGGAAAGTGCTTTGATGTTAGGGAGGTTTTATTATTATGTTATTTCAGAGGCATAGAGGAAGTATTAGGGAATGAAAAAATTTAAAGTATTAGCAAATCGTGTGGCTTCTAACTGGGGAGCTCATACCTCTTGTCATGGTGTTTGACTATTTTACATCATGCATATGCTCTTTATATTACTTAAATTACATACTAAAAATGCAGCAAATACAATGTGCCATCTTTCTTTTTCGTGTAAACTAATCTGTGCTATCAAAAGAAGAGGATTGTATTTGATGAACTGGCATATTTTACTATAGAAATAATTATAATTCCCACCTATCAGTAATAGAATGGATTAAGTGAATATCCCACTGGGTGCAGCAGGCTTTGGAGAAGATGACTGCAGTCCCAGAGACCACCCCAAAAAAGGAGAACTCAATCAGAAATTTTCCTCCTGATCAAATAATTTTACATAAATAATTAAAAACATCAAGAATGATGCTCATACTCTTTATTCATCCAGTATTATTTCTGTAGGCTGCATGAGCAAGGTATATTTTACACACAAGAAAGCAAGGTATATTTTACACACTCATCATTTCATTTCATGCTTGGTATTGTTTTCTACTCTGGAATTGCTTCCTGAATAAAAGTGCCTTCCCAAAGAGACAAGAAGATGCCAACTGAAATTTTACTTTTATGAATCTTGATTAGTGAACCTTCAGCACCATAAACTTTTTTTATTTAGTGGAATTAACACTGACAGCTATGGATTAGAAGCTATCAGGCATTAAAACACTAACTCGCCACTTCTCTTTATTTCATCAAAACAAAAAGATTTTGCTAACTCCCTCTTTTTATTAAATTATCAGTTACATATTAGCTTATTTCTTGTACTGGAATTTTTAAGTCATCAACATACACTAAAGGCCTATTTGCAAGATCTCTTCGAGATATTTTCACTTCTGTAACTGAAAGGTTTCTTCAAAATAATTTACTCTTTGGTTAATGCTGCTGAAACTGGGTCCAGTCAACACCAGCTGCAGGACCCAGCACTGCAGTTGAACACTATTCCCCACTCTTGCTATGCACCCTTATCCATTCTGTATCAGGCATTTAGCATCCCCCTCACTGCAGCATGGTTTTAGCTACATGTAGTATGTAGACAAATCAATCTTTGAAAACATGGCTTGATTTGCTAATAATTACACTAAATGTGAATAAATTATTGATAAATGAGAGACAAAGGTATTAAATTTAGAAAGTGGGTTTTGCAATAAGTATTGCAACAGTGAATTGTATGATCCTGTGAAAGCACTGACCACAGAAAGGAGCAGGAGCAGGGGGGTTTCCAGGTGCTCCCACTAACCTCCACACACTTTAGATTTAGAACAGAAAAATAAATGGAGGAAATAAGACCTTGGAAAGCAGAAACTCTGAGATAGATCACTAGAGGACAATAGTTTCGCTGACACCCTTAAAAGTGGGAGCCTCCACCTATGTTTTTCCCCCTCAAGGCAGGCTATTTGTCCATTCTATCAGGATCCTAGTTAAAAGAACAGAAAGGAGACTTAATGGAAACATCCAATATTGACTGAATACATCAGAGCTTACTATTGACTATTTCTCTCTCCTTGATCATATCATTTCTGCTAACTTGTGAAAAATATGAATAAAAATAGAAACAAATTAAAATGAAATGAACATGGAATTTTAGAAATTTACTTTGAGTTTGTGGCTGCAATATCTGTGGGGTAAACTGAAAATGCAGCTAACAACAACCATTGAAATGTGTAAGTATCCCAATAAACTGCTTCTTGTTGCTGCTAAGGCCAGTTTCAGTTCCCATGGAAACAGATGATGGATTGCCAAAAATGAGATTTGATGTTTTAAAATAATCAGTGATTTCAGCTGGTGATTATTACAAAAGTATTGCATTCTTCCTCCAGTGAAGAGGTATTATGCTGGGAGTAGGAAAAGAATGCATGGCAGCTGGCAGACAGCAACAGAGTTGTTAAAATTCTTGCAAATGGTATTGGCTGGTGAATGACAACAGCAAATGCAGTTTCTTGAGAAATCATTCAGCAAAATCTAGCAAAACTCTAGCCTTTGAGGTTTTTGGAGAAAAAGACATAAAACGTTGTTGTACAGATCCTAGCTTCGGTGCTTTCAAGCGCTTCTCCTACATAACATCTCCTTTATACCTCTATTTTGTGAATTCAAGTAGCCAAGAGCACATAAGATAGGAATAGCTAGATACTCATCCTGCTTTTTGAGCTATGAATTTATTTGCAAATTACACATTAGGTTCCAATTCTACAAATAAGCCACTACAAAGTGCTGGCAGTAGACTGTTTTCCAGTGATCGGAGGGTAGGTCCAGAGGTGACACTTACCTGGGAGGGATCAGTGGCAGTATAGGGATTGCAGGGGGAGTCTGGATTGAGAGGATTTTGTGGGGAAGAAATTCAAGAAGAGTGACACAGCTCGTGGAACTGGCATGGGGGCTTCTCTGATCTCTTGGGGAGGTTGGCTTTTGTCCCTATGGGGCTTCACAATACGATGGTGACACAAGCATGAGCCATGCTCTCAGGACACTGTCTCTCCCTCTGCCATGTGAGTGAAAGCTGAAGACCACCAGTCCCAGACCACAGTCTTCCAACTCCTCATCCACCCTCTGTTTTCCTTCCTCCATCAGGACTGAACAACACAATCCACCTCTCTCTGTACCCACCATCTTCACACACATGCCTGTCCTGGTCCAAGTATGGTTTTCTTAATTTCCACCTATCAATCAAGTGAAAAGGGAAGAAAATTCCTCCAACATTTCCGTTTCTTATTCCTTCTCCTCACCACCACAATGATATAAAGTAGGCTGGTATATTCTACTCTTTCCTCATTCTAGTGACAGGAGTTCAGAGGGAAAAGGAAAGACAACAAAGCTGAACAAGCAAGTGATGACTGCGGTCACCCTGTAAAGAGATGCCTTGTTCATCTCTGTCTAGAATCAGTCCTGACATGTAAACCAACACATTTTTCAATGTATAACAATAGCCACAGGCATATATTGTGAAATAGAAGGTAGTGTTAACATGCATCAGACAAACAGACTGTTTTTTCTCACTTCTAATTGCAAGATACCTTTACAAAGTTTCTCCAGAGCCAAAAAACACCCTTCTCAAACAGATCAGATAGACCCATGAAACCTCAGACAGGGCACGTACAATTTATTTAAATTCATTTGGAATCTGTTAGATGAAGGCCAAGCACAAAACAGCTAAAGATTTCACTCACAACTAAGGATCAGAGATAAGCCATAGGCAGGCTGCCAGCTTCTTCCTTTCTCTGCAGCATTAATTAAGGTAAGGTCTGCTTCACATTTCCTTCTATGTACCAAATTCTTTAAATTCAAGTTGAATACTGTTAACAAAGTAGACTTGATGCAAATCAACCACAAAAGCCACAATACATCCCCAGAGTGCAAAGTTCTGTGGGTTTTTTTTCCCCTTCCTGAATCACACAACAGTTTGCAACATGAAAGTAAATGTGCCAAAATGATAGACTTCAAAATCATCCTGCATAAATCCATATTATGAAATTACAAACTTGTATGTCTTAACACCTTTGCATAGCATATAAAAATTCACTAGAATCAGGAGGAAAGACAGCATTTGTCCATTTCTGCAGAGAAAAGTATTTAATAATCCTTTGTAGGAACAGCCAAAAGTACTGACAGATACATTTTACTTCAGTCAGCTTTGATTAATAAAAGTTAATTGGTAAACATAAGACATTACCTTCTGCTATATTTGATAAGTCACAAGTATTTTGCATCTATTTCCATAAAAATAGCGATATGTGAGGGGTCCAAAGAGATAAATTGTTCCCAGGGATTTGTGAACAATCACCACTTTTTAAGCATAAAGCAATCATTTTCTTTTGCCTATTTGCTCCTAAGACTGACTGCAACGCTTTTAAATAGTCTTATCTTGGCTGCATATTAAATTTTATCCGTTTGTAGACAGAATAGTTCAAAGATGGAAAGGAAAATGTTTTTCCACAAAGGCACGTTAGTTGTTACAGGATTATAACTCATGATTTGTCCCTAATATCATCATTAGTTCTGATTAGGAAAGGCAGCAGATGCAAGAAGTGAGCCCAAAAGTACAATGACACCTCTTAATTACATAAGGTTTTTAAAAAATAGTGTAGGAGTTCACTTCCTAGAAGTAATGCTGTTAACACTCTTTTTCATAGTCCATATTTTCTGTCTCAAAGTACATTTGCCCCCAGAAAGCCACAAAATCACAAATCAATTTCTACTGCAAGCTGTGGTAAGTAAATCATCCTTAAAAAACAAAAAGGTTTCCTTCTAGTGATACTTCCTTTTGTTCTGCCAATTCCAAATCTATGACTAATAAGTGTATGCCACATCAAATTATTTGGTTCTTTAAATGTGGTCATCTCAGGAAAAAACAATATCCAAGAGTCAGATTTTTCAGCTGTTGAAGATTGTGCTGAAAGATATTATGAGCAGCTGAGGCCCATTAAAACACAACATTAGTTCCAAGCAACCACTTTTTCTAGCACAAAATATGGATTCTACAGTGCTAGCATTACAGCAGCAACTTCCCCTGGCTTATGAAAAAAATAGATATTTAAAAACCCTCTGAGGTTTGTGGTCCTAATTTGTAATGAAACATATTGGTCAAATCCCAAAATGTGCCTCGCATCTCATCAGTCGGCACGTCTCTCTTGGGAGGAATCCACTTCCAAATGAGCCTTGCTAACAGGCTTTTGGCAGCAAGTTTTTCTACTCTCCCCTTCCCACCCTATGATGGGCTGCGTTGCTCCTACATTTGGCACATTCATGGTCCCCAAATATGACTCTGTCTTCCTCTGCCTTCATCTAACCAACACACAAGATTACACCCTGAAAGTTAAGAGGTCTGATTGAATTACTTTCTGAAACATATGTTTAAAACTGGTGGCAAACCAATTAGAGCAGAGAGAAAAACAGCAAGGTTGAATCTAGACAAGTTAAACAGCTTTAGAAAATAATCCTGGGATTCACTTACCCTGAGGTGTTAACGTTTTCCTCTGCTGAACACAGTAGACAATAATACTCAAAACAGTCCACTGACAGCATCCAGGATACTCAAACTGAGAACCTGAGATGATGGGAGATTTCCCTACAGTCTTTCATAGGCACATGGGCCTTGGGGATAACAGCAACATTTTATGTAAAACGATTCCTAGTGTTGCCTGGTCCTTCAAAGCAAAATTACTCAATGCAGAAGTCTGGCTTAAAAAATGAGTAACAGGGTACTAAGAAATCTCCGTTTAAAGAAAGAACTTAATTCTACACAACAGTCTTCTTTCTCAGTATTGACTCGAAAATTAATGTGGAGCTTGTAAAAGGTGAAGACAGATAAAAGCACCTTTTAGGCTTTTTGTCATGTCTCTTACTGCTGAGAGGTGTCACCCCATAATGTTACCAGACTTAAGAGATCCAAAACCTTATTTTTTTAAACAAGAAATAAAAGCATTGCTCAGCTAATACACTGCAGAGTTGACAGTTACCGAATTTATTATTCACTAATGCTAAGCATCTCAATTTTAATTAAATTATTATCCGGTGTGTGTGAAAAGTAATTATGTGCAACTAACATTAAGTTACATGACAGGCTAGTGTTCATAGAGAAATGCATAGCTGGCTCTGGACCTGCTTGTGCAAGAATAAAGTGATGTTTGTTTTAAAGTGAAGAATATATACATGGCACATGAAGTGAGCTGCTATCATCAAGGCAAAACCTAATCTAATGCTAATATCAGGTTAAAGGCTGATGTATCTGTCAATGCTTTCATTTTTCTCATCTTTTAAAGCCTGCTTAGCTACAGCTACTTTTTATTGTTTTTCTGAGACCGTCATTAATATATTTACAATTTTACCTTAAGAAATGGCTAGTAAATCTGCACCACCTTAGCTTATTTGCAAGATATTGTGAGTGTTACAAACCACAGCGAGTCACATTTGACAGTTGCTTGTGCCTAACATATTTTCATTCCACAACCTGTCAGCACATTCAGTCTCTATGAGTTAGCAATGACCACACACGTTCAAATGCATAATGAATTGTTCTTACAGAAATTTAAAAAAAAGGTATTAAACTCCTGCATACCTAAAGGCAATGCAATTCATCTTCCCTGTCTGGTGGGATGAAGTGCATTTGTGAAGTGTTTTGGCTCATTAACAGTTAACTAAGTGACAGAATGTCCACCCAGCTGAAAGAGACACCTCAGAAGTGCCTTTTTATGGCAAAAAATGAACTCTCCTGATTTGTGTCAGACATAATTCCACTAACAAAAGACATAAGTTAATATTCACCTAACTGCACCTTACTAGCAGAAAAAATAATTTCACTGTAATACAGTGACAGCAATAATGTCTTTACAGTAGAAGTTTCCCTCTTAAAGAAGCAACCAGCAATAAAGGAACTGATGGCTTGAGCAAACCTTTTCAGTGAAAAAGTCCTTAACTTAGAAAAAGGTAAAAAAACCCTCTAAGAGTACTAAGAATTTAATTTCTCAATACAACAACTGAAAGGCAATTGTGGACCTTGATGGTGCTACTGTCCTTTGTGCCTCTCCAAGGTACTGTGCATGCCTCCTGTAAAGGAAGTTAAATGCACTCTGCTTTTAAGTCTGATGAAGTACACCCAGGCAAGGCAGCTGAAGACTTGACATCTCAGAGTAGCAATTTCTTTTGATGCAGTTACCTTTAGAGAGGCTATTGTTTTCTGAGAGATGTGAGGGGAAACAGGAGAAATCATCCCATCATTCAAGGCCCAGGATAACAGTGCAGTTGTAATTCCGCATTAGTCTACTGGTGTGTTTGGAAAACATTAATCTGTGTAGGTGTAACCTGAACTCTTTTCCAATACTTCCTGGGAATTTTCATCTAAGGTAAGAATATGCTTATTTTCTCTTGCTGTTGATCTTCTCTCTGCTTCCCCACTTCATCTTTTTCTAACCTGGTCAGAGCTTCTTTCTAATGATCTAGTAATACCCCTTTCAAATATCAAGCTGAGGCTTTGGTGCCACATAATGCATAAAAGCCAAAATGAATTTACAATGCCCACTGTGTGAAGGGGGTGGGAGGGGAGAGAAAATTTTAAAACTTAAATTATTAAATACATACCATCATGTTGCACTAGCTCTGCTGCAGATTTGTTAGTTGCCTTAAGTCATAAACTATAACAACAAGCCCAAGAGTATACGCAGGCCATTTGTTTCGCATTCATATATTACACAGGGATTTGTTGACTTTCCATGCCCACTCATTTAGAGGGAACTTGTCATGCTATTCTTGTTTTTATCCGGGGGCTTTAACGAAATATTATGGCACTGACACCATTAAAATGGGAATTAATACATAGTTATTTGCTGCAAAATTCCACCATGAGTTACACTACTGGTTAAATTAAACAGAATATACAGTTTGAAAGAAATTGCCTATGGCTCAAAGAAAACTTTCTCTCAGAAACTATCACAGCCATGCATACTCACAGAGTAGGATTACCACTTTGAATAAAGAAAGGTGAAATGAAGGCTATTCACTCAATTTCTGTATTTTTTCCTGGCCTAAAAAATAAGCACTTTTCAGCTTAATGATTGGTAAAAGAAAGAGGAAATTACAATTTTGTTACACCTGGTCATCAGAATTCAAGAATAACTGCTCTAGTAAGAGCCTCCCGGCAGTCCTGTGGCCAGCACTGGTGTCCCCAACATAAGACAGACATGGATATGTTGGAGAAAGTCCAGACTTGGCCATAAAGATGATGTGAGGGCTGGAGCATCTCTGCTATGGAAACTGAGAGAGTTGGGGTGTTTCCGCTAGAGATGAGCCTTCCAGGGAGACCTTAGAACAACTTCCAGTGCCTAAAAGAGCTCCAGTAAAGCTGGAGAGGAGGAGAGGGAGGAACAAGACACAGAGGAATGGGTCTAAGCTGAAGGAGGGGAGATGTAGGTTAGCACTACAGAAAAGGAAATTCTTCACTATGAGAGTGATGAGGCACTAGTACAGGTGGCCCAGAGAAGTTGTGGATTCCCCCTTCCTGGAAACATTCATGGTCAGGTTGGATGACACTGAGAGCAACCTGATCTAGCTGAAGATGTCTCTGCTCACTGCAGAGGGGATTGAATTAAATGATCTTTTAAGTTTCCCTTCCAACATAAACTGTTCTATGATTCTGTGATGTTTGAACTAGCAACTGTGTTAACATGTTTAAATAATTAGTGGAAGGCACAGAACAAATTACCAGTCTTATTTGGCATAAGGTATCTTTAAAATAATGCATTCAGTGATACCAGATACATTTGACAATTCAGCAATTCTGCTACCATAGCTCCCCAGAAATACACTCTTGGAATGCTGAATAGCTGGCAGGACTCCTCCTCATGAAAGTTCTGAATACTGATAAACAGTGAGAGAGAGAGACAGCCGCAGTTGCTACCTTAAACCTGCCAGGTAAACCCTACCGCAGAGCCAATTAAATGGCATTCCTTAAGAGATCTTAAGAATTTTTTTTTCTTCTCAGAAATACTGCTTATTTTTGATCTTTCATATTTCTCACAGAAAGACAACTCAGCACGCTGTTTCCACATCAGTGAAAGGAGTTCATTCTAATGGTGACTGTAGTCCTGTGTAAATAAGCATCAGGATCATTAGTATAGCATAAACACATTGCAGTGGTGAGTATGTGGACACTAAGGCTTTGCAGGAGTAAGAGTTCACTTGACCAAGTATTTAAATTGTTTTCTTAAAAGTTGCTACAGATAAAAAGCTGGACAATGCCAACTTCTTCTGTATTCGACAGGCACTGATGAGAAATTATTGGGTACCATAACTACCACTCATTGTTAACACTGCCTATGTCCTCAGTCTGCATACACTACAGCGATGTCACTCCTAACAATCATTATTATAGCTGACAGACTAGCTGATTGATTTGGCCAAATAATTGTTAGCTTGTTTAAAAGGATTAAAAAAGCTTTACATTGATTTAGCAATATAAGGTACTTTCAATCTGTTTAAAGAGCATCCACACAAGGTGGCTGTATCAATTTAACTGATCAGTTTAACTGGAGATTGATGCATCAATCTAACTGGACCACCTGCTAAACCGATCCGCTAAACTGATACAACTCTGTGTACAGAAAACATGATGTTAAATGCACCACTTGCTCTACAGAAACAGAGGCCCCATAAGATATTTTTACATTCTCACAGTTTTATAAGCAGCTTCTCCCTGTCTCAGGCTTTCTGTACTTTTAGGGCTGCCATATTTACTTCCAGAATTTCACAGACAGCGATATGTGAGTGGATGCTATATGGTTTTTCCAATACTTTGAGGGAGCAGCAGACATACTGCACACAGAGTGCACAGATGAATGGTAAGCATACCATAAATCTGTCATGTCCTGAACTTATCAGGCTTACTGTGTCACATACATCAAACTTCCAAGGAGGTTCACACTTTCAGCATGTGTACTTCTATCACAAAAGTGTTCAGGAATTCCTACACACCCTCAAGCTCCTTTCAGCCCAAAGTTTCTGACTAGGAAAATAAAACATGCACTGAAACTGTTAGGTATGTTTGACCCCTGCTACAGAACAGAGTTTTACAGTTTTCCATTTTTAAGCATTACTGTAAAGCTACATACAAATAACAACATATTTTACCCTAACAATACCAACAGGGCAGGAGTAAAGCACAGCATATGGAAATGAGGATTTTATAATAACAAATGCACAACATGTGAAATTTTGCAAAACTGTAAGAAAACTCACAGCAATCTCATGTTCAAACACTGCCTTTTGCCTAGGTCAGTCTGCTCTGCTCCCTCACAACAGTTCCCAATAAACTGTTGGATACCTGGGTAACAAGGCTTTTTCACCATCTGCAAATTTTTGATTTGTGTATTCTCAGCATTGACAAAAGAAAATTTGTAATGCAGCAGGAGTGGAGGAAGTAGATTCTTAATGGTTAATAACTCAGGATTTGTCACTTAGCTCTCTTCAAGAGATTGCCCAGAAACCCATTGTTTCATCTTCCAGCTTGTTTCCCATCAAATTACTATTAAATTATTCATAAATTATTACATAGTTGCCTCACATCCCTGCAATACTAATTTGAACAGTTTCAAAGAGCCTGTAATACGAGCTTTCAGGTTTAAAAAAAATGCATATAAGCAGCAGTAAAATATACAGTAGAGATTAATAAAATTAAAATCCAAGGAGATTTTTCCCTTTCTAATATAAATTCTAAAGACTCTTCTGGAACTCAGCAATACCCCATTACCATTAGTCACTAGCACTTCTATCCTTTTGAACACATGAAAACGTAATACACAGATAAAAATAACCACCAATATCATTCTTGGCATTTGAACAGTTTCCTAATAAATATGGCAAGTAAATAAAAAATATTTTAATCTACATTTTTAAATGTTACAGCTAACCCCCTTTAGTCTCTAAATAAGACTAACTGTGCAGGTAAAAACACAGGATCGTTTCCTAACTGTTTCAGGAAAGGATAAATGAGCACAACTTGAGATAATAACTAATCAAAGTGCAAGTAGTGTGCCATTAGTGGGTGAGCTGCTAATTAGTCAAAAAGAAATAAAACTGTCACTTTAGGCTAAAAAGATAAGGAAAAAATAAGCAATATTTAGAATTTTATCATGAGGGAAAGAGTATTAAGCATAACTCTATGTTAAAAAAAATAAATCAGATTCATATATTAGAAAAGACAAATCTCAGTATTCATTAAGTTAGTCCACTCAAGTAAACGTAATTGAGAGATGAGCATTTACTTTTCCAAAATGTATCATGAAAATGAATAGCGTGAAGCAAGTGCAGACATTCCACATATCTCGTCCCTTATGCTGCACCAGGCCCATTAAAACCACATGAATTATTTTGTCAAACTGCTTAGGAAGTTCAGAGACGGTCTTAAAATAGTCATTTATCTCAAACTTAGTATGAGCAAGGCTACTTTATTCTCTTTAAACCTTAATTAGTGTACTTAAAATGTAAGTTGTGTTATCAAATATAATTAATCATATTTTAGGGTGGAGGTATTTTGAGCTTTCAAGTGACTTACATTCTGCTGCTTGGTATAATCTTGTGCCCGTCTCTAAACCACGTCACTTGAGGTCTTGGGTAGCTCAGTATCTGCAGGAGGTTCAGAACTGCAGCTTGTCCTTCAGTCACAGTTTTTCTCTGGTTTGTGTCCACGAAATTTCCCATGTCTGCAAAGAAAAAGATTCCACTAAAAGTCCTGGAAGTTCTTGATTCTCTCCCCATTTCCTTTCAGGGGACAGAGATATAACTGTGTTTTCAATAGGCATTGTTATAATTAGTCAATATGACACTACAGAGCATGAGACAGTCTTGATTAAGACAGATTTGGACAGAACTAAGGCATAAGGCAAATCTGAGTGCTGTGGTGCACAGAGGCAGCGCATCAGTCAGCGGTCCGGCACGGCCTCAGCAATGACTGAATATTATTAACTGAAAGCCACATTTTATTAGAAGGATGTTTGGGGTTTCTTTTAAAGAAATTCTTGCATAATATACAAGAAATTCCTGTGCAATGCAAAAGAATGCAAGTGGTGTACAGAATTTTACCTTCTTTTTTTTTCCAATGAAAATTTGAATGGAAGGAAGAAAACTACAGTTTTCTTACAGTAGCCAAGTTCACGTGTCTATGGAGTTCTTGTAAAAATTCAGCAAACATTTTCTTCTTGGAGGTTTTTTTGGGTGATGGTTGTTTTGGGTTTTTTTTCCTTTTGCATCCTCTTCCTAGCCATTAAAATAAACAGGACTGTAGGCTCCGACTTATTCACCCTCCAAAGAACTTCAGTGCATTTTAATTTGCTTTACACCAAGAAGCCGACACGCACACTTAGTGAACTACCCTGGTTTCTCCCACTGAATTCTGCTGTGGTGCTTGTTTTTTTAAGGACCACAGGGTTCTTTACAACTTCTCTGCTGCAGAGAAGGATGCAAAGAACACCAAAGCAGACGAAGACTACTCTCAGGTCTGCGGATGGCAGGAGATGAGAAGAGACAGAACAAGAGCAGAAATTAAAAACACATGGCATTTTAAAGAAGCTTTAATCATCTTTGTGATTTTCAAGTTATTTATTCAGACATAATCAGCATTGTACTTCCTCTGTTGCTCCATATTTCTTACAACTGTAATCAGATCACCTACTTGAAAAGAAGTTTCAAACCGCGTAGGTGGATCTAATTAACTTCGCTGTCATATGATTATTTTAGTCTTCACAACCCAAGAGTTTTTAAGCCCATTCTGTAATTAAGATTTACTCAGCAGTTTTCTCACAAATATCTGTTCCCCTTCAGTTAAGTAATATGTTAGCATGTGTTGAGAATATTTTTTTTTTAATTATTTAACAAGTTCCCTGCTACTTCAGAGATCTGGGACATGGAAAATAGCTCAGAACTTTCTCAGTGCACATTATAGTTGTGCCTTTCAATTTTTCTCTAAAATTTTGAGTTTAAGTGCATTGTGAAACTTCCTCTATCCAGCAGCAAAAATATTTCGTTTCCTGTGAACCCTTCCATGCTGAGGAGCCAACAGACAGTTCCCTGTAACCCCTGATGCCTTTAGCAACCCCTCAGAATGCTGCTCTCTGCTACAGTTTTCAAGAATAACCAAAATGTCCTTCATTATATCCACCCAGCTTAAATAAATGAATTTAAATCAGAAAGGTTAAAATACAGAAAACAATCACATGGTATGAGGAGTCACCCTGTGTAGAGGATATTCAGAACTTGTAGAAGGCTTTAATTTGTAGGAATGAGTCTGACTGACAGGTTTCACTACAGAAATTGTGTATGTCAAAGGCACACACAAAAAGCCTGGAGAAACAAAACCCTTCACTGCAAATCTTTCCCTCATTCAGAGGGGAATAAAGCTGTCTTTTCAAGAGACAAAATTTTTTAGCAGCAGCATCAAGGTAAAGTATCCCTGTACCTCCTGCTCACTATCATTCCCACAAGTACTTCCTCGGGAATTGCTCCTCCGCTACACCCGTACAAGTGCCTGCACAGCTGTGGAGGCAATCAGACAGTGGGAAAGGACTAGTTTAACAAACTCTACAAAATAATTGTTGCTTTTTCTTTTAAAATTTGGAGAAGTTTTCCTATCCACAGCTGCATAGGCAAGTTTCCTACCAAGCCTGAAGGGAGAGCGTGCTATGTGCAATAAAAAAGTGGGAAAAATTAGCGGGATGGAGGAGAAAATGGGCACGTTTCCCTGGTACTGCTACCAAAGACTGCATCTCCTGAAACCACAACTGTGGCTGCAACTCCAGAGGCATCTAGACTGATACAATGGCTCACTGCTGCAGAAAGAGAAGCAGCTCACCTCATCTTCCCCTGCTCGCCTTGTTGGAAGTCCCCCACTCAGAGTTACATTCGTTCACACCAGCTTTCACTAGATCCTCTGTGACCTGAGATCACTCACTAAACCACTAGAAGAACCATTAGAAAAGCACTTGCAAGGGTCTGGCATGTATCAGAGTGAGCACAAGATTAGTAAGAGGAGTATACATAGGGACATAAGGGCTGGGACAGGGCAGGAAGGGAAAACCCCACTTTAGCAGCTGTGGATTTTTACATTAGCTTCCAACAATGTCACTGAGAGATCAAACAACTCATTTCGGATACTACTGACACTACAGATACAATAACAGAATTTACTGCATTACAGTAACCACCTGAGCACAATACCAAAACCTATGCAGCATCATTTGCAACACAGAAATTCCATGTAATTTCCCTCATGACACAGTGATGAACTTGAATCTATTCCTTGTAATTGGGTTTCCAATAAATAATTCAATTTTTCTATAATTCCCTTTATTAAGCAACATTTACTACTTCTGAATTGCCAGGTTTTGGCCCAGAAGAGGAGAAATTTGATCTGTCATCTAAAAAAAGATTCAGTATTTTTACTTTGTAAGAAGAATAAGGTCTAATTCTATAATTATTTCAGAGCAAGTTACTTGGATGTTTTCTACATGTTAACTGAAAAAAAAAAAAAAGGAAATCAGAGTAACATTTCATGTTACCTGGCACTAACTACCTGAGAAAATCAACTTAATGTTTCCAAATGGAAGTTAGATATCAAATTAGAGGCCAACTCTGAAATATTCTGCATAGTACAAAGAGAAGAGGTACGAATATTGGATGGTTTGGTTCAGAAAGGTGTTCAGAACAGACTTGTAAAGTTTGAGTAGCAAGGTTTTCACTATGAAACAACTGCTTATTTTGTATCACAAGAATTATGATCCGAAATCTTCATGGGGCTACCACCTTCACCATATGGTTCTCTTTCAGACATCCTCTGCTGCCCTCTGGGCTTGATTTGTTTTGTTCTGATTGATCATTTGTTTTGTGCTGCATCCCTTCCTTAATCCCTGGTATTGAGGGAAAGGTGTAACAGCTCTCTCATGCTATAGCTACCTCCAAAGGATCTCGGTTTAATGGCTTTGAAGGCTCAAAGCTTGCTCTAAAGACTTAACGTTGGGCTGCTTTGAACTGGTTCCCAGAAGATAACTGGAGTGAGCGTGAAACTTCTTGCAATGCAATGATGATTTTAAAATTTAGTAAATATAATATCTAAAAACTTTCCAGGCTAGCAAATATTACCAGGGTGCTGGCTTTTTAGCCACATAAAGAATCAGTCAGTCAATGGACCACGGAATAACTTCTGTCCAAACTTACATGCCACTCGAACCTCAGACCTTCTTTGCAGTAATGCCCCCATCCTGTTCCGCACGACACACTGATACGAGCCAGCATCAGACCTCTGCAAAGCTGGGATGATGTACCTGTGAGACAAAATGCAGAATTAGAGCACACTTCTTCCTAAATGCAGGTCAAAGCTAGCTTATGTATGTGTACCTTATCTTTTGTTTCTCTAACACTTATTACAGATTTTCATTAAAACTTCATTCTCATCTAACCTCTGGTCTTTGGCTACAACACTGTACTATATAGAAATAAAAAATACTTGAAACTTTTAAAATATCTTTCAGTCTTAAGATCTCAATTTGATAAATATCAATTAGTTTTCCACAAGTTCCCTTGAAATAGAGGCTTAAATGTTTTCCTTCACTTTAACCACACTCATCCATAAGGCAAGGATGCCTCCTATTCTGTTCAGAGGTAGCAAGAAAAGCTACAATCTAAATGTAGGCATTAGAAAGAACTGCAAGAAATACCAAAGTTCTCCAAAGGGAAAAAAAGATATTTACTACACTGTGTGACCACTGTAACTCAGAAGAACACTGGGAAAACCACAGTGCACAGTGCGTTGTATTTGCTCTGTCCTTCACTATACTTAAAAAGTCACTTAGCCCACTAATGCCCACCTTCCTCATTCGACTATATCTGATTACTCAACATGAAAATGAGCTGATAGGCACAGTTTTAATGTGAATAAAACACATGAATAATATAGATAATCCTGCATTAAACAAACATTAATCAAAGCACATATTCCCCCGGTCACCTTCTGGAGATATTACAGTTGGATTAATGAAAGTCTTTAAGAAAAGATAAGGAAAAATAAAACTGCTGAATTTTAATCTTCAAAATTTAATTCCACTAAAGGAAAAGCATCTCTCCTCATACTCACACATACTATACACACCCACGTACAAAGCTTAATATCTGAACAGGACCAGACAGCAATAAAACCAAAGGAGGTAGAAGAAATCTAGTTAAAGGGATAAATTAAGACTATAATAACTTCATTATAATTACAATTGAATACACTGTAGTAAATAGGTCAGACGACCAAATGTAATGAATTAAAACCGAACCCAACACCATGGACACATTTTAGCTGTCTCTGGTGATTCCTAGGAGACCCAGGTGTCCTAAGTAAAAGCCTGGTGAGGCACTCGTGCTGTCAGCAGCCAGTGTGCTAAGCCAGCTCCTCCTGGCCTCCTTTGGAGCAACCTGCAAGTTTTCTCCAGGAATTATGGCAATTTGCACTGGGAAGATAAGGAAGACTCGAAACAGCACTACATTTGGGACTGACAGTAAGCCCAACAATCTGCATCAAATACTTGCTGTCCAGTGGGTAAATAACTCTGATTTAGCCATGTTATCTCTTGCCTGATAAGTATGTCATAGGAAAGAGTGAGAGCACAGGTGAAAATACGAGGCATAAGAGAGGGATCAATAGGACAGTAAGGCTTTCCTGGGTGCTTACAGAATAATTTCCTTCTTTGCCAGGCAGATGATTGTTGCAAAACAACATTACTACACACACACAAAAGATTCTGACAAATAAATATTGACAATTCGTTTTTACAGTTCATTTTACCAAATAGTTTACAGCTTAACCAGCTTTTCTTCCTCCTATAAAATTTAGTATTGTACTTGGCTAACATTTATTGCTTTGTCTATTAAATAGAGCCAAAATTAAAGGTTTCTCTCTGGTATTCATCTATGCTAAGACAGGAATGCAGAGTCGGTTTTTCTACTGCTAGGACAAAACAAATCAATTATATCAGAAGCATCCTACTTTGGTTTTCCTTTCTGGCTTATTAATGTTTCATCAGGAAACATTCTTAATATGTTGCCTGAAGAAAAGAAAATCTTGTCAAGCTTACAGTGAAAACCCATCTACCTTGGAAACCCCAAGGGAGCCCAAACCATCTGAACAGTTGGCTTCTCAGTAGACCTTCTGAGTAACAATGAGCAGGTAAGGCAAGCAAGGATGGAAGAATTAAAACTAAAAAGGAGATACAGCACATTGCAATGCTTACATTACTTGTGACTAACTTGAAAACTACAAACCTGAGAAAGAAATACATAGATATTAATGGAATTTCTAATTCTGTGTTTACAATTTTAAACAACCTTTATGCACCTCATATGGCTGATTTGCGTATTTTTAATAAACTTTTCTATTGACCTAATGATCAAAATACTACTTTTTGTACTAGGCTTCCACCGTTCTACTTATTTTCTGATATGAAAGAAGAGAAGAAATGAAAGAAGAATTTCTGAAATGAAAGAAGAATTTAGTGCTTTCTAAATTCAAAATAAGACATTCTTCCACAGAATAAATTTTTATCAAAGGTTAATACATTTTTTTACCATGACAAGTCATAATTTTGCTATAATTTTGTCTACACTCTTTTTCACAACAGAAGTTCTTCTTATTGTATAGATGCCAGGAAGCTACTTAAGGTTTTGGGGGATCTGTGAAAGGACTTTGAAAATCAGACCAGACACTTTCTCTATTTTGAATGGTACAACCAAGCAGAAACTGGCTGTTTAGAAAGTTTCCACAGAAAGACATAAAGCATCAAGCACAAAAGAAAGCTTAATGGGAAGTCTTCCAGAGCACACCGTGCTCCATCGCCAGGGAGCTTAAGGATGAAGTGGTATCAAACACTTAAGGAGAAATGCTACTTAATGCTTTCTTAAAGCTTCCCAGTTCACTCCCAATTTCACCTGTACACCCTCATTTTAATTTTAAACTCTCCAAGAGTTAAAAGTGAACCTATATACTACAGGTATGTACAGAATGAAAACCAAATTTATTAGACAGTCATATAGCTTATTCATAGTTTTTAATAAGGGACTTATGCATCAAATGATCTTACTTATTTTATACAGGAAAAATATTAAGACACATCCAATATTAAAAACACTGACATAATAATCAGATACTTTTAAGTAGTTTGAGAGGAAAACATCCTGCTGCTTAGACATAACCTTAGTGGCTTGAATTAAAAATAAATTAATACCTTCAGGCCACAAAAGCAAATATGGAAGACACACATGGTCCAGAACTTCATTCAAAACAAAACAAAGAAAAAAATACCCAATGAAAACCAACAAAGTCAACCTCACTGCCTGAACTTTAAAGACTCTTAACTTACAGACACAACCAAAATTGCTATCACAGTCAGCATTATTGATTTGTTTTTGTGACGTGTCTCAGATCACAAAGAATTTATAAGGTTGCTTTATAAATTCTTAATTCAAACTAGTGTATGCACTGTCACTATAAAAGCCAGGCTCTGCACATCATCAGCATCGTTATATAAAGAAAAGCTGTTCATTCAGGGTCACCAGTGTCAAAATGCAAAGACTCCAATTAGTTCTTTACTCACTTGGCGTGTTGTAATAAGCTTTGAATATTTTCAGCCCATTACAATATAGATATTACTTTAACTGAGACACACTAAGTAATATCAATTACCAAAAATCTTTGATTGATGATTCAAATTGCAGTAGAAGTCACTTCCCCAGGAAAGATTCATGCATTTAAACAGAGTATTTACCCAAGAGAACTGCAGAGCAAACTATTATGGGGTCAAAGCTTAAATTTTGCAACTGGAATTTTTATGTCTAAGCATATCTTTTCCTTGCTTTCATTCATCCTAATGCACCTATGCCATATAATCCTTTTTGGAAGCTTAAAGCTTTGCATTTCTATAGAATCAAAATCCCGTTTGGCTTATCTCTGACTGTGGTATGGCAGCACTAGTAGGGCTGCAACTTCCAAATTATTATTTTCTACCTATGTTATTCTATTGTTATAAACTAGTGGTTTCCTATGTTCTCAGTCATCTCTGCAGCAGATGTTTTAATTAGAAACAAACAAACAAGAAAAAGCAAAATTCATAAATATTGCTGGTATCATGACCTGATGTTCACTAGGCTAAATTAAGTCTCATGGTAAGAGACAGGACCCTGTATACAGATATGTACACACAGAGCTTGGGAAGGCTGTTCCAGTACGCTGGTTACCCTGCAACACACAGTGAAATCATGGTCTTGCAACAGGACATGCACTTATTTAAGAAATAGCTCAGCATTCTAATGAGCTTCAGAGTGTCACACATCCTTATTAGAGTTTCTCCTAGCATCATGAAATATAAGTCCCTGGGTGCCTAGTACAGCTACAAAGCTTGAATTCTAACCTTTGAGTTTTGTTGAGTCCACGTCAGCGTGCTTTGTCCTCCCACACCATCCCTTTGTAGAGCTGCTGTCAGCTCCTTCTACTGAGAAACTACAACGGACTCTGCCGTTGTTGATCAAAACAACTGGCTTTTACACCAAGTGACACTCAAACCTCCTGTGATTGTGTTATTAGAGATTTTTTTTGTTTTCTAGAAAGTATTCACAAATCTCTTCTATAAATTGAATGGCACTCCATTATGTGTGGGGTTCATTTTGAGGTATCAGCGTATCTCAAGGCTTGAAAACAGCAACAATTAATAGATGCAATTACTCAGGACTAAATGGTCTCAACTAAATCAGAAGCTTTTGGTTCCTAGGAATGTTCACATAGAACTGTATGCTTGGCTGGAAACATAGTTGCTGAATATGCATTAAATGATCCATAAGAGGTTTAAAACCCTGTTTAAGAAGTTGGTTTTTTCCTCTATGCTATTCTGTAAATGTAAAAAATACAGAAAATAGAATTAATGTTAAATTAGTTTGGTAAAATCTCTGAGAAAAGTTAATTATGGCCTACACTGTGTAACAATATAGACCTTTATATCATTATTTGCATTTCTATACTAATCTATACTGTGATTTTTGTCTACAGTAATGGAGCACAACTTTTCCCCACTTTAAGCAATGTAATTACAAAAGTACAAGTGCTCCATCTGTCACACATGCACCCCTTCTAGCTTCTGCATTCATTAGGTAACTTCAACAAAATCTGAAAGCAACAAATACGTTGCATAAATATGAAATTTCTATAAGCTTATAGAAATTTCCAGTTGCACAGGGGAGAGCCAGTTAACACTCCCATTGAAGAAAAACAGACAAAACTTGGCTGTTTTACACTGGGATATTTGGCCAGCCATCTACTGCCTATTATCAAAACATACGTCCCATTAGCCACAGCAGTTTTTTGCTCTTGCTTATGGGATGTCTTGGGGAACAGGGAGGGAGTCAGTGAGGTTCAGGGACCAAAGCAAGCAATCACAGGAGAACAGCTTCAACTATAAGATTAATTTTCACGTTGTCAGAAGTGAAAACAAAAGTTTCATGCACAATTTAAGACAGACCATTCTTCTAGATGCTACTGAAAAGAACACTGAACTTAGCTTTGTTCAAGGATAAGTAGCATTTCATATGTAACATTTAGCTAAAGAACATGCTCTTTAGTACAAGTATGCATAAGCAAAACAGCATTTAAATATCATTTTTAGCAAAGGAGATTCATAGAGATCTTATCTGTTTACAAACAACCTATCTTCTTTCATGACAAAAAGCCAGGTCAGTGTATCAACATCTGCAAAGGCATTTTTGAGGGATTGGGGTTTTTGGTGACCACTGTTTGTTTTGGAGTTCTTTTGCAATTACCCTTAGAGAAGATAATGATATAGTTTTTATTTACTTATATTCACTGGAGTAGGCAGTTATTTCACTGTCATTGTGTAACCATTTAAATTCCAAGGGCCAGCTGCCTTCAGCAAGGCACGTAAGTACGAGTCGATTCCCTTCCAAGTGTATCTGGGGCAAGCCTGGCTCAGTCTTGAAGTATGGTGCAACATCATCTGAAATACAAAGAGAAAAATGTTTAAGTATTGGAGTACTGCATAAGCCACCCATATTGAGCTCATTTCTTCTCAAAATGGCAAACAGAAGACAAGACTCAACATGATTGAGTAATCATAACTCAGCTTCATCTTTAGAGACAGACTTCACAGGATCATGATAACCTTAGTCCTTGGTACTTTCTTAGAAGTGTCCACTCAGTCAAGCTTTTGTCCATGTTTACTACTTAGGCATATCAGAATTTCAGCATTGGCTACTGTGGCAGGCAGTGAACAGCCCTTTTGAGTTTTTTCTTTTTCCCCCTATCCTCTGTGGGGATAAAATCCACTCAAAGCATTTTTTATGTCTTGAATAGAAACCAGAAGAGTAATCTTGGATAGAAATGATTATCACAGCAGGAGATGTTCCGGTGTAAATGAAGAATTTTGATAAAAAATAAGAGTTTAGGAAAGAACCTCACAAAATTGCAAGATTAATTTGTTTTTCAACATTATTGCCAACCAAAATGCATTAAATTATATTACCTCCAACCACTAACAGATTTTAAATTAGAGTACTTCAATAATGTTCAAGGGTCACAGAGTCTCAAACTCTTGTTCTTCCATGGATCACTAATGCTCAAAATACTCCAAGCAGCAGAATTCTCAACTGGTAAATCCCTAAAGCTTCACTCAAATACAGATTTATCACAAGTCGACACTGGTTGGAGACCCACCCCGTCACCCCTGGAAGATGAAGGTTTTCACACTTTACACATCAAACTTCTACTTGCAATTATGTAGAAACTACAGACATAGTCTCAGCAGCTTACAAATACCTTCTGTGATACACAACTACATACAAAAAGATTTAATATAAAGCATGGGAATAATATTTAATAGGTAGAAGTTACTGCACTCTGCTTTTTATGAGTGCAATGTGTGCACGTGTGTTTTCTATAGAAAATACAACCAAAAAAGAAGAGATACGCAAATGTTGTCCCAGGGCAACTAACTATTCAGATCAATTGCTAACCCTTCTTTTAAAACTTGCTTTAGATTAAGCTCAGGTGGCTTTATGCTTGCTATTTTAAGAGTTTAAGCTATCTTTAACAGTTTACGATATGACCTCATGCACCATTCAAAGCTGTCTGAATTTTTTTAATCCACACACATACTATAGCCAAATATAATCTTTAATAGTTGGTAGCCAAAAGACAGCCAGTACACACTAGGGTGAAGAAGGAGCTCAAGGCAAGGGGTGTTGGTGGCTTTCAAGGTGCCCTCACGTTCCACCGAAGATTGGGATGGTGGTGGGTACACAGCTTGCCCCGGTGATGTCACCCTCTCCAAGCCCTTATCTTTTGCTGTGCCTCTTATCAGGGAATTTGTATTACTTAGCAGAGCACAGACCCCTTATCAGCCTAGCGTTACAGTCCCAGGGTAGCAGCCACTCTTCAGGGAAGATGGTCAAGGAGGCACAGGCTGACTCTTGCCAAACTATTTGCTACAATCACCTATAAAGTTCAGCATCAGCTGCATACACATTTGATGATTTGCATTGACAAATTGTTCCCCTAGTTTTTAGGGTTTAACTTCAGGGAGATACAGTGATTTCTGCAGGAAAAAACACATCATCTTAAAGCAATATTTACAAATTATTACACAAGATCCATCCTAACAAACGGAATAAAAAATGTGTTTTGAGATGAGGCACTTTACTGATTTGTAGCATTTTTAAAAATTTGTTTTTCAAATGAACTGATTAATGGCTACTGCAGATCAGTAATATTTTCTTTAAATTGGATGTACAGGAAGCTATGAAAATTCAACATATGAGAAAACAGGAACAGTTCCAAGCTGGCAGACAGTCCCAGGCAAGCCAAGGATGCTTTCTGCACTCACTCTGCTACACTGAGATTATATTCTGAAAAGCTGCTTTCTTGTTTATAAATATTGTGAAAAAGTCTTATCTCAATTCCCATTTTCTCCTAACTAGTGAAATCAACCAATATTTTTAAACTTTATAGAGTTAAATTTAAGTTAGAGTTACACAATGTTGGTGTGAAATATAGTTATTTTACCCAGAGCAAAAAGCAATTTTTTTAGAAGGATATTTCTAACCACGTGAGGAAATGTTAAATCCTTTCAGAGGCTTCATGTGTATTTTGGGGAGTCTCCCAAAGGACTTATGAGACAGACATACAACCCCTGCAAGATTAAGGGTCTCAGGGTCCCTCTGGAGAAGAAAAAGCCATGGCAGGGAGCTGTGCTGGTATCTAGGGAAGGGATTGTAACTAGAGTCTGAGTCCTCAGTACAGAGCCCAACTGGTAAATTGGAACAATTAGTGCCGAGCCCCCTGAAAACAATTATATTAACCTGTTGGTACAGTGAGGCTCATTAAATGAGCTTGTTACGCTATTCCTTCCTGAGGGAAGCTGAGCCATTCAGGAGGATTACACCAAAACTGGGATCTGCACTACAAACCTCTACCAGAGTAATTTGTTGATCCTGTTTTTCAGTGATTTAAAGACTCAAGCAGCATAACAGCCTTCATTACTTCATTCTGAATTATCCACTTACTCCCTCTAACTTACATCTTTCCAAGAGCAAAAGACTGATTTGCAAGACAGAGTGCTGCCCACAAGTCTGTCACTCAGCCCTTCCCAGTGATGCTGCAACCCACTCAGCTATCTCCCATTTAAAATACCACAATCAAGCCGGTATTACATGAAAACGGTTCTCAAAATTCAATCCAATTCCGGTAGAAGCTAAAATTTAATAGACCTCTGGGAATATATTTATAAAGAATATAACATGCTTTATAAATTACCACGGGTCTCTGAAAGATTTACTTAAACCCTTGAAGTAATTTTATCTTCTAATCTTTCATCCCTGACTTTCTCATCAATCACATACCATCAGTTTATCAAATTCAATTATGTAATCAGAGCTCACTAAATATTCACTGAAAGCAGACGTGAAAATAAAATACTGAGCAAGGATTCCATGGAAAGAGGCAGCAGTAAAGCTTTGATGACTTTGGCATGTCTGTGGCACAGTGCTGTCACCCCTCAGACATGCAGGCTAAACAGTGCTGTACCCTAAGCTTCACATCTTAACCTGTTACAGAAACCAGATTTATACTGGACCTGTAAGGACAAGTTTCGTTGTTACATAGAATCCCAGAGGCAACAGGAAAACTGGTAAGTCAAAGGGAAACTGTAGGAAAACAAGAACTAGCTAAGGAAGGTAATTTCATAGAGATTAGACACTTGCATCTTATTAGTAAAATACAAAAAAGGCTCACTCTAAGGCAAAACTTGACAAATCAAGGGTTTAGAAGACATGAGAGAATCTCAGGCTTTATTATCTTGAAGGATGTAGCAAAAAAAGTACTAAAAACAAACAGGGAGAATACAATACTAAAAATAAAATTCTTAGCTAAACCAGGTTTCTGTGTTAAGAAAAATTCTAAGTATTTATGCTATAGACTGTGGCTTTCTTCTAAATGTGAGATTTGTTAATACTGCCAGCCTGCCTGGCTCTTCAAGTCACACCAATTTAAAAATAATAACAACAATAACAACAACTCCTCAAAGTTTGAGTCGCAAGGACAAGAAACGATAAGGTACCGATCTGCTGGCACAGAAATACAGCTTCTACACTTTTTCTGTAATCTGCTTACCAAACCCACTAACATCCTGACTAGTATCCTCACAACAATGGAGAAGATTCATTTTTATGTAAACATTCAATCTTATTTTTTGTCCTTGATATGCCAAAATTATCTGGGAATTTGATCCAAAATCCATCTGCCTTGCTTTTGTACATCCCTGAACTGCAAGTCCCGTGGTACTGCCAGGTTAGCCTGTCTATTCTCTTTTGTCGGTGCATGCAAAGCTTCAATGGATTTTATCTCAAAATACAGTTTCAGAAGCTAGTTCAACAATGCCCAAACTCTTCTATTGGGATTAATCCTGGCATTTAAATATAAAAATGGTGCTGCATGCAACCGTTATCTACTCTGGACTTCTCCCCAGTCCTAGCAGATGAGATGTACCACTGAAAAGCCTAGCTCACTCAATCTATTCTCCCCAAAAATCAATGTTTAGGCACGAACTTACAGCAGAGTCTATAAGAGAAAGCCAGCCATACAGCTCTGTACTGAAAGGCATGAAAAGCAGAAATTCAGAGAGATGCTACTCATTATTTAACCAAGGGAACCAAATCTCATAAAGATAACGTGAGTGAACATGACTTCAGACACTTCAGAGAGTACCATCTCAGGGAGCACAAACATCCCCTCTAATAGAGGCATCAACAAAGTTTTGCTAATGATTCGTAGCCCTCCAAGAGCTTAGATTTGTAAAATACATAAACCGAAGTCAGATTAAACAGATCCTTCAATTACTACAAGGTGCTACAAGATCTTGAAAGCAGTCCTGAAGTCCTATCCCTCAGGAATTCATGAATTGGAATTAAAGATGCAATTTGATCTTGAACATCTCTATCTGACCGAGAAAAGGAAAGTTCCCATCCTCAGAGAAGTACCACATCGCCTTCCTCAGTGAAAAGCACTGCAATAACCCTGTTAAAATCTCCAGAAATGTCAGATATCAAGAGTTACAGGTAAAATCACATGCTCACATCTGAGAAAACCAGTTTCTGAAGTCCCAAACACCCTCAGATGAATAATAGTATAGTGAATACAGAAAATGGGTTGAGACACCCTCAGCGTCCCTGGTATTTGTCTCTGTTTAGTATGTCTACTTTTAAGTCATCTTTAGGTGAGCCAATGCTGAATATTAAAAGTAGATTAACCTGCTCATAAATCAACAAGTCGGTGTGAACGCAGCTCAATCACTAACAAATATCATTTGAGCAGTTGTCTCTCCATCACTCCAGTCCACCCAACAGATACAATACGGCAAATAAATTATGACTGAGATACATTTTTCCATAAACCCAAACAAAAATATAATTGATTTATTAAAAGACACACCTATATTGATTTTAGCTTATTAGACTCTAGTCAAAGCATGATGCACATCACCCTTTCTTCATGTGCACATCTAAAGCTACAATTGACTGACAGAAAGATAAAGAACTGAATGTCTCTGAGGAATTTTCTAGGAAAATGAGACTAGATAAATAAATCACACATAAAGCTGAACAATAAGTCCAGGAGAAGAGCAACAATATCAAAATGCTTTTGCTCTCATTGTTTCCAAGGAAAAGGGATGTGAGCCACCTTCAGGTAGGTTAATGATAACTGCCATACACAGAGTATTTGAAAAGCTCCATAGAGAAGCCTGAAAGCAGAGCACAAAAGTATAGGTAAATTAAAAAGGAAGCTAGAGTCAGGAAGCCCAAATTAAAGGCAGGAAGAATCTTTTCAGTTATCTAAACTACAATTATGGACAGCAGAATCCCATCAAGTGTATATTCAAGTTCAGCTGTGACGTTCACAAGCTCATGTGTCAGACCGAGCACATACAGTTGAGTATGAGCGACCCTGCACTGATTGACAGCTGATAACTGCAGCCTTCTGGGAACCAGGGCTGTTTTCTTCTTATTCCCATCCTGGATGTGGAAAAGATTCTTCTCTTTTTCCTTTTGAAAAGGACCTCTTAATCTTTCTATCTTTTTTCCCCCCAATAGGCATGCATACATGTGCTAGCTCTGGATGCAAGTTGTATTCTCCTGTGGAAATGAGCTTCAATAGCTGATATGGCAAAAGAATTTGGAATTATTACATAGTAAATCTTGGGAAACGTACCAGGAAGTCAGATTGGACTTAGATATATTTGAATCAATCTCCTTTTAAATTCAAGCCTTCGAGGCTGCATCGGTGAGATGCTATGAAAGTCAGTGTATGATCTATTCATAAACTGTCAACAATGTCAAACATACATTAGAGCATTCAGTCACTTTAACTGTATTGATTTGCAGGAATACTATTCTACCCCAAATATTGGATATTTGAGATTCAAATTTTCTTAGTTGGAAGTGTGACATAAATCATCAAGTACAACAATTAAATTTAAATTGCATTTTACCATCTCATTCTAAGCCTGGATTTGAAAGGACTGATGCATCATGGCAAATATTTCATTAAAATATCAGGTTGTTTTTCAAATATACTGCCGTAGTTTCTGATTTTCACACAATGGTATAAAGCATTCCCTTAAAGTGGTTTTCCTGAACTTCTATCAAAAGACGGCATCTGATTTTAGACTGGAATAATATCAAAGCAAATGCATTTAAATCAGTCTTTCTTCCTCAATTTCATAAGTAAATGAGCCCGTGCTACCTATCTTTGTCCTCCTATAGATAAAGAAGATAACCTGCTTGTTGGATGCTTCTGCTGTAATCTCCAAATGCAAATACAGCATCAGCTGAGGTTGATGGATAGTGCTTTTAAAAGTTTAATTGGGGATGGAATTAAACTGTTTTAGGACTCAGCAAGTTCTGAAAGGAAACCTACATATTTCTCCAATAAGTGACATTTATTTCTTTTAAATGCACAGTCATTGGGAGACAAGATTTCAATGGGTAACTCTTTTCATCTTGAATAGGTCAAGTAACTAATTGGCAAGTCAGTTACTGGGTAATTGCCAATCATATATTTGATTTGGATGGCAGAAATATTGAACTTAAGATTGCAATACTTGATGCATGCTATTCCAAGAGGAAACCTAGACATTCTGTAATGTATAGTTATGATTAGCTTTCAACAGTTCGACAGTACAGGAATCCCAAGTGGCAAGAATGAGCATTTCACACTGATACTTAAGATATTTAATTAAAAATTCTTCTTTTTTTTTTTTTAAATTGAAACATCAGGTCTCTATTTTAGAATTACCTACATGGCACTGCAGGTCCCATTTTGCTTCCAAGCTCCTAATTTCATTATGCAAATAGATCAAATTTTTTTCTCAAACCTTGACTCATATGTAGTATTGTTTAAAGGAACAAACACAGTTAATTTCCTTGGAAACTTCTATACTTCTAAGATACGCACCATGAAATTACTTACTACAGGAAAACCTGTTTTAATATATCCAACCTTTCTACTTTTTTTAAGGCACAAATATTTCCTGATATACCCCTCCTACTTCTTCCATTTGTCCCTACAAACAGGTTTAGATGAACTACAAAAATGGATTTGCATGTGTTGTGGTTAAACCCCAGTGAGTAACTGAGCACCAGGCAGCTGCTCGCTCAATTCTTCCCCTCCAAGGGAATGGGGAGGAGAGTGGAAAAAACCTCAAGCATGGAGATAAACAATTTAATAGGATAACAAAGGAAGATTATAATAGTAACACTAATAATACAAAAACCCCAAGTGATTTTACAATGCAATTGCTCACCAAATGCAGAATAAAACCCACATCAGTCTGTTTCAGAGAAGTGACCCCGTGTTCCATCCCACTTCCCCAGTCCCATCCAGAGCCTGACAGTCTCTGGCAGGGAATAGCCCCTTGTCCAGCTGGGGTCAGCTGCCCTGGCTGTGCTCTCCCAGCTCCTCCTGCCCCTGGCAGAGCCCTGGGGAGCTGAAAGATTCTTGGTTTAGTGTGGCCAGTGACAGCTCAAAATGTCAGGGTGCTATGAACAATTATTCTCACACTAAAACCAAAGCACAGCAGTATACCTGCTACTAGGAAGAAAAGTAACTTTATCCCAGTTGAACCAGGACAGCATGTTATGCTGAGACAACAGAAAAAACCTAGAGCCACTTTTTTTACAAAAAAATGAAAAATCTTGCTATCACCAGTTGCTTAACCCACTCCTGGTATTTATAACATCTACTTCCTAGCACAATCATCTACTTAAAAACTATTCATTCAGTCACTACAGAATCCCTTCTTGAATAATTATTCCCTTTTAACAAGGGATTCCTTGAGTTTTATTAGAAATGCTCAAAACCGAACTGCAAGGGGGAAGGCCTGTAGAAACACAAAAGGGTTTTAGGGAACCTCAAGTCTAACAGAAAAGACAACAGTGGTCAGTAACATCACTCCATTTAAAATTCTACCTAAAACTCTCTTGGTTATCTCCAAATACCCTGAGAAAGATTTTCCCACATGCAATTATATCATTCGCTTCTTAAAATGGATTTCTTTAGCAGACCAGCCAAGGAGAAAAAAAATGAGCTGATACCATTTTAAGTGAGCCTCAAGCAACTCCTGATATATTAACCTAAAGTCTCGCTAAGGCTTCCTATTTTAGTTTAATTTCTACACTTCATGTTTAATTTCACTTTCTGACCTCCTGTAATATTTCAGTTGAGTCAGGGGGAAGAAAAAATATCGGGGGTTTTGTATATCAGAAAGCAATCACAATTCATAGTTTCATGGATTCATAGAATATTTACTGTAAGATTAGAAATCAAGAAGGTTCAGGTGATGTTCTTCAGTTATGCTAACTGCAGTTCAATCCTTCAAAAAGGCTGCAGAAATATTTTTGTAAATATTCAAGATGATACCTTTTAAAAAGTTCAAATATACCAAGCAAAAAAGTCACGATATCATACAAAGTAAGCAACTAAAAGAGAACTCATTAACAATGAAAACCAAAACAAAACTTCCAAAGAAACCTACAACCTCCCCGGGCTGAATTTGTATCAAAGCATAACCTCCATGCTTTTTATATTCTCTTTCTATCTAGTGATGTTAACAGACACACACGGAGCTATCAAGGAAATAAGTTACTGTTTAAGTCTCGGCACTCAGCAGGTGCAAAGCAAAACCGCCTTACACAAAGAGAATCCAAATGTAGCAGGGCTTCCTTCATTATCTTGACTGCAAAGGAAGTTCCTGGTACTGGTACATAATCTATAATCTACAATTTCCAACCACTGTGAGGCCAGCATGATCCCAATGATATCTCCATTGAGATATATATATATATTTCCACTAATAGTCCATCTGAAATCAAGATGAAGACAAGATGAAACCCTACAGAACCTTTAACAGAACAGAAAAGATAAAAACATAAACGTGCTTTCCACAAGTTTGTCCTTGGTGTAAGAGACATCCTCAGTAGGTTATTCTGTACAAGATAAATTAAATCAAAAGGATAAACAGCTGACGAGTGCACCAGAACTGAAACCAAAGTGCAGCGGGAGGAAACAATGGAACAGCAAAGGCACCGCCAGGCTTGAAAGCCATGTAAAGTCACCTTTTATTATTTCAAGGAGAAAATTATTTCTAAATAGTAAAGCAACTATGAATATCCACAAAAGATATAAACACACATCTCTTGATGAAGGGGATCAAAGGGAAAATGATTCATGCAGAAACTTTTGTTAGAAAACAACAGCCACTCCTTACCACTATTGTTATTTTGTTTACATGTAACTTGTCATTTTCCTTTTTTGCCCTTTAAACTCACTAAACATAAATAGGTTTATAAAGGGGGTAAGGCCTGCCTCAAGGAGTCAATGCAAAGGATCACAACACCGCTATTGATCCAAAGGCAGCAGGCACACAATCGTACGCCATACTGAACACACACGGGATTGTTCATATACTTATCTGATGCCGACTTAGGACAAAAATGCAACCAAAGCAGAGTCCAAAGGTCAGAGAACTCAACTGAAATATTCCCATTGTCTTAAGCCAACCCAGGAACAGGCCCCTGGTTAGTTCTTGAGTCAGTAACAAAGCACAGAGAGATCCTTGCAGAGCTCTCAGACTCGCGCTGCATGACTTGTGGAGACAAGTGAATCACGCACCCTACTTGCGAACCGCGAGATAAACTTTTGCATGCTTTCCTGCAGAAGAGCAGGTGCTAATTAAGGGCCAGATCAAAAGCTTTTTGAAAGCCTGACATAAAATGGCTACCTTAATTTTCCCTAATATCATCACTTATTTCTATGCCTTCTACACTAAAGCCTTTCAGAGCTATCCAAGTGGAATTCTTGCATCACCTCAGGGATAACACACTTATCTGGAGACTATAGAATAATTTCCAGCAGTACTGACGAAACACATAATTTCTTCTTGTCAGAAGTTGGAAGAAACGTATCACCGTTCTTGAAAACATAACTCAGTTTGACATATCTGAAGGCAAAAAAAAGGAGTTAGTTTATTAATCTGGATATTTTATTTAATTTTCTTTGGGTTATAAATAAGAAGCAAGTTAATACTGTTTTCAACTTTTGACAGTTCTAATGTTAATTACATGTACTGGATTTTATAAATCAATACTTCTTACATAAAGCGTTATTTAACTTGCCAAGTGTAGCAATAGATCAATGTTTTTACTGTTCTTGGTAACATTGATGGATGACAAACATCAAAAGGATACGTAAAGGAAAAATAAAAGATTTATTTGTAAGTCAGACAGGGTTAAACCACAGTTAGGCACAGAGGGAACTTAAATAGTGTTTTGAAAATAACGTCCTAACTCTATTAAGGTTTGTGAGGTTTCTTCTTGTTCTGAGTTTTTGCAGGTTTAGGGGTTTTGGCTTTTTTTGTTTCTTTTTTGGGGGGAGTTTGGTCTTGTTTTTTGTTTTTAATGCCAAGGCCCAAACTTATGGTAAGTAAATTGCTCCTGTACTGAACTGTTACTTAACTTGGTGAATCCTGAAGGTCTAGCACCTCCTGAGTTCTAAGTGTATTTTGTACTCAAGTACCACATTCCTGTGTGCAGCACGTCGTACCTCTACCTAAACACACTACAAGATGATAAAAAAGCATAGCTCATAATCACTTTATCATCTGCAAACACATTACAGCTAACATGCTTAAAATTGTAAGGTTATACAAGTAAAATTTTGATTGTAAATCAAAGACTGTATTCACTGCACTTTGTTAAAAGTCATTCTGAGAGCCAAACATTTTGAAGGCATATCCAGCACTGAAAATATTCATTACTTGTTTGTGCCAATTGAAAAACATTAAGTATGTTAAAATTAGGGAACTCCAAAGAACTGAAAGCCATTAATCTGTGTGCAATAACAGCAAATCAATTAAATATAGGTGAAAACCCATTATCAGAAGCATGTATATAAACAGAATATATAATTATATATTGAAAATGAAGGGAAACATGTTCCCTTCCTGTATGGATAGAGTTCTCTGGACAGAAATAATATTTATCCAATAGGTCCAAATCACAGAACAGACAAAGTCCTTTTACATAAAAAATATGATCAGCAAGTGTTTTTTAAAGCTACAAAAGGTTAAGCAATGTAAGCTTGAGGAGTTATTCTTTGGAAGGAACTCACATAATCATCATATTTTAGTGCAGTTTATCAGACTAGAAAATCAAGACACACCTCTGTGTCATATCACCACAATGTGAAATTAAGCACAAGTAGGTGCTACTTCATTAACTCTGTTAGTCTGGACAACACAACAGGCACGAGAAGCAACAAGTACTGACTGCTGTCTACTAGTCAGGTGAGTATGTTTATGAAACAATTAACTAAAAGGAATGACTTAAAGAGCAGTGAATCTTAGTCAAAGAAAAAAGACCATTAATAAACTTTTCCTCAAACCCAGCTGGAAAAAGATTAAATTCTGTTTAATCAAAATTTTTAAAGAAAAAAAAAAGTGAACCACTCAGTTTACTAGCTGAGGCAAGTCTTGGAGGACAGTGCAATTCCTTTAATGAGACTGTCAATTAATGCAAGAAAAGTCATGAGATTGTCTGCAGAGTTTGAGTATTTTGTCTCAAACAACCAGACAACAGACTTCCCTTCCCAAAAATTGTTCTTCTTAATTATTAAAAGGAGCATGGGTATAAAAAAAGAAAAAATGGATCAACCCCTTTAAGTGAAGCTTGATTTTAAAATTTTGGTAGAAGTTTGTTCACGCCCTCAGTCACCTTAAACAGATAAACAATCACCTTATCCATGTAACCTTTCTGTCCAACCTGGAACCAAGAGTCAAAAGAGAGCCAGAAGGCAGTCCATGGACTGTCAGAGAGATAACTCAGACCACTTGCAGAAATACAACGTAAAGCTTTACCCCTTCTCACTGGTGAACAACATACATTGTCAAAGAAAGCAACCACCACACTCCCAACATCACATTTAGTATACTGTATCACAATCCTACTCTGAATGCAATCTACCTCAGAAGTACCTGATTATTTCTGCTGGAGCCTAATCAAATAAATCTGGACAGTCCTGCTAAACCCTGCTTAGCAGAGTTAACAAAAGAAGAGCAAACCTGCACCCCTTGCTTTGAACCCAGATGACCTGACATTAATGAAGATGTACATTCAAAAGGAATACAGAATAAGCCTGAACCTCAGCTCACAAGAGCTCCTGCATCGCAGCAGAGGTAAGCCCTGGGCGGGTTTACAAGTTCTGTACAATTGCTCACTGGGGGAAACAATCTGCTGACTGAATTCTCTCAAGGATTTCACAAGTCCCTCCAGTCATCTGTTTCTGCTGTATACATTCACATACATCATCAAGCTGACAATTTAGAAAGTGGACCAGATGGATGTATAACCCAAAACAGTGTTGTTTGTTAAATCTAAAAGCTATTAATCAAAATAATTTCCTTTATTAAACTCCATGGGAGAAAGGGACAAATATAGTTGAGGTATTACACATTCACTGGGTGTGCACCACAGGACAATGCAGAGTGAAGTTATTTTCACCAGGCTCTGCCAGAAAAAAAATGTTGATAGCAGAAATGTTCTTCCTAAAAAAAGCAAATTATTGCAGGACAAAGAGAGGAAAGGGCATCTCACTGTTTTCCTTGAGCAGATAAGGCATGTTATTCTTTTGTCCCCCAGAGGAAATAATTGCATTCTCTGAAAGGACTGACAACTTCAAGTTATTTTTAAACAAAGAGCAGTTCTTTGTTTAACACTAACACTAACTTGTTTTAGGAAAGCAATGGGTGAGACCAGAACAAAGTTAGCTTCACCTTTCACCAAGCACTTAATGTCAACCCAGACGGAAAACAGCCTGGTCCATGTGAGGTTCCAGACTCCCAAGAATACTTCCCACTCTCCCTCTTCCACTCTGCAATTCCTCCCAAATTTAGCCACAGGACAACACAGCAACAGGTGCTTTCTACTCTTCCAACATAAAACTTTCCCATAAAGTAATTTACCTGAAGCACATAGGAAAGCATTCCACTTCTAACCACAGAAACAACCTGTACAAATTACAGACAGGAGACAGAGTCTCCTCCAAAAATACCCAAGAAATGGTTTCTTCAAAATCAAAAGGGGCTTTACAAACCAAAGGAAAGCCTGTAGCTATTGGTTTAACAGACAAAGCCACAGATTTTTATGGATTAACTATCACTGAACCAAAACACGTTTATAACCCTGTAGTGTACTGTGACACACTACTTATTATTAACAAACTTTGTTTACCAGGTTCTAATTGGAAGGCAGAGGGCACGTATCCTGGCACAGCAGAAGCCAAGGTGTCCACAACAAGTGAAGTTTGCAGACAGCCTCCTGGGCACTTCTGTTCTTTTACTCCATGCCATAATGTAAAGAACTGAAAAAGTAATAAGTGCATGCAACGTTCCTGCTGTTATTCTTAAATGAATTACCATCAGAATTACAGAAAAACATAGAGAACAGCTTGGCCCAAGTATTATTTAACGTTCTGTAGTATATTCCAGATACCCCACAGTTATTGTTTTAAGAGTTTATGACATAAATACTCCTATTTATGTATTTTTTTTTGCAATCAGAGCTTTCATTGATGTAGTCTATGTCTTTTATTAGCATAGATTTTAAAAGGCTTGTTTACGGAGCAGATCTTCTGAAATAGATGCTCAACCAGAAACCTTGTCTGACTTAAAAGTAAATAGACTGAAATGCTAGCACATTATTACTGCCTCATTAAGAAGCAAATTAGTTGTTTTTCCTCTTTGTTTAGCAATACTCAACAGGTAGTTATTTTGACACCTTTTTAATGTGAAAACACATTAAATTAACATGTTCCATGGCTACAGGAAACATTTATTGGACAAAGGCCAATCCAGCCTCCTCACAGCAAAAATGATTATTTCTAAATTAAAGTAACCCATGGTTAAATTACTTCCCTACTCATGCTTCTTGCTGACCCACTATACCTGACAAGAGATGAGATTTCTATGCTTCTTCATATTCACAATGTACTTCAAAATATAATTATAAAAGAAAAAACTAAAATTGATTAAAATGCTAACAAAAAAGCACAGAGTTGACATTGCACATGCAGCCCCATCATGAACGTTGTGCATGCAAAGCTCAACAACAACCTCTGTTATTTCTCTTTACTACGTACAGAAAACAAGTTCTATTAATAAGCAGTCAGCCTAAATTAGCAGTAATGTAATATTTAGACTTTTGGCCTTTATTTTATAGCAGCTTAGAGGTAAACAGAAAAAGTGCAATGATGGCAAATAAAAGAATGAAGCTGTAAAAATAACATGATGATGGATTAAAATATATTGTTCTAGTTGGGAGTCAATAGGGCAAGTGCTTTATAAAAATTATGTTTTCCTTTGACAAAATCAGCACAATACTTGCTGGTACAAGCAATAAAAAAAAATAATAAAAAAACCCACCCATAAAACACTTCCGACTTTGCTTTCCATTTTAATGGCTGCAGGCAAAATTCAGAATACATTTGTCAAGTTGATATTATCAACACAACAGGGGCACGCCTGACTTGTTCTACATTTGTTCTGAAAGTTCACTTTTAGAGGCCACAAGTCAAGAAAGGAGAACACAGGAAACCAAAATCAGTCGTACCAGGCAGACACCAAACTATCCCTTTAAATATTTAAGAGAAGTTTCAGTAAATATTATCACATATTACTCTGCAAGGCATCAATCACATTAAGTTTAACATTAAAGACCAACCAATCTGAAAATTCAAGGTGATTTGCACTCTCTCTTTGCTCAGTTTAATGAGACACCCTAGTCTGATCTGTGACAACTAGTGCCAACATCTTTAACTTTTTTCCTGACATCCAAAATTGATTTCAAAGACAGATACTTGAGAAGGCAAGAATACTACAGAAAAGGACGTAAGAATAGAACTGTAAAAGAGAAAAATCAAATGTACAGTCCTAGCAGGTTTCCCCCACCACGTTAGGTATTTAAAAATCATCTGTATCATTAAGCAATTGAAAGAAAATTCCCTTAAAAATGCATCTGAACCTTGTGCCTTTGAAATGAATACAGATCAAACAATTCTGTGCTGTTGTACATCATTCATATTCTATTTTTATTTTTATAACAATACCTGAACAAGGCTTTTTTTCACATATTAAGTGAAAATAATTATTTAATAAATACATGCCCTCATGCATGTTTGTTTGGGGTTTATTTTATGTTAATTTCTTTCCCCCCCCCCAGGATAAATTTCATAGAGAGAGAACAAATATATAGAGACAAAAAAACAGGTCACTTTAATTGTGTAATTCCATGATTTGCCCAAACATTGAATGAATACATAGGTAGCCAATTTAAATGAGAAAAAGAAAACATTCACAAAATTATTTAAATGTAGAAAATAAAAAAAGCCTAACTCCTTAATTAAACATACATGTTAGAAAATACAATGAACCCTACACATTGAAGCTCGATGTAAGAATGACTACAGAGGACTATTGTTGTAAGAGGAATTACTGTATCGTTTAATGGATTTCAAGGATAACACAGAAAGGGTTTGGGCTGCTTATTTTTAATGAGGGCACAATGATATTAGGGCAAGAAGCTTCACTTTGGCACCAATACAATGCTTGTAAGACAGGGATTTCAACAGCTGTCCTATACAGATGGTTGCTTTTACTTACAAAGCTTTGAACTGAAGAGAGATTAAATCTATGGATGAGGGACCGTTACCTTGCCGCTTTGCTTGCATAGTTGGCAGAGAACAATAAATGTCTTGTTTATATTATGCACACAGCATTTCTTAAATGTACAAACCAAGGATTATTTGATTTTAGCAACACGTGGTTTCCACTCACCACCCTGGAATTCTTGGGAAAAGAATAAGAAATTTCAGGTTTCCTGAATTCCCGTCAGAATGTCCAGTATTACAAAAATGGAAAAAAACCTAAAGAAAAATAAATTACACAGTGGAAAAGAATCTGATTCAAAGTCAGAAGGAACCAGTACAAAAGCAGAACATCACACATTGCATGACTAATGGTATATGCTTTTGTTCCAAGGTAATTAATCCTATTTTTCATTGCAATTTGAAAGTTTTGAAAGACTTATTCCTGGGAAAAATGCTGGTTTTCTTTAAAACAAGGCATAATAGTGAAAGATTAGATTTGCTGTGTTGACATAACTTTAGCAAGCAGGAATAAACCCCATTCAGTGAAAATTTATTTGTATCAAGTTCACAGGATTCAGAAACTACTGAGCAATTCTGACCTGAGGTCTCCATACTGACTTTGTGAAGATCTACACGAATTCCTTGGTTTACTACAACTGTTCCCCAGAAATCAATGTCTCATAACAGCTGTTCCCATGTCACAAGAATATCCACATCAGTAACAGAGGCTTTTTTGAGCCTTAGAATTGGATATCAATATTTTAGATAACAGCAGCTACTGCGTAACTTCCAGCCTTTTACTTCTAATGAGTGCTTCTACTGCACACCAAGGTTGAAAGGAAATATTAATTAATGCTATTCTGGCAGCTATATACTATGTGGAAGCCAAATCGGATGCAATCTGTGGACTTTAACATGAAAATTTGTTTAATACTATGGAAGAGAATTTGAGATTTCTAAACACTCTAAAGAGATGTAAAACTGAAACCAATCCTTAGATTTCATCAGCCACATTTAGAAGAAAAATACCTTTTTGTAAAGACAAGTGGAACAATAAAAACCGACTGAAGCACAAAAAAACCCCCAGGACTCTAGAAGTCAAGGAAGTTGAGCTATTTGTGTATTCTTTGGAATTACAAACTTCTGCTGGAGACCTAAACCCAAATGTTCTTCATCTTCTTACAGTAAACAAATACAAAATGTATCCAACAAGCAGAGAGAGAGAAAAGGACCAGAGTTTTTAAACACAGTGTGTTTCTGAGTCTCAGGGTAGGGCAAGATACTGGCACAACTGATCTTTGACTCTAAAACCAGCAGACACATAAGAAATCTCTTTTAATTTAAGATTGCATTTCACATGAGTAGACTGAATTAATTGTTTTCACGGTAACTGTTTCAGGAGGACACAGAGTAGTTCATTTCTTTCATAAAACCCACTTGGAGGAGACAGTTTGGGGCATCAGCCTATTGACAAATGATTTTTGAAAATGTGACAAGTTATGGTTACATCTTGTGTATCCTGTAGGATACAAACCTCAAGGGATCGCATTTCTTCTCTCCCTGCTTCCCTCAGGGGGATGCAACTCATTTCAAGATGGCTGCATTGTGAAACTATACTGATAAAATCTGAAAATCTGAATCAAGAAGCCATTCAAAACAACATTTCCTTCTCATTGTTCACTGAAAGAATACTGCATCAGTGGTTCCACAGCTTCATTCTGATCTATTTAACTCAAACATACTTTTTGTACTGCCACTGTGCCTTCAGATACCCTCAAGCTTGGTTCAGCATAAAATATTTCAGCTCATAATTTGAGCAATTAAGAACAAGTTTTCCACAGCCAAATAAACCCTATAAAATGTAAACATATGGAGGCAAAATTGGAGTAGCTACATGATCAGGATGGTATTAGGTACCTGTAACAAGACACACGGGTAGTGTTTTCATTTCTCTTAACACTTGCTCTGTTTCACTACCAAACACTGCAAAGAGACTTGCTTTTCTCTCCAAAAATTAGACATTCCAGTCATTAGATTATAAATCTCATTAAAATTAATATTTTCTTTCATGGGTCCCTTTGTTGGTCTAAACAAGGGATTTGAGGGAAAAATGTAAAAACAGTGTAGCAAGTCATCCTTCTCTTTAATTGGCATGATGATTAGAAATATATATCTATATCCATATATATCTATATCCATATGCATCTCAGTGAACACGTTATGAATCTGTTTATTATCAAGGGTTGAAGTTTTACATTAATTCATGAAGAAATAAAACAGCATGGATTAACACAGTCTACAACATGTAGTACTGCCACTGCTGGAAAGAAACCAGTAGCAAACCAGAAGGTGGTTATAAGATAGCCATGCTTCTGGAGGACATGGGGGTGAGCTGCAGGAAAACCAGCTCCATCAAGGGAAACTGCAAAGAAAGATCAGCGGAGACACCGCGTACCCTCAACACAAGGAAAGCACAGGGATGGGGGGTAACTGGGAAATCTGCTGGGTGAAGTCAGGTTAGCTCAGGATCAGAGGAGGGATGGAAAACAACAAGAACAATAAGAAGCAACCTCTGTCCCAAACGAGGCACTCCAGTCTGACATGAAAAAAGACCAAGAAATGAAACTTGAGTTCTTAAAGGAATGCTGACTGAAGTACTGAAGATACAACAAACTAATAGTCCTCACAAGAATTTTGATTTGGTCTAATTCTTCTCAAATACACAGTCCACCACACAAGTTCTTCTTGCTTTAACCTGACACTCAGAACTTTGCAGAGAAATTCAAAAACCAAATAAGGTCACCTCATTCAACCGCACCTGTTTGGGTGATACAGACAGGCATCCTTTACTAAAGGCTTTAATTATGCTGACAACAGAAGGTGGCAGATGTGGGGCAAGAGGTGGTGTTTGGTTTCTTCCCACCTTTTAAAATTTATTTTCCCCTTTCCCCATAGCTACCATAGCCACTGGAAGCTACTGTGACCATCACCTGCTCTGTGGCACACACCTCTCAATCGACCCCGAAGATAGAATTTCTGAAGTGACTGCAAATTGTTTCCAAATCAGAACCACAAGCTGCACTGACATAAAAAGTTCATTTCTTTAACCCTGCTTGAAAACTTTCCTCCCTCTTATCTCTCCTTGCCATCCAAATAATAGAAGACAGTCATCTGTTTTATGTTAGATGATCGTTCCCAGATCTCTCATGCTGATTCATTCTCAGCTTTCACAGCACAGGCACAAGTTGTCAGGAAGAGCTATGCTGGCTTCACTTCCCATATGGAATTCAACAGCTGGAGTTCATTCATTAGAGCAAACAAAAAATCCCAATATAAATTATAGAGAGCAAAACAGCCCAGTGGCAAACACATCTTCCTCACCTCACGTACAATGCTGAGAAGGACTGTAAAGCAAGCACATTGTTCTGTCAGCCAGGGAATTAATAAAGTCCCATTTTCTGTGGACATGCCTGTGTCTGCAAAATCTCCCCTGTTTTCAAAGTCCAGTAACCCCAACATCTTGCCTTTCATTCATGACTCCCCAAGCACCACTAATCCAGTCCCACACGTAACACCAGGTTCCTACACATCCCTATACTGTCTGTCTTCATCAAAGGCACAGTTCGCTCTGTCTCAACCGTGTCCCCCTCACTGACACTTTATCAGGCTAAGGAAATCAGGAGCAGGAGCTTTCTACTTGCTGTTGGGCCAGTTAGTACCAAGTACCCTGTCTGATCAGCCAGCAAGTCAACCACAGAAAATAACTGCTGATATTGTGTTTCCTGGAAGCAGTAATTTGGGCCCTCTATACTGCCTTACAGAGAATGAAAAGTAAGGCTTTTACCTTAGATAAATGCTAATTAAATTATTTTCCTGTCTCTAGGTTATTCCTGAACAAATCCAATTATTTAACTAGAATTGATTAACTGAACTAACAACTTTAACAGCTCTTTCAAATTAGCTCCTATGAAAACTTTTATCTTTATAATAATCAACTATCTGCTTGTAGCTGCTAACCATAGTCTGTAGGACTTCACAAGCAATACTCAGCTAACAAGCTACTTTTAAGCTTCAAACCTTCTCAGTGGTATTATTAATCAAACTTTTACGTTCCTGTCAAGGAATTTCCTAAGCTTTAATGGTTTCATACAGTAGCATGGAATTATTTTCACAGTTTGGATTTTTCTCCTTCCATACAAACATCTACTTTAGCACCAGATTTCAGAACTCTAGCTAATATCAAAATAATGACAAAATGACTACAGCATTATTTTGTTTCAGAAGGGAAAACTGCCTAGAATAAGGAAGCTTGTAATAAAGGGCCAGTAAGGCAGTAAGGTTACACAGCAGGATAGAGAAGGCTAGTAAGAAAAGGAACATTTCAAATGATTGAAAGAAAAGAAATAACACGAAGTCTTCTGTGGTAAATTTAATAAGCCACAGTCTGGGTATCACAGCCTCAGTAAGAACTTTGTAAGGACAGGGAAACCTCCAAAACCCCAAAACAAGCCCACTTCAAAATACCCCACACATGCAGCTTTTTACATCGATTTGAAAATAATATATATTATCGAACAGACCACTGAACCACCACTTAATGCTTCTTTTACAATAAAAAGAGACTTCAGCCCAAATAATAATTATGGCCATTGACTGAATCTTTGATATTAAATAGCACACTACAAGACTAATCAAATGTTTCAAGAAAATTATTTAAATATAGATATTTGAAAATGGGTGAACCACCTATAGATTGAGCAACAAAAAGCCTCTCCCATTCTAAGTTTAGTACAGTGGTTTAAGAATTTCATAAACCTGATTTGATCATCTGCCACAATACCACAAAATTTAAGCACAAGGCAGCTCTACGTGGCTTATGCAAACAGCATTCCGAATGCTGCTTGATCCAAGGAACACAGAGAATCCACAAAACAACTTTTTGCATTAATCTGGAGTGGGTTTTGTACTAAATGGCCAAAAGAACTAAGAGATAATTTGAAGATTGCCCGAGAAGCTCAGAAGCCAGGGAGCAGGTAGTACCACTTTAGTTCTGCACTCTGTCCTTCAACAGAAGAGACATGGCCCTGTTTTACCTTAAAGAAGTTACTGTAGCTCTATAGTTACCATTATTTCTGGTTTAATAATTTATATATCCATTTGAAAATTTGCTGTATCTCATTGACAGGTGCCATGGAGAAAACTAAGTTTGCCAATATCCCTCCATCTTCCACTCTATTCTTTCATTTTTAACTTTTTCTATTAAATGAACATAAAGTTTATTCTAGAAAAACCTATTGGGATCTGGTGCTTCTTTTTGTTCCAAGAAGAAGAATCTGAATAGTAGAATTCAATATCCTTATAGCTTATTTAGGAGGAATAATTCGAAGTGGGAGATCTCACTAGGAAGACAGCTCTTAGCTGAGTCATAACTGTTACCTTAGCTGAGCAAAAACTAACACTGCTGTGTTGCCAAATAGATTAAATGAGCAGGACAGAAAGCAGGAAAAAGTAGCACATCAATACAGAAACAAACACAACTGCCCTTTAAATATGAAACAGAATAAAGTACACTATATTTCAGAGGGATATTGATCTTAGGAACAGTGACGGTAAAGTGTCCTAGTGCCTTTATTTAAAGGATGGCATCAATGAAATTGCTGGTCTATCTTTTAAAAATTATAAAAGGAAACTATAAGGCCATGCATGATGAATTGGAAAAACTTCTGATGGATGCAGCATATGCTTGTGGAACCAAAGATTTAATGTGAAATTGTAAAACAGTAACTGAGATAAAAAGGCAGACTTGCAAACACCAGATACAAGAGTTCAGATTTATCACCAGCCTCCACCCTCACAATATATCTCCTTTGTCAAGTTTTAGAAATGACTACCATTGGTGAAGCCTTGGCCTTGAGACTGTATTAGTAATCAGACGTGATGCTGTGAGTGACAGTCAAAGTTGACTGATTAGAAAGGCAACACACAGCGAATGGCATGCCCAGACCAAGTGGTTTAATACTTCCAGCAAGAGAGTTGAAAAGAATTTGCTTAAGGGTAAATCAAAAGAGCTGGCAATATACAACAAAACAGAGATTATGATCTAAAAAAGATCTGGACCTGTACATTTTTTGAATGCTTTCTGGTTCTTGCTGTGTACACTTTGTACCTGGAGAGAAAAGGGTAATTAATGCTTTGCTTTGGTCATGCTTGGAGTAATTTTCATCATGTTGCTAATCACAGCCCCGAAAGCTAAAGAGCTTGCAGCTGCCCAATGCAGTTGGGTATGTGGTAGTGAAACAGCTAGGAAAAATAACCAAGACATCCTGCCTAGGAAAACAGATATAAAAGTTTAAAGTGAAAGCAGGAAGAATGAAATGAAGTTTCCCTCAAAGTATGCAATGAGGGGACTTGGAAAGTGTGAGAGTTTCACCCATCACCGTGACACACCTAATAAGGAAATACCCAGAACTAATGGCACAATTCTTTCTGCACTACAGGCAGAGATCCCTTGGAAATAGAATTATTTTATGAAAATACTAGATTTACTGCACATCTTCCCCACCCAAATTATCAAGGGGTGTTAAGGAATGCTTAAAAGGGCCTGGGGGCTTCCTAGGTCAATTTAATTTAGTTTTGTAGCACTACCTTTTCAAGGAATATATGCTGCCATTACAATTAAGCAAGTTACTTTTCCTAGTTTATTATTTATGATTTTAATATAAGGCTTACGCTCGTACTATATCACTGCAATCCATACCCCTGTATCATGCTGTCCTATAAAGCAAAACTGTTGAAGTGTTTAGCAATTTACCACTTTGAATTATATTACAAATTCGCCTGGAAGTTGGTTTTTATAGTTTGATCTAAAACTATTACCCAAGTCTTGTACAATCTAATTAAATAAATTAAACCAGCCCTTGGGGACCTTTTGCTCTAAAATGAAATTTCAGATCCAAAGAGTGCCTGTAACCTTTACTGTAACCATGTCTAAAACGCTACTTGTAATTTCACAACTAATCAGATCTCGACAGAAAGGCAGACACTTGTTGATGGAACTCCTCCTTCCTGATATCCCCAAGGATAAATTTACCACATCATGATTGAAACTAATCCTATTCTATCAGAGCCCATATTTTAAAAAGAGCATTACAAGTTCTGAAGCCAGGCTTCTGGAATAGTGCTGCTCAGTTATAACGCAGGGAGATCACTCACCCCCTATCCCAGCTGCTGGACTAGTCAACTCACCAATAAACCTTCTTATTTCATGACATATAACACTTTTCTGCCAATTCAGAGTAGCTAAAAATCAGTCCAATTACGATACCCAAGCTAGGAGTGACTAGCTGCAATAAATTAGTACGAAAAAGAGTACAGTTGAAGTGCCAGTGGAAGAGTCCAGCTTTAAATGTGAATCACTGACCATGTGAATGGAGGCAATTTTTTTTAATCCTACCTCTCTTAAAAAATGTCAATAATCACTAACTGAACAGCAAGAATTAGCCTTTGTGTCATTAGGAAAATACCTAAATATATGCAAAAAGCTATAATCACAGCAAATCTAATCACACAGTACAACATCATCTGAAGTCAAATGCAAGGACTAGTTGCAGCAGATTTGTACATGACAGCTGAAAGTGTCACCTTTTCCCCTCAGTTCGTTACTCAGTAGCTGTAGTGCTCCCACGTGTGAGGTATATGTGGTTTCATCAGCACCTACACAAAGAGGCAGCACACAGGAACACGCCAGCTGAGTGTAGGCTCGATGTCTAATTCATCCCATAGAAGCATCTGTAGAAGCCCTAGCTGAACTCAGACAGAGCACGGGAGCTCGGGTACCACGGACATCAGTGTCACTTCAGAAACAGCAATCTCCAAAAGCAACAGCTGCTATCCACTGTTAGCACACCCTCTGATGTTATTTGCTACTAGTGATGGATTGGAGTTTAATGGCTGTCAGAGGCTATTGATCAAATACCTGGCTTTGTAAACCTGGATATCACCAGCCAGAAAAGCGCAAGAGTCGGTAATCAGGGCTCAAGACCTTGTATAGTTCACTTAGCATGCTTTTCTTCTCATTAGAATGGCTTTTATATGAATGGCATTGAGCAAGAGAATATTCTAGCACCTAAAGATGTTGTAATTTTGTCCACTGAAGCAGGTTCACCATCTCTCAAGGGCAGCCTACCCCCTTCCTGACTACGCCTGACCATCACCACACTCACGCACCCTGACTTCAGCAAAACACTTGCCTTCAAAGTGTTCCTATCCAAGGTGGCATGGTAATTACAGAAGCTTCAGTTGTACCCCTTAAAGCTCTGTACCAGCAAGAGCTCATTTCTCACCAGGTATTGTGCCTGGCCAATTAGACAAGCACAATAAACCATTCCTTAAGGTCAGTTGGACAGCTCGTGTTCTACCTTCAGAAAGTACTAAGCACTTCACTGAACTGAATCCTCAGTGAGCAGATCCTTGTAAGCAAAGACAGGATTATCAATGCAAAGATATGGCAAAAAAAGAATCCTTATGGAGAATGGAGGAAAGTGTGCTAATGCAGGTATTTTTGTTCTTGCCAGCTACAAGGAACAACACACTATCCATCCTGAAACACAAAGGTAACCAAGGAAGTGCTATGTCATTTACAAAAGGTTCACTTCGCTAGAGCAAAGCGGTTTTTTATTATTATCATTATTTCACTGCAGCTACTTCCATATATTTCAGTTTTGAAAGCAATACCACACAGCATCAAACATTTCTGATGATTAACAAGCCTGTAACAAGAAATACAAATTAGGAGATATTTAGAAAACATTAATTCCCTCATGTGAGTACTTTCAAAGGTCATCTCTGGTTTTTTTCCATTTCTCCAAACACGATCCTACCTTGTCCAAAATACCTCAGGCTTCAACCCCATTTGTTTGGTTTTGCTAGAGACTAGGAAAAGCTACAGTAATCTGATCTCCCTAGCAGATGAATCAATGGCTGAAAAGCATCACTAATTACAATAGAAGTATGTTCATTAATAATAGTATGCATTCTCACGGATAGCTGAATTTTAATTTTTCAAATACATACCCCAAAGAATATCATCACACTGTACCTATATAAATACCACAATATGACATCAGTGCATCATCTCCCACTGCCTGCATTTGGGGATGGCATATACAAATAAACACATTTCTTGTGCTACAGTCAGAAATCTGCATCATCAGCATGACACAAACCAATACGCTCAGGAAACCAGGTAACTTGTGTCAAGTATGGAAACAACAGCCGCCACTCAAACACTTCTTGCCAAACCCTACAGTCTGATTAGGCCAGAAACTGCATTTTTCCTTTGGGGTACAGACATTCTTCCTCACTTTGCATTTTATAGTAGACACAGAACCCATCCTAGTTTCATTGTCCTTTTAGTCTTTTTGTCCCCACAGTGAACTAAAATGCATCAAGTTTAATAGGAAGAGTTAGAAAGGGGCTTTTTCATCTCTTAGCTCACTGCTCCTTACAGAGCAAAGCACCAGAAGAAATGACATTTCACCTAAGTGCCAGTGAACCAGGATACTCCTGTATTTGCTGTCTTATCTTTGGAGATGCGATTCAATAATATGAACACGCTGCCACACAGAAAACAACTTAACTGAAGGTCAGATGCGACATAACTCACTAGGAATTAAAGACCTGCATGAAATAACTGCTGCTTCTTGCTTACAAATCCATTCAATGGGTTAAAAAGTGACTTAAACTATGAAGTCTCAGAGGGTTTTGTTCTATCTTACAGGTGATCTTTTACTCACATGGTAACAGCAGGTAACAAGATGCAAAAATTTCTGTATCTGTTCCTTGCTCTCCAGAGGCCCAGTGCCTCTGTGTGACTTTATACAGGTTGTAACCTCTCTGGATTTCATTTACCCACCTCTAAAATGTGAATAATGCTTAACTTCCTCCACGGAATTGTGTGGAGGCTTATAATATTAATCCTGGTAAAGTGCTTTGAAATCACTGAATTGAAAACAGTACAAAGCACCAAGTTTTATCTTGTGAATCCATTTCTTATTGCCTTTACCTTGTCACGCTCACACAGAATTAACTACGATCATTTAAATCAGTCTAGCTTCTGCAATAATAAACTCACCTACTTCTATAATTTAAAAGAAAAAAAGATGATAAAGGAAAAAAATCCCTTAAACACTTCAGTTTTTTGTACTCAGAGATGTAATACGTACTGTGATATCACTGACTGTGTTTCTCTTGCACCAGTGCTGTCTTTAACACTTCCAATTGCTTTTTTCCCCTGGCCTTCTCTATCTAGATGAACAGTGTTTAAGGAACCTTCTAAAAGCAACAGCCCATTGCATTATGAAAGCCTTTTTTAAATGGTTATGAAGTGATCCTAGTGGATTATTTTCTGAGTTGATATCAAAAAGCTTTTCCTTATATCTTTTTATGCATAAAATACATTAAGTGCTTCAATTCTCAGGAAGATAAAACATTCTGATAAAAAACTTAGTAGGCATCACTAAAAAGTGCTAAATAATATTAAAATCAATGTTTTGCTAAAACCCTGTTGATGCCCATCACACAGAAACGCAGTGGGAGTGTCAGATTTAAGACATTTAGAATTCACAAGAAGTATTTATGCTCTGAAGCAATCTCAAAGCACTAGAAAAACTCAAAGTTACTTTCACAAGTACTTGCATTATGTTTGTTTTAAACAAGCACAGAAGAATGTAAAATCCAACTAAACCCCCACAAAATAAGGGGCTGGGGTGGGGAGGAAAACCCCACCACAATTAACCCAAACATTTGCAACATACAGACAACTAGTCAGAAAGAAACTTCGTGGGCTAAGCAAGCATCCAAATGAGCAGATGTCTTCTTCAAAACTTGTCTAAACATCTTAGTACTTCCATTTCACTTACACCATGCCTTTTCCTGCATCCATCACTTCCTAAATTCTTGTGATTTCTGCAGGAATGGGTCATGAACAAGTGATTTATTTTTTTTTTTAATGCACTCACATCAGCTGGGCCTTGATCATCAGTATCCTGACATCAGGTCATAAAATGTCAGCTCCTTCCTGTACCCTGATTCCACCTTGATCTCATGGATTTTCCATTCCCAATGTTTTTTGCTACAAGTTAGCCCGGTCAGTCCTCTGCAAATGTTCACCAGAATATAAGCCTAAGTAAATATGATTAAGTCCATTTAGTACTGCAGCATAAAAGGAGTTTATCCATTATGATACTACATTAGAATCTGGCTGGCTGACAAGAACCACCCCCAAACTGTGCATCCAGGGCAGTACAGTAGGGATCAGGGCAGTAGGCTGGTGGAAATCAGAAGATCCTCTGGGAAAAAGGTGGTGAACTGAAGGGTGCAGTAGCAGATCTTTCTCAATAGTCATATTTAGCAATAACCAGTGTCTTAGCTACATTTTTACACAAGGCATCATTCATTGTATTAAAAAATAGTTTAAAAATCCAAATTACCTTTGTGGCAAATGTTAAGAGAGAAATTGTGAGAAGTTTAGGTATATACTGATCAGAAACATGGAGGAAGTTTTGCTAAAGTCACAAGTGTTGGCATTAGATTTAATAATAAAAATTTATTAAGAGGTTCCTCCACCCTGAAAGAAAACAATCTAAACATATTCATTCTCTGCAAACTACACAGGAAGGTATTCATCTAAGTTTGCTGTAATATACTTTAAAAGCAGCCTCAATGTAACGGCAGTTAAATCTCTGAAAAGCTACCCCACATTGTTCTATATTGCTTTACTGAACCCATGGGAGTACGTCTTTCTGTATGTTTTAGTGATGCACACAGCTTTGACGACACTTCAATTATCTCTGGCTGAAATTGAATCTGTTAAGAACACTGTAAACCGAATAATCCAATTCCTTCTAATACACCAGGCTGAATCCCTAAGCCCTAATGAATATTTTTCCTTTTTCATTCCCTCTCCCTAGAGCTAACTAAATTGTTGAGTCAAGAACCCAGCAATTACGTATCATTTAAATATTTTTAGTTCATATGCATTCATCATCTGCAAGTGAGGACGTGATTGCAGTAAGCTTCCCAACAATGCTATGTAATTTTAATTACCAGAAATCCAACACAGGAGGTGAAACAATGCCACCAATGTCTAAAACAATACACAACACCGATAACAATACTGGCATTACAGGAAAACACAGTGCAAGCTATGTGTGGGGTTTTTTTTTTAATAATCTAGCTTTGTGTACTTTGTGTTTCATACATCAAAGTTTATATTTAAAAGAACAAACAAACAGAAGACCTGTGCCTAGAACTTGCAATTCCTGGTCAACATATGTTCTCCAACAAACCTGAGAATCTTAAATACCACACAGCGGAAAGAACTTCCTAGTTTTGAGGAGATTACTTGCTATTCATGGCTCAAAAAATGTCCTAACACTCTGTTGGACAGGATAATGAGAACTGAAAATAATAATTAACACACACACCCCCACCTGTGAAGAGGTTTCTTCCTGAAAGAACCTAGGCTAGTGGAGGGGTTCCTGCCCATGTTGGGGGAATGTGGAACTAGGTGATGTTTTAATGTGCCCTCTAAGCCAAACCCTTCTGTGGTTCTATGACTGTATTTCAAAACTGGGGAGTCAGAGATCCCAAAAAAGTGATCACAATACACAGGGATCTCCATGTTTGTGAAGAAAGTCAGACACACACCAGTTTCCAAAACCACTTACCAAATCAAAGTAAATGCACATTTAGTGAGTCAGTGTAATCTTCATTAAACATTATCAACACTTATCTCTAAAAATGAACTCTAAACCCCAGTAAATGTCTTTTCAAAACCAAAATGCATAGTATTTAGAATAGTACACATATGAAGTTACTAAAAGCCGTTTTAAAAGGATGTGATCTCAAAAAGCATTAACTTTTCACTAATAATTTTCACTCTCACAAGTTTTGAAGTACTTTAAAGTGTATTAGATATGAAATGTAAAAGGCAATAATTTTTAAGATAAGTAGCCTGGGAGAAAAAGTTGGTTACAAAACACAAAATCCTGGGAATCAAAATTGAAGAGTGGGAAGGCTGACAGGAACAGGCTCTCTTTACTGTTAATTTTCTACTTCCAAGCAATTAGGCAGTCGCCTTCTACAAATAATCAAATCAGCAGGATGACAAGACCCACCTGTTACATCAAGCCTGGAACACACGTAGAGAGTCAGCTTCTGTCTGAAATTCAGCCAGAGTCAGACAATTAAATAGAACAGCTCTTGAAACGCCCAGTTCAGCCTGACTTTGGAGAATTCTACAAAGTGCTGTGGGATCTCAGGTTTTTGCTTAGAATCAAGGTGATTCAATGATTCAAATTACTGTAGTTTCTCTGAGGTCATTGCAAACTGCAATGCTAATTTTCAACCAAGCAAAGCTCCTTTAGATCAATATTGTTACATTGATCAAAATATGACAATAATTTAAATTTCTAATACAAACGCCTCTGAGTAATTCCAATCAATATGAAAACATCTGATTTACAAGGTAAATATTAGATGGATCAACAGTAATTGAAAAATACCGTCTTCCTGAAGCTATAGTTTTCCAAACTTTGATTCAATAAGATCTTCAAGAGACTTTGATGCCTTTATCCTTGCACATTAGAAGCAAGTAAGCATCTCACTTAAGGGAAGAGTTGCCCTATTTCAGCCAGAGATGCATCTTTCCCTGAACTTTACATCTGTTCATGGAAAACCTATGTAAGACAAACATTTTAGACCAGTCTAGAGAATGTCTACCCTCTTCCTCTTAGGCTAATTAGTATACTTTGAATTTTTTTTATTCAATTTACCACTATGTGACTCTCATATCAGTTTAAATTAGCCAGTCACGGTGACCAGAAATGCTTTTCTGCAAGAAAATTCCAAGAAAACATTTTTCTTCTCTCTTCAATAGCCAATGTAATGGTTAATCTGATGATAACAGCACCATCAAAACAAAGCATTACCTCATGGGGGGATTAGTTCCAAGCTTTACAGAACTAGAGAACCTTGAGTACAGGCAATTATCAGACACTGAGGACAATAAGAGTGACTTCCTACAAGCTCATTAACTCTATTGAGACAAATGAGTAATGTCAGTAATTTCCACAAGGAGGCATGTACAATCTTCTTCACAAAGTGGACATCTTAACTGCTCTCATTTCTCTTTCCCAGAGCTGTATTTTCCTCAGATCTTACTTCTTCATTTCCCCAAAAAAGTAAATCCAAACTATTAACAGATATACAGGGAGTCTGCTCTCTGGTCTACTTTTGTATCACCATTAATTCTGTGCCTTTCATGCTTTAAAGAATCTCCTTTCTTCTTAAAGGCTTTCTCACTGAAGTTACAGAAGTGCTTTTCTTGTAGCCACCCAAGCCAACTCAGGAACTAAAACAAGGTCAGTTTGGTCTCCAGTCATTCTTGTGTTTTAATTGCAAGTTTTACTCTGCATTCATTCTGACAACTTTCCCTTTCACACCATCCCTTCCTGGCACTACGGTATGCAAACCTCAGTTATCTCCTTTTAGAGTTCTCAGACATCTACACATTTCCTTTGAAAATGCATTGACACCTTCAAGACCCTTGCACCGTTTTTTTGGCAAAGCTCTAGAACTGTACACCATGATTATGATCACAGGTGACATTTGGCCCAGGCAAAATCAGTAACTGACATTTAGTGGGTGACCGCTTGAGGGAAAGTATTGTATTTTCAGCGTGTGATACCATGACCGGTGCAAGAGGCAGCAGCCAACTGTGCAACAATCCATACTTCTCTGAACACTGATAAACATCAGCAGCACAATATTCTGTTCTCACTGTTTCCATAGTCTGACTGTATTTCCCAGGTTTCCTTTCTTTTGACAGCATTTAATTTCCCACCTGACTCCTCACACCCACTCTACAACTCCATTGGGATCACCTACCTCCTATTAGTCTCCTTACTCTTGCAGAGCACTTTTGGTTTTGCACAAGCATGTTTTGCCCAGTTTTGAGAAGCCTTGAGACAGCTCTCAAATTACGTCCTTCAGGACATTCCACTCCATTTTCATACTGGCTAAGCTAAACAGTGCTTTCAGAAACCTTCCAGGTAACTCTGTTTCCCAAGAAACACACTCAACAGCAATAAAAGACTGTGTCATCAGTTTTTGGAGAAGACTGAAAAGTTAAACCCTAGAAACTGGTACCCATTAAATAAACCACAGGGTGGGGAGTTCTTTGGGAGAGGGTGGTGAGTTAACGTTTGATGTGTCAAACAATTCAGCCTTTATCTGAAACTCAGGACACAAGTCTCTCAGGACTGCAAGCACTGCTGTACTCAGATTCATCAGCTTCAGACTAGAAGGGGCTTTGTCACCTCCACCCTGATTCACCCACAGCATAGTAACACACAAATACTACTTGCTTAACTACTTAAAATTGTCAATATGTTCTCCAGTGATTTGTCCCAGTGTTCAAAGTAACTCTGTAGCAGCTTTACCATTACTGAGGCATCCAGGGTGCTTATCTGGGATACTCCCCAAACTCCCTCCCTTCTGAAGCAGGTTGGATCTGCAAAGTGTGCCACCATCTGTATGGTTTATCAGTGGGCCCTATGGCTTTGGATTCCCCCTGAATCTAGGGTGCCATCAACTTCATTTCTGTTTGCATCCACCTAGAGCTATCCAGTCCTTATCTAACCCAACTGTTTCCTCTTTACATCTAATGCCTCCTTTAAAACATATAATTCATTGCATATACATGTGCATTATGCAGTGGGGTTTGTGTGCTGCATTCTCTCCATCGAGACCCCCCACAAAACACTATTAAGAGAAATGATACATAGTATTATGGTATTCTGCTTTAAGATGTTTGAGACAAAAATCCTCCCTTTTCAACAGTTCTATGACATGTTCTCACAGATTTTCAAGAGAAGGATAGTTGGGTCTTTCCTAGGTTATTCTGACAGTCTTCCCTTTGGAATTTTTGAAAAGTGCTGAACCGACACACACACATGGATGTTAAACTGTTTAATCCTCAAAAGAGGTACAAAAAGCAAAAAAAACACCTGTTTCTCCTGGTGAACTTCAGAATTCATCCTTAGGAATGAAAACACAGCCCAGCCCCACACCCATTCAGTACTTGAGCCGTGCTGGCTGCTCGGTTACCTCAGCAAGACATCCCGTTCTTCTGTTGCTTTGGCAAAGCTCTCATACAGCATCCCCGCACCACAGTAGCAGTCCCTAGAGACAGCAGATTTTTAGTTCTCACTGAAGCAGTTCTTATTTACTGCTTAGGTGTATTTTAGAACAGAATTTATATATTCAGCATCACAGGGCTCTCCATGGCTGTCTCGGTACTGCATATGCTGCAGAATTTCCCATGTAGGATTTATACTTTATTAAAGCAATACTTTAAGCAATACTTAAGGTTAATGGAACCTTAAGTAACATTTAAATTACAAATGTAAAAGATTAAATTAATTATCAAGCTTAAATGTCAAATATATTGTAAATATAAAGAACATTACAACTAAAAAAAGCCCATTTATTTACCTCTGGTTTGAAAAATAAATGGAAGAAATACAGAGGACAATGCAGCCAATTCCTGCCTGTTAGCTACAGCTATGGAAATATCACTAGGTACCCTTGCATTGCAGGCATTGTATATCCATATGCATCCAATATTTACATGAAACCAGCCATAGCTAGAGAAGATTATAAAAATATTTCTCCTTAGTTTGGAAGATTGTTGAAAAGATCCTGTCGCTCTTCAAGACTAACAAACAGTTACTTGTGATCTCAACCACAGCAAACTCTGGTTCTGTTCTTGTCTTTCTGGAATTTGAGCTGCCACAGTTATTAAAGGCAATGTTTTGGACAGACAATAGCATTTTACCACCAGAAGACACATTTTCAAATTATGCTTTACAAATCAGATTGAAATGAGAGAAAAAACCACCCTAAAGGTTAAAGTCTCCAAAGAAAACGTCTATTTAGCTGTGGGGTTTAACAGCACCAAGCTTTGGAGGATCACTTTCTTTAAATCAATTATGATCAATACAAGCCAGATGGCTAGCCTGTCACACTGGATAGAGCTGTCTGCATGATAAGGTCACTGCATCTGTCAGTGGGGAACTGCGGCAAAGGCGTCACATCGAAAACTCCCCATACTCACAGCCCAGCTATTTGAGGAGAGTGCATCAGGGACTAAGATGTGCAGTGAAGGAATTAGATGAGGTTACCACATTTGACAGCGTTTGTCAAATTATCTTTTACCACCTCTGCAGAAAGAGCCAAGAAATAAAACTGCTGTATTACCCCTTCAGTCACAAGATATTTCTAACCATTTTTCTCCCATGGGGAGGTATTTGCTTTCCTTGTATTTTCAAACAACTTTTTGATGTAATTTCTAACAGACAGCATCATTTTAATGCACACCATACTGTGTATCAGCTATCAGTAAAGTTATTACCATAATTAAATGTCATCTCTTTGAAGGGGACAGAAATTGCAAGTTCCGGCTATATCATGACTGGTATTGTACTGCCACTTGTAAAATAATCTCTCCTGCTGCTCCAGAACTCACTCCAGAATAGCAGTGATTACCAAGCTACATGACTTTATCAGTACTGCTACCATGTAGATGGTGAGACACGCACCATCTCACTACAAGGAAAAAAATTCAGAGAAAGTGATACAATTTTAAAACCAGGTACTAAACCAAACTGTTTAAGGAAGGTTTGAAAATACCCACAGGTCTTTCTTTGGTGATTAAATGTCAGTTTTGGTTACATATGCCAAATTAAAATGAAAATATTAAAAAAAGATTAAAACCTCCTTTTCTTTCTTTCTTTTTTTTTCCCTCCCCCCCCAACCCGATGGATGACCTCACCTGGACCCTCACTTTGCTTCCCTAAAACTGTAATTATGAAGATGATGAAGGGCCTGGAACATCTATCCTATGAGGAAAGGCTGAGAGAGCTGGGGCTGTTCAGCCTGGAGAAAAGAAGACTGAGGGGGGACCTAATCAGTGTTTATCAATATCTTAAGTATGGGGTGCAGGGGGAATTGGCCAGCCCCTTTTCTTTGGTCTGTGGGGACAGGACAAGGGGCAATGGCTGCAAATTGGAGCACAGGAAGTTCCACACCAACATGGGGAGGAACTTTTTCACAGTGAGGGTGAGGGAGCCCTGGGACAGGTTGCCCAGGGAGGTGGTGGAGTCTCATTCTCTGGAGATACTCAAGACCCATCTGGATTCCTATCTGTGCAGTATGAGCTGGGGAGCTGCTTTGGCAGGGGGGTTGGACCCCATGATCTCTCGAGGTCCCTTCCTACCCCTACAATTCTGTGATTTACAGAACTGATAGGACTCAACTGAAAAGAAACTGATAAATTTGGGGGGTTTTTTCCCCCCTAAAATACGGTTCAGAATAAGTAACACTGTGTTGTTTAATAGCCTGAGTACTAATAAATAATTCACTACAGAAACACTTTAAAATATTCAAATATTGTTTGAACAAGACATTTAACCCATCATTTACATACAGTGTATTACTCAATAAGACTGTTTCCCATTCATGTTATTTTTTCATTCTTTCAAAGAACAAAAGAAACAATGAAAACAAAAGGTTAGAACTATATATCCTCTGACATTAATAAATGTCCTCACTGCATGTGAAAAAAATTAGAGCTGCACTTTGTAAGTATATGGCTGTAATATTCCTGCTTAAAATACACAAGTATTTCTTGGCTTAGCTAATAGAGAATGTTTTATGTATGTTACCAATTACCATATATTCAGTGAACTACACGGTTTTAATAGGAAAGCAGGCACCTTCAATATGGACTGTGTTTGCAACAAGACATTTCTCAGGTTTTCAGACACTGCAGATTTATGAGATTCACAACAGACAATAAAACCTGGCTGTTAAACTTTAAGACACGTAAACCAGGCAGTTTTAGAATAAGTGTGTGAGCTCTTCAATGCACGTCCTAATCTCAAAGTTAAAATTAATAAAAGCTTACTCTGTGTTCAGATGGTTTCTTTCCTTGACAAGACAATAACATGATCTTCAGCAAAGCACGTTCTGAGGGCCTACCTGTGAACTCCCCCCAGAAGAACATTGACAAGGCAATCTGATTTCCTGGATAATAGAACTCTTTTATTAATTAGAACATATTATCTACATTTTTCCTCCTAAAGTGTAGAGAGACATACACATCTTTCGACTTGTTGGGAAGAATTACAGAAACGCTTTGGTTAAGCCTCAGAGAGTTGCTCATTTTTGTATTAAATAATGTGAATTAGACCAGTGATATTTTTCATTGCACTTCAAACAAAGCTTAAAATATCTCAGTGGAATGAAGTCATCCAAGTAAACCAGAATGTGTTCAAGCTCTCTGACAGTCAACAAAGTACCTTCTAAAGCATTAATATGTCTATAGCATCTTATTCATACTGCACTAAAAGTAGTATGGGGTGGGCAGAGCTCCTCAATGAGCTGGTAAAAACCCCAAGCCCTTTAATCACCGAACTTCTGTAGAATTCCAGAGCTCTGAGGTTTGATAACCCAACAACTGAACTTCTTGTCAGTATCTCTCCCAGTCCCTTAGGTTAGTGTGACATTAGACCATTTAAAGAAAATCCTAGATATTGACTGCTTATTGCCAAGCACTTGTTTTGGATATAGAATTGGGTTTGTATATAGAATTAGCAGAATATAAATAAATAGAAGCAGAAGGCATAACAACCTTGATTACTATTTCTGTATAGTTACCAGTGACTAGTTCCATTGTCCCTGAAGAAAACACATTTCTTAATTTGTTCTCCCACTCCTACATGTTAAAAAAAAACCCCAAAAGGATAACAACAACAACAAATTTTTACTCTCCCTTCCCTCCTGCCCCCAGGAGAGGAGACTACATAATGGTTGGAGAATATTAAGTACTAAACAACTTGTCAGCATTAAGATACAGCATGTAACTAAAAGATAAAATGTTTTACTTTTACTCCACTTTATATTCAGAAAAAATTCTGAAAACTATTTCAGCTCCTCAGTAGGTATTAACTACAAAAAGCTTTTCAGAGGGGAACCACTATTCTTTTCCATGTTGCTTTCCTAATATAGTTCTCTCCACAGGATCAAGAAGTAAAGCAGGAATTTAAGAAAAAAAAATACTTTCTGTGATACATGAACAAAGAGAAATGCTTTAGTCCTCATTCACAGGTGGAGAGATGAGGTTCGTACACAAAAGATAGTTTAACTTTTATTAAATGGAGAGGTTAGTGATACACAAGATATGCAGGGGAGACAGAAATGAAAAAGAACAGAGTATTTTCTAGAGTCAATAACCTTATTCCCTTACACTCAGCAGGTGCAATCCTGAAACAATGCTTAATAAATCAGCAACTTAATCCTATTAAAAGACTGATGAGATTTTGACATTTCAACAAGGGTACAGGACAAAGCAAGCAGCTCCATCTCAGTCAGACAAGTGGAGGTGGGCAAAGCACAGCACCCAATGTTGAAGCACCATGTATCTGGGGAGGAGACTCTGCCTCCAATGTTACAGAAGGGAATACTCTGCCTCTCAGTTGTGCACAGTGTAAGAGACAATTTCCAAGCTGCAAGCAGAATGCCAAAGGACACCACAGCTTTCAACTTGCAAGCTTAGGTACCAATAACCACAGATCCACAGGAGCACAAAACTGCTGTGACTTGGAAAACCTGTCAAAGAACTTGATTAAGTGCTCAGAATATTGGGTTGCTATAGCTCTTTGTGGATAAATAGTGCTGGTTTAAGTTAGCTATTTGAAAATTGGACCCAAATATCTTCACAGGCTGTGACACTGGTCAGATCCTAACTATAACATAGGTGTATCCTTATCTTACCTTCCACATGTATTTAGTAAACTAAACATACAGGATATCTTTGCTACTCATTCTGTGGTATTTATTCATCAATCAACTTTATAACTTCAACAGAGCATTACTGGAAAATATGCTGCCCAGCCCCACTTTAAATACTGCTTCATTTTGGTGCAATCCATGGAGAACAACAGCATGGTATTTCTTTGAATGGCTGGCAGCTGTAAGTTTGGGTCTAGCTTCTTCTGAAGACCTTCCTATCCTAATGCTGGGTTTGGGTGGGGGTCTTTGGGGGTGTTATTTTGATTTTTTTGTAGGATGCATTTTTAACACCAGCAGCTCTTCTGAATGGCTACCTAGAAAGGGATGTCAGGCTGTGTACAGAGCTTGAGAAATACAACAGGGAGTCTTCATAGCACAGAGACATTTCTTTTCTGCAAGGACAGGTACCTGTGAATTTTGTTGGCGTTTGGGAACAAATTCGGAGTTAGGATCTACAAGAGGTCCTTCCCAACTGGCAAAGAAGACAGGACAACCAACAACTGTTCCTTTAGACCCAACTAAACAAGCAAACGACTACAACAATATTAATACAATAATTATTTTCACACTGGGATGCGATAACACAAAAAAGCAGCAAACACACCTCTGAACGCGTCAGCTAGAGAGACAGCTGTCCTCAGAAAGATAAGGGCGAATGGGGCAAAGTAAACAGGATCATTATTCTTTCCTCTAATTGCCATTTGATGATGAGGAATATTAACCTAAATTATTCCTAGTCCCTTTAAGAGACATTTAGTATCTGTGTTACTAAGCCTAGCTAAGGCAGCCTAGTAGCTATAGAATTAAGCAGCTACTGACAAGCCCACACTACGCTCGTGGTAATTTCACTGAAGGCAGCTTTCACAGCTAATTGGAGCCTGAACCCAAATATTAGAAGAAAAAATACAAACAAGAAGGAAATGCATAATATATCATTCTTGATCATTCCTTCAATAGGAAAAAAAAAAAAAAACCCTCAGCATTTAGAGAAAACCATCCAGTAAGTAATTAAGTATATTATGTTAACCTTTTGTTGCTTTGTACCCGATGGATATAAATAGCTTTAATGGAAGAATGTTTTTCAAGCTCCCTGCTAAGCATATTCACATAAGAAACCATTTTACGTGACTTTTTACTTTTGAAAAAGCTTCTGCTGTGCTTATCTGTCTAAAAAACAGATCAATGTCTAATTTTCTGTATTCATGGCTTATACCCCTTCATCTTCATCAGCTTATACTTTATAAAACAATTATAGTTAAAATAAAGTAGCTCTTATAGAATTTTTCCTACCTTTTCTTCCAATAAAAAGTTGTTTAACAATAAAAATCATGAACCTATAGAATACTTAGTGAAATACTACTAGATGTCTAGGTATGAATTTTCAGAATTTGTTGCTTCAAACAGAGGATAAGGCAGAATCACGACAATTCTTTGAACAGAAAGCATATCTTCAACCAAACTAACCCCCAACCCAACTCCTATCTGGGGTTCCAGTGACCATACCTAGCACACACAAAGTGTACAGGGCTGTTTGGGAAGAGATGGTTTTAAAGGGAAGGACTGATGCCCAAGACGCTTTCTCAAGGACACCTCCAATGTCCCGTGACAGCTCTGGGCATTCACCTCAGTACAAACTGTCTCATTCTTACCTGAGCTATTCAGCGTGAAATCCTGTGCTGAAAAATGACTGTGTAATGATAAGAACATTTTCCTCCCTTGTGTCTTAATCAGTTAATAACAAATTAAGGTTGATAATTCCAGTACAGTACAGTGTTATCGTGCTGTATAAATCCCTTCCAGATGTTAGTAATAATACCAGCATGTCACGACCTCAAAATATATATTTTTTTAATATATATACACACACCTACCTATATACACACAAAGACTATGTATAAAAGCCTTACTGCAAGCTTTTTCAACAACAAAATAGAGGGGAAAAAAAAAAACTTATGAGAAAAATTATTACTATGCATTTGTGACTGTATACCTAGATATCCAGAATTTTCTGAGCATTCCTCTTCACATTCCTGAGTGTACTCACATCACAGTCACACTTATTTGTAATGTGATACAGAAGTTATTCATTTTTATCTCCAAGATAAATTGAAAAAGTACAATTACAAATTCATCCAACTTAATATCAAGTAATATATTCACAGCAACCTTCTCTCATATCACGTTTATTCATCAGAAAGGCTATTTTAATTTGAGGAGGCTGGCATTATTATCTTGGCATAATAGTGGGCTGAATCTGATTATTAGCAGACAAAAAAGTGTATGGATAGAAATACTGTACTGTGCACCTTCTTCTAGCAACAAATCCCTATTCTACCTTCTCCATCAAACAGCTCCTACACCCAATACCAGCTGCCAAACACCCTACAATGAGCAGCATCTCAAAAGCTACTGCATAGCTGGCTCCTGCATCCCCAAAACTTCCTGGTACTCTGAACATGGTCCTATCCACAGGCAATCTTTCTCCTACTTTGCATGAAATATTAGCAGTTGCACGCTTTGCTACTTAACAGTGACTTTGTAAAAGCAACATATACCATGAAGAAACACCATTACAGTACTACCTAGGAGAAATAACAGAGCATTATTTGTACAGAAAGGTACACTTCAGCTGAGTTACCACTGCACAGCTAATAGAGCTAAAAAGAATTGATCGTAATTCCATTTCTTGGAATGGTAACTTTTATTATTATTATTATTATTTAACGTGTGGAATTTAAGGAAATATAAATAAGAGGCAATCAGCATGAAATCTTATTTTACCATAGAGACCTAGACAGAAAAGGAGCAAGAAAACACAAGGTGTGCATTTCTTACGTGTAAGAACATGCTTCACTGTGGTTACATAGTACCGTTTTACCTTGTGCATAATAAAAAGGATGCCATTTCTCTCCCATAAAGCTCACTGGATGGATGATGCAAATAGAACAAACCAGAACAGGAAATGTGAAGTTGTTGTTTACAGAAAAAAAGTGGATTTTAACAAGCCATTAATCTCTCACCACACATCACAAGTTAAGCAATTTGCAACTGAACATGAGAAAAACTTGTATAGGTCACACCTGCTACTTACAGAGTGTTGACATTCTTGCCATGTTTCACAAATACACTGTCAAAACTTGAAAGTACAGGACAAATTTATGCAATTAAGTTTTTGTTTGGATTACTAAAACAAGCCATAATTGATTGCTCATATTTCTTTGCTTCATTAATGACTCTCTAATTAGCAAAAACTTATCAGTATCTGTGACTAGAGGGTTAGCAGCCAGTGATACAGGTGTGAAATAACCCAATTTACAATATCAGATGATGTTAATGATTTCACACAACGAAGCAAGGTCCCATTGAAATATACTCTCTTTTCCTATTACTACCTACGGACAATCACAGTTTTATATCATGAAAAGATTACTATACTTATCTTCTCATTAGTAGCTAATTTTACTCAATCCTCCTGCAAAACTCATTATAAGAATTTTTTTCAGGCTGAACAGAATTAATAGGGCACTTGGACCCCACTCATTTTTCTTGTGGTATAATAATTAATAAGCACTTACACACAAAAATCAAAATAGTTTTGTTAACTAATTAGTAACACTAAGGAGAATAAAACCTGTAATACATTAGGACTAAGAAAAACTCCTTTCAGTGGGTAATAACTGAATTTCCCTAACTTGCGGTTGTATTGTAATAAAATCAGTGAAATTAAAGCAAAATATGAAAACTATTTCCTTTACAAAATCACAGCTGTTCCTCAAAATGCAGGATGTAACTGTGAACCTCTGAAATTAAACGAAACACTGGTTTTATTAATGATTTAGAGGGATTGATAAGCAAGTTGATGAATTCCACTGATTAAATCAAACTGGTTTTGTCAGGAAAACAGACAGAAAGCATTTTAGAGCTCCCTAAGAGTGAGACTGTTTTGCCATCAAGGAAAACATTCTATAGCTACTTAACTAAGGCCTTCTGCTGGAAGATGAGAAAACTCAAATTGATACATCAGGACTCAGAAAAGAGTGGGATACAATGGCATGGTGCATGAGCACCCAAACTGATTTGGCATAGTCTCTTAACCTGGCCCTTTTGGTAAATCTTAAGCAGTGTTCTCCCACCTCTTTACAGTCAAGAATTGGACTCATTCATGGTTTTGAGGCAGAGTAGCAACTGATATTGTGACCACTTAAGAAATGAAAATAAAAAGCAACAATGAAGAAAGTGTGATAAATATGGCATGGAGAAAGTGTGAATAAAATGTAACAGTTCAGCTTACACAGACCAAGTGTCTCAGACCAGCAGGACTGGAGGTCCCAACGCTCAGGGAAATGCACAACTGGTACCAGATTGGAAGCAGCTACAGTGCAACAATGGGTAAATAGTCCTAAGTACCTAGGCTGTAATAAAATGTTGGGGTTTTTTAATGAAAGAATAATAGTTATAATTTGCAAACAGGCAAGTCAATCATATCCAGAGATCACAATGCATTTTTGCCTCTTATCCCTGCATACAGCCAGTTAGGGTACTTCAAAAATCCTTCCCTTCCCACTCCCCAAGCAGATATTCACAAGTACTGAATTGAGGGGTCTAAAACAGGAACACAGGTTACTTGAAATTTCAGGGTAAATAGGTGGACTCAAAAAAAATGTAAACACACATTTTCAAATGAAAGGCACTGGAGGCACACAGCTGCCAATTAATGTATCATGTCAATGTTTTGGATTACAATATAGTCTGCAAGCACAGCAAACTGTTTTGCTCTTGCAATAGCCAATTTTGATTTATGTGAGTATCAGCACCTCAATATAAAATCAAGCTCAGATTACACAGACGTATTCTGTTTTATTACTTCGTTTGAATTAAGTTTTTGTAAATCTTTTTAAACATATTTTTGTCCAGAGAGTACTGGATTCTTCATCTCTCTGGATTTTAACAAAGTGTTCCACTGAGGTTGGTTTGGGTTTTTTTTTTTCTTTGGGGGGGTGGTTCTTTTCAAAGAGCACCATACACATTCAGTTATTTTTAGGTTTTTGTTTAAAAAAAAAAAGAAAAATCTCACCCCCACTATGCAATTCCCTAAAAGCAAACAACCACCCCCAATTTTATCTAACTTAGAATCAGTATTTTGGGAAAAAATGCCTGATAGCTTTCTTCTTAACCTATCTTTATAAAGCTTTCTCAAGATCAAAGAGGTCTTGCTCAGACAGATGCATTTTCACAGCAATGGCTAGCAGAAAGAATAGCCTTCAAGGAAACTGCTCAGTGAATCCCTAAGTAATCAGGCAGCAGAACAGAGTATAAAAACCTTCAAAAAGGTCAATGGAGATGGGAGGGAAAAAAAAAATCTTGACCATTAATTTAAACAAAAGAAACCCAAACCAAGAGAGTTTAATGCACTACCCAGGATTTAAGCACTAACTGTGGAATTCAGCCATATTTGTCAGTAAACTCTCTAAAATAAAGAAATGTGTTAATGAAAGTAGCAACTACTAAAAAAAGGAACAAGAAATATGCAAAATTCAAATCACTACACTGTTTCTCTTTAAGACAAAATGCCTTTTGTTTCTTATTTCTAGCACTCTTGCTTAAGCAAATATTTTAAGAACAGCAGCAAAAAAATCCCTCAGGATATTAAGAAATCAACTGAGCAGATGATTAACCCCACTATGCATTTAATATAAACAATTAAAAAAATATACAGTGCTTCATAAGAATCAATTAAAAATCATTTGTTTGTAGTATAATGGGAACCTAGCAAACTTATTCCAATCTCATAACCTCTGTCAGAACCTGAATGGATCTTATTCTTCCCTGAGACATCCATACTGCACTATCACTGGTCCTTATTAGGAGGCTCACATGAGCTGGTTACCTACATATCCACCCAGGATTCCCATGGGAGCATTCATGCAACGCTTGTGTCATTATTTTCTGTGTAGCTTCAACTTACCAAGCCAATGGCAATTGTACTCATTAATGGCCTGGTCACACACAGTAATTCTGAATCAATTCTGCATGTGCCACGGAGTTGGGCTGAGCATGGACAAGTGCCAAAAGCTTTTTCTACAAAAACCTCATTTCCAGACAGAACAAGAGAACCAGTGCAGCACAGCCAGGCACGCAGAACGCAAGAGTGAGTCCATGCCCTTCACACAGGGCCAACAACAACGGAATGACATTGAGATTCTCCTTACAAAGCTGACTTGCTCTCCCTGCATTGCATATTGTTCATAATTTGCAAGGTTTCTTTTTTTTAAATGCAATTCTTTCCCCCAAAGTGAGTTCATGCAACATACATGCCTATGATTTATTCTAAAGCTCTGTCATGTTGAGAGGTGACATTAAACCTTCAAGATCACCACTGCAAGCATGCAGTCGTATTAACACTAGTCATATGCACACTTCCAGAGGTTCCCCCTCACCCCCACCCTTTTCCTGTTTGGATGCATTGTGAAGGGTTTCATTGAAACACCAGAATTACTTTTAACACACTGAAGTCATACCCAAATTTAAAACAATAAATGGGAGGAGACAACTCTACAAGATCCCTGACATATCTCCTCGAAACCCTGTACCATGGGTTTCAAATGAAAACAAAAGCAAAGTACTTACTAAGAATACCTGGGACTTTTTAGACTGTTTTATATATAGGCCAAAAAGCACTCGATGAGATTGCAGTTCTTCACATCAACCCTAAATTTTAAAAACTACCCTCTTACAACAGGCTTAAACAAAACTTCCTAAGCTTACCTCAAGGACTTTACAACAGTGGCTCCTCCCTTCATTCCATTGCCCACACAAGATTTAGAGATGAACAAAGCTTTAAGATAATGCTCTTGAAGAATTTCAACCCTGTAAACAGCTTAGATGGCTTCTATATACTCTGGTCTTCTGATAAAACTGAAGAATTGACTGTCACAGCCAAATCCTTACGTACCAGAGCTTAACCAGAGGGACAGGTTTCCTTTCTGGCTACACTTAATGAGAATGGGAAGGGAGCACAGCCCTGAAGGAAGGTGACACAGGTTGGTTCACGTCCTCACTGTGTGGACAAGCAGAAGGGTTGTGTTACATAGCATAAACTACTACATTATTTATATACATAGTAGCATAAGTGTTACATAGTAACAAATTTAGCCATTACTGTGATATTTGTTACTATGTAATGGATTTATATGTTACATAGTAACACAAATAGCATAGTAACAAAGAGGCTTTAAAATATACTTTTTTGGTGTGTGTTTTTCCAGTCAAAGAGTGTGAAACAGTTCCAGAGTTCCACTTGTAGGTCCTGGAACACAATTCATCTTTGCCTGCCTGAAGTTTGAAATAAGGACATGGTGTGAGGGGTTTTGGAATGCTGCATTGCATCTGACTCTGTGGTGTTAGTGATGGAGGACAAACCAAGTCTGGCACCATGTGGAGAGGACAGGAGAAGGAAAAGGTTTAAAGAAATGCCCTACTGGCAAGTGATGTGTTATAAATAGTATTTCTGCAATTATTTCTGAATCATCATACACAGTTTTTAGGATTTCCTTGTAATACACCATAAATGCCTTCCACATTTCAGAGCAGACCTGAAGTAAACATCATATTTCAGAGTCAATTTTAATTGCAATATTAACCTTGTTACTGGAACAGCATTCAATTTCAAGTATGACCCACAAAGCACAAACTCTACAGCTGTTAGGGAGACTGAAAAATCTAGGTGCTGCTCAGTTCTGAAAGGAAATTTCTCTTCAGTCCTTCCTTTCTAAAATATTTCTTATATCCAAGATAATATCTGTAGTCTTCTCTGATATGTCACAGAATATTCACTGGCTATGCACTACGGCACCAGGGAAGCTGTGGGGCCTCTGTTTGAAAGGTTTTTAACAAGAAACCAATATTTTGAGCAAAATGAACCTCTACCTGTGCAGGTTGACTTTGTTGTTCACTTTTTAATACTGAATGTTAACACTAGTTCTCCAGGATAGTTTGCATCTTCATTCATACACCAGCTAGATAAGAGAGACACTAAAGCAGGTGCCTAACAAGCAGTCTCAAGTTCAGCAAGGACATCGCTGATCTTTATTTTACCTTCCAAATACTGTTCCCCAGCTGCAGCTGCCTCAGGGAGTGTAACACTTGTCCTTTGACAGACTGGATGCTGTGAGCTTCGGAGGTGTGACAGGCAAGAAAGTTGCCTTGGACTATCCTGAAGTTTCACAAAACTAACATGGCAGCCAGCAGAATCTTTTACTTTTCATCTGGTTCTGGAAACTGCTTATTTCAAATTATAAAATGTGTACATGTGCCTCTGCTTTCTCCAGCTGCTGGACTCTCATTGTATTTGCTGTAGGGCATCCCCCTTCCAAGTCACAGTGCTTTCTACTAATTACGTGCCTCAAGCCCTATGTCATCTGTCCTCCTTCTGTGCTCTCCAATCTAGCCATTAATCCACAATACAACTTTTTCATAGTCCAGTATGAACCAGTCAGTCACACAGCCCCTTCTCCACCCGAATTGATGGCCTTTACCTCACTACATCACATCTCGACTAAGAACTCAGCTTTAAGAGACAGCAAGTGTGATAGACAAGCACATTAGAGAGTGAACATGAAGGAGTAAGAGTGAATGAAAGTGCACAAGGAATCTTGGGCAGAAAAATATGGTTTCTATCAAGATTAAGAAAAAAGTGGATGCAAAAATTCTGTCATTAAATAACTGACACGGGATAGATGGTTTCAGACCATCTTAACCTCAGTCAAATGAGTATAGAAAGAAAGAAGAAAAAAAATTAGCAACAGCTAACCTAGAGAATTCCCAAATCAAGCAAATAACAAGCAAAACAGCAAGGAAAAGCATAGAGAAGTTCCTTGTCTCTTCCAGCCTGATGTGTTCCTTCTGCACTGTAATACTGGACACAGCCTTGAAGGAAAGGATGTCACAGACCTCCACAGGACAGCAATCCTTCCTGGGCTGAGGGAATAGGGAAGACATACAAGAAGCTTTCAATATCTTATTTCAATATATCAATTCATAATCTTCTTCTGCTAGCACATCCCATTGCTCATCCTCCTTAGCATAATACAAGGACTTAAATTACTATCTCCCAGGTAACTGAGCTTGATTTAACTTCCAGTACTCCATACTTATGGCAGGCACTAGGGCCACTGTCAACTGAAGGAAAATTAGCTCTTGCCCTGACCACCAATACAGCACAGAAAATAAAATAAATAAATTTTTTTTTAAAAATCTTTAAAAGTTATTTAAAGAGCACAAAAAATATTTTTGGGAAAGTAGGATGACAGGCAGCTAGTGAGTGAACTCCAAAGTTGATGACATACACTGTCTCCCCTCAGATTAACTTGTTTTATTTATGTTGAAAAACAAAAATATGCATTTTGCTAAGTTACTGTGATTTTTATTGTGCCATTATTGCTGAGTGAGTGTTCAGCTCTCAGTCCTTCTCAGATCAGCACAAATAAATAAATCAGGAATATAAATTAAATCAAAGAAAGGAAGCTTAATACAGCATGGGAGCTGAATTTACTGTCCCCACCCTCAGAAAATTCTCTACCATTATTTTAGGCAGGCCACAAAATGAAGGAACTCTGGAGTTTTTACATGATGCTCTGTTCTAAAATTGCTCCAAAACCATAAAATATGATAATCTGTGGTTTTGAAAGCTCAGAGCAACATTGTTAAGTTTGTTACACTGTAACAAATTTGACAGCAGTTTGACTTCTCAGTTACTTCCTTTTAAGTTTTAATCAAACCATCTTAATATTTTAAGACTTGAGCCATAAAGTCATCTTGTCATATCAATATGCATTTCAAAATGTAGATAAGTAAAAATTATTCAGTCCTTGGATCACAGACATCTTAACTTGCTTGATTAAACCCTTTTTGAAACTTATCCATCTTTTGCTCAATCTCCAGTGAGCATTCCTCTAAAATATCACTCAGCTCCTGAAATCCCCTAAAAAATGTACAGCAGCTTTCAGTTTCTGTGTAGGGAATACTTCATGGGGTCCAGAAAAAGGCAAGCAAAAAAGTACATGCTAAACAGCAACTCAGATGTCATTTCTGAAAAGAACAAGAACAGCTGAGAATCCCTGGTCTAGTAAATGTGTCAGATATTTATTTCAGGAAAATACAGATTTTAAAAACTGGAATGGCAAAGGCACGTTTTGTCCATGAGTATATTCAAACATTAATATATGCCACTCTACTAATACAAAAGAAATTACCAAAGCTTAATATTTCACAGAGAAAAAAAGCAGAAAAAAAAAATCAACACAAGGCAGTTCAATGAAATTAAGCTCCATAAATACATTTTGATGAGTTTGTAATGACTAACCATGAGTCTAAGGGGTCATAACAGCCCTTAACTGTGAAACTGTCAAATAATTCATTTACACCAACTTGAAACCCCTCAGCTTATTGAAGGTTAACATTTGTTAACTTTAACATCTATAAAAAGCAAGACCCACTGAGAACACACCACTGCCAGAAGAGTTCAGACCAAAGGTCAGCCTGTGCTCAGACCGTGTCTGTCTGTGACACTTTTTGTGAGCAGGGACTACAGCTCACAGGTCCCACAAATGTCCTCTTACCCAGCACTATTATTTTGTCTTGAACAGCTTATTCCCTCTTTATTCTAGCCACTGCTACGTGTGTGGGATGAGTAATAGGAGGACTAAAGGATGAAGCAATTCCTTTTTCCCTTCACTGTCACCTACAGCCTAGAACTCTGCAAGTCACAACTGCCTCTGGTTTCAGCACTGTTATGAATTATGAGAAAGATACTAAGCAATGCCCTGATCTGCTGGATAAATTGTATATTTCTAGGATACATGCACATTCATAAAAGGTGAGGTTGTTTCTTGGTTTTTTTAGTATCATAGCAAATATCCTCATGAATCACTGCTAAACCTTACATAAGATCAACTTTAATAATGATAGGTTTACACTGATATGTAAAATATATACTTAACCAAGCCTATATTCCTATTTTACATTACCTTATGATCACCAGAAGTAAGAGCCACTTGAGTTTAACTATGCATTCTTATGCACAACCTAATTAATTCAGAACACAAGGGCACAAGTCGGGAAGTCAGAGAGACTCAGCACAAAACAGTGAGTAACCCATAAGTACCATAGCACATAGAAAACTTAAACCTAGAATTTCTCATACTTTTAATATTGGATATTAATGGTGGTGCTTCCAGAAATGGAAACAAAATACATCCTCCTTTCTTCAATAACCATTTTGGTTAAAAAGTTAAGTTTGAATCTTAATGGTATGCTACCCTGAGCTGCATGACAAGACACACACGCTTCAGAGTCACTTGAGTTTTTCCTTCAAACACCTTGTAGCTAGAAAGATCCCTTTGTCAGGAATCAAAGGCATCCCAAAGATCAATGAACTCAGCACCAAGCTTTTGATTTGGAGATATTTACCTACTTGTTAACAAAGGGAAACAATACAAAGCACTGATCAACCACAGAATACAAAGCAGGCAAAGCCAGCTGGTTCATCACAGAAATGAGTTTCTTAATGCAAAGGTCTTGTTAAAAAAAAGCAGCTTTACACACCATTTACTTCAACATCAATAAAGCTAATATCTAATGTCCATAACCCTATGTCAGTTTTTTCCCTCTCCTTGTAAACTGGAATTATGTTATTTACATCCCACTTCCCAGGAAAAAGAGAAAGATCTTATAACCTATCAAGAGAGACACACATTTCTGGTTTAGACAAAGCCAAACCCTGCCAGCTGACAACCTGTGCATCTCCACTGGGAGAATTCCAGCAAACTAGATAGCAGACTAAATATATTATCTGTGCCCCTTCTGATGTTTACTTATTTTGTTTATAAAAATCAAAGAGTACTTTCTTTTTCTGTCTGATCTTACTGAAGGCTATGGAGTAACTCTGTGGCAAGTAAACCCCAGCCAGCAGCTAAGCACCTACTCGCTCCCCTTGCCACAGGATGAGGGAGAGAATAAAGCAAAAGCAAGAAAACTCATAGGTGAAGACAAACACAGAAGAAAGCAAAGAAGATGGGGAACAAACAAGTGATGCAAAGACAACCACTCATCACCACCCACAAGCAGACTGATGCCCCTCAGTCTCTAAGCAACAACCAAACACCTTGAAAGACCAAATCCCTCATGTTGGGAGTTTTGGGGGTTGTTTTTTGCTGGGTTTTTCCCCAATTGTTGAGCATGGCATTTGATGGGGTAGAGTGACCCATTAGCCAATTTAGGTCAGCTGTCCTGGCTGCATCCCCAGCCTATAGAGTAAGAGGAAGCCTTGACACCAGGCGAGCACTGCTCAGCAACAGCCAAAACACTGGTGTGTTATCAGCACTGGTTTACTCACAAATGCAAAGCACAGCACCATATGGACTACTAAGAAAAAAGTTGATTCCATCACACTACCCAAAAGGATAGGACATAAGTTATTAATACCTAGTATCAAAGAAAAGATTAATTTGTTTAAACTCCTCTTTCAATCTGCCTTGTCTATACAAACAAGTATTTGCTGTGAATTCCACTTGTAGCCAAATTCCACAAGAACTTCTAAAATCTGAAAAATTAAGTAAAATCTTCTATGATTTTAGTAACAAACCTCCAAGGCTAAAAAATGCTTCAAAAACCTCAGGAATTCTTCGCATTATCCCTCTCATTTTCCTCTTGCCAGCAACATAAATTACAAATATTAACTTATTTCTGTATCCAAATAAAATTCCCTCTCCTCCCCAGAGTAGCCACAAATTTAACAGTCATGCAAAAGAAATGTGGACCCTACTGTACTGAGTCAGGTACATCAGATTTATGTTAAGCCATTAAAAAGCATTTACTGTATTTATTTCTGCAAATACCCTGCCGGCCTCCACATTTCAAAACTTTATGCTCCTATATGCAGGAAATATATGCAAATGGAGTACCCACTGTAAAATACTCATTTTCTGCACTTCTCATCTTTTTCTTGGTTGGTAGAAAAGAGAGGAACCAAAGAGTCTATCACCAGTTTGAGACAGAAATATTATATACACTGGGTTATCTCGAGGAATTAAAATGTCCCTTGGTTACCATATTCCAAAGCAAAACCTATTACACATATTCTGCATACATTATGGAAGTTTTAAATCTCATCTGACAAATTCAATTAAGCACATCCTTAGAAGCTGGTTGTACAGGTAACGTAAGTACTTATAAGGATGTTTAAGGCTTCATTAAGGGATACAGGTAAATTGTATTAAAATATTTTCAACTAAGTTAGCATTAAACCAACTCAAATACACTCCTTAACAAGTATCATGTTAGCTGACTAAATCAGTGCTCTTCAGAAAGCAAAGGAAATATTAGAAGCACTCTGGTTTTGCAGTTCTTTTAGGATTTCCTTGCACACAGGCTAAATGGCCTTATTCCGGGGTCATCTCACCATGAGGACACAGAGGCAACCATCAAACAGGTGTTACACAGACACAGCTCCACATGACATCAGCTGTACTTGCACACCCTCATGTCCTTAGGTCCCCAGTGCCTCTGTGTTATTAATAAATTCAACACAGTTCTTCAGAATAACTCCAACCCACCTACAGCCCTTTTGTTTATAATTTTATTTGCCAGATGGGCTAGCAGTTGAGAACCTGGCTCTTGGGAAGTAGCTTGAAAGCCTTGGAGCTGAAGGGCATGTTTTTGCAAAAGCCATGAGGAAACTCATGCAGGTTCCTGAATAGATGCATCTCCTGGTTTATGTAGAGGACTGAAGGGCAATGCTATATCCAAGGTACAGAACTGCAACAAGTCTATTGCCAAAGCACAGATGGGAGCAACCAGCACAGACAAGGAATGTTATGAGGGATGAGAAGGACTGGCAGCCAAATACAGATCCCTACTTGAGGGGGAAAATCTGAAAGATGTTAGTCAGGTAACACACACATGAGAAGCAAGAGACATGGGGTTACTAGACTGAGTTTAGAGATGTAATATTGAGTGAAAATAAAAGGGGAGTACTTCACCATTGCCTACAGAAGTTCCAAAAATTATAACAGAAGTATTTAGGTAACTTAACTACACTTCACATGTCTACCATCCCAAGCACAAGGGCAAGAAGATAAACCAAAAGATAACCAAACAAAATCAAGAGAGACCTCCTCAGCTCTGAGCAAAGCATGTTTTACAGCATAATCCTTTCAAGTAAAAAGTTGTATAAATATTCCTTCAAAACCACAGTCATTTCCCACTAGTAATGAAGAAAAATCATGCTCTTGATTCCTTGCTGCCTATTTAAAAAAAAAATCCTTAATTACATATAACTTATATAATTTATATACAGCATTTTTGGAAAAAATGAAAATAGTTGTATTAAACTTATTTCCACAATCATAACCAAAAATGAGCTTACAGTGTATATAGAAGCTATCAACCAAAGTGCCTTAGTCCATAAAGCAAACCATTTACAGAACAGTATTTTATCAAAGGCTGCCTAGTTTGACAATACAGCTGAGGTATATCATTAGGTACTCCATTAAACTTGGTCACTGGTCTATGTTAAAACATTTATGAATACACTTCACTGGCATCCAGTTTAGGATATTTTACCATTTTTAAACAAATATTCAATTGGAAGTAACTTTCAGGTAACGTGGTTTCATTCCTTTTTCTTCTATCCACTCATTAGGGAAGAATATCTTTTATCAGATATAATACATATACAATGCATCAATAATTCTTCTCACCAGCTCTCGGAAGTACCATATTTTGTTTAAATTGTGGTTAAATAGGACTGAACAAATATACTCAAAAAGACTGATGAGAAAAATGAAGTGAATGATTAAGGTAAATTTGTAACCAATTTCCCTGTCAGCAATATATTTTGATGGATTTGGGTTTGATATTAGGAAAAATATCTTCAGTATGAGCATGGTAGATCACTGGAACAGGCTGGCCAGAGACATAGCAGAGGCCCCATCCCTGCAGATATTCAGGGTCAGGCTTGATGAGGCTCTGCGCAACCTGACCTAGTGAAGGTGTCCCTGTTTAGTGCAGGGAGGGTTGGACTAGATGAGCTCTAAAGGTCCCTTCCTACCTCACATATTCTATGATTCTATTAATATACATATAAAATATTAGTCAATCAGATAAAAATATATACTTTATTAGTACTTCTCATGGTTTAACCTGGTCACCAGCTAAAACCACCACAGCTGTTTGCTCAGTCCTCCTGCTCCCAGTGGAATGGGGGAGAGGATTGAAAAGGAAAAAAAAGCTTAAAAAAAATAAATTAAAAAACCCTAAGCACCTTCAGTTTGAAATAAAGACAGTTTAATAGAAGAGAAAATTAAAATTATTATTATGATGATACAACCAAAATATCAGTGTGTGCTCCACATTATTATCATCCTAAATCCCAAGCACAGCACTGTGAAGCTGCTCAGAAGAGAATTAGCTCCATCCCAGCTCAAACCAGGACAGTGTTGTAGTTACTTTTCACATACTGAAATTGTTCCTGAGATTTGAACTCAGAATATACATAGTGTCTCAAAATATATGTTTTCTTTATGAACTGTGTAGTTTCAACCACCCTGCCAAATAACAGAACATGCTTTTCTAATTTGAAAAGTACTTTTGGAAGAGAAAAGCACTGCTACTTTACATAAAGTTCTGTATCTTCTCTCAGCAGAGCAGCATCGTTGCCTCACACAAAATCTGAAAAGTTATTTTTACCCTCTGTAAGGTATTGATCACAGAAGCTGTGTGCTGGCAGCATTACCTACCAGGAAAGCTCTGCCACACCAGTTACTTGGTCTGTTATAAAGAGTTTGAGTTTTTTGTTTTGCTTTGTTAGGTTTTTTTTAAATTCTGATTAAAACAAAATAATCAGAACAATGGCAATGTTCACTGGTATAAAGTTCCAAGCAAGAAATTATTTTCAGTTGTCTTATATAAAAATATTGATAAATATTTTTGTACAGAGCAAAATTATATCTCCAGCATTGATGCACCACTCTCTTAGAAGCTAAAATGAAGTTTTTAATTTAGTTCTTAAACAATCATGCCAATAATGATGACAGATGCACCCTTTATCAAGGCAGAAAAGGCATCCTGCTGTGCCTATTCATCAAGAATATGAGGCTATTACAACATAGTTTAAACCTGTTAACTTTAGTCTTGTTTACGCTACTGGAAAGTAAAAAAAGTTTCATCCTTCCACCCAGCTTTTTGCTGCCTTTCCTTTTGGGGAGAAGTAACAAGAAACAATTGACTACTATTCAGTACATAATTCAAAGGTCAGGGGATGAGATTACTGCTCTCCAGACAGCACCTGGGAGATTTTTGGAGTGCGATATCCAGCTTCCCATCCCCTTGTACACACAAGACATTAACAAAGTTGAGATAATCAAATAGTGGACCACCAAAACAGTGGGAAATTGGAGAAGAGACTGGATTGGAAGAGGCAGAGAAAGCAAGATTTGTTATGCAATCTGAAGATGATGTTTAGACAGGATGTGATTTTCTCAGCTACCCAACAGCAGCTCCTTTAATGGTTTCAGACTGTGCTAGAAGCACTAGCTACAACACTTGCAAAATTCCTGAAAAAGTCAGATCTGCTGACACAGGGAAATGAAAAAGAGTATATATTGTTGACTTCAATATCATAAAGTAGCTATGCCTTAACCTTTTGAACAGTCACTCCCAGAACACCAGCTAAATTAATGCTTAGGAGTGTATATTGCCTAATATGTATGAAACGCATACGCAAACATTTTGTGTGTGCTTTCAGCAGGACAAAGGTTAATAAACTTGATCTTCAGTGGGAACATTAATAAACAGGGCTTTCTCTCACAGTGGAGGAGAAGGTTCTCCAGTTCCTGTCCAAAAATTCATTTGATATTTATCTTTTTAAAAAGAAAAGCTACCAATCCCACTTCAGTGATGACAGATGTCTTTGCCACCAAAAGAAATAAAAGAGGAAAAGTGGAAGACAAAGTATATTCAAAATGTGAACATAATTTTGTCCAGGCTTTTTGGCTCCATTTACTAAGTATGATGGGAAGAAAGTAGAACTCTTATTAATAGCAGAGAATGTAGAAGGTTCCTTGAAAAAATACTGAATAGAGTTAATTACTGAAAATGGAAAGTGTCCGGTTGTTTATTGATTATACTACTGTATTTAAGAATACCCTTACACATAAAGTACCAGTCTGGAAAAGTGATATTGATTTTAGCTTGATAATTACAACCAGACTAGTCCATTTGTAATACAAAGCTTTATTCAATAAAATATTTACCATGAAGTTCTCTGGGCCATACAGTACAATCAGTTACCCACCCGTGATCTCTTATAGCATCAAAATATTCAAATATCTGACCAAGTTCAGTGGGGTTTGTTGTTTGTTTAGACTTTGTTTGAGGGTCTTTTGAGGTGAGGTGAAGGGGAGTGATAATTCCTGGGGACAGTTCTTTTTATTTGCTTTAATATCTGAAAGACTGAATGCTGTAAAAAGTATAGAAACCACCAAAATACCTGTAATTTTCTTCATCGTAGCAGAGCACAATTACAATTCAGGGCTTCCTACCTGCTTTCAGTAAGTAATCAGCCTCAAAAACATGAGAAAGACTTCCAATGTCTTTTGAGATTGAAAGGTACAATTAACATACTAAATGTTTAGGAGCTTTTAATTTCCTAGTAGCCTGCCTTACATTGCCTTTAAATAATATTGCACTCAATATAGGGGCCTACGTACCTAAAAACCTGCAAAGGCAAGCTAGAAACACAGGAAAACAAACATGTAATTTTATAGATGTTTATTCCTATTGCAAAGTATTTTCTCTGAAAGTACAGTTGGTAATCTAATTAGAATTCACTAAAAAAGAATGATTGATAATTCAACCAAACACTACCATTTCCTTATCATCGTTTGCTTTATGGTTACCTATAATTAGAGATGACTTTAAATCAATTTAAATAAATCTGCAGCCTCTTAATAAAAAAAATAGCCTGCAAACATGGTTCAGTCTCTGTTTCTCAGCAAGGAGGGTCAGGGGGCCAGCAGAGTACTGCATCTGCGTGGCTAAATGATGGAATTCAGGCTAGGAAAGCATATTTTGGTTTTATCTAGCATACTGACAATGAAATGAAAATATATACACTATATTAATTCTCATTCTAAACTCAAAGTAAGTTTAAAATAATGTATTCTATAGATAAGCTTTTCCAGTCTAGGATGGATGCACAGGTCCAAGTAATAATTTCTTGGATACTATTTATCAGTGTTCAGACAGGGTCAGTTACCATGAATCTTTTTGTCAATAAAACATAACACAAGTGTTTTCATTCAAGAATAAGTATCTGCATTAAATAATATTCTTTATACAGTATCATTAACATATAATGCCTTGTGAAAGCCTAAATATTGTCATATTTGCTCCAAATATACATACATTGTCTGAAGAAACTAAAACTACCCCCCTCTCCAAAAAAGTCACTTTACTCCTGTAATAGGGAAACATAATGCTGCAGGAATGAAGTAAGCAGAGTGCCATGAGAGCATTTGTACCATGATGGTCTGTTCCATGATACAAGGGGAAAAATCGAGCTGTATCTTTGAAACCACATGCTGTAATACAAAATTCTCCTGAAAGTTACACCAGGCAAAGAGCTGGATGGAGCTTTGTCACTTCAAAAGTCTATTCTACACATCATTAAAATTGAAACTTTGAATCTTTAAAAAGGGCAAGATTATGAACTCTTTCACTTGCTGTCACCATAGAAGTAATTTTAACTTTTACTAGAACATTGTTGGCACCCTGAGTTCTACCTGCAGGAAAAATAAATGCAATTTGAGACAGAAACTAATATTTTTAAGTCAAAACCATTTTTCCAAGGTAGTTGCATGAAGTAATATCAGTATGTTTTATTTTCTAACATACATCATTTGGTAAAGATCAAATTGGAGCAGCATACGAATTTTCTCTCATCTTCTAAATTTGTTCAGTATATTGACTATTTCTCTGATTTATGTCCTAAGATGAAATGCTGGTGATGGCTACATAGAGATCTTTATGTGTGGGACAAGAAAATCTCTATGCTCTACCGGTTTGATTCAATATTCTCTGCAAATAAGCATTTACAGGTAGAAATGGGAAACTATGAATCTACAAATTAGAAATGCTCACCAAACATTTTGTAGAAGAGTAGCACAATAGCTTTCACCTCCGTTTTATTTCATCATAAATGCTAACAGGAGTCGTTCAAGAGATGTGAACATCATTTTTATGCTACCAGCAGAATCAAAAGCTACATGGAGAAGCATTTACCTTTATAAGGTCCTTATAAGTTCTAATATATTATATTGCTGTGAACATTTTGGACATCAATTAGCACTTTAAATCACAGAGGAAAATTCAGAAAAAAATGGGTACAATAATGCTCCAGTGTTGTAGTGGTGCTCATTAAACACCCTGGTAACTAGAAATAAACCAGAATTTATAACCTGTACTTAGGTTGTTTCTCTGTCGATAACAACCCAGCCAGGATTTTCAAACATTTGTACCCAAGCTCAAGAAACCTTATCAAAATATACCTCCACTCCTCCAAATACTTCTCTAAGTATTTTGATTATCTGAGAGCGATCATCTTAAAGTGAAGTATGTACGCAAGATGAGGAAATGCAAAAGTGGAAATGTCTGTGATTTCAGTTCAGCACTTCAGCCAAGGTGAATTCTCAGTGTGCAGCATCTTGAAAATCCAGTCACTTAGTCAGGCGGCTGCTATCTTTATTTCAGTGTTAAATTTAGACAGGCATATATGTAGATGAATATTTTGATTTAGTTCTGCAATGTTTGCTTCTAAGATGCTGCACAGTCATTTTCAAAAGTGCTACTACTGTTTGTAACTGTTCAAACTGCCCATATTTTAAAAAAAAATTGCTAAATTTTGTGTTTCCATGTATTTATTAATTATTCCAGAAAAGATGAGAAACCATATCCCTAAGATTGACCAAAGTTCTCATTTCCTAAAGCGACTATATTTTATTACAAAAAATAGCTGCAGAATATCCTATCAGATCAGCAGCTAAAAACAAAACCAAAAGCCATACAGACTCTTATCACATCTTCACGCAGAACCAAAAAGCAGAACATCTCTATCTTTCTTTTCAGCTTTCAAAGGAGGGTTTTTTAGCATTTAATACATATCCTCAGAGCACCTGCTGTGTTTGTCTTATAAGACAGACACGGAAGTAAGCTCACTTGAAGTAACCAAGTCCAGCACCATGTCCCCTGGGGGATGACAAAACCTATGAAGGGATCAGTTTCTAGCAAGGGAGAAGTGCACAGGCTACCAGCCTCCTACTGATGCAAGAGCAGAGCAGGTAAGTCTCATTTTGTCAGCAATTTTACACAGGAGCTTTCAGATACTACACAGTACAAGAAAAGTTCAGTACCTATGGAACAGTTTCACCACACCCTCTATCATGCTGGGTTGAAAGAAATAAAACCACACGATTAGCATCTGAAATCTGCCTTTCAAGGTAACAGCCAAACAGACAAGCAATCTTTCTACTCTCTTGGTAGCAGTTCAGTAGCACCTTTGCAAAAGCAGTGCAGTTCTGAAACGGCACTTACAAGTTGACTGTTTCCTTGCTAACGGCTGTGTCAAGCTGTAAAGGTGTAAGTAGGTTCAGACAGAGAATGGAAAATTCTCCGCAAGGAACACAAGCACACAACAGCTTCCACAGCTGCTTTTTGCCCAAAAGTCTTTGGAAAAAATCTAAAACCTGCTGCTTCACATATTACTGCTTCCAGGGGCTCTAATGAACTCAACTCGTTCTTACGTAATTAGCAGCAATCTTCACAAGATCATGATACGTTCTTGAATTAGACAAAACCATCTGTTATTACTTCCAAGAGACTCGTACATTTCTAGATCAGTGGATCTAGTTTAGAACAGGACAAAAATCAGTGACCATATCAATTACTGTTATCTTTTTATTTTACCTATTTATCTGGACTGATCTAGTTGTCGTTCTACTAGGCAATGCGTTTTAACACCGATCTTTATTTTGCCTCACACATCCAGTAAACAACCTAGGAACATTCAATTGACTGCAGAGGATACCTCTCTGCATGGACAGGTATTCCACCTGTGTGCTGGCCAAGCACAAACCAGTTCCAGCTTGGAACTACACAGGCAGATCAAGGCAGTGCAGCTTTTCAGCAAGTCTTGCTAGCTCAGGTAAATGATGTACCACTGCAGTACCTGCAGTATTGTACTAACAATACAGTATTGCACTAATACAAACACATGCCACACAAATTCTGGAAACACAATATTAAGGACAAATGACTATGCAAGAACCTGCATCAATTGCAGGTTGTCACATAGCTAATACTAAACAATATACCAGGGTTTGCTTCCACAGTTTAAAATGTTATTATTGTAGTATTGCTTCTGGAAGCTGTCACTTTCTTTTCCCTCCACCTCCAAGTTCTACATGAAACCTTCTTTTGTAGTCAGGGATATATATATCGAAGGTTAAAATACATTTTATTATGTATTAGGCACTACAAAACTCTTAGAGAAAAGTAATCTCCAAACCTATATTCAGTTAATAACATTTAAGAATAATTCCAGAGAGCCCGATAACTTGATTGAATGAGTTCATTTTCACTGTTCTTATCTTGGCTTTAACGATAAAGGAACGTGTCTTCTTATGACAAGAACAGCTCTCACACCTTGAAGCTCCTATAATTCTTCTTTGAATCACCATCATTCTTTAATATGTCCCATCATCTGTGCCTGAGGCAATACAGTGTTAAACTACCACTTTTAAAAGTTTGAGTTTGCCATGTGTATTATACTCAGCATGTGCACCTTTTACTGAAGGAATCACATGTTGGATAGGATACAAATGACCAGCTTATAGAGCTATATCAAGCATCAGTATTCTGGACATATTAAGTATAGATGATATTTATTCTGGAAACATGAAAAAGAAAGGGACAGAGAAGCCTGCCTGAGAACAAAGATCACAGAGGCACTGTGTTGATCTTCTGCCAACGCCTTACAATCCAATAAAAAAATTTTCTATATTAAAAGTGTTAGTTGAGCTCTTGCTTACTCTGTACCAATGTTTGGATCATATATCAAGAGTCTCTGAGAGATAGAGTTTACCAGCTGCTGCCATGGTCGTCACAGTAAGTTTGTGGAGTTTTATGAAGCAGACTTAGCTGATGCATAGAACTTAGTCTTGTTATTTGAATGCATCGCAGTACACTGTAATCTGTCTGTTTTCCAAGGTATTAGATTAACATTTATCTCTTTAAGCACACAGCTTATCTGTCAAAAAAATCCTCTACAGTGTCTGGAGCTATGTCTCCAAACAGAGTGTCCTACTTCCACACAGACTGTTATTTAGTGTCCCAATTTTCTTCACTTTGATAAAGAAGAAAACTATTCCGTTCTGACAAGTTGATTAACAACAATCAGCATTATTTTCTCAAAAATAGATCAGCTATTCCCAGAAAAACTGTAAAACTAGCCTCATCTATTTTTGACATGGCAGAAATGTGCAACAGTTCCAAATATGAATGGCAGTGATAAAGTCAAAGTAAATTAAAGTAGGGTTACTGGTGTAAGAATTACACCTGCTAGCAAGTATTTTCATGCACCAAATGCATGACTTGACCCCAAAATTGTACTTTGAAAGATGAAGTATTTTCTACAGATTCTAAAGCTTTCATTTCAAAATAAATCTTTTTAACCTTATAACCACAAAAATAATCTCCAAAAAATAGGTTGAAGCTGTTTTGCTATACTGGCAGGAGTAAAAAAACCCAGTGTACATTTGTCTCTGCTTTTCCTGTTTCCATTCTCTTCTGCCATGCTAATGCATAACACAAGTCAACCAATCTCAGGAACTGCACCTGTCCTCCCCTCTAGGTATCTGTGTTTGTTTTAATTGCTGCACTGTGAATTATTAGGTTGATTTTGAGTTCTACACTCCCATTGCTATTTTCAATTAATCCTAGAACAGGATTCAAAAGATGTACTGCCTCACAATAAATCTGTTTCAAAAGGATATACCTCTGTACTCTCATGTGCTTTCCTATCTAGCTGATAACTATGGAGTTTCTCCATCCAAAATTGGATATTAAAAGATCAAACAGAATCGTATCTAAACTCCAGAACTTACAACAGACACAATCATCTGTACCACAAACAACTGGCTAAGTTCTGACTATTGTGATTACCTACATGTTTTCCTGTGAAAAAATTCCTCAACATTTTGTATTAATTACAGTAATTTGCAAGCAAATTTCAGAAACATTATACCTCTGTGATTTACATCTCAAACAGATGTAGCCCCAAATAGAAACAAAGATCAATCACAGGGATATTTTTTTCCTTTAAGATGTGAAGTTTGGGAAATTAAAGTACACTGAAATGAAATATTCTTTGTTGCTATTGAAGTTTTCAACTTTTGCCCTGTTACTCAGGAGGAGATAACTTTCTTCAGAAAACACATCCTTCTCCACCACTTACATTTCCAGTGGATTAATAGAACACATGGTACACATTCAAAAACTTCTGCCAAGTGATGGAGAGGAATCAGTCCTGATGACCATTCTAAGTAGACTCAGTGGTTCAAAACGAGAGGCTTAAAGTTTTGAGAAGCAGCAACATAGGTTTATTAATAAGCTAAAGTCTCCTCTAGCACACAGAGGTTTATTTCTATATCCAAGCTCAGAGAGCAAAACTACCAGGAGTTAGCTAGCATGTTTACTTCCCTCCCAGGGATATTTTATTCCCTCTTCAGGAACTGAATGCACAGAATATTTCTATGGCAAGAAAAAGGATTTTAGGATATTACAAAAGAAGATGACTGAAGTACTTGGTAATTAACAATGATGCTGTCTACAGATGTCATTGAGAAGTGGCACCCACCCAGCACACTGTAGATACAAAAAGTTTTGCTTAAAGGTAGTCTATTTTGTGAGTGCCCCTCATATCCGTTTGTATTCAGAACACTCAACACATACCACTACAGTAATTTAAAGCAATATTATTCGGGCTATCTCTCAGATTATAATGATTAAATATAAATAGGTCAGTTCTACTCTGCTTCTTCACTGATAGAAATTTTGGAAGCCAATTTTTATTTGATTATATATATAAACAACATCTTCAAATATCAAAACACTCTTTGAATATCAGTGTCATAAACAGGACTCAAAAATTCAAAGACAGAAATGAGAAGCTAGTATGTGAATCTGTGCTGAAAAGCAGGAATCATATGCTACCCTAATCCATAACAGAAAGAGGACAGCTTAGCAAAGTCCTTTGCCCACATCAAAAAAAAAAAGAATCACCTAATTATACAAGCTTGCTGGTAAGCTGTGATCTTAAATATAATTCCAAAATATCCCAGTTGGGCATAAATGAAAATGATACAGCACTGGAACTGTAAGAAAGTTTATGACATCAAGCTATACAGAGTACACCACACCTGTCATGAACCAGTACTATGTATTCTCTTTGTGAGTGATGACCATAACTGTTAAAACTTATCACAATCAATGCCTTGTTCTAGAAATTAAAGTCATGTTGTGATCAATTTGACTAAATGTTCCTACTAACTTTCTAAATTTCACCTCCTCCAACACACTTGCAAAGAATACTTTTTTAATCACAAGATTTTAAAGGAGGAGTCACAATATGTTTAACAAAATATATCTTTAGACCTTCTATGAGAGGAACTGTGGAAGAACAGCAAAGAGTAGAATATAGCTAATCCCAGGGCAGGAATAAAATTCAGTCCTAAATGAAATCACAGTGCTCTGTACAACAAGATGCAAAACCTGCGAGGTATTCATAGTGTACTTCCATGAGGGTTTTTAACTAAGTGAGAATTCTGTGGTAAAAACAAATCCAAAAATTATTGATTAATTTCTTAACATGAAAGTACAACTGCACTGATATAAACCATCTCAGGTTCAACAATGCCAAAACCCTACCATAGCCCTGAGGCACAAAAATATAATTAGCACTTCAAACAAACATAGCCTATCTGGTTTTACCAATAACAAATGGAAAGATCTCGAAAAAGAAGTAGTTGATGTAAAATAAAAGCAACTAGACTAACTGTAATAAAATTAAAGTAGAGGATACCCACCTCTCTACCTAGAGCTGCCTTCCTTTCTATATTAGCAATGTTAAAAACTATTGTGGTGCTGGCATTTTTTAATAAATGCAAGTTCTACAAAGGATAAAAACCTCTTTTTTTTCCAGTAATAATTTCTCTCATCTAAATCCAATACAAATGAGAAAACTAATACCACATTACCAACTTATTAAACAGAAAGTTTTTAATTGAACTTCCCCTTCATTTGCTTGTAAAACCGGAGCTGAACTCTCTTGCCAGTTGAGCTACCTTTTTATATGAGTTCTTTCAATACCAAGAAAGCACAGAAATATGATATATATAATTTAAGCTGACAAAACACCCCAAAGAAACAGGATTTTTCATTATTAACATTATGCATGCAACCTGTGCCACTGGAGTTTTACTCTCCTTTCAGGAGAAAGTGGGGAGGGAAGAAGGAAAATCCACTCTTTTCTACCAATTCAGCTACTTCTTTTCCTAGTGGAAATATAAAATGTCTGTTCTCAGTATGGCATCTCCAAGTGCTAGTAAAGAGAACACATGAGAAGGAGGGGAAAAAAACCAACCAACAACAAACGGGTAAGTTAGCCTTTCTAAGTCACTCAGTTCACTTTATACTCCAGAAACCATCACTACTTAACAAGCAACCACTTGCAAAAACAACTTCCAACTAGAGGTAAACAGGAAACATCACATATACCAAACTGGAGAAGAAAAAGTTATAGACTGGATATCTTCATCTTTTAGATTTAAAGTGTTGCCTGGAATTACTAATGAGCCAGAGACTGTAAACTGCCAGCAGTATTTCTGGCAGAAGCAAACTAAGACATGAGATGGGAGTTTCTTTCTGGAAAAGCAATACCCCAAACACAGCTCCATCAAGAAGAAACAGGCACTGCACACTGCCTGAAAGGAAGGCACATACGAGACTTAGCTTCTCTTTTTTAAACTTTTATTCTTTTAAACACAAAGACACTCAAATAAGCAGTCTTTGGGAAAATGAAATGACAGTGAGTTATAGAGCAGCCAGACCAGGGGCAGGAATTCCTTTTATCTGCCTTCAGCCATCTCCATTGCCATGCTTTTCCTCAGACACCAATTTCCTCAAGTCCCCTGTTTTCCAGAAAGAGGATATGAAGAGAGGGCAATATGACAGAGATTTTTTTGGGGTAAAAAAGTAATTAAAACCTGTTACCCTGAATCAAAGGGGACTTAAGAAACCAATGTTTTATTTATATTATTTTTAAGAAGTAGGCAGCATTATGTGTGGAAGCTGAGCAGAAAAATCAAGTAGCAATGGAATGCAGAACACCTGGCTCTGTGTAAAGAGAGGCATATGCTTTAGCAGAACATCTTGTAGTGCTTAGAGAGAGAAAGGATCAAAGATCACCTATCAGCACTGTCAGTTTCCTCAGGATGATGTTTTTCTACTCAGTAAGCTGCAGATCTAAAGTACCCCAAGCACTAAGCTTCCAGAGGAGGCTACAGAGAGCTGCTTCATTTGCTTGGAAAAGCAAATACATACAACAGCACAGGGCTTAAGAGGTAATTTCATTTTTTCATTAGGTTATTAAAGACCATGAAATATACATCAGTCTTCTTCCACAAGGTCAATCATAAGCATCAGTTTTTAATATTGCTTTTAAAATGTCATAGCAAGTTAAACATTGCTGGTCAGCCTCTCCAGCCTCAGGGGAGCTCAGCAAACGGAGGTTGGGTGGGAAATAGTTACAGTTTTCTGACCACTGCGTAGTCTCACTCACAAGTTAGAGCATTTGAGAGACAACATTGAGCCAGCTGTCAGACAGAGTGCAACAGACTTCATAAACATAATTTTTCACTGTTTTCATGATCATCCTTAACCACCCAATACAGCCTGCATGAAAGCTGCCAGGATGCTGGCCATATTGACACCAGCAAGATTATATACCAATTCTGAAGGCTTAGGCAGTCTCTTCTCCCTTCACAGCTGCAGAGCAACCCAGTAAGAGGTCTCCCATCATTAATTCAAGCTTCCTTTATTTTCAAGAGAAGTGTTCTTGCTATTTATTCTCACTTCAGCTCTAATTTAATGCTCTAAGAAGAGAGTCATGCAACCATAATGAAAGCCAGTGAAAGTTAAATAGAAACAAAACCAAACACACAAGGTGAACTTCCATGACCAAGTTATAACACCCTCAATGCTAAAACTGAGGTGGCAGAATCACTTAAGATCTCTCTTAATGAGTACTAGAGATGCATGGAGCATTTTTGAGACTAATTCATGACTACATAGAAAGTAGATTTTCTAGATATTTATATCATATACCTGTTAATCTGTATTTAACAGACTATCAGATTAATTTATCTCATGATACACCTGTGATCATTAATTTTCTGACACTTTTATAGTAGAAGAAATTCAGTCATTTCCTGTCTGAAATTTTTATCTAAATAACGTGGTTTCTGTTCCTAATGAGGTATCTTCAGCTGAGCAATATTTCAATTTACCAGTTTGGGGGAAGGTAGGCTGGTGGACACTGCTGTGAGATGCCCACACCCAAGCACAATGGCCTACAGTATAAGTCTAAATTAGTTAGATATGCTTGAGAATTTTGTGGAATCTTACTTGTGCAAATGCAATGGTGTTATACACAAATTCTTTAAAGCACTCCTATTTTTAACCTATTTTAGGCATAATAGTACCCTCTAATGTGATTTTATTAAAAAAAAACTATATGACATCACTGGCAGTGCCTTTCCAATCTATCAAGCAAATCACCTACTTAGCCAAAAACTCATACAAGACACAGTTGTGCAACACAAGGTACACTGGTTTTCATAGTCTCCTGTCTAAGAGGAAAACTTGCTAGCATGTCGTCTACCAAAATCAAAAGTTTTCATATCTTTCTCCATTAATCCTGTTAGTAACACACATCAAATACTATTCATCAAAGATTGATTTAAAAGACACATTAGAATGGTACACAAGGCCAGACTTTGAGTCTTAATAGAGACTAAGACCATGAATTCTGAGTTCATTTTCAGTTCTGACTGTTATTAAGCACCAGTTTTGGTTCAACTGCTTTGTATTTTTTTGCCTCAGTTTATTTCCACAGACCATTGAAGGATTAGCTCAAGCTTATAAGCCATTTTAAACAAAGGGATTTCCCTATAATTGCTAAGTAATACAATTACTGATGGCTTCCTTCTGAACTGAAAGAAAGGAATTCTTTTGAACAAGAGTTTGCTTTTACAGCATGCTTGTTCAGATTATAGCTTTTTATGGCCCAGTAACAATGAGGACAGCATTTAAACTGAATTAAAAATACTTAATATTAATATAAATAGTGAACCAATGTAATGTATAACTGCTTGAGGTCCAACCTTATTTTCTTTCACAAAGAAAAATAAAGACTATTTTGAGGAAAAATATACATCTTTACATGGTTTATGGTAGGCAAAATACAAATGAAAGCCCATTTCAACCAACAATCTTTGCTAGAAATCAGGCTTCTCAAATGAAGAGTTTTCCCAAGGTGTTTTCACAGGCTGAGTGTTTTTTCAACTTGTTTAAACAGGAAAGCAACATTTTTGTATGAAACTCAGCCCATGTCCTTAGAGACATTAGCTGCAGAGTACCACTAACACTGAGGTCCAGTTTACTGGGTAATGATGGCAAGAGCAGCTCTCCACCTACTTCATCTGTAATCTTGGCAGCCACAACCCTAAATCTACACCAAACAAAATTTGCATGGAGAATCTTCTGCTAGTTTCAGGTAAAAGTGAGATGAAGGTGCATTTAAAAATATATATATATATAAATTCAGCCAGAAATGCAGGTCTCCCTCATTTTTGAAAAAACATGTTCTACCCTATGACACGAACCAACGTGTTTACTAATTTAGCATAGATCAAAAAAGAAAAAAGAGAAAGGGGGGATAAAAGGGTTTACAGGCTTTAGGATCTTACCAATGTATTAGAATAGTTTGTTAGTGAATATAAAATGGAGTGGAAAAGCAAAAACACAACCCCACCCAGTACTTGTATCAAATGGCCTTCACCTGTTATCTCCAATAAGGATATTAGATATCAAGGATGCAGAACTGTTGGAGAGGGTTCAGAGGAGGGTCACAAGGACGATTAGAGGGCTGGAGCACCTGCCCTACAAAGAGAGGCTGAGGGAGCTTGGCTTGTTCAGCCTGGAGAAGAGAAGGCTGCAGGGGGACCTCATTGCTGCCTTCCAGTACCTGAAGGGACCATACAAACAGGAGGGGAATCAACTTTTTAAAAGGGCAGATAATGGAAGGACAAGGGGGAATGTTTTAAAGCTGAAGGAGGGAAGGTTTAGATTGGATATTAAGGGGAAGTTTTTCATGGAAAGAGTGGTGAGGTCCTGGAACAGGCTGCCCAGAGAGGTGGTGGATGCCTCATCCCTGGAAGTGTTCATGGCCAGGTTGGATGAGGCCCTGGGCAACCTTGTGTAGCTCCAGGCCTGAGGTTAGTGGCCCTGCCTGTGGCAGGGGGGTTGGAGCTTTATGATCCTCGGGGTCCCTTCCAACCCTTGCTATTCTATGATTCTATGATTAATACAAGAGCACACGAGTGAAAACAGGAGTACTTGGAAAAAGGAATCCTGGCAAGCTCTTCCAGAGACTCACCTTTTCCACTGGAACCAATTGCAAGCCACACAATTGGCATGAACTTCTGCATATGAATTGGAGGACAACAGATACTGCAAGAGCATGAACTGTAAAGGACCACAAAGCTTCTACTTTCTCATCCCACACAATCACTAGTGTGAAAGATAAAATATATTCACAAACCAAATAGATCTATTGTTTTAAACAGCATTTGAAGCCTGAGCAAACACAAGATAAATATCAGGCCGTCAAGAATTGTAATAAAATTAAAACACTAAAATAAACAGGCAGAAAACACACAGGAGGGGTTCACTAAGAAGAAAGAATTTCAGCTGCATCCAAAAATAAGATTACTGCTTTAACAGGAACTAATGTGTTCCAAACACAGAAAGAACATAAAGGCATTGAAACCACCTGCACTGCGATGCCCTTTAGCACCCCAGTCCTGGCAATTCATCAAACAAACAAGTAAATACTTTCTAGCTAGTCCCCCTTAGCTCTGTTTAAAATCTAAGTTCTCTATTCAATGTACGCTCCGAGTTCAAGAATTATAGACTTAATAGAGAAGTAATTGAAAAGACAAATACTAAAACATTCACTGAGAGCATAATTTCAAACTTAGACATACATCATTTTTACATTACTGATCGTTTTTTCTGCTGGTGACTTGCAAGTTTTCCTTTGTTCACTACATCAGTGCAGAGCTGCTGCTCACCTGACTTCAGTCAAGTACAAATCCTGTACTTTAAGCAGATCACCTGCATGTAATATCAGCAAATTCCCACCCTTTACAAATTTAATCTTTAAATACTTGTAAACCAGTTCATGACTTCTGAGACTACAAACATCCTCTTAGAAAATCTGAAAACTAAGAACTAGTTGAGGGTTAAAATCTTTACAGAGCCTTCACGAGCTGTTGAAAAACAAGAGATTTCAGCTAGAGGTTGATTTATGCTCTTCTGCACTTGTCATTTCCTTCCTGAGACATCAGCTCATGCGTGCACATGCTTGCCTTACAAAATTATTGCTATGTTAACTTCTAATTAGATACAAGCTAACTTTCTTCTAACACAAGTATGAAGACACATTATGGCATACAATGTGATTTTTACTTTTTTCACCCATCATTTTCTTCACTGATTGAAAGATCTCTCTTTCCCCTCCCCTGACAGACTAGCAGCATCCTAACCTTGTGAAATGTCTGGATACTTTAACAATTAGTGAAAAAAGACTCTTTTTTTTCTAGTTCTTTTGCCCCACTGTGCACAGCTGGAATTGCAGGCTTCTATAAACATGGGAATAGAGAGCATATGTGGAACCCCACCTCTTTCCCCACCATATCACTGCAGGACAGCAGGAAGGGGTCAAAGCATCAGCTCTGTGACTCACAGTTTGTACAGAGTAAGAGCTGGGAGCATACAGCATCAAACGTGGTAGCTATGTCTATAGATATTTTTAAGAGAACTCAGGGCTGTACAACTTCAAGTTTTATCTTTAGTGGTCACTCCACTTTCTGGATTTTCAAGCACAGAAGAGAATTTGAATTCTGATCAAGGATTTACCTATCTCAGGACATTTTTTCAAACCAGCCCATGTGATCTGTCAAATAAAATGCAGTATTTTAGTGTTCTTACAGACTGGAAAACTGAAATGCACACATGTATTAGCAGTAGTGCCCTCACAGGCTGTCCTGGATTTCATTTCTTTCACTGTACTGGAAGGGCAAGTACTTAAACAGGATTTTCTGACATAATCAGTTCTTTTTTATTCCTTGAATCAAATCACAGTGAATTCATATTCAATTCCCACTGCTGGCTGACAATACCTAAAAGTTAATGTCTGGTAACTGTCTTCCCTATATAACTCCATTCAAATGTTAATAGCTCTTTCTGATTCACTCTGTTTGGGCTTGACTATTTTATCTGACCAGTACCTCTTACTTCTGTGCTCTCCTTCCCTTTCTTCCTCAACAAAATTGTTTGGGTCCTACACAGTTGCTACTGAATATGTACACAATATACCTATTTTTCACTAATTCCACACGTTATCCATACAGAAATATTTTTTTCCAGGTTACTGAGCAGAATATTTTCCAAGTATACAGTTTAGAAAACCACAAGCTTCCTGATAAGCACCCACCTGACACCCAGCAACACTGCACTTTGTTTGGGGTTTATTTTTTTCTTTGTTTGTGAGGAACCTGTTTTTGTTTTGGGTTTTTTTACCAATCTTTTTAAACATTTCTATAAAATTCAGCTTTAAAAAATGGGTATTTTTCCCCTGAAGTGACATCCCGTTCTAAAGACAAAGCAGAATACAAAAGAAGGGCAGAAAACATTTGTTTGCTTCTACAGAGACCAACAGATTTGCTATAAAACAGTAGGAGCAATGTCACAGCAGTAGAACCAAGCTGTCTTACTCCATAAAAAGGCATGTCTAATTGACATTGATCCACCATAGTACACCAAGAGCCCAGGGAGTATTAGGTGTCTCTCTCTGAGTTGGCTGTACATATTCAGCAGAATTCTATACCAGTAAGGAGCATTTGAAAACAGAAATTGTGATTATCCATGGATTGTCTTCCCCTGTTTATAGTTGTTTGTGGAAATTGCAGTGGCATGTAGATATGTTTGAGGGAAGTGGTGTGACTAAAACTAACAAGTTTCTACTTAAAGTTGTGTGTTAGCTTACTGTAGCTGCAATTTTCAAATTATTTTTGCCTCCCTCAGCTGTCTGCTACAAGCATTTGTGTTGCTAGCAGAGATGGACCTTGACAGACACAAAGAATGTAAATCCCACTTCAGAGTCTCTTACTACATCCCTCATTACTTACTTTATTTTTAAAACAAGTATCATACCTCATTCACAATGCCGCCAGACAATTCCCCATCCACTTTTTGACCTTACAATATTAGAGGATTAATAAGAGAAACTTCTTGTATGGTAGAAAAGTAAGCAGAAAAAGAGAATTTGGGATGAGATGGCCAACCTGCCCCCTCTAATGCTAACATGTTTTGCAGGCTACACTTCAAGTAGTAGGTTGGGGTGGGGTCTTTTTTGTCATTAAAAAAAGTATAAAAGCAGATGGTATACAAAAGAAAAGCAGCAGTGAGATCAGCTTTTATACAAGTGGGGTTACAGCCAAATGGATCCCACATCCATTCCAAATCTGTGTGGCTACACCAGTAGCCAGAACGTAAGGGAGCAAGTCACCTCACCAGTTGCTACCCTTGTGAACAGGGCTCTCTACCACCCTGGTGGTACCTAACACTGGCACCACCCATGTTTCTTTACTATAGAAGTCACTCAGCACTGGGTAACAGGATGAACACACTCTCTACGAGCACTATGAAGCACTCAGTGATGACAAAAGAACAGCTGGGCTTCCAGCAGAAGATAAAGCTTACAGCAACTTCACAAATGTATAAATATAATTTTGTAAGTTTAATTAAAGTTTATAACAAGTTTCCCATGCATATCAGTCTTCCCTGGGCATCAGAGGCATTCTGGGTGTTTCCTGGTTGCTTTTTTCCACCCCATTCCCCAAAGACACGTTTCTTTTTGGGAATTCTGAACAGCTTTCTATAACTAACTTTGGCAGAATTATATTCAGAGCACAAACACAAAAGAAACCATGATGTTCTGCAAACTTCTGACCTCATTATTCTTCAGAAAGGAACAGTACAACAAATCTATTGATTTGTCTGTACATTCTTGAACAGTAAAACTGAAAGCTCAACTTTTTTACACTTGGAAGAAAGATTAGCAGGTTAGCCAGGCTAAATCTTCTCTTTCCTAGTTCTAGCATAGCTTTTATTATTTGCTTCTGATCAAAATAACCTGTGATAATTACCTGAACATTTAAAGTACACAGAGATGGTGGGATTGGTCAAATTCAAACTGCACTGAGTGTGTGATTGTTGATATTGTTATTGATCCCAGTCATGTGCTAACAGTGACAAGAATGAGCTGGTTTTCAGTCTGCAAAACCACTTCTCAGTCTCTCACCATTCTGGCGCCTTTCTTCCAGTTGCACACAGAATACTTTAGATACAAAGAACAAAAAAACAAAAAGCACAACCATAAAGCTCCATTTTGTGTTAAATTTCAGTAAAGCTCATTATGAATCATGGATAGAAGTTACTAAATTTGTTTTGCTTTTCCTGTTTGAGCAATAAAACATATGTTCAAAACATCATGACTGAAAACGGGCTTTTGCAATACCCTAAATCCTAATTAAAACAGTATCTTGTACTGAGGCATGAATACAAGTAATGGCCTGACAACAATTTTAAACCTACATTTAAAAACTAAGAAACATGCAATGGCACCTGTTCACTTTCTTGCTTACATAATCTCTCTAAACAGTTACATCCTCACTAGCGAGTAAGAATTTGGAAAATTTACAGTTACAGATTTAAGGTAAAAATGTTTTTTTTCTTCCTCCTCACTTTTTTAAATCAGAATCCACCTCACATCATCATTTGAAGAGCTAGCTTATCCTTCCTCCTTCCAGCATCAACATAAACCTTCACTTAGAGAAATTACATTTGGAAAGCCTTTGTTTCACAGTTCCATCATGACTTATTTCTGAAGGAAACCAACAAGCGAAGCAAGTATAAACCAGTGTTGACTTCCTTCTATCTGCATCACCCTGACACAACATCTCAGATCAGTACAAAATTAATTGAAATCTGTTATTGACTCTGAAACCTAAAGATGGCAATTTAGATGTCAACGTTGGCTAACTTGATTTTAATGTTAACATACAACAAGTATGACAAATGAATTGATGACATGTACAAATTTCTGACATCTGTAACTTCAGACAGCAAATGGAGTTGACAAATGGATCTGATGGCAAATATTATGTGACTCCATAATTAAGGATGTCCTGAAGTTTGCACTGAAATTGCACAGGGATAACAGTGAGTTTTCCACTGACTTCCATACTAGGTAGCTATTTTCAGTTATGTGATGTACATGCAAGTTCAACCATTAAAAAACCCTACTATCTGATTTAGTCTTGTTCTTCACCTACTTCATGTAGGTGCAAAGCAGATTCAGACAATAGCTTTCCATAAACAGATAAGCATTTAATAATTGAATATTTACCTCAAGTAACAACCAAAGCAGTTTCATGAATATTTTACAAAAATTAACTATGAGAACTTAAAATAACTGTTCACCAGTTTGTTTAAAATAACAGTTTTAATGATTCAACATAAACAAATGAGAACAAGTATTTAAGTAATTCAATGCCTCACTGATACATAAATGCAAACAGAACTTTTGCTTTCTATACCCAAGGAGACCCCTTTTCGTCATTTTTTTCTGTAATTCTATTATCATTGCATACACAACACATCACAGACAAAGGACTCTGCCCCACTGTGTAAAAACATAGAACAAATGATTACAGGCAAAGAATATACTAAAAAATTCCAAGCAGCTCTTTTTACACCTATTTTTAAAGATGCAAATTCAACAGCACTTAAGCATATACTTTAAGTCCTTCCATTAAGCAAAGCTTTTCATAAAATGCTTAAAACCCAGTTGATTTCTCTGGCACACAGGCATCATTAGACACAGTCCCAGTGCAAGTTCAGCTTTATACACATTGTTATGGGAGATTCTGAGGCACATGCCAGGAACAAACCTCCAGCACAACACTCCGCTAAGGGGTATGATACACACTCCAGAAGCTCTTGCACATCTGTTTTTGCTTCTTCAAACAGGTAGGGTCGTGAGGCTGGAAAGTAGCCACAATACTACAGTAGGAACAGTGCTGAAGGGCAAGGAAAAGGGAAGCAGGGACTAATTTGGAAGGTTTATGTGCCTTTAGCTCCTCTATAATTCCAAAGCTGGTCTTAAGTACAAATTTAAATAATGCTGTGAACTGGGCAATAGTCCTTCTGAGTCTATAAAAAACCCCAAATGTCCTATGAACAGTCACTTTTGTCTCCCATTTTTGGATTTCACCATTCAATTTGCCATTCCTAAACTGTAATCACATATTATCTAGTTATAACAGCATCTTCATTGAGTACAGTTTACACATAGGAGGAATCTTCAGCTACAGAATACTGATCCCTCTCTATCTGTACTACCTGTAATAACTCTGCTTGAGTTGGATCATCAGACTTTATAAAACTAAGAATACAATCACAAAGGTACTCTATATTATGCTTTGTGCAAACATCATAACCAAAAGAAAATGTTGCTCTATTATAAATAGTACCCTAGGAATGTTTTTCTGAAATGAAAGCTTCCCAGAACACATATTCTGTGCCTCCTCTGGACATTTGGGAGAAGGGGGGCAGGGGAAGCACACTTTTAAGAGTACAGCTGATAATGGGAAACTTAGGATTCCAAAGTATTAGTCAAATTTGCTTTACATCTCTTCAGTGTCCAGCATAATTCACTGAACAGATTGTTGTAGATTTAGGTTTTGAACCTTCTAACTTCTGTAGTTAATGATCAGACCACAGGGGAAAGAAATGGCTTGAGAATAAAAGTATTGATTCTTTTAGATATCAGAATCATCATCACGTACTATTCCCATAAGGAAAATACACTTCTAACCACTCTCATTTCGCAGGGCATATTCTTGTTTTATTTGAGGAAATAAAATATTTTTATATATGACCTTTACATCCCCTTTGTCACAACTCAATAACAACTTCCTGCTATTTTTTTTTCCACAGATCATTCCGCTTCAGGAAAACTATAACACAAAATTTCAAGAATTTATATAAACAATGGGAATTCTACCAAATGTTTAATTTAGGCTTTCCCACCTCTCATATTAATATTAGATTTGACTTCTAGGCAGATGATGTACAGAAAGCACAGGCAGGCTAATTTTAGAGGTATTAATAGTATGGCCACAGTGTTATGGCAAACTCCTCTGAGTTACAGCTAACATTTAATTATGACAAAAGATTTTGCTCTAGCATATATTACATTAACAGATTGATAATTTTAAGGGCTTTTCCAATGTCCAAACTATTTTTTTAAAGTGAAAAATAGTTCTGTGAATCTCCATAAAAATCTCAAGGAAAGATTAGTTTAAACTATTGTAAAGTTTTTTTAAATCACTGCTGGAATAAAATTCTTTTAAAAAGAATTCTTTCTTTTTTGCTAAACTTTGCCCTATGCTTAGTGGCTTCCACACTTGACCAGAATGACAGTGTGAAAAAGCTACTGTTAGTGTTAGTCATTGAGAACACCTGTTTTACACTAAATGTACTGCAGTCCTGTGAATTAGCTCACAGAACATGTAATTACTGAAAGAACCTGTGGGATTTAAAATAAGGGGAAGGTAGACCCCTTTTCAGTGGTCTGTGGGGACAGGACAAGGGGCAATGGCTGTAAGCTGGAGCACAGGAAGTTCCGCACCAACATGCGGAAGAACTTTTTCCCAGTGAGGGTGATGGAGCAGTGGAATAGGCTGCCCAGGGGGTGTGGAGTCTCCTTCTCTGGAGAGATTCAAGTCTCGTCTGGACGCCTATCTATGTAATATGAGATAGGGAACCTGCTTTGGCAGGGGGGGTTGGACCCCATGATCTCTTGAAGTCCCTTCCAACCCCTAAGATTCTGTGATTCTGTTCCACATACCTTTTCCTCAGTCGCAATGCTGACTTAAGGGTTTTCCATTCCTCCTACTCTACTACTCATCCTTGTCCCCATTCTGCCCTTCACTTGTACTGCATAAGTGTTTGTAGGGCTGCATTGTGAATGTGACTAGGGAACTAATCCAGGTTGGGAAAGAAAAAGAGAGAGAGAAATGAGGGAATGATTAAATCAAATCAGCTTCCTGATTCAGTTCAGGGTGTCCTCCCAGAAATAGCTATAGAAACACGTCTAAAGGTACAAGGTGAGTAAGGGTAGGCATAAACAGAATGGATAGCAGTATCAACAAGCAAACATTAATGCTGAATCCATCTTACTGTAAAATTACTGCTTAGAACACTGACAAACATTCCAGGAATTCTACATTTCAAAGTTCCAATATTCAAATTAGTCTTTTCCCCCAGATTATTTAAAAAATTGAAAGTTAAAGATTCACCACTACTGCCATTTGATCTTACTGCTAAAGAAAAATACACTCTCATCCCACTCAAAACACCTGTATGTGCATCATGTGAACAACAAAGGGGTACTAGAAGGGGAGTTTTCTTAAAGACATCTCACCCTTTAACATTTACTTCTTACTCTTCTGCCTTTCCTAGCCACACACAGCTTCTCACCCCTCCTAAATTACTATACAGAATTCTACACAATGTATAAAAAGCTTTCACCAAGTTTCTGTCCTTGACCAAAATCACTCTTATCACACTGCGGTTCATCTTTTGTACCTTCTAGAGGGGATTGACATTTTCAGCTAATGCTAATATTTAAGTAATAAAAAATAATTACAGAATATTATTAGAATTTGCTATGAAAGCAGGAACATGAAACACAGCATTTTAATATCTAGAAGACCAAAACTGTGCCACACTCTACAAAGGTATTCACATATTTTATCATGGTTTTACTGTATATTTCCATGCTTTTATCACAAAAAACTTTGTGTAGCTCTAACTGTGGCTTATGGAATTACTTAATTTCAGTAATGAAAACACTATCCTTAAAAAAAAATGCCACATTACTTAATGGAACCATTGCAAACAAATGTTCCAAATATGGGACATTTTTCGATTGCAGTTGATTAGGACCATTTAAAATTGCTACTATCCAAAATGGGTTTCATAGAGCAGCAATACATCAAGGGTCACTGCAGAAATGTAAGAAACAAGCCATAAACCAAGAAACCTTCAAATTATGGGGCTTTTCCTCCAGACCTGATTTTAGTGTTTATACATCATGTGTTTACTCATTTGTCTTGTTGAAGGCACAGACCCAACATTTCCACAGAAGTACTAGTTCACAGTTAAGACAATTATATTGGGTCTCTACAGAAGTCTTCCATGACCCATAGTAAACTTGTACCTCGATTAACAATTTAAGATGTCCAGAACGTGGGCCATACAGGTAAGTTATACAACACTGCTGACTCAATTAACCTATCTTCTTAATCTGTATTCCTGACAGATTCAGCCATGCAATGCACAAAATATACACAATAATGTCAAAGTTTCCTCGAAATTCTGAACTTGCTCAGTATGCATGATGATATATAGGCAGAAGTCCATAAAACAGTTTTCTAAAATATTGAGCTTTCTATATAGCAAATACTGAAGTTGCACAAAATGTCTAGTGGTGCCCAAAAGTAAATTTATCTTTTCCAATGAGTAAACATGTCTGGAACTGTTTAGTATTCAGCAGTCCAGCTCTGATTCCCAAGCTGTCTGCATCCAGAATTATTGGGCAAACGCAAGAGATAAACACACACACACATATATATATATACACATACACACATCACATGTACCTCTGTGTGTGTACTTTTTCATATAATTAGGTAGGTATCTCCCCAGGGAAAGAAAAAAATCCAGGAAGAGAAAAAGGAAAGCAAGCCAAAGAATCTCAGTCACATGTAGCAATATATTTACAGTGCAAGACTTTTACCCTCTGCAGTTAATATAGTAAATTAAATTTATGCTTACCTGCCAGATTGTTTTCTGAGAATTAGTACCTGCTCAAGAGCTGAATTAAGTTCCTTCAAGGCCCTAGAGCAGTCAGTACGTCTAAACAAGGGTAAAGGAACCCAGAGAGGATATTCATCTAAATTTAATATCTCTATGAATATATAATTTAGTACACTATATAGTAAAACTGAAGAACTAAATCTTGTAGTTAACGTTGTTTCCAGAAAGGATTTAGAAGCAGCATACATAATTATGTGAAGATGACATCTAATTCTATAGCAGAAGATATAAATTTGTGAGAAATCAATGAGATCACATTGAATGACTGGAAACAGCCATAAAACTAAACATGAGTTTTTGGTGTTTCCTTCCTATTAGTTTCTATTAAGTTTATACTTACTATTTTTTTCCCCCATGTACTTATGAATATAACAACCTTGTAGCAAAATCCTGCCTTTGGGATCGATTAGAAATGTAGCTACATTCAGTATAAAATTTGCTATTACACAAAGAGCGTTGTAGAGATGCTGTAATGGGACTTCCTGCCAGAACAGATGGGTGTTAGAAAGATCAACACAAAGTTGAAAGAGCACACCAAGTGTAGCTTCAATGCTAGGCATAGCTTAACACAGGTAAAATACAAACTCTTGATATTTATTCACAGAAGTACCCTGAATACTCAGAAATGTTAAAAAACACACTTTCAGAAAGCTGGTCTTCAAGCACATTAGATTATGGTGTGGCTGCTCTTTTTCCATAGTATGTCCCAAAGAGGATGAGGAAAGGCTGAGAGAGCTGGGGCTGTTCAGTCTAGAGAAAAGAAGACTATGGGGAGACCTCATTGGTGTTTACAATTATCTATGCAGGGGGAATTGGCCAGCCCCTTTTCAGTGGTCTGTGGGGACAGGACAAGGGGCAATGGCTGCAAGTTGGAGCACAGGAAGTTCCACACCAACATGCAGAAAAGCTTTTCCCCAGTGAGGGTGAGGGAGCCCTGGGACAGGCTGCCCAGGGAGGTGGTGGAGTCTCCTTCCCTGGAGATATTCAAGACCCATCTGGATGCCTATCTGTGTAATACGAGCTGGGGAGCTGCTTTGGCAGCTCTGTGATTCTCTATCTAATCCCTTGAAATTGTAGGGACAATAGGAATTTAAATGGTTGGGAGAAGTATAAAATTAAGCTAGAAGCTTATTCCACAGAATAAACTGTGGCTAAAATAATCTCTGATGTAACATGCAAATTTTGGGCAAATGTTTCAAAACATTGGCAAGATTTTACCACGCATCAAGAACAACTGTGATGTTTTCTGTAACGTTCTGCAACTGAACAGAAACAAATATTGAAACACAGGAGAGCAGTAGTTCTGTCAAGAGCTGAATGTGAAAGAAAACAAAATTCCCTAGTCAAAAAACAGCCAAGTTGGTGAATGTGTCAATATTGAATACCAAAACATACAACAGGTTAATTCTGTTTTCCCATACCCAGGCAGCCCAAAAGGCAAGAATTACTCAGTACAGCAAATACCAGGTGATGGATATCACTGTCTGTTAGTAAGGGTTAAGAACAAACCCTAAAATTTTCAGAAGCACACACTGACATATACAGGTATCTGTGAAAATCATGAGGGGTTATTTATACAGTCTGAATTAACTTCTAGCAGTTGAAAACTGAGCATTTCACACACTCCAGCTGAAAAACATTGTGTAAATATTTTCAATCAGCTGAAGGGCAAAGGAGGGCAAGCCACATCACAACTAAACCTAAAATTAACATATTACAGGCTGAAGAGTCTAGTACAAGTGAGAAGAAGAGAGACATTCTTTTGTTTGTTTTAAAGATTTGAAAGGGAGGATCTGATACTATAAAATGGGAAAAAATTCTACAAGACAAACAAACATTTGTGATGTGGCCTTTGTATAAAGTGCCATTTTTTCAAGATTCTCTAAAAAAACTTAAATTCATTGGGGAGAAAAACAGACCTCACTGGAAAAGTATTTCAAGAAAGAATACATTTTTTCTTGTTTTTAATAACATATAATCTATAGTTTAAATTCCTGATAACAGCCCTTTCTTTACCTTACAGAAGTAAGAAAAGGATTGGGGTACTTGTACAATAACAGTAACAAAAAATTGTCACTATAATTAATATTTAAGCATCAATTATACAGACATTTGCCTGAGAAAATAAAGGGTTAATTATTTACTATAAGTATTTTATTCTATGGAATAAGGAAGTATTTGCCATATTCTTTTTTTTTTTTAATTAAAAAGGACTAAATGCATTTTACAGCTTTCTGGCTATGAGATTTTAGTTGATCAGACAAACCAATATAATCCAATTAAATTTGATACAGTGGTATGCTGATTTCTAAGCCTCAAAATAAGACTAACAATACAGAAAGGTCAAAGATTGTTTTCTTATGTTTCATTGGTTATATTTTGATTTAAAGCTTAAGACAATAAAAATCAAAATATGATAGGTGGGGGGTTGGAACTATGATCCTTGGGGTCCCTTCCAACCCAGAACATTTCATGATCTATGACAGGTGTATTGTTTTCAAACTTTAAAACACATGGAAGGAGTATGTATTTTAATTACTTAAAAATCAACATTGTAATCTGATGTACCTCTAAGGATCATTCTAAGTACATAGTTCAAACTAATGGACTGACTTAGAGAATCAGTTTACAGGTAAGGAGTCACAAATTAGCATGATGCCATTAGTATTTGATAGCTTTACTATAATTTAAATTGAACAAGGAAAATTTTCTTCCAGTAAACACTCTGTGAAATGTTTTGCTGAAAGGCAATATATCCTGAACTTCAGTTTATCCCATGACCTTTCATAGTTTGCCTAGATCTGCTCATTTCATTACCTGCTTTTTATTTGTGGTACAAACATTACCAGATTTGATCCTCACCATGTCTTCTGCCTTCTACCCTTGTTCACTTAAAGAAATGCACATTCATTACACTGACATCTACAACACCACGATTTTTACTTAGGTTTTCCACATACCATCAGGTAGAATACTTGCTAAGCAGCAATTACACTTTGGGCAAGGGTCAAAAAGAATTTCATCCTCCATCTCTTAAGACTCAGAAAAAGAAAAAAAATATGCAAAATACCTTGATATAAAATATCTAAAGCAACTTTCTGATAGAGTAGTAGCAGAGGCTTCTTTTGAAGACTGATGGTGGTTTGAGTGTCAGTATATCATACACAGCAGTAACTCAATAGTATGTTTAACATACATTCTTTCATCACAGTATTATTGAGTTAGGCCTATGAATGTGGAAAAATGAGAGCTAAGTTCAGAGAAAACACTCACGCTAGATTTTAAAGTAAACTCTTTTTTCTATCAAACATGATTTTTCTCTCCCCTGCTCCTTGACTCTAGGCCTGAGATCCATTTTTTAATCATATATTGCCAGCTAATATTTATGTAAACTTCTGAGGTCCCTGGATCAGTGTTATCATGGCCCCTTCACTGTCCTTGTAGAAGTTGATTAAATTCATCCATTTATATATATTCATAAATGTAAAGAATGCTAAGGCAGAAAGCCTATTTCATTATTGTCTTAGAATACAAAGTACAATGCCAGCAGGTAGCAATCAGCAACTTCATACTCCTATGAATCCTTAACTACTTCACTTCAGAACAAACACTTCTAACAATTTATTTACTGCAACTGTACTAACCTCAAATGTTTGTCCCCTTTCTTGCATCTTTAAACCACTTCAGGACATAAATTTTCATTTCATTTTGTGGTGGTTCAGCCCCAAGCAGTAGCTGAGCACCACACACTGCTTGCTCACTCCAGGAGAGACAGACAGAGCTTCCATGGGTTGGGATAAGGACACTTCACTGACATAGTCACCATGAAAGGAGAACAGTAACAGCCCACAGTAAGCTTCACTTACACTCAATAATAACCCAGAGTAACTTACCAACAGAGTACACAGTACGGGAGGACAAACCTGCACTCAGACTGCCCTGGAGACACCTAGGCACACCCCACCCCAACCAGCCCCTTTTATGTGGGAGTGATATCAGGTGGTGTGGAAACAGCCCAGGGTAACTCAGCTCACCTGTGCTGGCTGCCTGGGGAGGTAAACTCTGATCTTGCCAGAACCACAACACATCTACATCAAAATATAACTAAATTACTTATTCACATGTAGAAAATGTTTATTCCTTATTTGGTACCACCCTACAAGTAATCACATCCATCTAACATCAGAGGACTTCAATAAAGGGTTATTGTCCCTGCCAATCCCAAGACATCTTCATTAACACTATCCCTTTAGACAACATGTTGAATTACTTTACCTTTAGCGGCTAGCAGAATTCACAACTCCTAAAAATCAGGTGAGAGACCACAATTTATAGAGTCAGGACACTCCTTTACATCTGGAACTCCCTGTTGACCAATGGTGATTTCACACGTATCTGCTGAGGTCCTGAGCTTCTACCAGGCACAAACAAGTTTAATGAAATCCTGTGATTGAGAATTGATGCCTGTGAGCTAATAGAAGGGAGCTAAAAGTAGGGGACACAGGTGTAGAATTTTCAGGCAGCTTTCCTGTGTTTCTATTGATCAAAAATATATTTCTTGGACTATTCTCTCCCTGATTGTACACTCAAACATTTCAGAAAGGAAAATGACTTTGACTAGCAAGATTGTTCCCTACTTGGTGAATTTCTCCTTTCTACTTTGCTGCTTCTAAGGATTGCTCTGATTGCAAGAACAAAGCACTCAGCCTAGGTGAATAGATTCACTGCCTGCAAATGAAGTGTCTTCAAGATCTCCCTTTTTTCAGACACTTTGCTGCCAAAGTCTCATGATTCCTTCTCAGGGATGAATTAATTTTCTTGTCAGATTGCGCTTTTCAGAAGAAATCTTTCTCTCCCCAAATATCATTGTACTTTTTGCTAAGATTTAACAACCTAATTTTGTTGCTTGAATAAACCAATTGTTTTCATTTTGAAATCTCTGATATTCAGAAATATTAATTAATGTCCTGGCTTTGGCTAAGACAGTTACTTTTCTTCCTAGTAGCAGGTATAGTACTGTGCTTTGGTTTCAGTGTGAGAATAATGTTGATAGCTTGCTGAGGTTTTGAGTTGTCACCAGGCAGTTGCAGTGGCCACACTAGCCAAGGACCTTTCAGCTCCCCAGGCCCTGGCAGGGGCACAAGAAGCTGGGAGAGCACAGCCAGGGCAGCTGGCCTGGGCTGGACAATAGGGTATTTCCTGTCAGAGAGCATCAGGCTCTGGGTGGGACTGGGGAAGTGAGATAGGACGGGATCACTGCTCTGAAACAGACTGGGCATCAGGTTTGGTTTTATTCTGCATATGGTGAACAACTGCATTTGTACATCACTTGTTTTGCTTCACCATTACTGTTATTTTTCCATTCTTCCTTTGTTATCCTATTAAACTGCATTTATCTACATCCCTGAGGGTTTTTTCCCACTCTCCTCCCCATCCCCATGGCGTAGAAGGGTGAGTGGGGGGCTTTATGGTGCACAGTTACCTGCTGGGGTTAAACCACGACAATTTTGCAATACTTCACTCAAATAAATAGGGTTTTTCAAAGAAGAGGGAGGAAGTTCTCTCTAATTACACATTATGAACCTTCCCAAAGCTTCTGATTTGCATTCTCTCCTTTTTAGCTTTTTTTTTTTTTAGCTAGACTGCTCACACACTTAATAACAATATTCATTTTTTTAAAGCAGAAGTCTGATGAAACACCCAAAGAAGGGCAACATGCTGCATTCCCATTCATCACTTAGGGACAAATCAGAACACTGCATAGATAACTGATAAATTTGTATCCTCAAAGAATATTACCACAAGCTATTCATCTAAGGAATTAGCCAGAGAAACATTCACTTCCTCACCCTGTGTCTCCAGCTTCAGCATAGAACTTTAGAAACAAGCATATGGACCTAGAGCCAGCAAAACCAAAGCACTATTAGAACTGACATTTTCACTTCCTCCAGTGGCATTTTCTGTGGCTAGCTTCTCCACAAGATGTTTTCATTGGATTTCTTTTTCTCCAAGCAGCTGTATTTTTAAGAGGTCAACTGCTCCTCAGAAATGGCCTTACTTTTACCATTAACATTTCAGAATACAGGTAGAAGTAGGAAAATTTTCACCCTAAAAGCACTTCTTTCTCTACAGTGTTAAAACTCTAGAAGTTTAGCACAAGATGACATTTGCACACAATAGTAAGTCTTACTTTGGCAAAGTAAAATCTCATTAATTGGGAAACTATATGGATTTCTGTACTTTCCACTCCCTCACTGAAAGTTAAGGAGGAGAAAAAAGGGAAGGAAAAAAAAGAAAGAGAGAGAAAAATCAAGCCTATGGCAAAAGTGAAAAGTCAACATTTTCAAGTAATAAAATTTTTTTTTGGGGGGGGGGGGCGCTAACTAATGTTTAACATTCTGATGTTTAACATTTTGCATCCTCTTGAAAGCAAACCAGAGCTGGCCAGTCTGATAAAAAAAATTCTGAATGTATACATTGCAGATTACAACTTCCATGAACTTATGCTAACATCAAATGAAAACAAGCATTATTCTTAAAATGTAGCTGAGTCTTGAGTCAACACCATTCTTCTTCAAGACCTCTATTTTTAGATGTATTGTATGAAAACCACTCTAGGACAAGAATTCTCCTTTCCCTTGCCCAAAGGGTTGCTATTTGTACTCAGTGAGAACACAGTGGTTTTTTACTTTTCAGTTCTCTTTTTTCACCTGAAAAAAGGAACTCAGTTTACATTTATCAAGATTTGGTCTTTTTACAGCAAAGAAGTGAGCTCATCATTTCTAGAAATTCCAAAAGTCCTAAATCAAGTAGCACAGAAAAAAGTAGATACAAATACTAAATTATGCATAGAAAGGAAAAACATCTATTTGACAACCTGGTTACAGAAAAATATAGGTACTAGAGAAATCTTTCATTAATACATTGCCTGTTACAGAGTTAACTGAAAGACATGCCACTGGCGTGGTTGAAGGTCAAGCCTTCTTCCTGGAGGGTATGAAGTTTGGCTTTTTTAGCTTTTCTGCTAACTCACTTGCCCAGTCATCACAAACTACATTTTGTCTCATTGAGAAGTATACTAAAAGCTTTTCTAAGCAACAGTCCTAATTCCACATTGTGTTCAGATGTGAAAAAAATAGATACATGTTCTGCTTCATAATACAATCGACCTTCAATTGCTGCCACAGTACTTGACCTTTAGAAAAGAAAAAAAAAAAACACATACACATGTATCCAAACAATGTGATTTCATTTTTAGCATATATCCTATTGTTTATTTTTAAGTAAGGTTCTCAAAGAAAAACGTTCTCATTTCCAATTGATTGTTAAGTGGATTGGGAACTGCATCAGAGTAACCCAAGAAGAGTATTCTATTTCTTTGGATGAAGCCCTGAGAGCAGAGTCTCCAGAACTTGAGAGACAGGCACTTACTGAGAAGTTCCCCAATTATCTAACCAGATAGAGGCATTCACAACATCAGGGAATGATTTACCCCAACACTGAAGAAAAACACAAATCTCCTTTTTCTGGATCTTAAGAAAAGCAAACCAACACAGTCCACCACCTTTCTCCTGATTCCAGCCAGGGCTTTGTAGGTAACTAAACAACAAAACTTAGGACTAACAATACACTTTAAGTCCACAGATAAATATTAAAAAGAAACTTTAGATCAAAGAATTCAAAATTGAGAGACTCTTGGTATGAGCCTACAAAGATAATCTAGAAAGAAGATGCTTGCTGTTTCTTTCAGATACAATATACTAAGGAATTGGTAAAGATGTAAAAATTGTAGGTATACAAAAGCAATGCCAAGACAAATTTGTACATACTACCCTGATACAACTTCTTTCACTAAACTCAAGTCCAACAGCAATTAAATGTTTCCTATATTTCAGCAGCACAGCATGAAAACCCCAATGGAAGCCTGACATGAAAATGGATATAAACCCAAGAGGAACAGAGAAGCCAGGCAACTGGTTACTACTACTGTGAGTGAAGTCAGCTCCAGAGTATGCTATCATAGCATGCTGACAAGCAGTTGCAGAAGTAATTTGTGCAATAAAAAATGATTGGGTAGGCCACAAATAATGTCAGGTTGGCTGTTTAAATAAATACATACAAACAGTCACACAGGAGTGTCCAAAATAAGAAAAGATTCACTGATTGTTGAAGTCATTTAAGACTGCAAGGCTGTCTGAAAACAATAATCTACAACATTTGATATTACATTCTATTTTATTCATACTCACAAGTTACTGCAGTATTCTGAATGGGATAATGCACAGTTGTTTCTGTATATTCAAGAAATAATATATTTACTTGAAATATTTGCTAGCAGAACAAATCTATTAGTATTTATAATGTGTTTTACATTAAATGTAAACACAGTTGTAACTAACATAACCAAATAAAATTGGAAATGAGCTGATGGAACTCTAAGGATTCATTTTCTACTAAAGTAAATTAAAAATATGCAAATAAAAAAGGTACAGTAACTGCTATGGTTAGAGCGTAAAAAAACAACCCAATCACATTTACCTCAATATAAGACACATGTCATTTTCTGGGGCAATTTTTTTTTTTTTTTTTTTTTACACTGCAGTAAAGAAAAAGCATGTGAAAAGGTGATTCACCCTCCCTATGTGTCCTTTTCTCCTCCTACTCTTCGTACTCTACCAGGAGGATTAGACACTGCAGTAAGAGCAGGAGGAACTGGGATGGCTATAGAGCATTTGCACAGTATCAGAGCTATGCAGGGTTTCTCCTACTTCTCTGAACCATTCTGATGCAATATAAGTAAAGCTTCCAAGTTGGTTTTTTTGAGCAGAACACCTTCCACCATGTATCATCTGGTTTAACAAGCTAGTTTATCAAGGTAAAATAACCAAAAGGGCATTGAGGATGCAGCTGGTGCAGGCATAGATGACATAGGTGCTTCATTCGTGCTAGCAAAGGATGAAAATGTTGGAAAGATTTTACTGAAGTTTATAAAGTTCTGCTGGGAATTGGCACTACTCAGACTAAGAAAGAAAAGAAAATTACTGTATTATAGGAGTAAATGCAAAGATGGAACAGGGGCAAGTTGCAAGTGAACCCAAACCCCAGGAGTCTGCACTTGTTCACTTGCTTTAAAGATCAGGAATTCAGATTACCCCAGAGCTAGCTGCACAATCCTGGGGTTACACAGCACACAATGCAGCCAGGACATTTGAACCACCCAAAATCTACAAGATTAACTCCTCTGTTATCAAGGCAAGAGAGTTAACAAGGAGGTGTAAAGCAAGCACTGCAGAAGAGCTAAAATAAAATGGTTTTAATATTTAAATAATTGGCTAGATTTCATACTCAACTCCTGCCATCTTCAGTTGCTGCTTCATTATAATTAATATACTGGTAATTCTTAGTTAGCACTATATTACTCTGCTGGTGAGGCTAGCAGAACCCAGAAAGCCAAAAACCACCAAAAGGAAGAGACAGAAAACCTACATGAAGCATTAAAGCTAGGTACTAAGGATGACATATAAACTAACAAACATAACGATAAAAGAAGAAAATTCCCTTCTATGTTCTGTACTGTTTGTATTTTCTGTAAATCAGGTTTTAATAACTAGATTTTTTTAATTTGTCCTTCAAGAAAACTTTATTACATACATATATAATGTAATTTAGGCTTGCATCCAAATCATTTTTAATTAGACAATAAACTCTCCTTCCTCACACTAACAGTAAATAACATTTATGTAAGATTATTTTGCAACATTTCCACACCTTGTTAATCTTTTTTAGCATTTCAAATTTAGCTTTTTTGTGTGAAATAACCCTGAAGAGCTAGCTGCAGGTACTCTGCAAGCTTCACAACAGCTACAGTCTTCTGTTTGACTCAAAAAAATGTTCCCCAAACTGACTTCAAGCAACGTAAGTCAAAGATTGACACTTTCAGTTAATTGACTGCTGAAACCAAATAAAGCATCAACTTCCTTAAAAGAAAAGATATGCTGATGATGAAAAGTCCAGGGCTTAAGTTTAGATTAGAAACAGTTGAAAATGTGAAGGACATAAAGGTGCTGAAGCAGGTCCAAAGAAGGCCAATGAAGCTGCTGAAGGGTTTGAAGCACAAGTGTTAGGAGCAGCAGCTGAAAGAACTGAGGCTGTTCAGCCTGGAGAAGAGGATGCTGAGGAGAGACCTTATCGCTCTCTACAACTACCTGAAAGGAGGTTGTAGTGAGGTGGGGGTTGGTCTTCACCCCCAAGTAACTGGCAATAGTTACTACTTCACCCAAGTAACTAGCTGCAGGACAAGAGGAAAGGGTCTCAAGTTGTGTCAGGGGAGGCTTAGCTCGGATATTAGGAAAAAGTTCTTCACAGAACAAGTAGACAGACATTGGAACTGGCTGCCCAGAGAGGTCGTGGAGTCACCATCCCTGGAGGTGTTCAAAAAGCATGTAGACGTAGCACTCCAGGACATGGTTTAGTTGACATGGGTAGTACTGGACAGACGGTTGGACTTGATCTTAGAGGTCTTTTCCAACCTAAAAGAATCTATGATTCTATAAATAAAAAGGCATGACATGAGTGTATGAATAAAAAATAACTTACCTATGCTGCAAAGGCTATCTTTCAAAGAGCTGGATTAATATGCAATTGCCATAGAAGATACATGCAGAATAGAAATCGAATAGGTTAATATATGCAACTCTTATTACTATGCTAGTTGTCTGGTTATAAGACTGATACCTACTCAAATGAATTGAAAACCAAGGAAGTGTGACTGCAACACCAACCAATTGGTCTTGCATTTTATTCTGACTTCCCAAGTTTTGTTTCATTGGAGGAAAAAAATATATATATTCCTGGTGTTTTCCAAGCTGTTATTCACTGTCCAATATTAATAAATAGGTGGATAAGGAGATGAGATAAAATTAATGTATGTGTAGTGAAAAATCACAAGCATCAAGTTACTCCTTGTGATGCAAGGAGTAGCCTGGAGAAGAGAAGGCTGTGGGGGGACCTCATTGCAGCCTGCCAGTACCTGAAGGGAGCATACAAACAGGAGGGGAATCAACTTTTTAAAAGGGCAGATAATGGCAGGACAAGAGGGATGGAGTGAAGCTGAAGGAGGGAAGGTTTAGATTAGATATTAGGGGGAAGTTTTTTACAGAGAGAGTGGTGAGGGGCTGGAACAGGCTGCCCATAGAGGTGGTGGATGCCCCATCCCTGGAGGTGTTCAAGGCCAGGTTGGATGGGGCCCTGGGCAACCTTATGTAGCTCCAGGCCTGAGGTTGGTGGCCCTCCCTGTGGCAGGGGGGTTGGAGCTTTACGATCCTTGCGGTCCCTTCCAACCCTTGCCATTCTATGATTTTATGCAGTAAGTTATCCCATGATCTCAAAAATGTACAGGTATAGTTGCAGAAGACTCAGAGTTATAAACATTCTGAAATATCCCTGATAGAACAATACTGAGACTCGAGAGTGACTAAGTTTTTCCTACTACTGCGTGCATACATTTTATTAAGATCTTTCCAAATGAATACATAGGTGCTGTAGACACATATGGGGAGACTCAAAGACTATCCTGCTGAAATAAACAGCAAAATTCATAGGAACTTCATTGGGGGATGAATTTAATCAGATTTTTTTTTTCATGTTTAACTAAAAAATTTATTCAGATTCTTCAGAATATCTTTTTAAGCTCTATCATTTTCAACAAAATCTCAGTTTCCTCCAAAATGTTATGTGACAAGAACTTCACTGGGCCACTGAGTTGCTAAAAACACATCCAACTGTCACAGAGTTTAATTTTGAATGTATCTAATAAAATTTTAATTAAAACTGGCATTTTTAAGAGTGTACACTTGCTATTCTATAAAAAAGTCCTTTTATAGAAAGTTTAATTTTATTAAAGAAGCTTGAGGAGGAAAAAATGAGCACTTTTGAAGTCATTTTTAATACTGCTTTAGCAATATAAATAAAAATTAACTTTTAAGTAGGTAAACATTCTAGATTATGATTGCCTCAAATATAAATATTTTAAATATTTCAAATCACAAGAACAGAGATTATTTTTTATAAAGTGGTTTTTTTTTTTTATAAAGTGTTTTTACTTTTAAATACACAGTACAATCTTCTTCCACTAGTTTGCTGCTACTTCATCAGAACACAACGTGATGGAAACAAATGGACTGCATCTTCAATCAAAGTAAATACACTATAATTTTTGCAGCTTCTCATTTATGACTATGAAGAGAGGGAGGGAAAAAATATACTAAAGATACAAAAAAATGCCATGAAAGTAAAACTAATAATTTAGGAATCCATTGGCAACAAAAAATAGAGGTGTGTAACAAAGTATCAAGGTTGCTCTCTTAAAACAGAGAAATCAGAAATTAGGAAGTGATGGTGATTTATCTCCTTATAATAGCAAGCAGCATTTAGGGATTTTTTTAAGTCTAGCCATGTACAGAAAAACAGTGGCTTGTTCCTCACTCCTCAGCAATCTTATCCTGAAAAAATTTTTTACTTGAAGCAATGGGGAAAAGTACCCAAAAACGTCACTAAAAAGTGAATTTACAAAACATAGTCATTTATTCAAAAACTAGCCTTCTAAACAATAAATCAAGAATTATTTTTTTAAAGTGATCTATTCTAAGTACAAAGGATGCTTTTCTTTACATAAGGTAGGGAACTCAGGCTCATTGGAACATTCCAAGTTCACTGCAGATACCTCATTTCCAACCAAAATGAGTGCACGTCAAAAAGAACAGGACCAAGTGGTATCTATTTAATTTTCAACTGCTGTACACAAAACCCTGCTTTGAACTAGTAAATTCTGCAACATCTCTGAATCATTTTCCTCTCTTATCCTATTTCACAAATAAAGACAAACAATAACTGATTATACTGCCTGCAGTATCTCAGACTTGCTTTCTCAACAACAAAAAAATCAAATTTCCCTTCTATACCTGTTAGTCAAGCCTCTATTATCTAAATAAAAGCCCACCTAAAAATCCAGATTTTAAAAAAAAGCTGCTTTCTTATATTCAAAACCATAAAAAATGATAATATTCATTTGAATGGGCACAGAATTATATCCAAAATTTATTTTGAAGGGTCAGAGAAATAGTTTTGGGTTTAATTTACTACCTTACAAAGAAAACTAAATCCTGACACTCAGGGGCAATTTGTGCAACTCAAAATTCTTTTTCCAAGATCATAATGTTTTAGGCCTATTTCTTAAAGTAGTGATTTTTAGGCAAGGGATTTCAAACTTTCAATCCTGGCAAAGTATATAAAGCAAATTAATTCAAACATCAGAAAATAAATCTATTTACAGCCTACACACAAATCAGTTTTGCAGCAAGTTACTAAACAGTTCTCTTAAATATATATTAGCATCTTCACCATGCTGCAATTGATACATACTTAACCTGAGGCAAATTTGTGGGTTTTATGCTTCATTATCTACACAACCACATGTTAAACACCAGCTAATCAACTGCATTATATCTCTGAACATGGCTACTTTTGAAAAGACAAAGTTTGGAAACTTAAGTTTTCAAAACAGAATATTTTCCAGTAATTAGATCAGAATTACAATTTTGCTTTTCTTTTAAACAGTTGGGGGCAGGGGGGAGAAGATTGACAGAGATTTCTGTATCCCTTAGGGGTTAACATTTGTATAGCTGTCTCTCTTTGTTGGCACAACCCAATTTGAAAAGAAAGAACCATCTGCCCAGCTGTCTGGAATCCAGCCCTGTCTGATAATTCCCATGTTGAAAAACAAACATTTCACAAAACCCATGCACTAAGGAAACTGATTTACTTATAGCTAACAACAATGCTCTCAACCAACACCTTTGGAAGCCATACAAACCACTGAAGCTTTAGTTTTGGTTTGAAGTTCTTACGTCATTCTCTACTTTCCTATTGCATACTATTTTTTGGAGTAGCAAATTTTGCTATTTGACTCATGATGTAGAGCAATTACATTAAAAAGACTTGATTAATGCAGTTCATAGAATCCTTGAATCTCCTGAGTTGGAAGGGATTCATAAGGATCAAGTCCAACTTCTGGCTCCACACAGACCCAGCCAAGTCAGAGCATGGGACTGAGCACATTGGCCAGGCACTTCTTGACCTCAGCCCAGCTCGGCACTGTGACCCCTTGCCTGGGGGGCCTGTTCCAGTGCCTGACCCCCCCCTCAGTACAGAACCTCTTCCTAACACCCAACCTAAACCTCCTCTGTCACAGCTTCACACCATTCCCTCAGGTTCTACCCCTGGTCACCAAAGAAAGAAGATCAACACCTGCCTCACCTTCACTCTCCCTCATCAGGAAGCCACAGACCCCAATTAGGTCTCCCCTCAGCCTCCTTTTCTCCAGTTGTTCCAGTTTGCTTGATTACCACCAGCACTACTATGAATGCTCCCAAGGAACAAGTGATATAAATATCATATTTTAATACCAATTTTCATGTGTAAAAATTAATTTAATTAAAAGCACGAAGTGGTAGTACAAATGTGTTATGGAGTGATTATCGGAAAACTCTGCTCCTGAGTAAATAGCTTAAAACAATTGGTGTCATTAGGTTTTCCAAACATTACAATTAACTCTTCACACCAACTCAAGAGAGAGCAGAGAATAGCAAATTGCATACATGTTCCTAAACATCTTGAAAGCAACGTCTTTGGTTCTCTTATTTTTTCAATCTTCACCTTTCAGTTGGGGCTTTAGGGTTTTTTTGAGAGAAGGGATGGGAAAA